>CM021105.1:418643759-418758129 GCA_007115665.2 Sequoiadendron giganteum
AACTATTAAAGAGCAGGTGTATTTTATGCTCCATGTACAAAACAATGACCATTGTTGTTGTGGTTTCTATGGGTCTTCTTTCTCTTTCCTAGCTGGTCCACTTCTCTTTTGTAGATTCTCTCTGTTGTTCAAGAACCCACACTTGGTTGGATTGTTAGCTTTTGTACGGTTTAGCCACTGCTTCTCAAATGCCACCTCTTGCTTATTGTTTTTGTCTTTGTCTTCTTCCAACAACTATAAATTTGTCTTTAGACGCTTGTACAATGATTGAAACCTGCATGTAAATAGAATGAAGGGCGAGTCTTCTAAATGGCTCAGTAAGATCCCTTCTACAGCCTTGATAAATCTCTTTATTCCTAGCTTTCCACAAAAACCATAATATTTCAGTAGATAAAATCAACCAAAGCATATTATTGATTGTTCCCAAGTTTTCAACTTTCCCCATAACAATTTCTATTTTTTTTTCATTCCTTAATTACCCTCCCTTATTAAGATCAATTTGAAAGAGGTTCCAAATTTCCTTGGAAAATGAAACATTAAAAAAAAAAAATGCATAATAGAATCAAATTTTTTATAGATATTGTAGATAAGAGGATTCTTCTTGGTTGCCACATTAGGCAACCTTAGCTTTAGCATCATCCATTTGAAGGTTGATTTCTTAGGTTCCATCGTGCTATTCCAATTATGAGTAAAAAATTGCATCCACTGCTTGGTGGTTAGGCTCGTTCTCCATCCTTGATTTAGGGTGTCAGTGAGGTCAATAGGGTTGTCTATAGCCCTATAAAAGTCTTTAGCCTTTAGACCTGGAAGGGGACTAGTTTCTAGCCATCTAGTGCATTGCACAATGTTAATCTTATTCTTTTTGGTTAGAGGAATAACAATATTTTTTCTAATTAAATCATAAGTTCTTTTATGGGTTTGAGGGAGATCAAATTCCCTCATAAGGACCACCCAAGATTTTAGTTTCCCATATGTTATAATATTCTGGAAAGAGGAAATACCTTTACCATTCCAAGCTTTGTTTGAGCAACCCTCCAATAAAGCCAAGGGTTTGTTATTGTTGTAAACATTCCACCATATAGACCTTTCAAGAAAGATCTTATCCAGTTCACCATCAACATTCCACTTCTTGATTATATTAGCTTTATACATCTCCCAGGCTTTCCAAATACTTCTAAATACTTTGGATCCACTAGGGGATATGGAAAATTTACCAAAGACTAAGTCCCAGAGAGGCATGCCCTTCCAAGATTTGGATTTTTTTGGTGTGGCCAATTCTATGTTGTTCCTAACAAGAACCTTCCAAGGTCCATCACTTGTGAGGGAGTTACAAATCCATTTCATTACCAGTATAATACCTTAATGTTTCAAGTTTTTAAGGCCCAAGCCTCCCAATTGCTTGTTTAAACAACAAATTTCCCACCTTATTGCATGCAATTTCTTCTTGCCCTTACCATTTGGCTAGAGGAAATGCCTGATCTTCTTTTGAATCTCTTCCACCTAGTAGTTGTTGAAGAGCCAAGTTGAGGCCTAGTAAATATTATATGATGCCATAATCTTTTGGCACACTTGTGCCCTACCAGCCAGAGAGAGGTAACTTTTGTTCCACCCATTTAGTTTCTTCTCTATTTTTCTTTTCACCCACTCCCACATGTCTTTTAGGTTAGGGTTGACTGCAAAGGGTATTCCTAGATACCTTACAATTTTATTTGGACCCCCCCATTGTAGGTCAAACATATTAAACCAGTCTGGCTTCTTGTCTTCCCAACTTAGCATGGTTGACTTGGCTCTGGAAATCCTTTCCCATGCTGCTCTTTCCAAAAGAGAAAGTTTCACCATTAGATTAGCTACATTATCTCTTTCTAATCTTGTGAGTAGCGTTGTATCATTTGCAAATTGCAGGTTGATTAACTCTTCCTTGTTAGGAAGAATTAGCCCCCACTTTTGGACTTAGTGAATGATCCTTGAGTATGTAGTATAATGCATCCACAACTATAACAAACAACAGAGGAGCTAATGGGAATACTTGTCTTATTGATCTTTGCAGCTCAAAATCCTCTGATAGGGTACCATTGACCTCTATTTGAGCATTTGCATCCTTCAGTAAAAATTTGATCATTTGACATATTTCCTCAGGGAAACCGAGAGTTTCCAAGACCATTATTATAAAAGACCACTCAACTTTGTCATAAGCCTTCTCAAAATCCACCAATAGCATCCCAATATTCTACCCTGAGGCTTTAGCCTAGTTCATTGCTTCCCATCTTATCAGCAGGTTTTAAAGGATGAATCTGCCTTTGATAAACCTTGTTTGTGTCTTATTGATAATCTTGGGTAGAATACTTGCAATCCTTATCGCTATAGCCTTGAAAAGGATTTTTTAGGAGACATTAAGCAGGGTTATGGGTCTCCAGTTCTTAACTAGGGTTCTATCTCCATCCTTAGGGGTTAGTTTGATCATTCCTTTCTTGATTTATCTACCTAGAGACCTCGAGTCTGCCGTTTCAGTGTAAACCTGGAGGAGATCCTCACTCGACCAATCAATATTCTTCTTATAGAATTCAACTAGGATGCCATCCACCCCTGGGGCCTTATCATTTTTAAGAGCTAGTATTACATTCTTGACTTCATCCAAGGCCAACTTTTTGTTTAGCCTTTCAACATCCTACTGAGAGATCTTCCTTAGGATTAATCTCTTGCAATCCTCTCTTGCTTTGTGGTTGGACAAGCTGGTACTTTCTAACGTGAACATGTCTTTATAGAATTGCAAGAAACCATTTTGAATCTCATTGAGATCATCCACCATGGAGTCATTGTGCCATAATAATGCAATTTTCTCTTTAGTTTATTTATTTTTCAGCATATTGAAGAAATATTTTGACCCTTTGTCACCTTGGGCTGCCTAGTTTATCCTTTCTCTAATTCTTACCCCTTGATCCTTTAAGGACTGGATTTTTGTTAACTCCCCTTTGACTTCTACTAAAAATTCATTTAGCTAGATATTCTTGGGGTCTTCTTGAATAGAGGCCTCAGAGATTAAGAGTTGTCTTTGTAGGGCAGATTCTTTTTTCCTTAGGTCCTTAGCCTTTTTTCCCCCTATAGTTTGAATTTTTTTCCATGCTTCAAAATTAGCATTCCACCTCCCTATTGCTGAGAGATCCCTCAACATCCATTTGTTAATACCCCTGACTATTTTTATAGCATCACAACAGTTCTTATTGGCAAGCAGATTGGTGTTTAACAAGAACTTTTTGTCCTTTTTAATGCCTTCACTCTGATCCGCCCCTTGTAGAATTTTGACACTAACCGGGTAGTGGTCAATTTTTTTCCATGGGGTTACCTTTACTCTTGCACTTTCCCCCTCAACCAAGCCAAACTAAAAGGTTTCTTTGTTGGCATAAAATCTATCAAATTGTTTGCAGTATATTCTTTTCTCCCCCTTTTGGAAGTTGCACCATGTGAACCAAATGTTCTTCTCTTTTCTCTATCCCTCTATGGGGTTTATTAGTTTTAGCCTATTTTCATTTTATACCAAAAGAAATTCTCATTACCCTTCTAGCCCCAATCACTGCCTCTAAATTTATCCTCCACCCTTTCTATCATGTTGAAGTCCCCTCCTATAATCTATGGGATGTCCTGCATTCTTCTCAACCAATTCTATAGTTCACACCTTAGTCTATAGTCATTTGGGGCATAGATGGAGCATATGCTAAAAACTCTTGTTTTCTTTCTCAATCAAAACCCACACTGCCCTACTGCATGGAGAGACACCCTAGATTTTAATCCAGCGTGCCCATTTGTTGGAAATCAAAATTGCAACCCCACCATTTCCTTTTTCATGATTGGTCACAAAGTGGGTGGAGTCCCTCCAAATAAACTTCAAGTTTGTTTCTAGTTGAAAATTAACAGATTTAACCTCCTAGAGCAGTACTACATCCTTTGATTGTTTTGATTCAAGAACCTCCTGATATTGTACTTTCTATCTAGGGATTCTAGTACCCTAATGTTCCAGGTTATGCAGTTAAGATTCATCAGACTCCATTGCTTGAGAGGTTGTATCTGAGTTCCTAAAGGCATCAAAGCATTTAGGAAGGACATACTTGTCACTCTTATTTTTTTGGTAAGGTATCGAATCCTCTCTTTTTGCTTTCTTTTTCCTCCTCTTTTCTGCTTGAGCATTTTTCTTGATGCAGAGCCACCCTCTTCCCCCTCTTGGGGAGCATGCTTCTCTGAAACTTCTTCCTTGGTAGAGTTCCCTATATCCCCTACCGGCCTTAGACTATTTAGATAGTTTTGGAAGAATTATGGGGAATCTTGGCCTATCTGCTTAAATTCATGGTTCAGAGGCAACTGAGAGAGCCTATTGCTCAACTCTTCAATAGCAGGGGGCACCCAACTAGTTCCTAGGGGCATAGGAATCCCTAGAGAGGGTCTTGGGCTCTCAGTTGGAGGCTCATTACTAGCAATGAAAACACCCTCAATGACCATGGAAGAACTAGGAAGGGTTAAATCCTTCCCCACTCCTGTCATAGGCATGAGGGGGTCCCTGTCATTAGGAACTGATAATACCTCAATCTCGGCCTTAATAGGGGGTTAGTGACCTTGTCAAGGTTCTCCCGAGTCTTGACTAGATTCAAATTTTTTTGTCTTGAATGATGGACATCTTGAGAAGAGAAATCTTCTTGGTTAACCCCTTGCCCTTCAAGCGGGTTTTTTGAGGCTTCCACTATGGGCCGAGACCCGATCTTATTTGGGGTTTCTATTGCTGGTGTTTCCAGCTGATGGTCTAGCATCTCCTAAAGGGAAGCTACTCCTTATACTCAGAGACCCTAGGTCAATGGCCAATGAACAAGAGATGACCGATTGGCAAGCTTCTCCTTCGCACTTTAGGCTCTATAGGACCAAGGTGGGTATGCCTATATGTTAAAGAAGATCATCACACTACAATGGTGGAAGGAATTTGTTAGACTAAATTATCTATGCAACCTTCTGTATTATTAGTGACTTCTGGTAGTGTGGAAAGGGAAAACATGAAAGAAAATCTAAACTAAGAAAGCAAGGAAATGTTTTTGAATTAAAGATTTTGATTTTGCCCTAACTTCAAAATTTGTGAATCTCGTTGACCAGTGCCTGATCCATATAGAGTTAGGAATGAAATAAATTCCCACAACAGCCCAACCATGGCTTCTCATAACCCTACTACCTTGCAATAGGAAACCAACAAAAGGACAATCATCATATTACTTATTAATCCACATTGTAGCACATTACCCTCACTATCTCTATGCAAGAAATTACACCACTCCTTGAATGATAGGAAAACACATAAATAATTCAAACAAATGTGTTTGAAGCATCAACACAACCCTTGATTATATTGATACAAAAGATAGTGCATACAATATTTGGAGAACATTACAGATTGACATATATATTTGGAGCAAAATACAATGTGTAAATTACAATCATCTATTGTTATTACAGAGCATCATTTACAACATTCCCTATCTATGTCCAAAGGACTTACCCTATTCAACTCGACTCAATCAAAGACTCACAAAAAACTAGAAAACAAAATCGTGGTAGGGAAACACCACACCAGACCACTTAGGTTGGAGAGTAGAAGTTTGAACAAAATAAAAACAAAAAAACTTACCTTTATAGTGTAGGAATAACTGAGAATTCGAATTCAAACCCTAACCCTAACTCAATCAGAGTTACATAAAGGATTAAAATCGATATGATTACAAACATTTGAAAATCCCCCCCGAAAATGATGCAACAACCATCATGAATGCATCTGACATCTTGAGCATAGTCTAGGAGGGTGGAGGTGATGTGTACAGATCCTGGACCCCTAAGAAATCCACAATTACAGTTAGGAAAAAAATCTCCTGACATAGAAGTTTATCCTCTGCAACACACTAGTAGGTGAATGACACCGTTGAGCATTGAATTTTGGCTTGGGAGAAGCGAACATCTGATCTGTTGTCATCCTAGATTAGTTTGGTAGCTCAAATGTTGTTGCGCCATTACTACTTTGTCATTACCCATGAACAAGAGCAACTAGCCATTCTAATTTGAATTAGGGTTGTTGGATGTAAGATAAACGACTGAGATTATATCTCCAATGAGAGTTTAAAACATGGTTGTCAATCTTCATCTTTAGATTTGGACCACTCGTCGCACATCACACAAATCACCATATCGCCTTGATTAACAACAACGATGTGAAGCAAGGTCGTGATGAACACCCAACTATCAGATATTCTTTATTGGATTTGAGCCCTTCATTACCTATCGCGGTACTGGTTCAAGTTTTAGGTCATGCTTTGGTGATGTGAAGGAAGTTAGCGATGCGAAAGGAAAATGGAAGTCATCGCGCATAGCAGAAAGAGGTTGAGTGAGCCAAAGGACTTTAGTGATGAGCGATGTAAAGGACATGTAGGCCATCACACATTGCGGAAAGAGAGCACAAAGGCAAAAGATGACATCGATACGCAATGCAAGGAGCTCATCGCTCATCACGAAAATGAAACCAACGGAGCAAATGGTTTCAGCAATGGGTGATGCAAACAAATTAAGGAATTTTTTTAGCACATGTGTAAAGTTGCTCCTAAAAGGTGGTCATCGCCTAGGGGAATAAAATATTAGGGGATGAAAAAACTCACCCGCGAGACTTAGAAAAGGGGCCAAAAATTAAAAGGGGACGTGTTAGGGGGACGATATTAACGACACAAGGTTATAACCTAAAGGGACCAAGACTAAGCAGGCGCAAAGTGTCAACACAAAATTAGAACAAAAGTGCATGCCAAGGGTATCTAGGGTTTTAGAATGTAAGGGTTAGGCCCTATAAGCTATTTTGAACACTAAATGACATCAAAATCTCAAAAAGGGTCACAAATTTTGTAGGTACCACCATCTATACCCTTAGGAATTTTAGGGTTACTCCCACCATATTTGAGTCCATTTAGGATCCTCTTATTTCTAGCAATTTGTTCTCTTATTTGCAAAAGGACCATCTCTGGGGAACTCAACTTGTCCCCATGGGAGAGATGTCCTCCCTTTTTTGCTAGTCAACCCTCAATGTGTAGGCTTCCTTATCAGTTTGGGAATTGGTTTCCTTAGCCTCACACTCCTTCACCACCTCAGAATCATCAGTGTCATGGTTATTATCATCTGCCTTGAGCAGGGGGGTTTCCCTGATAGAAGGTCTTGTTCCTTAGGAGATAGGTCAAGTTCCAAATCCATTTCAAAACCTTCCTCCATCAAAAGGTCTACATTGGTGTCATTGGTTACCTCAATATCCAAGGCCGATCCTTTTCCCTCTACCAAGGGTTGGGTTATCCTAGCCATATCTATGGTATCTAGTACAACATTAGGCACCTTAGGATTAGAGACTTCTTTTTTCTTAGGTTTAGGATCCTCATTTTGTTTCTTGGTGAAGGGATTTTTTTCTTTAAGATAGGGTAGTTTTTCCTTTGATGTCCCTCTTTCTTACACAAGAAGCATTCATTTGCACCTCCAAGGATTTCTATTTTGAATATATAGATAGCATTATCAGTTTCCAATTCAATCTCTTCAGGTATTTCTACCCCAGGAGCAACAAATAATAGGATGTGTGCATCCATGTGTAGGAGAGTGTTTTTAGTCTCTTCTACCCTTAGCATTCTCCCATATTTAGAAAGAAGTTGCGGCAGCACTACCCATAGCAATGGTGGAACATACTTTAGGTTAAGCCATCTTGGGTAAGAGAGGGTGAGGATTTCCTTGTAGATGAAACTAGGTGACCACGAGACGACTTTGAACATGGTGTTTCCAACCATCTAGAACTCCTTCTCAATGGTCTTGTTCTTCATCTCATTATTTTTAAAAATATTAAAAACATACCCTTCTGGATCATTCTACAAAAGGAATGGCGAATTCCAAGCCTTTTGTTCCAAACATTAACAATCCAATCATTAAGAATTTCCTCAAAGGAACTTTATTACTGTCTAGCTCAACAAAGAAAATGGCCACATTTTTTTAATCTATTTTCTTCATTACCTAGAACCTCTATCATTTCTTCATTGGGAATAAAGCAGTATTTCTTAGGAAGTGCAGAATGGACCTTAACTCTTTCCTCATCTGAGAGAAGGTTGTGTTTTGGGCATCCGTCCCCTATCTCAATGAATTTGGCATCGATATGAATCAATGTCCTCTCGCCCCCTGCCACAATGTCTTTAAGTGTTTTACCATCATTGCTCACCTTCAACCCTACATCACCATTAGAAAGGGATTACACACTAGCCGAGGGTTTACCCACAACCGGCCCATGATTCACCATTGCTGGCATCCACGTTCGAGACCTCAGAAGAGGCAAATAAAAATGCTAAACTAGGCTAGGGTTTCAAGTGGGAGCGACGTGCCCCTCTCCACTAAAATATATCATATAGACTATCCTATGCCAAGAATCATGCAAAACTAGGGCAAGAAATCAATCAAGGCTAGAGAGAAATCTTACAAGGGAAAGAAATACTCCCTCAAGGGAAAACAACCACCATGCGGATAATTTTCCGCATGTAGACCCTCAACCTCCATGCTAGACTCCTCAAAATTTTATCTGGTCTCTAAAATTCATTTTTAAAATACCATTATTGTTATATTTATTATTTTAGAGTATATTTTATAATAAAAATTATTAGATATACATAATACATAATACATAATACATAATAGATAATACATAATACATAATACATAATACATAATACATAATACATAATACATAATACATAATACATAATACATAATACATAATACATAACACATAATACATAATACATAATACATAATATGGGTTTGTTGATCTATTTGGTTTTGCGCTACACAGGGGGTGTTTTCAACTTGCAAGGATTGCGACTTGGGATGGGCCGTGGAATTTGGTTTTAGCTATTTCCTTTTTTTACTTATTTTTCCTTTTATCTTGTGTGGGGTTTCTATGTTGGGTGTGGCATTTTCCCTTTGGCGTGTGATCCTTTTCTTGCAAGTTGCTACTATTTCCTTAGCAGCGGTGAGTTTGCCTTTGTTTGAGGCTTGGTTTTATGGTTCCCCGAGGCTTCCTTTTGTGCATGTGTAAATGATCAACTTTCTCCAAGAATTTCATTCAATGAGGCTTTGGGAAGATCATATCTTCTTCCTCCTCATCTTGGTAGAGATATGGATCATCTGAATAGGGCTAAAATTGGTGAGGGTTCTTCAAAGAATGAGGTTTTTAGAGTCCAAAAAGTGAATGGTTGTTTGGAAAGGTGCTAAGATCAGATCCAATTTTGTGATCCAACCAGACTCGATTAATGAGGATGTGAGTAATTTGAGGAATCATGTGTTAATTTGTAATTTTATGGGGATGCGAGTTTCTTTCCCATTTTTGGAATCTTGGGCTCGTAGGATGTGGAACCCTAAGGGTGACATAGAAATCATGATGGAAGACAATAATCACTTCATGGTTTCATTTTATTGTTTGTTTGATATAAATAAGGCATTTGAAGGAGGGCCCTAATTCTACAACCATGTTGGCATTTTTATCAAACCATGGCATGTGGGTTTCAACTCCACGAAGGAACTTTCTTCCAAGGTTCTTGTTTGGGTGCATCTCCCATGTTTACCATTAGAGTTTTGGAGAAGTGACATCCTGCAAATGATTTCCCTCTTAGTTGGAAATATAGTAGGAGATTTTCAGCAACGTTGGACAAAAAAGTAATCTCTTTTTCCTGCGTTTGCATTAAAATTGATTTAAATAATCCATTGCTAGATTTTGTGGAAATTTGTCTAGGGTCCTCCTCTTGGACTCAATAGTTGGACTATTAGGCTCTATGATTTAGTGTTTAATATGTCATGAGTATGGTCACTTATAAAAAAAGTGCCTTAGGGTCACCCATGCCATAGGTACAAGGAATTAGCCTCCTCATCTTGCACCTAAGATGGATAAAGGAAAAGCTCCAGTATCAAAGGTGTTACCAAATAAGGAGGGATTTGTTACTGTAAAGAATCACAACAAAGGTAGAGGAAAAAAGAGAACCCTTAGGGATAGGCAGAATGATGAGACCTTTAAAAAATTTGATGCCTTAGATGATTTGGCTTAGGAGGAAGGGTTTCATATAGGTATGTAGTTGGTGGATGGTTCCCTAGGTGATCTTCTAGAAATTTAAGAAACTGATAATTTCATCTCTTCTCAGATTAGAGGTCAAGAGGCTTAGATGGACATAGATTTACCTCTCTCAAATCTTGGGAAGGTGGTGGCAAGTAGGTTTATTGAGGTGAAAGATGGGTCAAATTTTCCTGATTCTAGGTCTACTAGTGAGAAGGATGTTGTAGACATTGGAAAAGTAAAGAAAGTCTGCCAGCTTTGGGATTGCAAAAAAAGTCCCTCAAAATGGGTCTATAGATAAACCCTCTAAGGTTGGTCACAAGAAAGATCAAGAAAAGGTGAAATTATTTGGTAAGACTATTAGCTTATTTTAATCTTTGAGAATTAAAATAATATAAAAATATTGTAAAAAGGGGTCTTATACTAAGTACAAAGGGAAAAGTTTCATGAGCTTGAGGTCAAGTAGCAAAGCACAAACCTTAAAGGATTGTCTTTGCAAAGGTTCATGTGACAAATATGAGTAAGGGGACATGCATGCATCTTGAAGGTATAATGAAAGTCAAATGAATATTATAAAGGTCATTAATTGAAAGATGACTATGATCATGCTATGACAATGACTGTGAAAGTGAAGATCAATGGTTGATGATAGTATGTAGGGACATACCTAGTGGATGACAGTTCATGGTGTGCAAGTGGCATGATATCAAAGGAACCATAAAGTGAGACAATCATGTCATTAAGAATGCCATCATACAAATATCACCATCAAAAGGAAAAAGGTAGTATTACAGTATGACAACCAAATATCACAGTCCAAAAGCCAAAGCCATGACCTTGTTGATAATGGTTATTTGCATGAAGGCAAACATTGCTATGGGCAGTGATCAAGGGGAGGTTACAAGGTAATTCAAGATTGTCATAAAGGCAAAATTATGATGCAGTGGACAACCAATCAAGAAGGGAATTTAGAATTTGTAGTGAACAATTCAATGTGGTAGAGTAGTTTCATGAGATAGGGCAATGTCTAGTGAAGGTAAACAAGTGACCGTATCACAAGGTAGCCTACAATAAAATAGTGAATAGAAAGGATATAAGAACAAGTGTTGTGGGAAGTTGTCTTCAAACCATGACAAGGTTATGGAAAATAAATTAAAGGATTGTGTCTTCATCAATTATGAGTCCATAGGAGAGGCATCAAAGAAAGGAAAATAATTTAGAATATGAGTTATATGATGTATCAAATCAATATCAAAAGTATGGTATGAGAAAAGATCCTCATGTAGCAGATGTTGCTTCTTTTAATTACAACATAATAATAATCATATTGCAACTTACTGTTGTAGACACCGAAAATTGGTCTAGGCCTGCGAACACTACTGTCGACATAATTTTCTATTATCCATGGTCATGATTAAATAATGTTTATTATTTAATTACCCTTTCTAACACATATTTTCTCTATTAATTAAATACCCCTTTTTAATTAATTCATTAATTCATAATGACCTTTATTTAGCTTGATTAATTAAATAAATCATATTTGTTTAATTATGTTGCTAACTAATTAATTCTTCCTTCTTAATTAAATAATTTATTATTTAATTACCCGCTTTATCATATTTCAACTATAATTAAATATCTTTATTTAATTATTCATTTAACCCCCTTTATCTATAATTAAATATTTATTATTTAATTTATTCAATTCCACCTTTTCAACAGTTAAATTAAATAAATTATCTTTATTTATTTAATTAAATCTTTCATTTTCGAATGTTGAATTAAATTAACATTCAATTCATAATTAATAATTTATGTCACATTCTTCTGTCGTTCAATTATCTAATCATTCACTCATCTTCTGACTCAAGATATATTTTTAAATCCACCAGTTATCTCCAGGTTCGGTATCTGATCATCTCTGCGAGAGGACTCTCTGTCACAACTAGTCAGTTAACTAGTTTTAACTCATGTGCATGAATGCGTTTATTAATTAAATATCTTTATTTAATTAATTAATTTATGTATGCATTTGAATTCTTCATCTTCGAGTTCTAACTTTTTCTTTGACATACAAAGTATATTTCTTCTATTTTCGAAGACTCTTAACTGGAGATTAAATTGTTTATTTAAATAGGAACTCTTGTTCTTTCTATTTTCGAACAGTCTTGACACAAGATTAAGTTATCGTTCTAATTTAATCTTTATCCTGCAGTCTTTTCTGACTCATGTTCTAACTCACGTTCTATCTGACACATAACTCACATTGCATGACATTCATCAATCTCGTATGTTAATCTCTCTTTGAATCTGAGCCGATCGTTCGAAAACCCAAAATCTATAAAATGGCCTGTCATTATCATTATTCCTCCTCCCGAAATCATACAATTTTGAGAAGAAACTTATCTTTGATATTTTGCTTAGACATTTAACAAGGTTATGCTTGCATCAATACTGAAAATCTGAGGGCGAGAATACTGAAACAAAAAAATGGAGGACAATCGAGATAATTTGAAGGAGTGGACGCATATTCGGTGAGAGCTTTCCAATTGATTTTTTTAGTTTAATTATGTTTACTTATTCGTTCTTTGTTGTTTTTGATTTAGATTGTTAGTTAGTTTAGAATTGATCATTTTAATCCTTGCAGTTATTAGCATTAATCTCCAGAAAATATAGGTCTTACATTTGGTGAACCCGACGTGAACACACTTCAAATTCGAGCATCTTTCCGTTTTTCTATTTTTTTTAATTTTGCAAGAATCATACGGCACATCGCATCTGCTCAAATAAATGACACATCTGTCTTTGCAAACCGCATCTGCTACATTCTATGACGCATCTGTCATTCTGCACCGCATCCGTGATACTTTGCATTGCATCCGCCTGTCAACAATTTGTGCCGCGTTCGACTGTCAACACGAGCCACATCTGCCTGTCTACATCGAGCCGCATCTGCCTGGTAATATTTTTTCGCTTTTTTATTCACGTCCGTACATTCACGTTTTCATTTTTCATTTTTTGTGTTATTTCATTTTTCGCTAATGTTTGTTTACAGCTGTGTTAAGGTGGAATAACTTAGTTTTTGCAGGACAAAGCATAAAAGACCAATTAAAACCAAAAACTAATATTTTTTGCAAGACGAAAGCCGAAGACACCAAAAACAAACTATTGATCAGTTTGCATGCAGGACCTAATGACTTTGTTTTATTTAAAAAGCTTTTTTTTGGTAGATAGATCATTGTCATTTGGATTAAAAAGAATCAGTGTTTGCTTTGTTTGGTACGAAAGCACATTTATGTCACCCTTTAGGATTCAATATATCTAAGTATCCTCTCCCCTTGTGTAGTCATGTGATCCTGGGTGTAAGAGAAACAATTACTGACTCTAGAACTTGGGTTTGTCTTGGTGGGAAAAAATACTCACCCCAAGACAACTCAGATCGGTAACACGCTTTAGCCAGTGACTTCCACTCGGTATATAAAAATGGATTTTTGGAGAAAGCCCATAAATGACACTCACTATTTCGATGAGAAGGGCAGAAATGGTCTCTCGCCGAGATGAATAGTGCCCCACGACTGGAAAGCCCTTATTAAACACCATGTTGTAGTTTTTCCAAAATCCTACCTATTTGTTGGTGCAGCAGGTTTGGACCTATGAAGCTGTCTTACATTCTTACGGTTCATGTGTGGAGATGAGATGTATGCCATGGGAGTTTCATGGGTACAATAGCTTGGCTGCTCCATATAAGTGAGTGCCATGGAGGGGAGCCAGTGGGGTCAAGCTACTAGTCATTCGCCTTGAATATGCGTAGCTGGAGAAATCCAAGTAAGAACTCAGTAAATATTGTCCAAAAAGCCTAGGTTGTAAATGTTTTCAGGTCTTAACAGTTCTATCATCACAAACTGAAAATACATTGCTTTCTGTGCTTTTTTTTGCTATATTCATAAAAAAAAATTGATCAACAAACGAAGTCAGTTGGAAAACAATCTTTAGAAAAACACAACTGTCAACAAAAGTCGCAACTGTCATTTTAAACACCTCATCTGTCTTAGCGAGTCGCATTTGTTAGGGTAAATGCAGCATGTGTCTGTCAACAAAGTTCACTTTTACACAATTTAGATCTTATGAGCCGCAACTATCAATTTTTGAGTCGCATGTGTATATGCAAGCCACATCTGTCAACAAAAAAACCGCATGTGTCTGTCAACAAGTTTAGGTTCATAGGGTCTTTATTCCGAGTCACAACTGTTACAATGAGTCACATCTATCTAAAGTTAAACCGCATCTATCGAAAGTCAAAACGACCTGTCTTTCGAGTCACAACTGTTACAGCGAGTCGCATCTGTCGAAAGTCAAAACAACCTGTTAACATTTGAAACTAGTTTTAGTCAAATCACCGCATGCACAATTGTAAACCGCATCTATCAAAATTTGAACCGCAACTGATAGGTGAACCACATTTGACTGTCAACATAAAACTTAGCAAACTACAAATTGAGTCTGAAACATAACTGTCATTTTCACTTCTGTTTCTTAAGATCAACCTTGGAAAGAAACTGGAAAACTTTGCTCAAAAACCTTGCATTATTAGGTGTCATATACGTCTTAGTCATAGTCATCCTAAGTTGCATGAATATAGATACTTCCTAGGAATTTGCATATCACATAACATATAACTTTACTCGTCATTGGATACGTTCATGTTCTGGTTTGTCACAATCATTGAACCTAGTCACTTTAGTCCTATTACTGAATCTTTCCAACTCAATAGTCTAGTTTGAGAAATTCATCTTGTCAACTGTCTTTGTCCTACGATCAGGTTCTTTGGTCAAAATCAAATCCTTGCATGCATTTAATCCGTAGGAGGTAGGTTATACCCATTTTAGAATCATTTATCGTCATAGTCTACTCGAGATTTTGCATATTTTCCGTCCTACCATACGTCATCTTAGTATACGTCATTTTATAAATCATTTTAGCAACATCTTTTATTGTCAGAAAATCCAAAAAACATAGAAATAGGACATATCAGTTTTTAGATATAGTCTGCATTACCCCATTTTGAGCAAATTTTCATGGTCGAAACAAGGTCTCAAAAGAAACAAAAAGAAATGTCGGACCCTAATGAATTTTTCAATCCTTTCGCAAATCAACCATCAGGGAAAGAAAGACCACATAGACCTTTGCTTGAAAAACACGTCACTAGAGACACACATGGACACATTTACATTGAAGACATAGACACATCAATACAAGATCCTGAATTCACATCCTTTATGGATGAGTGTTTGGCAAATCATCCCCAATGATATCTAGCAAAATTGCTAGCAGAAGGTGCCACATTACCAATAGGATTTGATATTCGTACTTTGCAAACACAACCTATTCAACCAACGGAAACTATGACGTCAAGTGTTTCTATTCCCCAAATCACCAAAACAATACCAACTAGCATACCAACTCAAACATCGTCAATTGTAAACACAACCCCTTTCAACATAACACAAGGTTTACAATTTACTGTGGGAGCAACTTCATCAAACCCCTTTGGCACCAACACGACTGGTAAGAGATCCAAAGTTGGCATGAATATTCCTATACCAAATCAGACCATTCAGACAGGAAATATTCCTATACCAAATAAGACCATTCAGATAGGAAATATTCCTATACCAAATCAGACCATTCAGACAAGAAATATTCCTATACCAAATCAGAACATTCAAACGAGATATATTCCCAATCCAAATCAGAACATTCAGACAGGAAATATCCCCAATCCGAATCAAAAAATTCTAAAGAGATATATTCCCTCGCCAAATCATAACCCATCACAGAACATGGCATTTTAGAACACCTACATTGATCCAAACAATTCCAACAACATGTCCTTGACACAAGTAGATGTCCTCCAAAACCAAATGCAAACTCTTCAACAACAGATGGACAACATGTCTATGTCAGGCAAATGAACTATCTCAGCGCAAGACCTATGTCCATGTCCATTCAACAAAGCGCTTTATATGACACCCTTCCCCCATGGATACATTATACCGAATTTGCCTAAGTATAATGGGAGGAAGAATCCTTTGGAACACATTAGAGAATTCTCGATGACATGCATGGACATATCATATGACCCCACATACTTAATGAGACTATTTCCACGAACCCTTATCGGGATAGCACTGGAATGGTTTTCTAAATTACCATATGGTATACGATCCTGGGGTGAATTAGCCAAGAAGTTTGTCGAACACTTTGCCTTTAACATAGATAATGAAGTAACAATAGCAACCTTGTGCCACACAACATAAGAAGACGGTGAAACTTTCACCACTTTCTTCCAGAGATGGAGAAGTCTAGCTAGTAGATGTCTAGTTGAAATACCAGAAAAATAGAAGGTCGTGATATTCCTTGAAAACATCAATCCAAAACTGAGAGGTGACTTAAGGGTACATTGTTGTACTTCATTCCTAGACTTGGTACAAAAGGGCATCATCCTTGAAAAAGGCCTTATTGACAAAGGCAAAATAAAAGTACCAGGCAGGAACCCAGTTGTCCAACATCAAAACGCACCTAATGATAGAAACAAAAATGTTACAAATGACGACATTGTTGATGCTAAAACCATACATATGAGACCAATTATCACACTTAGAGGTTACAACCCCAATCACGACATGGCAAATAGTCTAGATCAAACAACCAATTATGTCCAAAATTCACAACAACAACGACCACAAAGGAGATTTCCTACACGTGAATTTACCCCTTTAGGACAACCAATCGAGACTGTTTTCAAAGAGTTGATTAAACATAATCTCATCAAACCTTTGGAACCAAGAGAGTATGATCCTAGACAGTTTAAACCTTCATGGTGGGATGACATTGCCTATTGTGACTATCATTGAACAAAAGGACACAACCTACAACAATGTCGACAACTGAAGAATATTATCCAAGACTTTGCTGAAAACGGAACCATAGAGGTCAATTCACAGAGAAATACCAAGAACAGTGATCATAAGGTCTTCACAGACCCATTACATGACCACACAAAAGGAAAAGCCTCCAGTTCGGGAACCAAGAATAATCCATCGACCAATTATACCAATACCAAGTATGACTATGGTAAAGGAACGATCATAAATCACCTCCGAGCTGCAAATGAAAACGTGAATACCATCATCATTAAGAAGCATCCAGAATGTGCTGTAAACACACACAGAACTAAGATAACTATTCCAGGTCCTTCTTCTGAGCCACCTACACAAGCTTCCAAGTTTAAGTACAATCTCCTTGATCAACTGAGCAAAACCCCCACACAAATATCCATTTTGGAACTATTGAATTTATCACCTGAGCATCGAGCTATTCTCGACAAAGCCTTACAGAATACGATTGTTCCTACAAACTTAGATGTAAATCATTTTGATGAAATGGTGGGATATTTAACCAGCTCACATCATGCCACATTTTCCCAACAAGATTACTCAACCGAAAAGTCTGATCATAATGACCCATTACATCTTGAAGTCCTAGTCCATCAAACAAAAGTCAGACGAGTCTTGGTAGACGGAGGAGCAAGTTTGAACCTGTATACCCTAAAATTGGTTAAGGCATTAGGATTCTCAGAAGAATGCGTAGACATCTGTAAAAGTATAGTCATCAAGGCTTACGATGATGGGGAAAGATCATCCAAAGGAGTTGTCACACTCCCTATCAGAATTGGCCCAACAATTATGAACACCAACTTCCAAGTCTTGGATCTCACCCTTCCGTACAACCTATTGTTAGGTAGACCTTGGATACACAAAATGAAATCTGTACCTTCAACATATCACCAATGTCTTAAATTCCCGTATAATGGCACCGAGATCACGATTGATGGTGATCTTGATCCGTTTCAATATTGTACAAGCCTAAGGGAAATTCCACAATGACAGGTACCAGCTAATCAAGAAGCTTCATCATCCACTTTATCCCTATACGTTGACCCATCACATCTTACTAAGTCCATTTCATTCAAACCACCATCATCCACTCCTAAGGTCGAGATCCAAGACAAGGGCTATGGAGAATATTACGTAAAGGCATCATACTGTGTTAGTCAACTGGTTCCACCTAAGGCATATGGCTTACCCATGGCAGATAGAAGATAGTTAGTAGTCACATTCCATGTCCCCCCTACAATGACATTGACTAAATGGGGAGAGTTAAGTGAAGAAATTATGGATCAAGGTGATATTACCTCCTAGTTGTATCAAGAAGACAATGAATACCCCTCGCCGTCTATTCAAATAGCTAAGACCAATATGGAAAAGGCTTTAAGATAATGCAAAACGAAGGCTATGATGGGCACAGTGGGTTAGGACTACATCAAAATGGAAGGACGAAACTGATCACTATCTCACCATGACCGAAATACCTAGGGTTAGGGTTTCAACCGCTAAGAATTGGGTTTCCTAGTACTTCATCACCATTTCAAGAGGAAGTGAGTGCTTGTGCAGACATCAAGATATCTCATGAACCACTTCCCCCAGTTTATGATGAATCTCCCGACTCAAGCGATTGTGAGTGGGATTCCCTTTCCTCTACCAGTACCATGAACATAGATGCTCTATTTGGAGAATTGGACCTAAAGATAAAACCTGTACCAAAACCATCTAGTCCCCGTCATAGGAAGCACTTGTCTAAAGAAGAATGGCATAAGAAATATTATTGGGAAACCCTTGATCATGCATCTTGGGCACCTGACAAACCATCTTCTGACGACTCAGCCCTTATAATAGTCCCACAACAGAGTTTACCTACCCATAGGAAAAAGAACAAGAAGGAGTTAGTCCAAAACTTTTGTGATCATTTCAACCATTCTATATTCACCTTATCAGCTTCCACCTTTAATTCCGATGATGATATGCCTCTCATATATCCCAAACTTATCGACTGGGATCAACAAGGTACACCCATCATAGACACATTCGAGAACGACGAAGCATTCGATGAGTTCATGGGACTTTGAGAACACATACCAAGAGGGGATCATAAAGTTGGTTTTACCATAGACTTGGATGACAAAGCATATTATGGGGAGTCTATTTACACCTCTAGTCACAAAAATGAAGATAAGAAGAAAAATGATAAAAATGAGAAAAATGACAAGTCCCTAGGTGGAAATTGAAAGGCGCCTTTGGATGAAGAAATAGTCAAAATAAAGGGCGTATCCAAGGGCGAAAACCTCTCTGAGGCACCCAAGGATAGAGGTTTAAATATTCTCCCCGTTGAACAGGAAAAGTCACCAATGCTAGTAGAAGAGTCTATTGAGGTCAACATAAAGACAAAAGAAAAACCTTGGCACATATACTTTGCAGCATCATTGACAGAGGAAGAACAACTTGAGTTTAAGGACTTCTTCGCAAAGAGACAGATAAAATTTGCATAGTCATACGCTAACATGCCTGGGCTGGATCCAGACCTGATATTACACCATCTACCATTACAACCAGGTATTAAGCCAGGAAAATAGAAGTTAAGGAAGATGCATCCACAAATTGCTCTACTGGTCAAGGCAGAACATAAGAAACTCTTGGATGTTGGATATATAAGAACTATAGACTATGCAGACTGGATTTCAAATCTGGTACCAGTGACTAAACCAACTGGGGGCATCCACATTTGCATAGACTTTAGAGACATCAACAAGGCATGTCCTAAGGATGACTTCCCTTTTCCGAACATAGACATGATAGTAGATATTACAATAGGATACGAGATGCTATCCCTCATGGATGGTTTCTCTGGATATAACCAAATAAAAATCACACCTGAAGACCAACACGAGACGACTTTCACGTGTCCATGGGGCACATACTATTGGAATGTTATGCCTTTTGGGCTTAAGAACGCAGGAGCTACCTATCAACGGACAATGACTATGATTTTCCATGACTTTATACATACTCTCATGGAAGATTATGTAGATGACATTATAGCTAAATCATAAACAAGGACAGATCATTTGAAGGTTCTAGACAATATATTCTAGAGGCTAGAGAATTACAATGTCAGGTTGAATCCAAAGAAATGTGTCTTTGGAGTAAAATCAGGGAAAATTCTAGGGTATATCATCTCCAGAAGAGGCATTGAAGTAGATCCAGAGAAGGTAAGAGCTATCATAGAAATGCCTCCTCCAGTTAGTATTGGTCAACTCAGAACACTATAGGGAAGATTACATTCCATCAGGCGTTTCATTGTACAACTGCCAGATAAAATACACCCATTTCAACATTTACTCAAGAAAGGAGTACCATTTGTGTGGACACCTAAATGTCAGGAAGCTTTCCAAAAAATCAAGGACTATTTGCTCACTCCACCTATCTTAATGCCACCTACAGATGGAAAACCATTGATACTATACATTTCAGCAACTCAATCAACATTAGGAGCTCTTCTCGCACAAAATGATGATCAGGGTCATGAGAGAGCAGTCTACTACATTAGTCATACCTTGGTGGGATATGAATTGAATTGAAACAATATAGAACGTGCCTTTCTTGCGGTAGTCTTTGCTACCCAAAAACTTTGACACTATATGCTCAATCGCCAAACAATGTTGGTCACAAAGATTGATCCCCTCAAATATCTCCTAAGTAAGGCAACATTAATAGGTCAATTGGCTAAATGGGTTATGATACTTAGCGAGTATGACATCCAATATGTAGAAAGGAAGGCTATAAAAAGATAGGTGATTGCAGATCAGTTAGCAGATGCACCCATGAAGGTAGACCATCCTTTAGTGGCGGATTTTCCTGATGAATTTATCTTCAACATTGACACTAGAATGAAATGGAAATTATACTTTGACGGGTCACATACAAATCGGGGTTCAGGAGCAGGTATCCTATTTGTTACACCTCAAGGAGATACCATTCCTAAATCATTTAGGATTGCTTTCCCTTGTACCAACAACATAGCAGAGTATGAAGCCTTAGTGACAGGATTAAAAATGGCAGCTCAGTGGAAGATTAAGAGTCTACATGTTTTTGGTGATTCTTAGCTTGTAGTCCTGCAAGTAAATGATGATTATGAGACTAAGGATGAGAAACTTGCCCCCTACAAGCGCATGGCCGATAGTTTTAATCCGTACTTTGATGACATTACCTTTCAACAAATACCACGTATTCAGAACAGGGCTGCAGATGCTATAGCAACCGTGGGTTCCTTATTGGATATTCTGAGTAACGTGCCTAAGTTTGAGTTTTTGGTTGAATAGCTATTGGTCCCCGCCTATGATGTCCCCAATTCTATGATGGTGTGTACAATTGTTGGTCCTACTTCCCCTTGGTATAAAGACATATTCAACTATCTAACTGACCAAACCTTACCTCTAGACTTGTCAAATAACCAATGCCGAACCTTCATCCGTATGTCAGCTAAGTACACCATCATCAGAGAAACCTTGTATAGACGTACCTTAGATAACGCCCTAATGAGATGTCTCGATGCTGAAGAAGCACAAACAACTTTGTGAGCGGTACACGAGGGTATATGCGGATCCCATTCGAGTGGTCCTACTTTAGCCCATAAGATTATGCGATTAGGTTATTATTGGCCTACAATGGAGAAAGACTCATATATCTTTGTAAAGAAATTTAGACAATGTCAGATACACAGAGATTTGATAAGAGCACCAGCACAGGCGCTTCATCCGATTAAGTCACCATGGCCTTTTTCCTAATGGGGACTTGACCTTGTAGGTAAGATACACCCTCTATCATCCAACGACCATAAATTCATCATAACCGCCACCAAATACTTCACCAAATGGATTGAAGCTATTCCCATGACTTACATCACCGACACACAAATATCCAAGTTTATCTTAAACTATATCATTTGTCGGTATGGTGTACCCCAATCCATTATCACAGAAAATGGCCACCCATTCAAAAACCAAGAAGTACGCCATCTATGTAAAGAGTTCCATATCCAACATCATTTTTCTAGCCCATATTGCCCACAAGGTAATGGCCAAGTTGATGCATCTAATAAAACCATTGTTAGAATCCTAAAGAAGTCTGTCAATGACGCTGGTCGTGACTGGCACCTACAGCTGAATCCTGCCTTATGGGCTTACCGCACAAGCATCCGTACTCCCACTAGTGCCACTCCATACTCCCTCGTATTTGAGTTCGAAGCTATCTTACCTATTGAGGTTGAAATTACTTCCTTGGGGGTATCCTTGAAAGGTCACATTGACGATGAAGAATACCGTGTATCCAGATTGCAAGAGCTAGAATTACTGGATGAACGAAGACAGAAAGCACTAGACCATTTGCAAGCATATCAAAATCGTCTTCGTCGTAGCTATAATAGGAAATTTCTAAATAGAGACTTTGACATTGGTGACCTGGTTTTAATGGAGAATCCCAAGAATCAAGTTGAACGGGAAAAGCCAGGAAAGTTCGAACCTAACTGGTTAGGGCCTTATATTGTCACAGAAGCTTTTGGGTCAGGAGCGTACCAACTCTCTACTCCTAAAGGGAGCCACTTTTGTCACCAATCAACAACCTACATCTGAAAAGGTTCTACGCATAGCTTCTGAGAATCTGTGTCTTAATCTAGAAAATAAAAAAATGGAAAAAACAAAAAAATGGTTACCTTGATGAAAACCTGGAAAATGGGCATCTTTGTAACACCAATTTTTTTTAGAAAAATAACAAAAAAGTAAAGAGAAATAATCCATCCAATAGTGAAAACCACTTCGGTGGTGCTATGGATAAGTACCGTGGTGAAAACCTGGCAAACGGGCATCATGTGTAGTCAAACTCGCTCTTTCGTCTACCATAATTCCAATCAGACTTTTTCACCATCCCTCATAATAAATGGTTGTCCTATCCATTGCTTGGAACGATTGACATCTAACATCCATTCCGTCACATTCCCCACTCCATCTCACATGTCTTATTCCCGACTGGGGGCAAATCCTTGTTCTACGCCATGGCACCTTGTACATAACATTGCACCATCGGAAAATGTCCTCAAAAATAAAAAAACATTAGAAAACTTCAAAAACACAAAAAAATAAAAAAATGTTAGAAAATACCAAAAAAAGAGTCAAGTTAGTCATGCTAAGTCAGTCGTAGACATAGTCGAACTATGTTGCCTCTGCGACTAGACATAGGCAAGGCCATCAGTCGATGTGCCCCCGAGGCATTAGGTCTATTTGTCTAGGTTTTTCATGTATCACACACATTAAAATCATGACTCTTTGTACATTCAAAGTCATTGGTCATGTCAAACTACGAGGTCTCTGCATGTACAATGTAGGCAAGGATAATCAATTGATGAGCTCCTGAGACCACACTAGGTCAGTCCAATAGGGTTCATTCACATTCACTATCACACACGTTCCATTTCATCAGCTTAAGTACATATCTTCAGTAAGTTAAAGTTATGTCAAACTACGAGGTCTCGGCGTGTACAACGTAGGCAAGGCTAATCAATCAATGAGCCCCCAAGGCCACATTAAGTCAGTCCTTTAGGGTATCATCTCAAGTCATACATGGTCAATACACACACGCTTTTAATCAATCAACGAATAAAATCAAGTCATGCACCAACAAGGCAACAATCTCAAAACAGTCATCAAGTCAATATCAAACACATTGTCAAAGCGATCAACTTATGTCTTAGCAAGATATGTCTTTCTTGTCAACATACATCGTCAAATTGTCATAGCCTCATGTAGCTTGTTGCATCAATTTCATCAGGCTCCAACATCTTATATGACACATGTCTTTCTGAAACTAGGCTTTGTCATGTCTTATACAGATAGTCACCAAGTCAAAACCAGACTCAATGTCTTATTGCGGTATGTGTCATTCCTCACATTACGCTATGTCAAACATCAAACAATCAAACAATCCTACAAGATCAAGTTTTGGCGAATACTTTTATTTGGCTTTATGACTTTATATCTTATTTTGTCTTATCTTTTTATCGATTTGTAAATTTAGTCCGGTTACTAGCTTTCTCAAGGATGTCCCTTGAAGGATTTAGAGAAGCAAGGATGTCCTAGGACTCTTTTTCTTTGGCTGTTGTCTGTCAACTGTCTTTTTAACATTGGTTTTTGAGTCATGTTACTAGTTTCCTCAAGGATTTCCTATCAAGGATTTAGAGGAGCAATGACGTCTGATGACCCGTCTTTTATTTTTTTTGATGTCTTTGGTTTGTCTCGACAAAACGATTGGGGCAATTTTGTCCTTAGTATGAGTTAAGACACTCCTTGTCTACGACTGTCTATTTTTCATAGATGGATGACTTTGTACACTATGGTCTATCTCATATCATGGTGTTTACTATCCATTTGTGTCATGTCCCGCCCAATGATGATAAAAGCAAGCATATCATATTTGGAAAAATATCGAAGATCATATGTTTTTCAATCAATCAACCTTGGTTATTTCTTACTAACATTCTAAATTCATTCATGCTAACATTTCTCCATTCTAACATAATGATAAAGTCCTGTGACACAACAAAAACATTAGATAATCTGCATTTGCATACATTCTATAAACATTTCATATAGTTACATTGCATTTCATATAGGATCATATTTACGAAATCATTGCATAATAGGAAATCCATCATCATAAGGTACATAATGGAAACATTACATGCATCTCACCATCACATATAAATAAACATCATATAGAGCATTACATCCATTATCATAAGTAAATAAAGACATCCATAACATTATAAACTGCATAAACGCATCATGTAAAAACATTCATTCATAACACATATACATACATCATCTAGGAAACATAATCTTATAGAAGCAATGCATCACCATAAAATAGAACTGCATATCATATAAAAGACGCCAAAATCATATATATCACTCAAAATAACGTGTCACAATACAATGTCAGAATGTATCCATAAATAAACATGAGCTTGTAGGCTCTTTGATCAAAATACAATGTCTACATGTATAACAGTATCAATGTGTCCCACTCCCACTACTGCCATGTGGTGAAGGTGGCAGAAACTGCCTCAGAGGTACTCTCTGTGAGGTGGAAGGCCTGTCATACGGACCTATCCTTGGTGGTCCTACCACACCCTCTGTACTCTATGTCCTGGTATGACTACTGCTATGTGATCTCTGGCTGTGAACCTTTGAGAAGCTAGGAGCTCGTCTCTCTGCTGGTACCACAGACTCATACAAATACCTGTAATATGACGCTCTCTCAATTGATCTAACTAGATCACAAGCAAAACCATAAGATGAGGTGCCACTGCAAAGGTGTCTGACCTGTGTGAACTGCTGCTTGGTCTCCTATCATCGAGCTATGGCTTGATCCCTCTCCATAAGTGCATTGTCTCTCTCTGCACTGGAACTGTCTCTAGAAGGACCTGGGATAGTGACTTTGCCTTTACGCGTGGTGACATTGCATTCTGAGACCTTTTTAATGGTGATGGTATTAACACACTCATCTTCATCAGTAGTGCGAAGATTGTTAATAATAGAACCATCAGGATATTTGTATGTAGGACAAAAATTATCGTAGGTCAGACGAATGTGGTTGGCTTGATTGTTGGTATTCTTTGTGCCAGATGAGGAAGCTTCACCATGATCCTACAGTGGGTTTTTGTGGATAGTATGATCCACATTATATGTAAATGATTGACCACCCAACTCAATGGTGTGGTTCTCTATGAGGTCTTGCACCAGATTTCACAATTGGCGAAGAGAGGAAGTTTTATGCCCTTTGGTATGGTGGTAATCGCAAAATGCGTTGTCATCCCACCATGACGGCTTGAATTGACCAGGGTCATATGGTTTTGGTTCTTCCAGCATTATGACGCTGTTTTGAAGAAGTTTCTTCAAGACAATTTCAATAGGCTCACCCAAAGGGGTGTATGTGCACTTTTGGAATTGCCGGGGTTGACGCAGCTGCCTTTGATTAGTTTGCGCATGATTTCCTAGATAGAATTAGCAGTTGGTGTTGGTGTAGTGATAGGTACATTTTGATTTTGTACTCCTTTGATTGTGAGTACATGACCTGTTGTGTTGACAGTTTTTGCATCAACTGCACCATCGTTTGTGATGTGCTTGTTCTTAGCCCGGTATTTGTTTTTGTTGTTTGAGCTACTTGGGTTATTATTGGTGGTGGTGTAGATGGTTTTGCCACCATATTTCAATTTGCCTTTGGCGAGCAAGGCTTTCTCAAGTTGAACACCCTTTTCAATAAGGTCAACAAAAGTGGTGCAACAATGGACTTGTAATCCATACCTTAGCGGTCCAAGGAGAGTTTGTACAAACATGGTCACTTTCTCCTTTTCAGGTATTTCTACCAGACATCTGCTTGCTAAGGTTCTCCATCTTTGAAAGAATGGAATGAAAGTCTCTCCTGCATCCTCTTGGGTAAGTTTGCATAAGGAGGCAATGCCGATGTTTGTGTCAATGTTGTATGCATATTTCTCGGCAAACTTGTTTGCCAACTCATCCCATGTTTTTATTCCCTTAGGCAAAAGTGAGAACCATTCTAGTGCATGACCTGCGAGACTTCTAGAAAAGAGTCTGATGAGATAAGTTTGCTCATATGAAATTTCCATACAACTAGTAGTGAATTCTCTTATGTGTTCAATGGGGTTTGTTTTGCCTTTGTATTTGGGAAAATGAGGTACCACATATCCATGAGGAAAGGGTGGCATAAACAAGGTTGTGTCGAATGGATATGGACACAAGTCATGTGACATGTATGACTTTTTATTGGATTGCTGCAAGGTCTCCACTTTTGTTTGAAGAGCAGCGAGTTGAAGTGTGAGTGCTTCCACCATAGGATGGTTGGTAGCATCGCCCATGTTGGTGATAGGGGCAGCTTGAGTGCCCACTTGTTGTGATGAGATGTGTTGATTTGGAATTGGTTGTTGATGAGAAAAACGAGTGTTTTGATGAGGTGGTTGCTGAAAATGAGTGTTTTGATGAGGGATGTGCTACTGTGTATGGACTTGAGAGGCACAAGTGGGGATGTGATATCCTGCCATGTTGGATTGAATTTGAGGACTTTGTTGGTTTTGAGTTTGTTGATGTCCAAATGGAGTGAAGGATTGATGGCCTTGTTGATTTTGAGCTTGTTGATTTTGAACTTGTTGATGTCCAAATGGAGTGAAGGATTGAGCTCCTTGATTGCCTTGCCCAAATAAGAGATTGTGGCTTTGAGAAATGCTGGTGTTTTGGGTCATAGGAATGTTGGTATTAACCTGTGAGGAGGTGGGTTGGGTGCCTTGTATGAAAACTCTTCGTTTATTTCTCCCAAAAGGGTTGGATGAGTTGGTTGCTATGGCACTTGAGGAACCTAATAATAGGTTTGCTAATGTACTCATGGAACTAGATGTAGTTCCAAAGAGGTTTGATGTGGTTGCTCCCATTGTTTGTGAGGGGATGGTGGATGTTTGTTGGGGGATGGATTGTGATGTGGTATTGGTTTGGGAAGATGATCCCCCAATGGATGTTGTGTTGGTTGTGGTGGTAGTGTGACCAAGGGAGGTAGCATTGATGGTGTTGATGATATTTTGTGAAGAGGCTCCCATGGAAGAGTTGTATGATGGTGGATTGGGAGAAATTGCTCTAAGAGTATTAAGATCAAATCCCTTTGGTAACTTAGCTCCTTGGTCAAGGAGCATAGCTAGGAATCTAGAAGAGTCGTTTAAGACTACTTCTTCTACAAAAGCAGCAACTTCTGGATGTTGGACAGCAGCTAACAAGTCTTCTTCAAAGATTTCCCCATTTTGATCCCGTTGGATAAATGGTTCAAGAATACGCGATGGAGATGAAGGGATGTTCATTTCACTGAAATGATTGATGGTGGAATTTCCCATGTCAAAACATGGGTTGTTCGTGCAATTAGGGAACAAATCCATGCCAGTTGTGAATTCGAGAAAGTTGGTGTCTCGTCTAAAAAGATCCATGAGTCTTTTCTTTTTCTGTAGTCTAGTTTCAACCATACAAGGTTTTGCTCAACTTGGGATGATGGAGACTATGTTTTTGGATTTTTAAAAGGATGTTATGAAATGCAAGTAAGACTAAAGGCTTGTGAATGCAAGTGGTGTGACACTAAATGGAGATGCCAAATGATATGCAATAAATGATCCTAAGATGTACTTACTAGTGAGATATCTAAAGAGGACAAACTTGGGCAAACAAAGTTTTTGCAATGATTCAATTTTGGGAGACCAATGGACCGTAAAAGGACTATAAGTAGGACAAAGTGAAGTTTCCACACTAGACTATTGAGTGGGAAATAATTCACAAAAGGATTGAAAAAGTGACAAAGGTAATTGGGTCCAATGATAACCTACTATTGAATGCAAAGTTTGGACAATGAGTGGTAAGAGTCAACTCCTAAAATCTGCAAAAGTGAGTGTCTTAAGGAGATGGTGAAGCTATCAATGCAAACTAATGGAAAACCAAATGGAAACCTATTATGAACCTAAAATGGTACCTAAAATGCAATGTTTAATGATAGTTGAGCAATTCAGAGTCTGGTTTGACTTGAAACAGTGAAGGAAGACTTGATTGGATTTCAGACAAGTTGTGGAATTTCTGTTTGTTTTTTGACAGTGAGAAATTGTTCAGTTTTAGCAAATGCGTCGCAACAAATGTGGTAAGACAGAGAAAATGCGGCTCATAGATACGAATGCGGTTCAGGAAGTATCGATTGCGACACAGATTGATGAATGCGATTTGAAACTGGCAAATGTGGCTCTGTTTAACAAATGCGGGTTTGACGATAGCAAATGCGGCTCAATGTTCTGAATGCGATTTAATGATAGCAAATGCGGCTCATCAGAGCGAATGCGACTCGGGATGAATCAAATGCAGGCCATCAGAGCAAATGCGGCTCGATATTTGGCACTTGCGGTGCATCAGAGTGATTGCGTTGCAACAGGAAAATTTTAAGAAACCCGAACACAGTTTTGTAGTTTTGACAAAAATTTTTTTTGGTTCAGATTCATGATTTTCAATTTGTTGAAGTCTATTTAAAAACAGTTGGCAAAAATAGAAATTAAAATGTTAAGTGTATGTTCAAGCAGAATCACTCTTATAGTCAAATGGGTCATCCTAACAATCACAACCCACAACTTAAAATCACGTCAACTCACATAGCCATGTCACCCCCTAGAGGGCGCCCATGTTTTTGTCTTTTCCAGGTGCATACTCAAGGTGACGGAAGTGGATACCGAATCCCCTAAGCAAATAGTCCGTGGTGATTATATGGTGAGTGTCTTGGGGGAAAATTCTTCCCTCCCCTTGCACTGTGATTGAAATGATGTTTGGTTACTGACACGACTGGCTACTACACTATGGTTCTTAGTAAGTATTTTCGTTCAGTGTGGCAATAGATATACTCCCTCGAGAGACCTCCCAACCTTTAGAACAAAGGCTTTGGGAATGGTTATCCTACCTACTACTGTCAAGTTGGATTTTCATCAATAACTTGCTTTTGATTAGAGTGGGTTGGAAACCTTGGTTTTAGGTGTTCCCACTTAGGTCGTTCCTCTTGGGTGAGTACTTTTTCCCACAAGAGCAGGCCTTCTAAGGGTTGTAAGAAAACATAAAATGCATAAGTATAAAAAATGGATAGGTCTAGCTTTTTGATCACCTAGTAAAGGGGAGAGCATATGCCTATTATCCAATCAAACACAAAAAGAAAGTTTGTTCAATTTTAAACCCAAATAAAAATTTTCTATTCTAGGTGAAGATATTGCTTCACAAAAAAATGGTGTTCATTGTTAACCAAAAAGAAAAGTGTGGTGACTACCCTAGGATTGATAAATTCCAGTTAATGTGTCTATCTTAGGGTTGGTTCTTTTAAAATACCAAAAAAGAAAACAAAATAATCAAATTCTGGCCGCGGATGCGTCGGATCCAGATTACAACAACCAGAAAAAATAAAATTCAGCAGTTACCTGCGGCTCGGCAGAGCGGATGTAGCTCGGTTTCTGTCAGATGCATCGCGTCCTATCAAATGCATTGCTTGAAGGATCCTATGCATCATGACAGAGCGATTGCATTGCTCATGATCGCAAATGCGATGCAACAGAGCGATTGCATCATTTAGGCCTGCAAATGCGTCGTTCCGTACTGTTCTTGCAAAAAAAATTTCGAAGCCGTACGACACCTGCAAAAGTTCATTAGAATGTCGGGTTCACCAATGTAATGATATAAAATGTCCTGCAAGATCAAATCAAGTGATTAGTTGTACCTGCAATTTAATAACATATCAAACAATAGAATGCAAAGGAATAATAAATAAATGGAGGAAAACTGAAAAGGTCTCACCCATTTACTACTCCATGTCTGATTTTTATTGCACCTCCTCAAGCTTTGGAATGATGGATGACGCCCTCAGATTTGTGTGTGAGCAACTCTATATGCCTAGCCTCAACAAAAGCTCTTGAAGGATTTATGAAAATGAACTAATGTGCAACTAGCAATTCAATCCTAGCATGCAAATAGTAAATAAAAGCCTAAGATATGAGTAATGCCTATATTAAAAGTAGCTTAAACAAATGATCATGGATCCAAAAATGAGATCAAGATTGTCATTTTATAGAAAATGCAATCTTGAACGGACAAACAAGATGAGATATTGAGGAATGCCCTAGAATCAAAGGTCAAGATTCAATAAGGCAACTCTCAATTAGGGTTAGGGCAAAATACCCATATGTGTGAATAAGATTTAATTAAATGAATTAAATCAAGACTGAATGTGACAGTGGAGATGAAATTAGTAACAATCAGAAGACAAGAGGATGACATTTTAGAAAATCAGTAATTTTAGAAATTACTTGATTTGTAGAAGAATAAATTCTATTTTGAATTAAATTAATTCAAAATAGGGATTTTGTGAGATAAAAAGTAATTGATTTTTCAAATTAATTACTAAATGAAAAATCAGTTAAGTATCTGAGATATTTTTAAATGATTTGTTTTATTTAAAAATACCAAAGTGTCACATGCCATAATTAAATAATTAAAATAATTATTTAATTTAGAAGAATTAGTTAATTAATTAAATAAATTAGTGAATTTATTTAATTAAGAGAAGATTTAGGAATTAGTGACATATTAAATAAATATATTAAAGTATATTGATTTAATAATCAGGAGGACATTAATGATAAAGATTAATTAAATAAATAAGATTTTATTTAATTGCAAGAAGACTTTTGATAATTAGTGACACTATTAAATAAATAAATAAGATTTATTTACTTAATAATTATGAAGAATGAGAGATTATGAATTAATTAAATAATTATAAATTATTTAATTAACAGTTGAATGTGGGTTAGGAACATAATTAAAATTTCATAATTATGTTAGGATGAAAAGTGGTAAAATAGTGCTCGCAGGCCTAGGTCATTTTTAGGTGTCTATAGTAATTAGTCTCAGTCTCTCCTCCATGGCCTCCTTGTCACCATCCCTAGGGGCATCATCCTCCCGTCTCCCCTCCACAATCCGATCTCTCAGCTCTCTCTCTTGCTCCTCCATAGGTGCCTCCTCCTCAACATCGTCCTCCCCATACCCTGCCAGAATACCTAGAGGATCTATATCCATATCCATATCCTCATCCTCTACGACATCCTCTGCCCCAATATCTACATCAGCTAGCTCTTCTACAATTACCTCCTCGACAACATGCTCCTCTCTGACCTGTGCATCAAATCTACCTCCTATGTCCATCATCGGTACATCCTCCACCTTGGCCTCTCGAATAGGTGATAGTCCACCTACTCTTCCCCCTCTCCGACCTCTCCGTCCTGGTCTACTGCCTCTGCCACCACCCCCTCCTTTGCCATAATCCCCACCACCCCTCCCTCCAACTCTACCACCTCTACCTCTCTGCCGTCCTCTTGGCCCTATGCCTCATCTCTCAACTGGTGCCGACTGATCTGGATCTGTGTAAGGAATAGGGCGATGCTCTGCCCACCATGCGTCATATGCAGCTGTGGTCCCTGGATCTACTGCTCTATCTCTCCATCCCCAATGTAATGGCTATAAATCCTGTATCTTTTCCTCTGCAGTAGCTACTGGAATCATGGGCCCCCAATATGGAATGTCTCTCGAAGAACGAGCAAACTCTGCTCTACCTTGAGGCTCATCCTGAACCTCTCCAAACTGCCTCAAAACTCGATCCGCCAAGTGTCTCTCTATAATGTGCACACTCGAAATAGTCCTCCCAATCAAATATTGTGTCTGTCTGCAATATGGAAAATGTCTATCCTCATCAGACCACTGCTCACAGTCCATGTATGGTATCTAGGTGAACTGATCTAAGATGTCGAGTGCATGTCTCCAATATCTAGTATCTCCCACATGGCTCTGAGTGATGTTTCCCGTGTACCGAAAAACATATGGTGATCTCTCCCGTCACTCTATAGTAACCAGAGGATGAAAAATAGCTATCCTCTCCCATGCCCAAACCATCAGAAGAGTGGTCCCACAACTCAACGACTAGGCATCTCTGTATGTAATATCATGTAAATGGAAATATAGCATCCCTAATAGACATAGACCCTAGACATACACGGTCTCTCTCTCTAACATACCCACCAACATCTCTCCTCATCCAACAAGAAAACCATGACCCTGTCGATCTGGTAATAATATCCCACCTATCAGTGTACATAGTATACAATCATTCCTCTCGTATATGTCTGCCAACATCGGCCATCTGATCTCATAATGCTCAATGCCAAGCCTACTAATATCATCAACCTGATAAAATCTGGCTAGCTCAGTCAATCCACGCTGGGTATCGTACATCACCCGCTCTCCTCTGATAGGAAGTCTAAGTATCCTGTACACATCCTCTAATGTGACAGTCGCCTCCCCAGTTGGCATATGAAATGATGATGTCTCAGAGTGCCATCGCTCACACAACGCGGTGAGCATCCCTCTGTTTGCCCGAATAGTTGGCATCGAAAGACAATGATGAAGACCAAGTCTCCACAAAAGCCGTATCTCTGAACTACTCAAACAATCTCTCAGATCGAAGGTGTCTGGACATGACTCCCGCGTGTAAATAGGATCCAATATAACCTGCATTTCAACCACGATGTCAAGATTTTCAAATTTTTTTCCTTAGATTTTTTTTCCAAAACTTTGCCAGCCACATGTGGCTCACTTTAACAGATGCGGTGCATTCATACAAATGCGTTGCAAGAAAAATCATTTGCGTCACATATTCCATATGCATTGCACATCCTGAATCCAATTTCTAACTACTACAAACGCGATGTAGAAAAGAAAATGCGGTGCATTTCCTATAACTTGTCTACCTGATGCATATTCGTTTCACTAATGCAAATGTGGTTCACTATCCTACATGCATACATCCTAAATGCAGATGCGTTCCATACATACATATGCGGTGCATTTTACTACAATTGCGTTTAATGCCTAAAAATACCTATCCTAGCCTAGGCGTGTTTTAGCATATGCGTCGTTCCGCAGTCAAATGCGGCGCATACGACTGCATATGTGTCGATCCCCAAAGACCGCATATGATTATTAACTTTTCAAGGCCTAAAAATGCGTGCAAAAATAACATTCAAGAGTTCATTTTTGGGTACATACCGGTGGTCCTGCGTCGGCTAGCTGCCTGAAGGTCCGGATCTGATATCCTCGATGTGTAGCATATGGAATGGGAGCTATCTTCATCCAATAGTCAGAGCAAAATCTCAAGTTCTTCAACTCTTCCGGGTGCAAATGACTTGGTTTTCAACCTAATTATTATTTATAACTAGGGTTTGGGTGGCATTTATTCTGACCTTGTCTATTGGCTGCTTAACTTTTCAACTTCTACTGACCCGTACCCATCCATGTCACATCCAAATTCAATTCCGTCAACTCCATAGCATTTCTGACCGTCAAATTGACTTATCGGGAATATTTCCTAATTTTTTTTGAAAATTTTCAAACATTTGTCAATTTTCCCAAGGGGGCATACCCTAACCTATTTCATACTAGGGCACGATCAGGGCATATTTTCTTTGACACAACGCCAGAACAACATTGTATCAAAGAGGGGCAAATTGTAGACACCAAAAATTGTTCTAGGCCTGCGAACACTACCGTCGACATAATTTTCTATTATCCATGGTCATGATTAAATAATATTTATTATTTAATTACCCTTTCTAACACTTATTTCTTCTATTAATTAAATACCCCTTTTTAATTAATTCATTAATTCATAATGACCTTTATTCAACTTGATTAATTAAATAAATCATATTTGTTTAATTATGTCACTATCTAATTAATTCTTCCTTCTTAATTAAATAATTTATTATTTAATTACCCCCTTTATCATATTTCAACTATAATTAAATATATTTATTTAATTATTCATTTAACCCCCTTTATCTATAATTAAATATTTATTATTTAATTTATTCAATTCCACCTTTTCAACAGTCAAATTAAATAAATTATCTTTATTTATTTAATTAAATCTTTCATTTTCGAATGTTGAATTAAATTAACATTTAATTCATAATTAATTATTCATGTCACATTCTTCTGTCGTTTAATTATCTAATCATTCACTCACCTTTTGACTCAAGATCTATTTTTAAATCCACCAGTTATCTTCAGGTTCGGTATCTGATTGTCTCTGCGAGAGGACTCTCTGTCACAACTAGTCAGTTAACTAGTTTTAACTCATGTGCATGAATGTGTTTATTAATTCAATATATTTATTTAATTAATTAATTTATGTATGCATTTGAATTCTTCATCTTCGAGTTCTAACTTTGTCTTTGACATACAAAGTTTATTTCTTCTATTTTCGAAGACTCTTAATTGAAGATTAAATTGTTTATTTAATTAGGAACTCTTGTTCTTTCTATTTTCGAACAGTCTTGACACAAAATTAAGTTATCGTTCTAATTTAATCTTTATCCTGTAGTCTTTCCTGACTCATGTTCTAACTCACATTCTATCTAACACAAAACTCACATCGCATGACATTCATCAATCTCATTCGTCGATCTCTCTTTGAATTTGAGCCGATTGTTCGAAAACCCAAAATCTATAAAATGGCTTGTCATTATCATTATTCCTCCTCCCGAAATCATACACTTTTGAGAAGAAACTTATCTTCGATATTTTGCTTAGACATTCAATAAGGTTATGCTTGCATCAATACTGAAAATCTGAGGGCAAGAATACTGAAACAACAAAATGGAGAAGGACAATCGAGATAATTCGAAGGAGTGGATGCATATTCGGTGAGAGCTTTCCAATTGATTTTTTTAGTTTAATTATGTTTACTTATTCGTTCTTTGTTGTTTTTGATTTAGATTGTTTGTTAGTTTAGAATTGATCATTTTAATCTGTGCAACTAGTGCAACTATTAGCATTAATCTCCAGAAAATCTAGGTCATACAACTGTTAATTTATTGTACCTCAGACAACTATTTTCTCCATTCCCAAGAATTATTATTTAATTCTCGAGACTTCTAGAAAGGAGTTAGTTAGGTCTAGATAATTATTTAATTAATTGATTTTTTGGAAACTTCTAGAAAGGAGTTAGTTAGAGATAATTAATTAATTAATTAATTGATTCCTGTAGAGACTTCTAGAAACCAATTAGTTAGGGTTTGTTAGAGTCTAATTAATCTTAGCCATTGATTGAGATTAAATCATGGCTATTGGTTTTCCAATGAGAATAGTTTAAAAGGGGATCAATGGGCATTTGGAGAACACACATTTGAGAAAGATTTGCAGTGATAGCAAATAAATTTGCAATGAGAAAAAATAGTCTTGCAGTGATAGCATTGGAGGTAGCAGTAGTGGAATTTCAGCAGGAGAAATTGAGTAAAGAATTTCTAGAGAAGAATATTATCGGAGCTCTGCCAGTAAGAGGCAAGTGGTTTATGTATCTCTTGATTTGCTGAAGATTAATAACATTCCTCATCTGCAGTACTGGTTTTGCCTTTGGGGTTTTTCTAGGGATAATTTGTCCAAACATATTGTGTTTATTATTTCGCATGTTTTCTTCTCTATTCCTGTGATTTTATTTGTGAAATTGCAGTTGTATTATTTTTTAATATTTGCTGTGAATTAATTTTTGGCATTCAAATAATCTTTATAGATAGGAGATTAATAATCAGTAACTCAAATAGAATTTTCACATGGTAGCACAACATATCTGAGGGCAGAAAGAGCTCAACGTAGGCACATGAAGGAAGATTGAGGGTTTATTAAACCCAGTTATACCTCTTCATAATTATTTTATTTATTTATTTATTTATTTGAGATGGCCTCAACAGGTTTAAGAGATCATGACAGATTAGATGGAGCCTCGAATTTTGGTGTCTGGAAAGCCAAATTTTTTTTATTGCTGGAAGAGAATGGTATCAAGGAATATGTGACCAGTGTTGTAGTTGTACCTACAGATCCAACACAACTCTTAGCATATAAGAAGAAAGATGCCAAGGCAAGGAGGCTGATTCTTGATGGTGTTAAGGGTCATATTGTTCTGCATATTGCAAACTTAGATACAAAAAAGAAGGTGTGTGATGCCATTCTGAATATGTACTAGAATGCTACCACTAACAAGAAGCCGATTCTCAGAGAAAAGTTGAGGAATACTCAAATGAATAAGGGAGAAGACGTTACAAGTTACCTGACCAGACTTAGACCTGTCAAGGACGAGTTGGAAGCTATTGGAGATAAACCAGATGATGATGAGCTACTATGAATAGCCCTAAATGGGTTTACTATGCAGTGGGATGTCTTTGTTCAAGTTATTAATGGAAGATACACCTTACCGAGTTGGGATCGACTATGGAGTGACTTCACTTAGGAGGAGCTTAGACTAAGTCTTGTCAGTGGTACCAACAATAAGAGTCAAAAAAGTGAGGCAGAATAGGAAAGCATTTCCCTAGCTGGAAAAGGGAAAGCGAAGAAGGGGTCTAGCAAAGGATCAAATCCTAAAGGTGAGAAGAAGAAGGAATTGTCTAAAGTCAAATGCTATGGCTGTCACAAGTTTGGCCACCATGTCAGCAATTTCTTGGAAAGGAAGAAAGGAAAGAAGTAGACGAAAGCTTCAACAAGTGTAAATGAGCTCTCTAGTAGAATGGAGGATGAGTTTGCTCTCATAGTTTGTATGGTTAGCTCAACCTCACAGGGTGTTTGATATATAGATAGTGGGGCATCATTTCATATTTTAGGAGTTAGATAATACTTCTCTAGTTACATGGAGGAGGACATCATAATCCATATTTCTATGGGGAACATGTCCAAACTAAATCTAGTTGGGAAAGGGACTGTTCTATTTCAGAGGAGAATGACAAGCCGATTCCCATTCATGATATGTTGCATGTGCCAGGCTTGGATATGAACCTGATTTCCATATCTGTCCTTTAGGATAAAGGCTACAATATACTCTTTAGAGGGAAAAATGTGTTAATCAAGCATAAGGATTGGAAATCACCCATAGCTAGTGGAGTTAGGAGCGACCGACTTTATAGGTTGGAGTTTGATACTCATAAGGCACTGATGAGCAATGGTAATTCTAGAGATCAAGGAGAGCTATGGCATAGGAGGATAGGCCATATACACCATGGAGCACTTAAATTGCTTCGTGAGTTAGTGACAAGTGTTCTAGAGGTGAGAACAAAGCATGATGATGTATGTAAGGGATGTGTGTTGGGGAAGTTTGTGAAAGAAGCTTTTCCAAGGAGTGAGCAGCCAACAAAACCTCCAAGGATCGAGCAATCAGATCAGGGACAATGAAGTTTGAGTACAGTGACTAGTACAAGTATAGGCTCAGGTGCTGAGAGTTCACAGAGTATGGAGGAAAAAATGCAGCAGATCTAAGAGATGCATCAGGAACACATGGAGGTTGATACTTTATCCTCTATAGTTGGTAGCAGGAACCAATAGACACATAGAGATACTCAGGAGTTTGTGGGAGCTCGTAGGATGAGCAATAGACAACGAAGACAACCAACTAGGTATAATGACTATATGGCATTAGTTAGTCAGTTGGTAGATAGTGAGCCTTTCGACTATCAGGAGGCCACACAACAACAAGTTTGGCAAGATGCGATGGTTGAGGAATATACCTTAATAGTGTAGAATGATGTGTGGGAGTTTGTGCCTAGACCGACAGATAGGGCAGTGGTTGGATAATGTTGGATCTATAAGATCAAGCACGGTGTAGATGGTAGCATAAAGAAATACAAGGCAAGGTTCATGGCCAAGGGTTTCTCTCAGAAGGAGGGAATAGACTATGAGGAGACATTCACTCCAGTGGCCAGGTATAATTCTATATGAGCCATGATCTCTCTTATAGCATAGATGGGATGGCAGATCCATTAGATGGATGTCAAGACGACATTTCTTAATGGTGAATTGAAAGAGGAGGTATACATAGAACAACCAGGGGGCTTTGTAGCACACAACAGTGAAACCCATGTGTGCAGATTGAAGAGAGCTTTGTACAGACTCAAGCAGGCTCCTAGGGCGTGGTATGAGTGCATTGGTAAATACTTGCAGGGAATGGGCTTTGTGAAGAGTGAGGCGGATGCTAACATCTACTAATTGGTGGTTGGGGGTGAGGTTATCATTCTTGTTCTATATGTGGATGACTTATTTTTAACAGGTTCATTGGGGCTCATAGAGGAGTGCAAGCAGGACCTTGCAGCAGAGTTCGAGATGAAGGATTTGGGGCTTATGCACTACTTTCTAGGCATGGAGGTATGACAGACAAATGGAGAGATTTTCCTTGGACAAGGGAAATACTACATCGAAATCTTGAGGAGGTTTGAGATGGAGGATTGTAGATCCATGTCTACTCCTATGATCATGAATTGGAGGAAGGTAGACACATCTAGGGAGAAGGATGTAGACCCCACCTTATACACATAGATGATTGGGTCTCTCATGTGTTTGGTCAACACCAGGCCAGATATATCCTTTGCAGTAAACTCTCTTAGTCAGTTCATGGTTGAGCTGAAGAGAGTGCATTGGACAATGAAAAAGCATGTGTTACGGTATTTGCGTGGTACAATCAAGTATGGGATCAGATATGCTCGAGGTGATGGTATCAGGTTGATAGGCTATACTGATGCAGATTGGGAAGATAGTACAATGAACAAAAAAATCACCTCAGGGTGTTGCTTTAGCTTGGGATTAGGAGTTGTATATTGGTCTAGTAGGAAGCAGAAGTCCATGGCTCTGAGTTCTGCAGAGGAAGAATACATAGCAACTAGCATGGTGATGTGTGAGGTGATATGGCTTCAGAAGTTGCTGGTAGCCTTGTTTGGTCAGAGGGTTGAGATTACGGTGATACACTGTGGCAATCAGAGTTGCATCAGGCTATCTGAGAATCCGGTGTTTAATGATAGGTCTAAGCATATAGACATCAGGTATCACTTCATCAGGGATTGTGTACAGTGGGGGATTATTTAGCTACAGTATATATCTACACATCAACATGTAGCAGACATTTTGACAAAGGCATTGGGGAAGGCAAAATTCATCTTCTTTAGAGATATGTTGGGTGTTATGTAGAACACATTCCTTGCTAAGAGGGAGTGCTAATTTATTGTAGCTCAGACAACTATTTTCTCCATTCCCAAGAATTATTATTTCATTCTTGAGACTTCTAGAAAGGAGTTAGTTAGGTCCAGATAATTATTTAATTAATTGATTTTAGGAAAACTTCTAGAAAGGAGTTAGTTAGAGATAATTAATTAATTAATTGATTCCTTTAGAGACTTCTAGAAACCAGTTAGTTAGGGTTTGTTAGAGTCTAATTAATCTTAGCCATTGATTGAGATTAAATCATGGCCATTGGTTTTCCAATGAGAATAGTTTTAAAGGGGATCAATGGGCATTTGGAGAACACACATTTGAGAAAGATTTGCAGTGATAGCAAATAAATTTGCAGTGAGAGAAAATAGTCTTGCATTGATATCAAGGATGCACTGATAGCGTTGGAGGCAGCAATAGTGGAATTTCAATAGGAGAAATAGAGGGAAGAATTTTCAGAGAAGAATATTGTTGGAGCTCTGCCAGTAAGAGGCAAGCAGTTTATGTATCTCTTGATTTGCTGAAGATTAATAAAATTCCTCATCTGTAGTACTGGTTTTCCCTCCGGTGTTTTTCTAGGGATAATTTATCCAAAAATATTGTGTTGATTATTTTGCATGTTTCTTCTCTATTCCTATGGTTTTATTTGTGAAGTTGCAGTTGTATTATTTTTTAGTATTTGTTGTGAATTAATTTTCAACAGTAAAATAATCTTTATAGATAAGAGATTAATAATAAGTAATTGCAATAGAATTTTCACACTTACATTATCTTGAAACTTCAAGATCTATTGACACCAGATACAAAATATTTTTTTTTCCTTTGTTTCCCTTATATATGTAGCTGAAAGAATTCCAGTTGATGCATCTTAAAACAGGTCGATATTGATTATATCACTTCTAAAAAATAATGAACCTGTTGCTACCAATTTATGGTTTCCGGTGGATATGAAGGCAATCAAGGAAAGCAAAAGATATGCTATGGAGGCGTTAAATTTTGTCTCATCAAAAGTAACAAGATAAGTATGCTATATAAGGATAATGAGCAGATCGGTTCTGAATAGATGCTTGCAGTTGAAATAGAGAGTGTTGATAATGTGCTACCAGTCACAAAAGAATAGGGAATGCAAGTCGATCAAGGTTTTTATGGTGAATTAATATGAAAATATTTGGAAAGGGTATATGTAGGAATAATATCTTACCACCGAATGTCTTGATGAGTGATGGTGGCTATGTTGCATGCCATAGAAATGACAAAAAGGTAAAAGGCCGCGTGTTTGATGAAGATACCTTTTTTATGCTACGATATAATTGCTTTCCATATGTTGTAAATATTACCTCTTATCAGTCCAAATGGAACATTTGTGTTGGCATGGATCGGGAAAACAATCAAAAAGAGGTAAAATGCACTCTTTTGTAAGATTGTGAAGGATGAAATGCATCATCAATACCATGAATGCATAGATAAATGAAGAATTGTCATTGAAAAGTATGGTCCGTAGGAAGAATTTTGAGCTAGATATAATAAATATTGTGAGGAAGATAAGTAGTTCTTGATTCAATCGACCCAGAGGAAGGATATTCGTGGCATAATGTGATACCCACATTTTACTGCTATATGAAACAACACATTATAGGAATAATAAAGAAAGATTTTCCACAATGCATGGAAATAGAGAGACTTCATGAGCTATTTATTTCACTACGTAGCAAGCCTTCATTTTTCCTTTGCATTTTAGCAGAATAAATATGTCATGGAAAGAAGTGAAAGTTGTATACCAAGAGGGATTCATGGATTCATCTATTGCATCTTTCTTAAGCCGACTATTAAATGCATTATACTATATTCAACATCAACGACAAATGGGTTTTTCAAGGTTGTCTTAGGGACAATACAAGAAGATTTGTGACTGATAAGAAATGGGGTTTCTAATCTTTGATCCTGGAACCATTTTTCAGGGTGTCTTCATCTAGTGGGCCTTGCTAGAAGTGAAAGAGTTGATAAATCTGTCACCAAAGGAGACCATCAACAAAGCATAGGAAAAGGGATTACAAATCCAAGTAACAGTGATGATATCAAATAGGTGACAGTCTACCATACATATTTGAGGGGTATTAAATACATATAGGTGTCATCATACAGGAAACCTCCATTGAAGACAATCCTCAAGGCATAATAATGACAAATGGTAAAGTATCTAGAAGGGGGCAGGTCTGTGAAGTGAAAGAATAGTCTAATCAAAGTATAATTTTAATGATGATGATGCAGAAGACTAAAATCCACATTCATGTCTCATGCCTTGTGGAAGGCTTTGTAGATGCAACTAGGGTTATATTCAGTGATAGTTTGTTTTTGAAGGTCTGAATGACTTTATTCTACAACAATGGTGTGTGACAATTCATTATGATAGACATTACTATGACAGTTTATAACAATAAAGACCCCACTCCTTTAGGTTTTATGAAAAATATGGAGTTGATAGTTCAAAATATAATGTAGCTATACTATTCTCAAGGCAATGTCAAATGATCATAGGTACATAGTTGTTACAGTTGTAGAAAATGACCAATCATAGAGAAAACATGAATATTTTTTAAGATGACAGTCAAAAAAACATTATAGAGAGCTCTCAAAAGGTATGTGATAGTCAACAAAGTGTAGTCTAATGGAAAAAACAAGTATGGATAGTGTGAGCTGGTCAGAGATCATAAATGAAGAAAGGGTCTCATTCTGCATCTTCAAGGTGTCAAGGTAGTTCAAGAAGTAAGGAGCACATGTTCCTATATCCTTGCAAGGAACAATAAAAAAGGTTTATGACTAGAAAAGAAGGGGCAGGTGTGGAAGCATCGTCATTTACTCACACATGAGATGGGAAATAATTTTGAGTCCTCCAAGGAGCATATTCAGATCTTTTAGTTTGAAGAAGTCAACCAATTTTTTCCTCTATGCTTGGTTGAAGAGTTTTTTGAGTTCTCAAAGGAGTCAAAATAGGGAAGTTTGTTTTTCAGTGCCAAGAGCAAGAATGAGTCTTTAGATCTTTGGATTCTATCCTATTTTTCCTCCAACAAAGGATAGAAAAGAGAAACTTAGTCTCATTGTAAGCTAGTTCTTGTTCATTCTCAACATTGTATTGTAATATGAAATGATTCTTTCAATGGAGGATAGCATTGTAGCTCAAAGAGACATGTTTTGCAGGCTTGTACAACAATGTAACACCTTTTCAAATGAATAAAGTTAAGCAATTTTGCCTTCTCAAAGTCTATTTTGTTGTGTGCAATAAGTGATTGATGTATTATCTTGTGATTTATATGCAAATCCTTTACTATATGTCTCATACCTCAGCACCTTCAAATATATAAAAAAATTGTATTTGGCGTAGGTTATAGGTTGTGTTGTCGGTTTGAACAATTATTAAGTGTCAAAATTTTCTGTTCCTCTTAATCTGTAAAACTCAAACTTTCCTATGAAACACTTATGCATTAATATGTGTAAATTTTTGAGTTATGTGAGAACCAACTAAATTATTGAGGGAATTGTGTGTTAAAAAACTAGTGTAGGCTTGAAAAAAATCATTTGGTGCATCACCTTAAGAAAAAGTAGGTTCATTTTCATGCTTCCTTCTTACTCTTTTCATCGACAAAGCATTAGTTTATTTTTTAGGTGAGGTATCAGGGGAACCAACCCTCTCTAGAGGTTCTTTTCCATTTAGGTGACCCATAGCTTGGAAAATTTCCCATGTTTCACCAATAAGCTAAGTTCTGCAGCTTAGCAGGGGCACAATATTGAGTGATAACAAAGATGTTAGTGAAATTCAAATAAGTGAAAACCATTGATTCTCACTTCTCTCATCCTCAAATATGATTGTGGTCCCATGGAACATAAGGGCTATGAATAACATCCTTAGACAAAAGGCTACTCGAGAGTTAATTCACACTCATTCTCTTGATATTATTTTTCTCTAGGAGACTAAGTTGACTGTTGAAAGTATGCTAAATTTAGCCTCTAAGATCTGGGGTAGGGGTCAATGTTGGAGTGTGTGGGGGATCAAGGAAGTTTTGGAAAGGTGTTTCTTGTTTGTGGAATCTACACAGAGTTGTTCCTGTTTGGTGGAATTGCAACAGATACTCTATATCTTTGGTAGCTTCAAGTTTTGGATCAGGTGAAGTTATCCTCCTTTCTAATATATATGCTCTGACTGATTTTATTGGTAAATACTTGCTCTGGTCTCACGTTAGATATGTGTGCTCCCTTGCTCCTTATCTTCCTTGGATTTTGGCAAGAGATTTTAATGCTATCTATTCTTTGGAGGATAAATGGGGTGATATAGCTAGCTGGAGCCCTCCTTTGAGCTTTTGAAGGACAATGTTTATTTTTTGAACTTGGTTGACTTGAAGCCAATCAATGGTATGTTTACTTGGAATAATAAGAGATGTGGGGAAGATGCTATCTCAGAGAGGTTGGATAGGTTCCTCATTTCCAGATTTTGGGTTGGAGATAGTTGGACCAGTAGCTCTAAGATTTTGGATTGGAGAGGATCGGATCACTAGCCAATCAAATTCTCTGCAAGTTTTTTTAGATACTCAAAAAGGTAGTCCTTTAGGTTTCAACTTATGTGGCTTCAGGATTCACTCTTCATAATCTTGTGCCTGAATGGTGGCGAAAAGGGAAGTCGATTAACAACACTTCTATGTATTCCTTCTCTAAGTATCTTTAGCATGTCAAATATATGTTGAAATAGTGGAATAGGTTGCATTTCGATAATTTATTTCAGGATAAAAGGTCTTCTCAGGTCCACTTGGACTCCATATCTCGTCAGATTCGGGACCATGGTTTAACAAAGAATTTTTTAAATTGGAAGCTATGATAGTGAAGGAGTTGGAGGAATGGTAATTATGAGAACACAAATTCTAGAAGCAAAAATCCCATATTGATTGGTTGCAGGAAGTTTACATGAATACTTCTTTCCTCCACAACTTTGTTAAGGATAAAAGGCAAGGTAATCTCATTTCTTCTATTAGGTCCTCTGAAGGAAATCAACTTTCATACTTTGGTGAGATTTCAAAGGACATTTTTAGGTTTTATTCCTCTCTATTCGTTGAAGATTCTCCTCCTTCTAGTGGAGTATATTCCTTCTTTGGTTTCTAGTGAGATGAATGATTCTTTGATCAAGCCCATTTCCATGAATGAGCTAGTGGAAATTGTGTTTTAGATGAAGAAGGGAAAAGCCCTAAGTCCTGATGGGTTTCCTGTGGAAATTTTTAAAGAGTTTTAGGATATTATCAAGATTAATCTTCTTGAGGTTGTGCATGAATCTCAAAGGAAAAATTACATGTTAAGAGCCATTAATGCTACTTTTCTTGCTCTTATCCCAAAATGAGGAGTTGATTTGTTGGATCTCTTTAGACCAATCGCCTTGTGCATTATGGTGTACAAAATTATTTCTAAGTTGATAGATGAATGTCTCAAGCCATGGTTGAGTAGATTAATTTTGGAGGAGCAGGGTGGCTTTATGGCTGCTAGGCAGATTCTTGATGGGATTATTGTTTCTTTAGAAGTTGTTCATTCCATGGCTTCCTCTAAGGAGAAGGCAATTTTCATCAAGCTTGACATGGTCAAAGCTTATGATTGTGTTAAATGGGCATTCCTTGGTAATATTTTGAGTGCTTTTGGGTTTTCTAGTATCTAGATTGAGTGGGTAATGAGCTATGCCACTTCTTCCTTCTTTGTTCTAATCAATAGTGAGCTGCCCAAGCGTTTTGGAGCCTCTAGGGGTGTTCAACAAGGTGAACCCCTTCCCCCCTACTTATTTATTTTAATGACTGAAGGATTAGTGAGATTTATTAAATCTTGAGTGAGGAAAGGTTTGATTCAGGGTTGGAGTTGGGGCAACAGTTTGCCTCCCCAATCACATTTACAGTTCGTTAAATATACTGTTTTGATGGGCCCTGCCAAAGTTGAGGAGGTAGTTAAATTACAATAGAATTTAGATATTTATTTGGCTACCTCGAGGTAAGGAATAAATGAGGGTAAGTCCTCCATCTTCTTCTTTAATACTCCAAACTTATTCAGAAGAGAACAACTTAGATTCTCATATTTTAGATTGGATCGCTTCCCTTTGTCTATCTTGGTATCCCCCTAGTTGTGGGTTACCTTCCTAGGGAGTTATGGCAGGATTTTATTGATAAGATTCACAAGAAGGTCTATCATTGAACTTGTAGGTGGCTCTCTACTATGGGAAGAGTGATCATTTTAAAGGCATTGATCCAAGAACTTCCTATATATAAATGTTTTGTGCTTTCAACTCCTAATTTTATTAGAGAATTTGAGAGCCTCTCTCGAAAAATCTTATGGGCTGGTAATCTACTCTCAAGGAAGTGGAGTTTGGTTATGTGGGATATTGCTTGCAAGCCAAAGCATGAAGGCAGGCTTGGTTTACGATAGACTGCTCTTAATGGCCGGGTCTTGGTGGCTAAGCTATATTAGAGGTGGTGTACTAATCAACATCAAATTTTGGCTAAGATTCTCACTTTAAAGTATCTGAGGTGGGTGGATAGTGTTGATGTGCCTAGATTTAATATGTCAGATAAGGGTTCTATGATCTAGGGTACCCTTAAAAGGGGAGCTAAGAAAATAAAGCAAGGATTATTCTGGATATGTAACAGAGGCTCCGAGGCTCTGTTCTGGTTTGACTCATGGGATGGGAATCCCCCTATTATGTCAATGTACCCACATCTATAGTACTTATGTAACATATTGCTTGATGATGGTTGGTCTAGAGTGGCTAACTTCAAATCCTCTCAGGTTCTAGATCATGTCACTATGTTCAAATGGAAGGATCCACATGAGTGGCCTCTTGGAGGTTCAATAGAGGATCATCGTGAGTTGGCTAATATTTTGTCTGGCAGAGTTTGTAATTCTTTGTTGTAGAGAGATGTTGTAGCTTGGGGTCCTGATCGAAAGGAAAAATTCTTGATTGCCTCAGGCTATTAGGAGTTGGACAAGAACTTTTTTGGGAGTGCTAGTGTTCCTTGGTGGAAATAGGTTTGGAACAAGTTCTCTTAGACTAAATGTAATTTTTTCTCTTGTCTTGTTGTGCAAAAGAAGTGCCTCACTTGGGAGAATTTAAAGAAGCAAGGATTTCAGGGTCCTATGTGTGTTTTGTGCAATGATAGTGAAGAGTGTTCATTGCATTTATTCTTTCAGTGCCCCTTTGCTCAGGAGATTTGGCATTCCTAGTGGTGAGCTTGGAATCGGGTATGTAGTCATGCCTCCTCTTTGGCTAAATTCTGGGTTGGGTTGGGGAATCCTCCAACTAAGAATTCTTTTCTCCAAATTGCTTGGAAAATCAGACCTGTCTTGATCATTTAGAAAATCTGGCTGGAAAGAAATCATAGGATTTTTTAGGATATAAAAATTTAGGCTCAATAACTTTGGTTGAGAATTATTGTTGTTCTTCAGGAGACTTTAGCAGAAAAATGTGATTTATCTATCCTTGTGGATCTAGGAGATGTGGGTGTTGTTCGATCTTTTGGCCTAGTTGATTGTGCTAGGAGAATATCTTGACCTAGATTGGGGCGGTTTGCCAAAGGGAGGATTCAAAGAGTTGGTTGTTATCACCCCTCCTCTTAGAGTGCTAAAAATCAACATTGATGGATCTTCCAAAGGTAATCCTGGATATTCTAGGATTGGTGGTATTGGCAGAGATGATTCGAGGGTGGTTGTGTTCTTCTTTGTGTAAAGGTCAACAAACCAAAAAATTTATGGAAGCTTTGGCTATTTTGTTTGCTTTGAAACATGCTTGTGCCTTGGGATGGAGAAGGATCATCTATGATTCAAATTCACAGATTGTGATTGATATGTTGAATAAGAAGAAGTGGGAAAAAGCGAATTGACAATTGGCCTTGGTGGCCAAGAAAATATTTTCTTCGAGTGAGTTGTTGGAATCTATCACTTTTTGTCATATCCCCCAGGAATGGAATGAGGTGGCAGATTGCTTGGCTAAATGGGCATTGGAGTAGATGGGGATGTGGAGTGTGGAAGTCTGAGATAACCTTTTGGTTTAGAGTTCCTAGTTGTTAAAGGATCTTGTTATGGAAGACAACAAAGGTTTTTTGGGGGCTTCTGAAAGGCTTTGATTGGGTTGCTTTTCTCTTTCTTGGTTTTTCGCCCTTGGTGGGTGTGTTGAGTTCTTCTATATTGTACTGATTTCTTTGGATTAATAATTTTTTATTAGACTCTTTTTATCAAAAAAAATATGATATATAATATATTATACAAATAATTAATAATTAATTATATATTATATATAAAGTATATTCTTTAATAAAAATTATTAAATACAACAATAAAACTATAATTAATAATTTGTCCATTTAATATAATACACATAAAATTAACATATAAATATAATACAATATATAATTAAAATATAATATATATAAATATTCTATAATTTGTGTTATAATTAATATATTATATGTAATCACCTACCAAAAAATATATAATATGTATTGTTTATAATACAAATTACATTATATATAATATAACTATATTTATTATTATATAGAATATTATATATATTATATCCTATAATAACAATTATTAAATAAAAATAAAAATATTATAATTATTAATTAATATATTTTTACTTAATATAAATGAACTAACTTATAAATATAATACAATATATAATATATATTTTTTACAATAAAAATTAAATTATATATAAGATAATTATATTTATTATTATAATATTATATAGTACAAATTAAATGAACATAAATTACTATATATGGAAACAAGTCTGGAATAGACAACTAACTCCAAAAATTAATCTTTTCGTGGATAGCTTGTCACAATAGGATTCTCACCTAGGACAACTTAAGAGAAAGGGGATTTCAAATCCTGAATAGATGCATTCTTTGTAAGAATGAGGAAGAATCTGTCCCTCATCTATTATTCCACTGCACGTTTGCTACCAAAGTTTGGGATTTTGGCTTTTGAAAGATTAGGGATTCACTAGACCATGAATGTTGACCTGAAGAGTTTCATTGAGAGTTGGGTCAACCCTTGTCATCACCCGCTACCCAAAGAAATATGGAGACAAATTCCCCCTATTTTATGTTGGTGTTTGTGGAAAGAAAGAAATAACTGAATTTTCAGAAGTTTGGAAAAAATCCCTAAGGAGGTATTCAATATTGGTCTCAAACTCATCTCTGAGAATGTCTCCTTATATGTTTGGAAACCCCTAGACACGACTCCTACTAAATGGGAGATCAACATGGCTAATTCTTGGAACAAGAAATTAGAGACCAATGCCTTTGACAATTCTAAAGCTCTAGCTAGACTTGCTATAGTCCATAAACCTCTTGATATTGGATGGCACAAACTTAACTTCAATGGTGCAACAAAAGGGAACCCTGGGTTGGCAAGAATAGGTGGCGCTATTAGAGACCCACATGGCAACTTGGTGGCAGGGTATGTTGGTGGCATTAGAACTCAAACTTCCATGACAGCTAAGGCCAGAGCGCTGCTCAAGGGTGTTAACATTGTTGTCAGTCTTGGAATAAAAAAATTGCACATTGAAGGAGACTCTAAGGTAGTGATTGATTCCATCAATCTTAACTATTGCCATGGTTGGAACATTAGAGACTTTATGTTGGATATTATATTTTTTCTCACCAAACTTGATAGAAAGAAGCAGACTAACATTTTCTGTGAGGGCAACCAGGCGGTCGATTCTTTAGCCAAATTGGGCTCTTCATGGATGCTAACTAAATGCTGGAGGAGATTGGGGGTCATTCCTGGGAACATACAAGGAATTATCCTTTTGGAAAAAAAATCACTATTGGGAATGATGAAATCTAACATTTCTTTTGTTGTAGGTTATTTTTGGTACTACTCCATTAGGCTCATGATGTTGGGGTTGATGCATGATGAGTTGGAGGGGTGTGGGCGGAAGTTTGATTGGGAGTTTGGAATTTTGTACTACCCCATCGGGCTCATGGTGATGTGGCATTAACATAATGAGGTGGAAGGGTGCAAGGGGATGATTGGAGGGGGGTCTGGAAAGATTGCGGGGAGTAGATGGTCTTTTCAAAGTATTCATGAGTTGTCTTGTTAAATGTACCAATTTAAGAATCATGTTTATGAAAACATGCATAAGGCCAAAACTATCTTCAAATTTTTGGCTATTAATGTTTCGATTAATATCATGATGGCTTTTGGTTTATTTTTGTGGTACTTAAGCAAGGTTTTTGATCCCGTGACCCTAATCTCTTTGGGAATGACCATTGGTACGTGCAAAAATATGATTGCATTAATTAGGAAAGATTATTTCATTATGGTATGGTGGTGCCAATATTTGGGGAGTATGTTCTTCCCATTGGAATTTTGAATTACCTCTAGCTTTGCTATTCCATCTGAAAATTTATGAGTTGGGAGAGAAAATGGGTGGCGATAGAGTTTGAATGGAGCTGGGTTCTTGTGATGAGTTTCGTAGAGACCCCCTTGTTTGGGACAATTGCGTTGAGGGAGGCATTGCACCTCTTATGGAATGCCTTCCAGGGCATGATGAGAGGCTCTTCGCGCAATTCACAAGCTTTTGGAATGAGAGGATAGTCACTGTTGGGGGCATATCCTTTGAAATTAATGAATATGTTGTTACCAAGGCCACAAGCCTATGCTGTATGGGGAAGAAGCTGAAAAAGCACACTAAAGTGCAGGATCTGGATAGCCTCCATAATTTCTGTCGGGGGAATGAGAAACCAACTAAGTTGCACGTGGGGTTCAATAGGGAGTCTCTACCGAAGCCTTGGAATTAGTTATGTCTTTCCATTATGAAGTACATTACGTTGGAGGGGAGATTCAAAGTATTTTATTTTTACCATCTGCCCTTGTTGAACCATCTTTGCCACAAAATCCTTATAATATTTCCCTTCTTCCTTCTTTTGTCTCTAGAAAATTATGTGAAGGAAACCTTTGATTTACCCACTAAGAACCTTGAAAAAATGCCACCTCTACCCCTACACCAAGGCCTAATCTTTCATCTATGTCACTTTCAACTAGCCCTTTGCCCCCTAAGCCTATATCAATTGTCAAAATTGTGGAATAGGATGCCCTTGACCATCCCCCTGATAAACTATCCCTGACCGCTTCAGGTGGACCCAAAAGGAAGAATCCCCTTGTGCCTTGTGAAACCCCTAACTAAGAAGAAAAAGGGGGTGCTGGCCTAGCCCAGTCAAAAGCGGTTGCTGGGATTTGTGAATTGAAGAACACTCCCACTTAAAAGGAGTGTAAATCGATCGAAAAGAACAAAACTGGACCTAAAAAGAGAAAAAAGGGCACCCCATGCCATGTGGTGGAGCCGACATAGAAACTAAGGAGGGGGAATTTTTTGACAAAGATTCCCAGGGGGACATTGTTGTTGCTGCCAGTGTGGACATAGGGGCGGAGCCGACTAGCATCAAACGATCTAATAGATTGGCCAAAAACAAAAAAGGACCCTATTGATGAGATATCCAATGATTCTAAGTAGAAGGAGGTTAAGGAGGAAAACAAACATGATACCATTGGAGAAACAAAAGATTATGTTGAAGGGTTGATCCATTTTATAGAGCTAAACAAAATGTTTCATGAAGATTCCACTTCGAAATATTTTGAACACCAGGCTAGGAACGAGGATGAGGAAAATGTAGAGACTAAGAAGAAGGAGGAGCTTGAAAATCTTCAGTCCCGTGTAGAAAAGCTGGAGAGAAAATTCACTAGGCTCACATGCTTCATGATTCAGATCATCCACATGTCCGTTGTTACTCCGTCGAACATGTTGTAGGAGGAGGTGGACAAAAAGAATGCTGATGAAGGATCCAACAACAAATGGATTGGTGATGATATTATGGATCTCCTTTTCTAGGAATGGGAGGCGTTATCAAAGTAATGGGTCGGGTTAGTGGGTGGATTTTATGTCTGCTGTCGGTTAGCTGTTACTGCAAGTTTTTGGTGTTTTTCTATTGTTTCTGCTACTGGACTATTAAATGATGATTTTTGACTTTTGATCCTTTTTGGACCTCTGGGCTCCTAGTGTGAAGGGTATTGCGCCTTGTAAATGTAGCTTACTTTATCAAAAACATAAATTACTATATTTTTAATAATTAATAATTAGTATATTTTATATAGTATAAATTAAATTACAAATATAATACAATATATAATATATATCTAATATAATATAAATTAAATATATTATATATAATATATCTATATTTATTTTTTATTTTTTTGTATATAAGCGCTACCATAGGGGATAGCTCCCTCCATTGATACTGAAAAAAGAAAAAGATTTACATTGTTCGTGCAACCTCGGTGAAAAAGATAAGCAACAAATACCGTATGCGAGCCAACATGTCCATTGTGAAACCTTATGAAGGAAGATAGGAAAATTATTTCCTATCATTATCGATTAGATCTTGTAAGTCCTTCTGCAAAGTGTTTGCATCAAAAAAATTCGTATCCCCAGGCTTATCTAGCACAACACCCACATTTTCCAAATAGTTCGCCATCGAGTTAGTTTCTCTATATGTGTGTGTCATCGAGTATGCCTCAAGTTTCATAAAACTATTTTTAATCCATTCCAAGAGACCTTTTAATTTCCAATTATGAATTACTATCATGCCCATCGAATTTATACACAGTTGTTTATCCCCTTCCACGACCATTGATTTTAATCCTCTTTCCAAACACATATCAATCCCCCTTGCCAATGCTTCCAACTTAGCTTCGTTATTTGTCGCAATACCAATATTCTTTGCCATAGCCTTAACATAGGAGCCTTGTCCATCGCTGATGATGTAGCCAATTCCAGACACCCCCAGATTACCCTTTGACACCCCATCAAAATTAAGTTTGTATCCATTCCAATCAGGGGGTATCCACCTAGCATATGCCCTCTGAGCCTTGGGCATCACTGGATCAAGATTGGGGGGTCTCAAACCCATCCATGAATTTTGCAGTGTGTTGTCTTAGCTACTATAGAAAGTGCCCTTTGGTCTAATTCATTTTGCATTTAGAAGTTCACACATTCCATCTTCAATTTTCTTGATTACTTGCTCTACTAGTAGTGCATAATCACAAAATACCCTCCTATTCCGCTCTTTCCATAGTTGCCACACAACCATTGAAGGCGCAAAAACCTAGGTGTCCGCCCACACACACATTTTACTCCTTCCCGGCCAACTACAAATGTATTCTTTTAAATCCATTTGTCTGGCAGTGGACCAATCTATTGCCTTGAGTAGCCAATCCCAACATTGAGCAGCATACACACAGTTGAGTAGAAGATGGTCTAGGGTCTCTTCATTATTTAAACATAGCGAACACCTACTGGGCCCTTGAAACCCAATAGAATGCAAGCGATCACCAGTAAGAATGTGCTTATGCAAAGCGGTCCATAGGAAAGCGCCTAAATTTGGAAGGACACGAGATGCACAACACACCTTATTCGACCAGTCTTGGTTCTCCTTCTGTGCACATTGGATCTTGTACCCAATTTGATCGAGTATTCTCTGGATTTTTCTCTTGCCCAGATGATCGCATCCTTCCCTGAGCTCACCAAAGTTTTCCTTGACTCCAAAATTTTAGTTAGAAGTACCTTGTCCTCCTCCGGGATGTTATGGTCTTCACTATATACCCAAACTACGAGAGAGCACCAAGAATCTCCATCCCTCGCAAGATAGTTTGCCACCTTTCGACCTTTAGCTAGAATTACAGTTTCGAGCCAACACCGATTCCCAAAAGTATTAACAAGTGCCTCTTTCCCATTCCAAGAATCGCTCCAGAAATCTGCTCACTACCCATTGCCAATCCTCTAGGTTAAATGATCCGTTATTATATGTTTGCAATTCCATAGAAATTTCCACACAGTCAATCCCCCATTGGACCTAGCCAGGGTAAGAATTCAATCTCGAGAATCGTCGTCTAAATACTTTTTTTTGACAATCTTACACCATTGAATTTTCGGCCTCTTGTATAGCTTCCAACACAACTTTGCTCCCAGAGCACGATTTTGCAATTCCATGCTCCTCAAGCCAACACCTCCATCTTCCTTACTTTGACATGCTGTGTTCCAGTTTATTAACGAAATTCATTTTGTGTCCTTGGCACCTTCCCAAATAAATTTTTTTCATAAAACTTTCCATATCACCAACAGCCTTAATATTCATCCCAAAGCAAGACATCGTATACATTGGGACAATAGATAACACATATTTTATCATGAGGATCTGACCAAAAAGTGACAACCACTTGCATTTCCAAGCTTCTGATTTAATTCTGAACTTTTCTAATGTACTTGCCCAGTGATTGGTTCTAATGGTGCCATGAAAGAGGGGAGCTCCCAAATTTTTTAGATGGGAGTGAAGCCACATTAAAACCCAAAACTTCTGCTATCTTCCTCCTTACAACCCCTTTGGTGTTGAAGAAGTATATTTCAGATTTTTCTTTATTGCGGACTTGCCTAGAGGCCTCGATATACTTCCCCAAAGCCTCCATAATTGTCCCAGTTTCCCTGATAGAAGCCTCCCCAAACAACATAGTATCATCCACGAATTGAGAATGAGTGATTGGGTCAAGACCATCTGCTATGTTTACTCCCCTCCATATTTTGGATTCTCTCAAAAAGCTGATATGCCTGCCCATGGCTTCGGCGATGATGAAAAACAGAAAGGGGGATAAAGGATCTCCCTGTTAGAGACCATTATTGGCTTTAAAATACCCGCAAACAGAACCATTTACAAGCACCAAATACCTGGGAGTTGAAATACAAAATTGAATCATGTTTAACCATTGAGGAGAGAATCCAAACCTGGTTAACACATCAAGTAAAAAATACCAGCGCACACGATCGTAAGCTTTGCTAACATCCAATTTGATTATCATAATTTTGAGTCTCTAAGATGAAACTATATGGGTTGTTTCAACCGAGGTAATAATGTTGTCAACAATTTCCCTTCTAGGCATAAAGCCATTTTGTTCCTTGGATATTATATGTCCCAAAACTTTTTTCAGCCTGTTTGCTAACACTTTGGCCATAATTTTGTATATTGAATTGCACAAAGCGATAGGCATGTAATTAGTGAATGATTTACATTCATCTTTCTTTGGAATCATAGAAATTATAGTATTGTTTAGGTCTTTAACAAATTTTTGATTGCGCCTGAAGTCTTCTAGCATATTCAGTAGATCATCATCTATGAAATACCAACACTTCTGGTAGAATTTTTCCGTCATGCCATCCACTCCAGGGGATTTTTCAGGATGAAGTCTGAATACCCCAACTTTTACTTCCTCTAAAGAAAATGACGCGCATAACGTTTTGTTATCAACTTCGTTGATGCAGTTCGGTATACAAGAAAGGAATTCAAACCTGTCCCCAATAACATACTTCTTTTCATTGGGAAGAAGTGATTGAAAGAAACTAATGGCTTCAGATTCAATTCCATCTTTATCTGAGATCATTGATCCATTACTTCTCATTATACTTTCTATTATTTTTTTCCCCCACTTTATTCTCACCGAATTATGGAAGAATTTAGTGTTGCGATCGCCAGCACTTAACCAAGTTTCTCGCCACTTGTCCCTCCAATAAAGTTCTTCCCTGGTTAACAATTATGAGTTATTAGCTTTGAGCTCTTTCTCCATCAGATATTTGTCCTGAGACATCTTGTGACTAATAACATATTCATTTAAGGCCTCCAAATTTTTCTCGACCTATTCTTTCTCTTTAAAAATATCACTGAAATTTGATTTGTTCCAAACTTTCAACTTATTCTTTAAGTTTGATAGCCTTTTAGTGAAACAGTAGCTAATAGTTCCTGAAAGCTTCAGATCTTCCTTCCACCATTGTTCCAATTTTTTTATTAAATTTGGATCGCGCCACCACATTGAATTGAATTTGAAGTAACTTTTCGTTGGATTTTCACTTGTGCTAGCACCAATTGAACTGGATAATGATCTGAAACAACAATTGGCAAAATGGATGTTTCACAACAGAACTCTTCTTGATACCAACCTTCTCCCAAAAAGAAATGGTCAAGATGCTCAGATATGTTTGTGAAACCAATGCGTCGATTAGTCCAAGTCTATGAACCATTCCTGGGAATAAAGTCCACCATCGACAACGAATCGATGAAATTCCTAAAATCCCTCATAGATTTGTTTTCCTTATTCAGGCTCCCACTCTTATCTTTCAAATTTATTATTGTATTAAAGTCACCTCCTAGAATCAACTTATTATCCCCGAGGACTGAGGCCTTTTATGTGATACTCTTCCAAACTATGAGCTTCTCATCGGGTCTTGTAGGTCCATAAACGTTGAAAATATGGAAATAGGTGTTGGAAAACTTACTTTTGACCTTGCATAGTATCCAACCCTGGCAGGCTTCCATAAAGCAACGATCGATTTTGTCAAGAGACCAAAGGATTCCCAAGCCACCGGCCGAACCAGTAGCATCGCTGAAGAAACCCGACCACCCCCTACAATAACTGCATAATTTATCACCTTCGATTGAGCTCAACTTAGTCTCTTGAAGCAACGCAAGATCGACAACACATCTCTCTAAATGGTGCTTGACCAAGTGCCATTTGTTAGGGGTGTTTAAGCCCCTAACGTTCCACATGAGGAACTTCATTGTCCTCCAAGGGAGACGTTTTCTCCCTTGGAAATAAAATATTCCTTGACTCTCAACAGTCCCATTTCCTCTGCCACTTCTTCGTGCTTCTGCTTGAGAGATTTTCTACCTTTTCCTTTTTTGGACTTGCTCGCCATTTTTTCCATTGTTTGGCAAATATGCCTTGGCTCAATTATATCGAGGTCGTCCTCTTCCATGGAGTCCTCATCCGATGAAAAGTTTTCCTCTTCCAATTGCCTAGGAGCGGGCTGCGAAACCCATGGAGTAGGCTCACCCATCTCTTTCTTTGAATCATTTCTAGAGGCCAATGAAGAGGACTTACCCCCATCATTGGGCCTCGAGGAAACAATCTTGGAGCCATTTCCATCAATACCCTTCATTGGCTATGAATTTTCCATTGTTACCGCATTATCTTCTGGCGTCTTTCCCTCAGGTATGGATGTGGTCAACGCTCCCACATTTGAAACCTTCTTGGATCCCAACGATGAGTCAAATTTGTTAAAAGTGAGAAGATTTGAGGTCATTTTTGGTCTCCAGACCTTTGTTATATTTTTTCGTTTGAAGCACTCACACTCCATATGCCTCCTACTTCCGCATCGCATTCAAAACTTCTTTTCATCTTCTACCTCCACGGACACCAGCCTATTTCCATCGCCCATGATAATTTGGATTTGCTTTGGGATCTTGGCAATAGCCGCTATTTGCAGTCGAGCGTAAAGGTATGAATCGTCATCTAGGATTTCAGAATTGACATCCATTAGGGTTCCAAGAGTACAACCGATTTTTTCTAAATATTCTTCCACCGAATACTCCAATGGTAAGTTATATAGCTGAATCCACATTGGCTTCTCATATGGTTCAAAAGATAGCGGATAAAAACTTGGATGCCAGAGCTCCATATATATCGGCCAACGATCAATCTTCGAAAGCCTGCCTTTAGCCACAACCAATCTATCTTCGGTAGATGTGAAAATAGCGACAAAGAAACCACACGGAAGAAATTTAACAATTGCCATCTTCTTCCAATTATTGGTTAGCCATGACCTGAGAGTCTTTCGGTGAAATTTTGGATGAATTACTCGACACATCAGTGCCAAATTGCCTAACATACGAACATGCAAATCTGCCTCCAAGGATAAATCAATTTGCACAGGCCTTCCCCGATTCTCACTGAAGCCTTCCGACCCAAAAGTTTTTGCCCTAACCCTAACTTCCACCAATTTTGTTCACTCTGCTAAATTTTGCACATTTCGCCTTTGTTGCGCCATTGTTTCTTTGTTCCTTATATATCTATATTTATTATTATATATATACACGTATATAAATTATGTACTATTATATATTATATTCTATAATAAAAATTATTAAATACAAATATAAAACTATTATAACTAATAGTTATGATTATATATTATATTCTATACCATCTTTGTTATATTATATTATATTATATTATTTTATTTATTGTATTTATATTTATATTATATATTATATTATACAATATCAAAATAATATAATATATATTAATATATTATTTATAATATTTATATTATACATTATATTATATACTATATACATACTATTATATTCAACTTTATAATTGATACTAAATATTATTTAAATATTTCTCTATATATCTCTTCCTCTCTATCTCTCCCTCTCTATCTCCATATCTCTCCCTTTCCCTCTATCTATCTTTCTATCTATTTGTCTCCCTCTTTCTCTCTGCTATATATTCATCTCTACCTCTATCTTCCTCTCTCCCCCTCTATCTCTAGACATGTCTCCCACTCTCTATTGGTCATCTATATTTATCTCTCTCCCTCTCCCTCTCTATCTCCCCCTCCCTATCTCCCTATCTCTCCCTATCTTTATCTCTCACCCTACCTCTCTCTATATCTCCCTCTACCTCACTCTACCTCCCTCTATCTCTCTATCTATTTTTCTTCCTCTTCCTCTCTTAGTCAATCTTCATCTCTGCCTCTATCTTCTTCTCTCCCCTCTATCTCTAGATGTCTCTCCAAAGCTCTCTATCCATCCATCTCTCTCCCTCTCCCTCTTCCTCTTCCTCTTCCTAGACCTCTATATCTATATCTCTTTGATAATATATCTCTATCTCTCCATATTTATTCTTCCATATCTCCCTCTATATCTATCTCAGTATCACTCCATCTCTCTACCTCTCTTTATATATCACTTCCTATCTCTAGATCTTTATCTTTCTATCTATCCCTCTCTCATTCTCTCCCTCTCAATTCCTGTCTATATGTTTATCTCTTCCATATTTATCTATCCCTCTCTCCTCTCTCTTTATCTCTCCCTCTCCTCCATATCCCCCTCTCTCTCTCTCTTCCCTCCTCTAGTTAAGCTTGAACCCTAGTTCTACCACAAAACAATATACATCTCTATTCACACACTAGTTTTGAATTAGCAATCAAACTATAGTCTTCTAATTTAAAAACTAGAAATTGCACCTTGGTGTGTTATGGGTACGCCAAAGAGGTGTGGAAGGTCAATTAGGGAAATTTATGGTATATTTTTTGAATACATTTCTGTCATACATGAGGTAAATTGGTAGGCCATTTATAAAATGATGTTGTTTGTGCACCAAATGTCTAAATGGAGAAGTGATAGCTTTGAAGACTATGCATCCATTTACAAGGATCCAAATACGAGAAAAATAAAACCTCTGAACCATGATAATAATTAGGCTCCATTACCAATAGGTTCATGTTGAGTTTGCAATAGGGAGAGAGGGATAGAGGGGGATATATAGGAATAGAAAGAGGGAGAGATAGAAGGAGGAAGAGTGAGAGAGAGGGGGTAAGGAGATACATACAAATAGGAAGATAGAGATAGAGATGGAGATGGAGATGGAGATGGAGATGGAGATGGAGAAGGAGAAGGAGAAGGGGAGGGATATGGAGAGAAGGAGATGAAGAGATAAAGAGAGATGGGGGAGAGGTATAGATACATATGGAAATTATAAATATATAGAGAGGGAGAGAGAGAAGGGGAGAGATAGTGTGAACCCTTATTTTGTACCTGCAAAAATACAACAAACAAACACATTATTAGATCAATATGCAAGGTAAAACAAGGATTCCCCATGAAATCCATTCAAAAATACTCAAAATAGGAAAAACAAGAACAGACATGAAATATGGATGAAATCATAAATTAAGAAAATTCAAACTCTTGATCCCATGGGGGAGTTGGTGCCAATTGGTGTGTCGAAATCAGCCCTTTCCCAACTCCTTTGTAAGCTTTGTGATTTGATGGAGATTGATCCACTTTTTTGATGAAGAACAAGATGAGTTCTTGAGAAAACTTGCAATAACCTAGCTAAGATCTTGCATTGAGGATGAAGTTGAGTAGAGTAAGTTTACTCAAGTTGTGGATGATAAAATGAGAGGAAGAGTCTCTCATTTATAGATTTCCAAAATGGAAAAGAGAGTCAGATTTAGCAATGTGGGATCATTAAATGTCCAATGGTCAAGTGCCACTTGTCAAGATGTGAATGGTTGATGAATGAGCACATTTTGGTCAATGTGCATGATAAATGCCATGAGATTCAAATTTGAAATTTGAAATTTGAATGTGACATGTTGGAGGGAGAAAAGAATGGAGTTAATGTCACTTGGCTCAATGCACAAGGACATGTAAGAGGAGTGAATTCCTTTGTTGGAAGGACAAATCCACTTGGATTTGAATTCAAAATTGAGGGAATATTCCTCCTTTATTCCATGTGAGGGAAAATAGGAGATTAAATAAATCAAATTAATTGATTTATTGTGCAAGTTGCATTCTCTAGAGGATGTGACATAGATTAGGATTAAATTAATCAAAGCTTAATTAATTTAATGAAGAATTAGGAGATGTGACAATTTAGACTTAAATTTATGAATTGATTTAAGTCGAGAATTGAGAGGAAAGGTTTAATTAAATAAATGTTCCGATTTATTTAACTTAAGGGGATAATGTTAGATTAATTTAAATAATGTTTAATTTATTTAAATTAATAAGAAGACTTTAGGGATTAATTAAATAAAATGATTTATTTAATTAAAAGGGGGACTACAAATTAATTAAATAAAATTGATTTATTTAATTAAGAGATAAAGAGTGATGAATTTAATCAAATACAAATTATTCGATTAAATGACTAGCAAAGGAGATGATTCAGGATGAAATGGTGTTAGTAAATTAGGATCCAATGTGTTGGATTGAATTGTACATTTTCCATGTCTACATTTTACCCCTCTTTGAAGCAATGTACTTGCTGCACTGATTCAAAGAATAAACTGCTGTGTTCAAAATTCAAAAATTTCTTGATTTTTTCAGATGCCCCACTATTGCCCCAACGGAAGGATTATGCTGGTATATTTCCCCCTTGAGAGATCGAGCGGAAATGTTCGATTTTCCGATCGAGATCATGATAAAATACGAGAGGAGTGGTTCTATTGATTAGAGGATAGAAGATAATTCTTTAATGTAGATAATTCTGATGATGTATAGACAATCATCGGCCATGGGTAGCCTCGTGTATATTTTGAGATCTCACACCTACTTTAGATAGAAATGTTAGTAAACATAGAAGAATAAGAAGAAAAAGGTGGATGGAAGGAAGATCCAACAAGCCTACGTTATGATGATGATGATGATGATTTACTTACCAGGAGTTGGGATTTTCAAAGGGCCAATTAATTTATGTTTGATAACACACATAGGTATGATGCATCAAGGTGTAAAGGACCAAGATGGCGTTGTACCTAGTGTGATGGACTTTGAATCATCAATCAGACAGGAGTATTCTTGTTCACACTTGACATACAAAAACCTTGCTAGGACGGACCTAACAAAGCAAGTATTCACCAAGTTATTTTACAAGAACATCCAACACGCACAACAGATAAAAATAATAATGATCGTTTCCCCATTCCTTTCTCTCTAAATCTGTTTTGTTTAGGCATCATTGAGAGGTCCTTGGAATGAGCGCAAAATAAGATAAGTCAAAAAGACCAAGATAAAATAAACAAACAAGCTAATATTCTTCATATCGCTAGCCAAGGCTAAACTACTGCGAGGTACTTGATGCTTATGTCCATCATGGGAAGGATTCATCCTAGGACATGTTGTGATTAGGGTTTTGGTGGGACTGATTGGGTGATAAGCTATTGATACTCCGAGTTGACCAACTTGCTTGCTTACTGACCTAGACTTGAGACTTTGACGATTAGGGTGTTCACTTTGGAACCTGATAGACTTTTTTCTGATTGCCTTACCGAAGGATGAAGACGACATTTGATTTTATTATGAGATGATAATCGCGGGTGAAAGCGAGATGAGATGAAAGCACCATTTTGGATTTTTCAAATATTTTGAGGTTATTTTTGGTATTTTTGAGATGTTTTACAAATGTTTTTGGATTTTGTGTCTCAGGGGCCGATCAAGGATGGCCTTGCCTACGCTTAAGCTCAGAGACGACATAGTTCGGTTGACAATTGACTTGACTCAATGATAAGATAGATGGGCAAATGGACTGCCATTGCGACGAATGCCTAAAATCTGAAACTAGATGGGCAAACGGATTGCCATTGTGACGAACGCCTAAAGGAATAACCTAAAATGTAAACTAGATGGGCAAACGGATTGCCATTGTGACGGACGCCTAAAGGACTAACCTAAAATGTGAAATAGATGGGCAAATGGATTGCCATTGCGACGAACACCTAAAGGATTGACCTAAAATGTGAAATAAATGGGCAAACAGATTTCCACTGCGACAAATGCCTAAAGGACTGACCTAAATTGTCTCGGGGGATGATCAAAGATCAACCTTGCCTACGTTCAAGCTCAAAGATGACGTAGTTCGACAAGACGACTCTATTTTTGATTTTTCAGATTTTGACATGTTTTAGATTTTGAATGATTTGGATGTTTTTGAATTTTCGCATGATTTTGATGATTTGGATGTGGATATGTGATGATATCAATGCTATGTTTTGGGATTTGGTTGAAAACCAAGCTAAGATTGATTGATCAGATTGATGGATTGATAGTTTGACTAAGTGTGTTAAGTCAAACAAAAGTGATAATGCACTCGTAAACTCTAGGAAGTTGTGTTATCCTAGAGTAAACTCGTACATGAGAGGGTACTTTGACTAAGTGTGTTAAGTCAAACAAGTTGATGATGGATTGGATAATTTGACTAAGTGTGTTAAGTCAAATAAGATGGTAATGCACTTGTAAATTCTAGGAAGTTTTGTTATCCTAGAGTAAACTCATACACAAGAGGGTGGTTTGACTAAGTGTGTTAAGTCAAACAAGGTGATAATTGATTGGATTCGATTGATCAAGATTGATGAAGCTTGATTTGGAACAAAATTTGTTTGAATGATTTGATGTGATGTTGAAGTACACATTAGATTCAATTGATATGGATTGTTTGGATTGATGTTCAATGAAAGATAAAGCTTGATAAAGAACATCATCTTATCAAAATATGACATGGGCTAGTGATTTGGATCTTGGAACACAAATTATTGACCAATTTGATTTCACGTTTGTAAGTGTTCGGATCACCAAATAAGCTGGAGGATATATATCAAGATTTATTCTCGAAGTAAGATTTAAATATCTGCCCCCAATGTCTAGCAATGTTTGAAAGGCCATGGGTAGATTCTTGGATAGACAGATGGACAAATGGATAGGTATGGATCATCTTGTGATAAGTTAAGGTGTTCAGGTAGTGGATGTGCATTTGGATAGTGCTTCATGGCTCAGATAATGTTGGATTGGATATGATCAATGAAAATGAACCATGTCAAGATGACTACCATAAGCAACTGTAAAGTGTGCACCAAAATTTCATCAAGATTAAGACACCTTGGATTATGGATGCAAATGGATGAAAATGGATTGGATAAACAATTCATGGATGAATATATGATATGGATGGAATGTTGGCTTTATTGTGGATGTGATAAGAAACTTTCACTTGAATGGTGCACATAGATGCTCTATTCTACACATGATGCCTGTTTACCAGGTTTTCATCATGCTACTTGCCCAAAGTGCCATTAAAGTGGTTTTCACTAGAGGATGATTTTTTTCTTTACTATTTTCACTCCTTTTTTTGATTGATTTTTTTTTTGGATTTTTTTATATTTTTTGATTTTTTTGTATTTTTCTATAAAATATATAGGCTCATTTTGAACCACCTGATTTCATTGATGTAGATGATTCTATCATAATGTGCCATCGATATCCTACTTGAAGAAGCTACTTTGCCAAGATACGTGCACTTGAATGCAAATTTTGAGATTCATGATCTGCTTTGCTGATACTGGAGTTAACTTTGTCTTTATGCGCACATCACAATAGAGTGCCTTCTGAATCCTTATGATGGAAGGTCATTGCCAACACATGGTCAATGTGAGAATTGGATATCATGCGTGGAGGAGTGGATGGTGTGTGTTTAGGAATAAAATATGGATTGGTTGATAGTTTGGAACCTTTGATTCTCCAAACTTGGGAAGATGAGCAATGATGGGTGGATACAGAAGTGTGTGTGGAATTAGGACCAACAACTTGATATACTTTGTACGTTGCTTGAGAAGCATGCTTTTTCCTGTGTGGACATTTTTGATGTATAATTTTCCCTTTTTGATTTTGCCCCATTGTTTCTTTGACTAATGGAGTTTGATAGGGATAGTACTTATTTGTATTCTTTGGTATCCACTTGTATTTGATTTGTCATTCATACTTCTTAGCTTCTTTTGCTTTGATGACATTCTTCATGCTTCGATTCAAATATTTATTTTTACGTTGGTCCCAATTTGTGGATGGGGTGATGGGTGGATGAAGATTCATGATGTGGCTGGTTGTAGTATTGGCATTGGTTTCATCATAAGGATTCTTCGTGCTCCCTATGTTGATGTTTTCTTGAGATGAAGTTGCCCCCAGTTTTATAGAGGTATCACTGATTTGTTTATATCCCTTGATTGTCGAATAACCAAGGCCTTGATGCTTAGGATTGCCAATAATTTGCACTGGTTCTAGGACACCTTGTTCATGTAGACCTAATCCTCTGCCTTGGTAATTCATCTACTCAAATTTTTTATCTGCAATAGGATATGATTTACCTTGGAAACAAGGTGCTAATCCTTCGCTGCTTTGTGGTGGATCTTCAAAAGTGAAAACTTCTTTATTGATGAGGTAGCTTGCCCTAAGAAAGAGTGATCCAAGTTTACAAGTGATAGGATCTTCCATCTGTGGGATACATTCCTGATTGATATCTTTGGTTTGATCTTGTGAAATGTCAGATTTTAATGCTTCTTCAAGAGGTGTTGATGATCCACTGTCCTCATAAAATTCTTCCTCATGATTCATTCTTGATATGCTTTCACATGATGTTTATGATTCACAACTTCTGTAGAAGCCTTCTTCACGACCCATTTCTGATATGTCTCTGGATTTCTCTATATCTTGATCATGTGTACAAATGTTAAGAGTAGGAGACTCTTGTTCCTTGGTAATGATATCAAAAGTATGAGACTCTTGTTTTGAATGAAGATCATCTACGTGTCCATCCAAAGAAATCATCTCCTAGGTAGATGGAGGAGTATGTGCTATATGGATGTGATCATCATGTATAGATAGAAGAGTGTCCATTATATCATTGCAGTAGCTTGGAGATGCAAATTCTTGATCTCAAATGATTTCGGAATTGCTTTCAACATGCTTTGGATCAAGTTCTTGACATGGGTCAATTTCAAAGAATGGATTGCTTATAAAGGGTTCTTGGATATCTTCATTAGGCATAGGAAGTTTCTCAAATGTCATGAGGTCAAAGGATGTCCATATGTTTTGGAAATGATCATTGCTAGACCTTGGTGAAAGATGTTGATCATGCTTTGGAATAAATTCTTGAGATATGTCCTCTAACTCATTAGGTGATGTAGAGACATTTTCAACATGATCATTGGTCGAAGGATCTTGATCATCATTTTCAATGATTGTGGTGGGAATCTGTTGCTAGCTTTTCTGAGGGAGTAATTCATGTGTTTGTTGTTGAGCCAATGACGCTTGTTGTTGGTCATGTTGTTGTTGTTCCAACAAAGCTTGTTGTTGGTCTTGCTGCTGTTGTGCCAACAAAGCTTGTTGTTGGTCTAGCTGTTGTTGTGCCAACAAAGCTTTTTGTTGTGCCCATAATTGGGATGCTCTTTGTTGCACTTGATTCTCTTGCAGGACTTGTTGATACACTTGTTGATGGATTGCTTGCAATTGTGATCGGTATTGTGCTTGCGCTTGTTGAGCCTGGTGTTGGGCTTGAGCTTGAGCCTGTGCTTGTTGGGTTGCTTGTGCGGCTTGTGTAGCTTGTGCAACTTGTTGGGCGGCTAATTGTGCTTGTGCTTGCTGAGCAGCCTGTTGTGCAGCTTGTTGGTTTTGGAGTGCCTTTTGGCGGGAAGCTTGTTGAGCGGCTTGCAACAGGATGGAGAATGAATTTTCCATGTTGTGTTTTGGCAGTGGTGGCGGTGGATTGGGAATGGTGTTGACCATTGGGGTTACTTGGATGGTTGCCATATTTTGTTGTGATATCGATGGAAAAATGGGAGGATTTGATATGATGCTTTGGTTTATGATTGGAGTGTTGCTAGGATTTGGTTGATTGATGGCTAGTAAAGGGGGAAGGCTCATGCCCTGATTTTTTGGTTGATAGATTTGTAAGTTTTGACTTTGATTTAAATCTACCAAAGGGAAAGGTGTTCCAAAATTTAGATTGGGAAAACTCACATTTGTTGTACCATTGAGGTTTGGAGGAGATAATGATCCCATGTATGGATTGTACAAATGCAAGTTTTGAAAATCAATTGGCATTGTAAGGCTTGGATAGTTTGGTTGAATTGGATTACTCATGATGTATGAATCATGTTTATATTCCATGCTCCTCTTGTGTTTTGAACTTGTTGACATCTGAGGGGTTTAGGACCAATGATGAGATGAAGGATGAAAGGGGTGAATGATATGGGTGTTTAAAATTTTAGGAACTTTGGATCAATGCTAGACTTTAGGACTTGTTTTGATTTTGATTTTGATTGAGGATAGTTTGACTAAGTGTGTTAAGTCAAACAAGGTGATAATAAACTTGTAAACCCTAGGAAGTTGTGTTATCCTAGAGTAAACTCGTACACAAAAGGATAATTTGGCTAGGTGTATTAAGTCAAACAAAGTGATGATGAACTTGTAAACCCTAGGAAGTTGTGTTATCTTAGAGCAAACTCGTACAAAAAAGGATAATTTGGCTAGGTATGTTAAGCCAAACAAGGTGATGTTGATTTTTTCCTAAAAGTCTAGCATAAGTGATGTTTTGCAAGGTTCCAAAAGTTGTTGGTGAAATGGGATTTTGATAAATGTTTGGATGGAGTGAAGTGTTTGACTTGAATCTAGACAGACCTAAGAGGAACTTGTTTATAAGACCAAGGTTTTGAAGAACATGCTTTTCCCTAGGAGTAATTCAAACCAAAATACCAATGTTTGCATGAAAACCATATGACTCAAAAGCGGCCAAGCACATGTGTGGTTCAATTGTTTGTTATCTTGCTTAGGTTCGGTTATTTTTACCACAAAAACTTTCTTGACAATGTTCTCCAAGATGAATGTCTATGTCTCAATTCCTTTTCATTCCACAATGTCCATTATGTGAAAATCAAGGTTTTAAGAGCATAGTTTCCTAGGTTGACTTTAGTATGAGCAAATTATGATGTAAATCCAAATGCTTAGAGACCTCTAAGGATAGAATCCCTAGGGAAAGCAAAAACACTTGGATTTGGACAAAGGTATTTGCCCCTCCTAAAGGGTTTGAAATTTGAAGATTTTGTGAATGTTTGTTCCCAATATTTTAGATCCAAGAAAAGTGTTTTGATTTCAAGAACATGTACAATCCTAGGATGATGAGAAAATATTTGTTGGGATCCCACTTGGACGAATCCAGCTGTGCATATTCAGTGCAGATGATTAGATGCTTGACCACACAGGCTCCCCCTTACAGTGCACTCGCTTCTCGGGTCAGCCAAGCATCAGTACCCATGAATCTCCGATGGCATAATTTTCATCTCTACAACATAACCGCATGCATACGTGGGGCGGCTTCAAAGGACATGACCTTTTGCACCAAAAAATAGATAGGATTTTGGCCTTTGCTAAACAAGGGTTTTAATGTGGGCATTCCGTTCGTGGGGGACTATCCATGCCGTGAGAGACCATTGCTACCCTTCTCGTCAAAACAATCCTCATGATTCTCAAACTTTCCTCGAGAATCGACACTTATATATCGGTTGGAAGTTGCTTGGATTTAGTGTGTTCCCGGTTGGGTCATTCCCTTGGGTGAGTAATTTTTCCCACAAGGCAGGCCCTCTAAGATAAACAATAGCAAGCTAGCATATCTCGTAGTTGAATCAACCTTCATTGAAAAACAAAGGGAGAACACTCACAATATACCGTGCTCACACTCGCATGTTTGGTTCAATTTTAATTCCAAAAAATGAAATGTGGAGGTAATTATTTTATTCAACTTAAGATCACCAAAAGAACTTTTGATTCTCAAGATCGCAGTGAGGTGCGAGAGAAGCGCATATGCCCTTTTGATGATATTAACTTGGATAAATAATTACAAAACAAAATAACACTTGTTAATTTTAATCCCACAAAGCAAAATGAATTATTTTTAGAGCACCAAATTTAAATGCGGAAGTTTCCTTGTTCAATTTTTAAACCTTAAACCAAATCTAGTAGATTGTTTCTAAGGTTCTTTTTAAGCCATTTTGCAAACTTTTGAAAAAATTAATTTGTGTTGTTCTTTTTAATGCCCAAAAGGAAAATTAGTGTTTTCTAAGGCATGAAAGGTAACAAATCCTTTGAAAGAGATTAGGAGTTCTCTAAAGTGTTAAACAATACTATAGTGTTCAAAAACACTATATATAAGATGGGAATGATGCCTTGATGTAACCTTCCATTTAACTTTCTTCCTTGTCCTAACCTGCAAGATGATAAAAACCAAAGAGTACAGAAACAACAAACAGGTCAATAATCCAAAAATCTAAAAAATCAAAAGGCACATGTTAAAAAAAATTGAATTTCTAACTGTTTTTCAGCGGCACAGCTAGTGGGTGTGGTGCAGTTTGGAATAGATGAGGCGCTATATAGCGCCACAATTTTTATTGAGTTTGGTGCTCTGTAGAAATAAAGAGCGCGAGTGCAGCGGAGTTTGACAGGTGACGTAGTTTGCAACTGAAAATCCGCGACAGAGTTGGAGATTTTTGAAAAAAATTGAGCGAAAAAGTGGGTGCAACGTAGTTTAGGAAAAGTGCGGTGCGATATAGCGCCGTGCCTTTGAAAGCGGTGCAATATAGCACCGCGGGACTGGGTGCGATGAAGTTTGGACTTGCAGATCCGCGATGGAGTTTGAAAATTTAAAAAACTGGTGCGGGAAGCAAGTGCGATGCAGTTTGGATTCAGAGTGGTGCGATATAGTGCCACGCCTACGGTAGCGGTGCAATATAGCGCCGCGGGCCTATATGCGACGTAGTTTCTTGGGACCTGCAAAAGAAATAGAAAAAACATGGATTTTTAAAGAAAACATGATTAGAATTTATTCATGGCCTCCTTCTAGTGCCAAAATGTGAACCCTTATTTTGTACCTGTACAAATACAACAAACAAACACATTATTAGATCAATATGCAAGGTAAAACAAGGATTCCCCATGAAATCCATTCACAAATACTCAAAATAGGAAAAACAAGAACAAACATGAAATATAGATGAAGTCCTAAATTAAGAAAATTCAAACTCTTGATCCCATGGGGGAGTTGGTGCCAATTGGTGTGTCGAAATCAGCCCTTTCCCAGATCCTTTGTAAGCTTTGTGATTTGATGGAGATTGATCCAATTTGTTGATGAAGAACAAGATGAGTTATTGAGAAAACCTGCGATAACGTAGCTAAGATCTTGCATTGATGATGAAGTTGAGTAGAGTAAGTTTACTCAAGTTGTGGATGATAAAATGAGAGGAAGAGTCTCTCATTTATAGATTTCCAAAATGGAAAAGAGAGTGAGATTGAGAAATGTGGGATCATTCAACATCCAATGGTCAAGTGCCACTTGTCAAGATGTGAATGGTTGAGGAATGAACACATTTTGGTCAATGTGCATGATAAATGCCATGAGATTGAAATTTGAAATTTGAATGTGACATGTTGGAGGGAGAAAAGAATGGAGTTAATGTCACTTGGCTCAATGCACAAGGACATGTAAGAGGAGTGAATGCCTTTGTTGGAAGGACAAATCCACTTGGATTTGAATTCAAACTTGAGGGAATATTCCTCCTTTATTCCATGTGAGGGAAAATAGGAGATTAAATAAATCAAAGTAATTGATTTATTGTGCAAGTTGCATTCTTTAGAGGATGTGACATAGATTAGGATTAAATTAATCAAAGCTTAATTAAATGAAGAATTAGGAGATGTGACAATTTAGACTTAAATTTATGAATTGATTTAAGTCAAGAATTGAGAGGAAAGGTTTAATTAAATAAATGTTCTGATTTATTTAACTAAAGGTGATAATGTAAGATTAATTTAAATAATGTTTAATTTATTTAAATTAAGAAGAAGACTTTAGGGATTAATTAAATAAAATGATTTATTTAATTAAAAGGGGGATTACAAATTAATTAAATAAAATTGATTTATTTAATTAAGAGATGAAGAGTGATGAATTTAATCAAATACAGATTATTCGATAAAATGACTAGCAAAGGAGATGATTCAGAATGAAATGGTGTTAGTAAATCAGGATCCAGTGTGTCGGATCGAATTGTACATTTTCCATGTTTACAGATAGAAAGATAAAGATAGAGATAAGTGATATAGAGAGAGATAGAGATAGGGCGAGATATAAAGGTAGGGAGAGATGGGGAGAATGATAGAGGGGGATATCAAAGAAGAAACATGAAGAGATATAGATAGAGAGGCAAAGTGATATAGGGGAGAGAGGAAGATAGAGGTAGAGATGAATATTTATTGAGAGAGGAAGAGGGATATAAATAGATAGAGAGATAGAGAGACATAGAGGAAGAGACAAAGATAGAGAGAGATAAGGAGATAGAGAGGGAAAGATATAGAGGAAGAGGGAGAGGGAGATATAGAGAGATATATAGACTGCGAGGTAGAGTGATAGGGAGAGGCAGGAGGGAGACATAGATAGAGAAATAAACAAAGATAAGTAGAGATAGACAAATAGAGATGGAGAGAGGGAGAGATAAGGAGGGGAGATATAGATATATAGGAAGAGATATATGGGAAGAGACATAGAGGTAGAGATAGAGAGATAGATAGGGGGATAGGATGGAGTGAGGGAGGGAGAGATGGGGAGAGATATAGAGGGAGGGAGAGAGAGAAGAGGGTGGAGAGAGGGAGAGAGATAGGTAGAGGAGGAAGAGATAGAATATGGGAGAGAGAGAGATAGAGAGAGAAATATAGGGAGATAAAGGTATTCCATTCAAATTTTGCAAGTATATGAGTATATCAACATGGAGATGCATGAACCAATTTTTAACTAACACATCAACACAGATGTTGACACCTAGTATGATGGCTATACCTTTGATAAATATTTGTACCAATGGTAATAGTTTAACATATTATTAAATTATTTGTAATTGACATGTATAACCTCATTTTTTTTGGTTACATATGCACTAGCCTTTAGTGCCCTTATCCCCTTATACTTGTGAAGATAGAATACATCTAAAGGATCAAAATATAAAATATTTGCAACTATGATATTTGACATGTCATTCATAATTGCACTAATTGGTAAGTTGGATTTTATACAAGAGAGGGTGGCAAGGAAGGAAGCTACTTGGAAATTTCATAGGATGTGTCATTTTTTATTGAAAATGTACGAAGTTACAAAATACTTGTTGGTTTGACTCTGTTGCAATTGATCTATTGTATCTTATTTTCACTTCTCTTGGTTTTACTTGTTTTTCACCTTTGGGGGTCTTAAATTACACAATGCTATTATTATCCTTATACCCATACTTGCTCTACTCTAGTTTCACATATAACCTTATGACTATGAACATGTTATTTTGATTATAACATTATGAGGTCAAGTCCTCCTAAGGCCCATACAACTTGACACCCTTCTAATGACTTTTGTGTGTTAATTATCACTTTCTAAAATGAATTAACATTAGCTTTGATTTTCTATCCAACTACCGTATTAATTTAATCTAAATTGTCTATTATATCTATACTTTATTTACAAATTTAACTATTAACTAAAATAAATATTATTTCTATAATTACAAAATAATATTAAATTAATAAATAAATAATTATAAAATAATATTAAATTAATTGATTATTTATTATATAATATTAAATAAAATTTAAATAATATCTATTATTGATTAATAATTTAAATATAATATAACTATATACAAAAATATAATTTTTATAATTATTAAATAATGTTAATATAATTTATAAATTATTATTTATTATCTATTATAAATATTAAATAGAATTAATAATTTAAATATAATATAATCATATAACTAGCACTTGCACTTAAAAGAGGTTCAAGGATTACGCCGATAGAAAACTATTTGCATGTTAATATGTTAGAAGAGTATTATCCAATTTTGAAATATTTGCATACAGATTTAAAACATAAAACAATGCAAATGAAAAAAAAAAGTTGCCATCAAATTGACAAAAATCATTGCAATGGAAATAGAATGTTCCCATCTAGTTGGAGAATCAATATTTATCTGGCTTTTATGTGATAAGTAGCCTATCGGCTAAAAATAAAAAACAAGGATAAGATAAGATAAAATAATAAGATAATAATAATATAATACCAATATAATGATAAAAAATAAAAAAATGAGGATAATATAAGATAAGATAAGATAATAAGATAATAAAAATATAATAATATAATAATAAAATTAAAAAAACGAAAAGTGATCCAACGGTTCGAGACGTTGCAATTGCATATCTCTCCATAAATTTGGACCATCATCACATAAATCAATCGATTGAATTTATAGAAAGAATCAAAAAGTGATCCAACGGCTTGAGGCATTGCAATCGTCTTACACATCTCTCAATAAATTTGGACCATCAATCACATAAATCAGCTAATTGAATTCATGTAAAAAATACCTTGAATTTTTTTAAAAAATTGAATGCCTCCGAATAATATATGCATGTCATTGCAAACTAAAACTTGACAAATACAAGAAGACTTTGAATGCATGCCTAGTCAAATTGCTTAAAGTGATTTTTGTGATGAATGTTGAATAATCTATGCTCGTTGTATCTTATGATGGGCCCTTTTACCTACTTCGATAGGAATTCTTAATCGTTCAATTCTATAAATATGGAAGAAATAGATTATTTTAATAAAGAAATTGGCAAAAGAGTTTGATTTTAAGTGTTGCTATAAGTAAACAGTTTAAAAAGCTGCCCTGACGCCATGCAAATAATTTGCATTTAAAGACTTTGCATATAAGATTTATTTTGTAGGAGATCACCATTTTTAAAATGAAAATAAATTCATTTTAAATTAATTGTTAATAAATATAAAATTGAGAAAGTTCAATTTTCTTTATCAAATTATTTTTAGTTGTTGGAGCATCTAAATCTTGTAGAATAATATCAATATGAATGTTATTGGAAGAAAACAATCATATAATTTGGTTTACTTGGGGGACTTATTTATCAAAGATGTTACATGAGAAGGATAAGAGATTATTAAACACCCAATTCTGCATTGTTTGTGGAAAAACAATTTTGGGAAGGACAAACTTGTAATGTCTCTTTTAATTAATTATCAAATCTGGATCCTATCTTTATTTTTTTAATAAAGATATCAAATAATTTTAATAAAGAGACCATGGTTTGGAGAAATATAAACAATCAATTAAATAATAATAAACAAAAATAATTTCATGCATATGGGGCGTGTGTTCCATAAAAGGTTATTATAACCTCTGGTAACATGTTCATCATGATAGATTGTATGACAACTCATTGATGATGAGTTACAAGTTGGCATTGGTTCTTTCGAGGAGAGAATAATGTTATTTTATTAATTGTGAGTTACAAGTTGGCATTGGTTCTTTCGAAGAGAGAATAATGTTACTTTATTAATTGTGAGTTAGAAGTTGGCACTGGTTCTTTCGAAGAGAGAATAATGTTACTTTATTAATTGTGAGTTACAAGTTGGCATTGGTTCTTTCGAAGAGAGAATAATGTTTCTTTATTAATTGTGAGTTAGAAGTTGGCATTGGTTCTTTCAAAGAGAGAATAATGTTACTTTATTAATTGTTATTTTGGAGAGAAAAAAAATGATGTGTTGGAATTTGTGCCTTGCCAGTTGTATTTATCGAGTCCAACTTGTTGGATTTTGAGAGATTTGTCATTTTTTTATATGATTTATGTCTTAGCTTGAGCCTTGTGCTAAAATACCAATTCAACGATAAAAAACTTTGGGATTTGGAGATTGGAAGATAAAACTCTTTTTGATTTTTTTTTATGACAATCTCATCTAGAGGTTTTTATTTGTGTTGAAATGTTTTGTTTCATTTTCTAGCAATTTTTTTTATTTGGAACAACATATTATAATAACGTATTTGATTTATATTTATAAGTTGTCTATTTCATGATATTTTGACATATTTGAATTGTTTGTGTAATCTATTGTTACATCTTTTATACATTGTTTATTTGAATAACATATATAAATCATTATTCATCCATTGTATGATTTCATTGACCCTCACATGATCTTGATGATCAAAAAGTGTTGAAAAATAATATTCTCATTGTACGGTCTCATTTTTCTCTCATAAACTTTGTTGATTAGGAAGTGGCTTATATTTTTTTAATAAAATTTGTTGAGGTCATTACACAAGCATGCAATGGACTTAGGATGATTCTCTCTACCAATGCTTGCTAGAATGCTCTCATAAATGCTCTATCAATAAATGTAACACGCTCCTTAGTAATTCTTAGATGATTTTAAAATGAATAAGTGAATGTCTTTAACAATATAACACAAATCAACATAAACATACTTTAGGTTGGCTCACAACAACTAGTGAAATGATCAACAATATGTAGATTTAAAATTTAAAATGTAATAGGTTCAAATTTTTAAATGTGGATGTGATTTAAGTCAAGTTGGTATGTGGATTTGATCTAAGGTAATAAACAACATATTTAAGGATCGAAATGGACCCTTGGTTTGCTAGTGAAGTTGAATGGTTTTGAATGAGCCCACCAGAGATCAAGTTTTGTTGAGTGCAAGGCCCTGACATCGTAACAGATGAGGTTGGGATCATGCCCTAGACACCTTTGACAAAATAGATATCCCCCAGTCCTCGACTCTTACTCAAAGAGGTTTTAACCTATGATTCGAGCTCCCATATCAAGTAGCTAAACAATTCAAAGTTTGATATAAAACCGTCCATAAAAAAAATAAAATTCTAAAAATTAATAACAAGAAGATCAAAATTTAATGATGTTATAAACCAAATTTACAAACAATATACCACTTATAAACTAATTATTACATAAAATCTAATAAAAATAATTTCAAAACATAAAAGAAGACATGATAAGTAGAAAGATGCAAAATTATAATAACTATTAACCTATCTCACTAATTTCTACAATTTCAACATCAATTTAGTTTAAAATATAACATAAAATAAAATAAAAGGTGATTCTCATTCAATTAATGCATTGCTTAGTAAACTGCAAATAAAATAAAAGGTGATTCTCATTCAATTAATGCGTTGCTTAGTAAACTGCAAATAAAATAAAAGGTGATTCCCATTCAGTTAATACATTGCTTAGTAAACTGCCTTAGATATCTTAATAAAAGATTCAGACCAATCCACATCTGTTAAAGAAATAAAATGTCATTTTCATTGAATCAGTTATTTCAGGACACCCATACAATCAGCTAAAAGTCAATAGAACTAAAATTTTAAAAAGATTTGTTTATTAAAAGCTAAATTAAAATAAAAACTATAACGACTTTCACCTCAATTTAAAAATTGGTTCAGTTTTCAAAGTTAATAGTCAATAATATACTAGAAGAAACGTCATGGACGGCCAAAACCGTCAAATCAAATAGGGGCCCGCCACGCGATTTTTTTGTTATAAGAACACAGCTCTTCAGCTGTTGAACGTACAAATTCACCTTCATCTGTAAGCATTGTGAGCTCAGATCAGGAAAAACAGATCATGGCTTCTCATCTTCCAGTCATTGATCTTTCTCTCCTTCCCTCCACATTTGCAGAGAAACAAGATCTCTCTCTGCAAGGAAATGATGAGTTAAAGAAACTGAGAGAGGCTTGTAAGGAGTTTAGTTTCTTCCATATAGTAAACCATAGAATAGACACAGCTCTTATTCAGAAGTTGGACTCTGCTTCCAGAGATATGTTCTCCCTCCCAGAGGAGGAGAAGAAAAGAGCTATTTATCCCATCCCTATTACTGGTTATTACCCAGTGCTTGTAGGACCTGATGGAGGAGACCCATTGCCTGAGAGCATGCACTTCCCTGGTGACAGTGTTCTACCCAACTCAGTTAACCAGATCTCCACCAAGCTATGGCCTAATGGAAGTCACCAGTTCCGGTATTGATTATAGTCATGATCAAGTTGTTGTAAAAATTTGCGCACAGTTTTTTGAGAAATCTTGCTTACTAATTATCATAGACTGTGAAAACAGAATGTTATTAATGCTCATTTTTATTCTATACAAATAACTTGCAATAAAATGAACTTGTTATAATCTTTTACTGCTGTAGTTTTTAATGGGTTTTTATCGATTATTGTCATGATAATATGCAGAGAGATTGCACACACCTACAACTCCCACATGATGAGCCTTGGTGAGAGGCTCATAAAACTCATTATGCTCAGTTTGGGGTTGGAAGTGTCCAAGCACTACAAATCAGATCTTTTTGGACGTTTTATAGAAGGATACTTACGTATGAATTACTATTCTGATACAAAGGATGAAGAAGAGCCTGAAAATGCTCACACGACCTATAAAACTCATACAGATCTTGGATTCCTTACAATTCTATACCAGGATGATAATGGGGGTCTTAAGGTTTGTACAAAACAAGGTACTTGGATTGATATTAAACCTTTGAAGGGCTCACTTGTTATCAACCTCGGTGATTGTTCACAGGTAAAACAACAACAACAATCCATCTTAAATTGACTTTCATTTATTTATAACTATGTGTATCTTTTGTAGGATGCTTACTAGTGAATTGCTCCTTGCTTTATATGGTTCTAGGGATTTTTTTAAATATATGTTTACTAAGTTTTCCTAATCTAATCCTATTCAAAACTATATTTTTCGTTTGATGGACTGCTTTTATAATTTCCTAATTAAGTATAATGTTCTTATTAATTTAAGAATAGTAAAATTTATTTGAAAACAATGATATTATATTCTTTTTAATTTGAAACATTTTTTGACTAATTTATAAATGCATTTTGTATGTGATAGATGTGGAGTAATTGTATATATCATAGTGCAGAGCATCGTGTAGTGTATGGAGGGCTGAATAAAAGGAAGGATCGGTTGTCCATAGCCTTTTTTATGACCTTTGAAGGCAAGGCAGAAATTAAGGCTCCTGAAGAGCTTATAAATGAAGAGCATCCACAAAAGTACATTGTTGCAACATTTGGTGATCTTAGTTCACGATTTTCCCTATTAGGCCCAACAGTGGGTGGATCTAATTACTTTTTAATATGAAATTATAATATGTTTGAGCTCCTATATTTTGTAAGGTATTTATAGCTTGGACTATAAATTACTTTAAATAATTTAAGTGCATTGCAAATAAGTAGATGTAAATTTTCTTTTTATCCCTCAATTGCAGTTATGTTAGAATTACATAATGCAACATTGAAGGGATTTATCCTATGTGTTGTTCTTAGTAGTCACAAAGTTGCTTGAGGTTATGTAAGAGTTGTAGCCCATGTGTGTGGTTTTAAGAACTCAAATAGTTATGTTGGACTTTATAAGAACACTTCTATCATGTAAAAATGATTGAGAAAAATCCTAAGGGAGTGTTATCGATACCCAATATAGGTCTAAATTTGTCTTAGCTGACTAGCACACCTCTTTGTCAATTATCAAAATGGTATTAGAACCACCTTAGCTAGATTGCAAGTTTGAGTGATATTTTCAAGTGACTAAAATCACTACCAAATGTAAGATTTACACAGTTTGCATTTTGCATGATTTGGTGTATAAAAATATGTGAAAATATTGGTTATAGATTATGAGAGCTTGATGGTGTTAAATTTTTGTATGGAAGAAAAGAAGAGTTTATTTACACCAATTCAATTTTCTTAGTGTCATACTACTTTCAAGAGAATTAATGGTCATATCAAAATATTTTAAATATAGATTTAACTAATGGTGATTAGACCCAAAGGTTTCCGTGATGAAATAAATATAGAACATACAAAAGGACTCAAAACTATGATTTTTTTTTTTCTATTTTACACCTAATTGACACCTCTAAATTAATCTAAGGAATTCCACAAAAAAGATGAAAGAAACAAGAGTTCTCTCATCCACAAATCTTTGTTGCATCAAAAGGTGGATGTGATCCAATAGATTTGTGATTCATAAATGTAGTTTAGTTTCTCTCTTGGCTAACATGACTTTGCATCCAATGAGACTTGATAAAATGAGCTTTATGAGGAGATATTTATAGATTTTTAGGATGATTGATCAATGGATAAGATTGATTTAAGAGATCAACGAATGATATTGATTGAGAGGATTGAAGAGATGATGAGCCTTTGAGTGGCACCTTGTGATTAGTGTAATTGAAGAGGTCCAAGATTCAAGGGATTTGAATGGTGAATATCTTCTTGGGAGAAGATGGATGGTGAGGATAAAAAAGGACCTTTTTGCAAGTTCAAAAATTCTATTTTTTGGATTTATTTATAGATTGAATGGATGGACAAAGATTGAATGAGAATATTTTTGGAGAAGTGGGAAGCATGAGCCATGCACATGCATGGCATGTGCAAGTTTGACCATGAATTAAGTATACTTAGGAATGGACAAGTAGATTTACTACCTAGCTAATTGTTTTAGCTAACTAATATCTTGAGGGGGAGAAATTATAATTAAATAAATTATTTTTCTTTATTTAATTTTTAGAATATAGAAATATGAAGGGTGAAATTAATTAAATAAATGTTTTTTTTAATTAAGGCTAGATTATAGAGGGAAGGGCTAAAATTTAAATAAATGAATTGTAATTATTCAATTAATTCTTGAAAGATGATTGAAGTTGTCAATTTATTATTGATTTTAAATAATTAACATTGGAAGGGGATAAATATGTACGAGTTATGTGTGGTTAATATGTGGATGAGTTTAGGTGTCTACATTTTGCCTCTCTTTAACACAATGTTTGACTATTGGCTTTAGAAAAGATGGGATTGATGGTAGGGTTCCCTAATCATTGGAATGACAGAGAAAACAAAAGGAAGGAGGTAGGAATGTACCCTTAAGAGGATGGGTATGTTTGAAGAACATGAGTATGCTCTTGAAATGGATGAAGGGTTTTGAGTCCATAATATAAAAGGAGATGAAAGGATGGATATATTTTAACATAATAATATTGATGGAAAGATGGAGGGGAAGGAGATGTAAATGGATGGGGAGTGATAATATACATGCTAAGTTAGTTGAGTTACATTTTATTTGATGTAGCTCTTGATATTATACACCAAATAATAAGGACCAAGGTGATGATGTGCCAAGTGTATAAATTAATAACTCAAAATAAAGGTCACAAGAAAGTGTGTGACATATGACACCATGATATAGAAGATCATTATTTTGTGTTGGTATACTGCAAGGACCATGTTATATGTAAGTAAAATTATAATACACACAAGAAATCAAGCATTCACTAATGATATAAAGAAAAGAAAAGGATTCCCCTAGCTTAGCTAAAACTAATAATTAATGATGACAATGCTAATATTATTGACAATGAGAACAACATGAGGATTGGGAATGATATATACTAATGAGAATGGTTTGAGTAAAATTGATCATGGTTTGTAGCAAGGTTGGGAAAAAATAACAAATTATTTTGAGGGTGCTTGAGATGGATTGGCTAGGTTATAGATTAGGATTTTATGCATTTGGATGAAGTTATTTGGAATTGCATGGGAGGTGGTAGCTTGGAAATAATTAAAAAGGATAACCAAGTCCATAGGTAAGGATGAAATGTAGGAATTTCTTTATTGGAGGGGTGAATTGATGGATAGAGGGGTTGAGTGTAACACCCCGCCATGGACCCTAGAGAACAACACTCAAAGTGACTAAGTAAGCGAACAATTTTTTTTCTTAAAACATTCAATTACAACATGTGAATCAAAGTAAACATCTACATAAACATCCTAAGGGTTCTATGACAACGCTACATAAACATACACAAGAAGAATAACATCACCACTTAAATCCATAGACATACAACATAAGAATATATCATATCAATGATGAATAATCCCATTTCATAATCATAACAGATTTAAGTTACATATACAAATTACAATAAGTGAGATTGTGACAAATCTCATTACATCATAGTAATACTACAATAAGGTCTCATATAACCATCAAGAATGAATACAATAAAGATGACGATCATGTACTACTGTCAAACTTGTCTAAGAGCACACTCAACGTCTAACTCATCGAGCAATGTGAAATCAGGAACTCGCCAAAGAACAATATCAACTCGTACATCACCTGCAAGGGGAACCAATGGAGGATAGAGCATGTTCCTCCCAACCATGCGGTACTCAAATGTCCACCCCCATGCTAGGAGATAATATGAGGTCCACCAAAAAAATGAACAAGAGGATAGAACATAACATCACATGGCTGACAATCACATAACGACATAACGACATCTAAACCACAAGATTACATACAAAGCTCCCAGAGGCACAATCACAACAAACAATGAATCTTCACAAGAGACCACATAAAATGTATTAGGATAAGAGTTTCATCACATAGTTGCTTTAGGTTACCCTAGTGAATCTTCTTAGACTACCGACCCTCATACTGAGTTACCCTGGAAATCTCTATCGATTCTCGACCCCTAAACAAACTCACGTGGAATCGAACTACTCTTCGAAAAGAAAAAGTAGACGATCATGCCATTCCAAGCCTTCTCAACCTACCCTTAATCTATACAAGCACTAAGGTATTAGGCGAGGCATCAAATTATCTAAATTAATTATGAACACCACCCAACCCCCAATTCATTTATTAAGTTTTTCACTAAATTAAAAACTTCCGATAGGTTACCCTGGTTACCTCTTAGGGTTCCGAACCCTATCAAAAGACACCAAGGAAAACTTTAGTGGAAAATCTTTGCCAATTGGCGAATTCTAGGAATCAGGCAAGTCAAAATTGGCGAATTTACCGTACCCAATAGGGTGTCCAAATCGTTTGGATTTTATAAACTATCGGTCCAATGCATGTCCATTCGCCAACGGGTTTTTTTTACGAGGCATGTTTAGGCAATAAATTTTCCATAATAGACTACGCGTTTCAAATGAATCAATTAATATTTTTTCCTAGAATCCCGGGAGCATGTCATAAAACACCTACATATTCACCAATACTATTAAAACAACATTATATGGGGACCCATTTTGCCAATTAAAATTTACAAATAGTTTCTTGTGAAGACCCATTTCGCCAATTAAAATTTATAAATAGTTGCTTATATGAGGACCTATTTCGTCAATAAAATTTAAAAATAATTACATTTGAGGACACATTTCACCTTGAAAATTACAAAGTATCATTGTATAAGCACGCGAGATTCACCAAGTTTTTAACATACCATTTAAAAATCCCATGGAATTCGCCAAATATGGATTGATATAAATACAATTGAAACTGTTATTTATTCTTACACATTTTGTTTGGTTTTGAGGTTCTACTTCTCGATTTAGAAGTCAACGAAAGCCAAAAACGTAGACTTAAAGGTGAGTGATCATTTTTTCATATTTTTATTAGTTATTAGTTAGAATAATAAGATTTCTTTATTTGTTTTCCATTCTTGCTTCAGTCTTAAAGATGATTTTGAGTAGGGAATGGGATCTATATTCTCTGTTGGTTTGTCCTTCTTAAACAAGAAGACATTTTTTTCCAGCTTTTACTTGAAGTGAGAGATCAATATGTCATGTAGCAAGGGTAAGACTCCTCAAGGCAATGAAGAGACTAGGAGGCCATCAAAATGCCCAAAACATGGAGGTACCATATAGTCTTACTTTGAAATTGGAAAAGCTTCTGATCCATCAGATCAAGGTGGAGCTACATCATCAACTCTTCCACCAAATATTATTGAAGAAGGCATTCACAATACCTCACCACCATAGGAAGGTCAAGGTGAGATTGTCGTTGAGTTAAATTAAAATGTATCAAATGAGAATAGAAATACCACAAAAGATGTTCCAAGGGATACCTTGGTTATCCAGAATGAGATAATTGACTTGGATGAGGATGATGTTGGTAACAAGAAAAGAAAAGGAAAATCAAAATTGGGGCGCGAGTGGGAAACGACAAGGAATTTTCAACTTGGTTGGTTGTTGAAGTACCCATTCATTGTACCAGTGGGGGTAGGAAATGAAAATGATATTGAAAGGGCAACAAAGGTCAAATTTATGATTTGTAGTTGGAAATGTGGAATAGACAAGATGTTGTAGCTAAAGCTTAACACTATAGAAAATCATATCGATAAAGTTTACGAAAAATAAATCATAGATGGAAAGGAACAATCAGTCGTACGATGGAAATCAAAGGAGAATGTCTTCATGTTAAGTATGTTGCAGATTATGAAGAGCATAACCATTAAATGTCGAAGCTTTTGATAAATTTTAAAGTACACTTGAGGCTCATTTTGGAAAAGCCATGGCAGCAGAAAATCTGTCAAAAACTATTCAGATGAGTGTTTTTTTTCATATTTTGTCTAGAGGGCGTCCTATGATAGACTACCTAGAATATTTTAATTTATTATCTTATTTGAGCGTTCCTCACTTTCCCTTCTCACATTGGTCTAAAAATGTTGGATGGGAATGGGCGAATTGTCTTGCTATAGTGGAAAAGGAAGATTTAAAGGAGAAAGTAAAAGAATCAAATTTCATTGCATTATCTTTAGATGAATTTACTGCGGTAGACAATACTTCTTGGGTCTGTATGCATTTTTATACTGTAGAACAACATGTTTGCCAAGCTCATATTCTTTGTGTTCATAAAATGAAGGACAGTTCAACATTACAAAATTTATTTGAACTTGTCAAGAAATCTTTGAATGAAATTACAGGTATGGATGAGTTGACAATTGCCAAAAAGTTGGTGTGTGTAGGAGTTGATGGAGCTGCAATGAAGCAAGGTCAAAGGAGCAGTGTTTGCACAGAGTTACAAACTACTTGTGCACCATACATGTTTGGCATTCACTGCATGGCCCACAAAATAAATTTAGCATTCAAAATTGTAAGCAAGTTTCCTACAGTATCAAAAGGTGAAAATATAGTTCACGAGATCCACGCATACTTCTACCAAAATCCCAAATGTTTCCTTGAATTTTAGCATTTTTCTGAGGGAATAACACCAAGAAACAAGATTCTCAAGGATGTCGATACTAGATGGATCTCCCTGCATGGACCAACACAACGAGTTCTTTCAGAATATCAATCCTTGATTGGAGTGATGTATGGGCATCACAACATAGTAGACAAAGCTCCTAACCTCTTACATAGGTTAAGCGATATAGTGACACTCTTGAGTTTGGCTAGTATTCTCCCCATGCTGGATGAAATGAATAATCTTGTGAAGAAAGCCCAAGACAAAGCTATGTATATTTATAAATACGACAATCTACGTAAACTTACATGCTTGGCCCTCAATCATCTATATCTAGATCTAACACAAGAAGGTGCAAATTATCTCATGTGGTGGAAAATTTCTGATTTGAATAATCTTGTAATTATTTATAGTTTAATGTGCCAGGGTGATCCCACAATAGTGGTTTACATTTTTTGGCCAAACTAGACACTAAAATTATTATTTTTAAATAAATCTTCACATTCAGGAACCTATAGCGGCTAAACCATGAGGAATTTGAAGATGATGCAAACTAGAGTCTCATCACATTTTGTCTGTAGATTCTAAATTTTTTTTTTTCAAAATTTTTGGAATCAAATTGCACTTCTTTTTCCATCTCCCACGAAAACTAGTTTTTTTCAAAAAACAACATTTTTAAAAAGTGACACTCACCATATACAACATAATGTTTTTTGTATGAAGGATAAAATTCTAATTTTTTCAAATTTAGATTTGTAACTATGATATCTTGCACTTTCATTTGGTCTCATAGTTTTTAATTGAATATTTTTTCCTTAATCAAGTTTCGAAGTCAAACTAATTGCAATTCAGACATGGGTGGACTATATACAACATAACTTTTTCTGTATGTATCGAAATTCAATTTTTTTTTTAATGGATCAAGGACATCGATACCCAGCAAAAACATATATTTAAAATTTTTATTTTGATAATCTGCTATTTTTCCACATGTGCAAAACAAAGATCTTGATTTTTGGTGAAAAACCTATGTTTAATAAAACTGAAAAAACACATACATAATAAAACCAAAATATATTAAAATTATATTCGTTGGATAGCTCATTCTGAGGAATACCTAATTCTAGTTGGGTTTGTGAAGATTCCTCCATTTTAATCCTCAACCCGAGCTCTGAAGTGCCAAAATTTAGGTTTTTTTTGTGTCTCAGATGGGGGATGAGGGATAAGGGGGGTTTGTACGAACCCATAGGGGTTCGGGTGAACCTCTAGGGGTTTGATTGAACTAGGGTTCGAGTGAAACCTTGTTCAAGCGAACCCTAGTTCGAGTGAACCCATTATTGGTTCGGTCGAACCAGTAGGTTCGTACGAACCCCTCAAATCACTTTTTTTTGCCTTGGGGTCATTTTTTATGAGTTTTCCTTCCTCACCTGAATTTCACCCTGCAAGCGGTCACTTATGTATCTGTGTACATGGATATGAGATACCAATGTACCATTGTAAGACAACTAGACACTCTAGTAGAGAAGTAGTTGTTAACAAGGAAGATTTTAATGACATTGTTAAATCTGTTAGTGATAATGTGAAGGAAATTGCAAAATATCTTTCCTCAGAGATTCGTGAAATATTTCCTTGACATGAAATACTTGAATCCATGGTATTGTGTATCCTCAATTTTGGGTAAACCGAGATAACCCAAAATATTTTCATGATCAAGTGAAAATCTTGATCGAATAGTTTTCGAAAAAGGTAACATACAATGAGTAGACAATAAAAGGAATTTTTAATGAAAATAAGCTTAGACAACAATGTAGGAGTTTTGCAACAGCTATGAGGGACCAGTATAAATCATGGGCAAGGAGAACGCTTTTGAACCGGATCAATAAAAAAGGTTTGGACAAGCTTAGGTGAAAGTGAAATATTGCATGGTTCGATACCAGAATATTTCAAACTTGTTGATTTATGTCAAACAATGATATTGGGGTTGGTGGAGGATGAGAGAGTTTTCAGTACATTGGGGTTTTTGAAATCAAAGTTAAGAAACAAACTGGACAAGAATTTGGAAAATTGTTTGAGGATGAAAGGAACTGCGTATAACATCAAAAGGTTTCCTTTTCAAAGGGCTCTTACAATCTGGAGGTCCACATGTGAAAGAAGAGGGACCGTGTTGTGCACCATAGGCACTCCAATTCCAAGCGCTGTTACTGGTGGCACTAGCAGTGACAGTGGCACAGGGATAGATGACAATGATATTGAAATTGACACAAATTACACAATGAATGTTAAATTTGAGACACATGTCAAAGAAAGTGAAGAGCAGACCCAGAATCAAGATGACTCTTTTACTTTATCTCAAGATGAGCATCAGTTTGAGGACCCTGACTTTCTTTGGGAAATGGAAGAGAATTAGGAGGTTTTAGGTATTTTTACTGCACTTCATGAATCAGTTTCCATTGTTCCAAAATCCAAACTGTAGTTGATAATATTTTATATTGTATTCAATGAACATTGAAATTATGAATCATTTCACTTCATGATATCTTATTTTATATTGCACTGCATGAATCATATTCCAAACTGTAGTTGATGATATTTTATATTGTATTCAAATAAATTATGAATCATTGTACTTCAGGATATTTTATTTTATATTGCACTTCATGAATCATATACCAAACTGTAGTTGATGATATTTTATATTGTATTCCATCATCCATGAAATTTTAATATTAACATTTAAAATTTATCTCTTAAAAGGATTTTTTTTTTTTTTACAAAGAAACTAGCCTCCACCGAGTCCACCCCACTTATCTTCCACATATCAATAATTAAAAAAAATGCCTCACTTTGATTTTATGAACAATGCAAATTGTAGAAATTTGTGTGACAAGATCCATATTATAGCCTACATTGCATCCATAAAAAATTTAAAATTTTGTAGTGACGTAGTCCTTCCCCCATTCCTAACAAAACTCAATACCATTGGCCTAACAATGCTTCATCGGTGGAACCCCCATCATAGCCCCATCGATGGCTCGATGAAAATAGCTCACAACCTAGTATTGGTGTAACAATACTCTATCGGGCTTACTCCTAATGTGCTCTCCCCGATATACCAGTAGAGTCAAGTTGTCAACAAAAGTAACCATGAATTATTGAATGCATAAAGTATATGGGGGGGACTAGGGTGCATCAAGGAAACATTATCTAGCATCCCATCGAGAGAACGGAGAAAAGGTGTCCATCAGTGGAGAGGGTGGCTATCGGTGAAAGATTGATGTGACATCTTGAGGCATCGTTGAATTAGAGATATTTTAAATAAATGTTCTTCTATGATGACAAGGCTAAAAGATGGTCAATAAATGGTACATTAATGAACCTGAATTGAAGTGAATTATATCACAAGTTGATCACATAACAAAATCTTGGAAGATTTTGCTTAGGGTAGAAGTAGAAAGGTAAAACTTGGAGTTCTGATGCAACAAAGACCAGTGGACTATGGAAGTGACTCAACGAGACTCACATAAGTACTTCAGACCCAACTGAGAAGATATTTTCATCAAAGTCTTAAGATTTAAATAATGGAAGGGAGTACAGACAAACCCAAAGCTAAAAAATAGAAAACCAAAAAGACTAAGACTTTGGATCAACTAGACATTAAAAATCCTAAGAGACTCCTAAATGAAGACCTAATAGATCAGTGTCTTGGGTCGGGGCTGCGACCCAAGAGGAGTGCTCAAATGAATCCTTCAATGGATTGACTATGGGACTAACATAATGGCTTAGGAGATATTTGGACACCGCAACGAGGGTACGAACTCTTCATGTACCGTTACATACAAAAATTTAGGTTTCAACTAGTCTGCAATCCATGGAGGTTCAACTTGGGAAGACTTGTGGTGCCCAATGTGTTTGTGAACGTAGAGATAATTAAATCTCTTGCTATCAAATATGAACCCAAGAAAAAAACTATTCAGTCACATGGCGGGGGTGACATGCTTGTTATTTCTAGGGATCTCATTTCTAATGTTTTTCAGTTAGAGTGTTCACTGAATTTATCATTCACGGTCAAAGACCTCTTGACAGAGTATCGCCACATGAATACCAACTATAAGAGATGGAAATTACCTTTGCATAGGCCCAAGGATGAAGGAGGCCAACTCAGGAGGTTCTCTAGCAATGAAAACCCTCCTTTCCATGAAGATTTGTTCGAAGAGTATTTATGATACACCTATTATTCAACTGGTTAGGTTTTGGGAGTAGAGTTTCCACCTCTCATGTCGATTTCCCCAATGGGCTTAGCTACAGACATATAGAGCAAGGATGCCATACCATTTGATTATGCTAGCTACTTGGCCAACACCCTACATCGAGGGCTTGAAAAGATTAAAAATAATAGTGATAATATTAATTTTGAACACTATTCTTTGTTGGAAAAATAAGGATAGACAACTAAGAGGGGGGGTTGAATCAGTTGTTACAAAAATAAAACTTATAAAACATTAATCAACCTTATGTCATAGATCTGAAAATTAACAATGCAAGCATTAAGTAAACAACACATCAAAGACACATGAACACCAAGATTTTATACATGGAAAACCTGTCAGGGGAAAAACCATGGTGGATGTTAGTCCACAAGATTATACCTTGTTAGAAGTATAATGAAGAATAAAAAGGGAATGCACTTGCATTCAGGTGCACTGCCTAGAGCACACTGCTCAAAGGGAAGGATCACTTCCTTACATACAGTAATCAGATTAAATCCATTTGATGAATTTGAACTGAGAAATTAGCTTCTACAAAATTCTGATTACAGTTCCAGTTAGATGCACAAAAACTTCTTCCAACTCTTCCACCCTCTGCTCAAACTCTTCCACACTCTACTCTAAAATATTTGACCTTTATTCACACTTGTACATCACTTGTACACTTGATCAATCCTCTCTAAATGAGGAAAATAATCTCAAATGTATCCACTACACAGATTTACAACCACTATTTAGTCAACCACAAATAAAGAATGAATTACAATTGTCAGCTTTGATACATGAATAAATTACAATGCACACCAACACAAGTTAGTCACAACATAGTGAGGACCCAAAAAAACACCTCCAAACATGCCAAACAATAAAATATTAATCCTCATGGATCCGAAACATGCTAACATCATCATGTCGACCAAGAACATGAAAACTAGGGCACACATCAGAAGAATATCCAATTATGAACACTTCAATCAATATGGACATACATCAAGGATAGAGCACAATATAGACTCATCCATGAACTTCATAGGTACATGCACAACACATGAAATTACAAAAATTTCATCTGCTTCAACCAAGAACACCATCTATAGAAACTGAGTAACTATAGGCACACAAATCTTCATAACTTCCACAAATATTTATGTGAACCTCTAAAAATTTCAGAAAACATACGAGAAAGCTTTAGTAGAAAACCCTTTGAAGCACACCTTCAGATCTTCAACACATAGAGCTTTACAACATTCTAACCTTCTCAGCTCCAATGGTTGCCTGTACTATATTTATTACAATTTTCTCAATATCCTCGACATATACAACCTTAAGCAGATTCAATGCTAATAGTTTTGACATCATTGACAACCACATATCAGCAACACAACCACAACATCCAACATTCTTTGCTTATGAATTTTATTTTGTATGAGGGACAAGTCAGAGGGGTCTGGAGTGAAGAATTGAGGATAAAAGATATAGATGAAAATAGAGATTTGAAACCTATACAAATGTCGACTTCATTGTGGGACAACCGATTTGGTAGGTCTCATTACCTTTATTTTGAATTATAAAACCATTGATGAAGTTGTTGGGATATCCATGCGATTATAACCTATCCCCAAAAGTACAAATATTTCTAAGACCAAAGGAAAATGACCCGAGAAATAAAGTGAATCATAACTTGGGAGATTGGTATGCTTTCCTTGATTGTATAGTGATAAGGGTTTATGGGTTCGAAGGAGCTCCACACTTGATGGCACAAGTAGTTATTGACCAAATTTCTTATTTAGAAATCGTGAGGCAATTGGCAAAATCTGATGCCAAACACCTCAAAGGACATAACAAACAATCAATTATGCCCAACACCTTATGTTTTGGAGACTTTATAGTGGTTGCCAATGAATGATATGGGAAAAATGATGGTAAATGAGCACAGTATAACCTACCTCTAGGTGATGTAAGGAAATAATTTTATGCAGAAGGGTTTATTCACAAGGTGATATTATCGTAGGGGCTATTAGGGTATGAACATTTGTTCTCAATCAAAGATGTGATAAGAAACCATGATGAGGCTTCCACCAAGGAAATAATGATTGCCTATAACAAGATTATGCTTGCAGAGGAATGGAAGAGAAAAATGTCCCATCCTATTCAAAGGCATTTGGTGAGATACAAGATCCTTTAACAAGAATTGAGTAACTCATCCCTCATGTCAATGAAGTCGTAAAGGATATTCCCTCAGTTGTTTTTGATGTGCCTCATGCAACCTATTCAGGAGTACAAGTTGAAGACATAGAGACCTTGGATTACATACCTTCACAACCTACTCCTAAGGTATGTTTTTCTGTAGATACTAATATAAGTGAAGAAGAGGAGAGTGATGAAGAGGGTGAGCAGGTCAAAAAAATAAGTGCTCCTATGATTGCACAATATGTGTCCCCTCAAGAGCATAATATTGTAAGATTTGAGGCATCAAATGAACTATCTGATGATGTGAGGGTCAGGGTTGGACAAAAGTTTATTTTTGATTGTGATTTTGTTAAATCTTTTGAATTTGAATAATTTTTTTATGAATATAAAGGCAAAAAAATGAGACAAAATATACAGGATATCACTCATGAACAAGAGGCAACCACTTTGGAGGAATTGAAAAGGGAGGTAGAAAAGGAAATGGAGTCCATCACTCTTGAAAGAGGAAGGGAATTACTTCAAGAAGCTGGAGTGTTTCTCCTGCCAGGGTGGGATATTAGCTCTTCAATTATATTTGATAGCTTTAGAAAAAGAGGGGATAAGACAATAAACTTAACAAAAGAAGAAAGTGACAAAATGTATTCAGGATCTGGGTACAACCTAGATGAAGCCACCTTGCTTATTTGGTCACTGTATCCCCATGATAAAAGACCTGCTATAATTAGTAATCCAAACCAAGTGTTTGAAAATCTCGTGGTTCAATGAGTAGGGGATACCAACCCTATGGAGACAACAAAATTGAACATAAATGTGGAAAAATTTACCAAAGAACAGATCAAAAAATTGATTAAGGAAAATGAAAAATTGAAGGAGCTAGAAAATCAAAGAGAAAGAACATCTTCCTCCTCCACATCAAAGTTGTACTCCCCATGGCTTGAAAATGATAAGAGAGTGCTTGATGCAACCTATTGGAAGAATTGCCATCTGAAATCCCAGGGGAAATGCAAAGAATTAGAGAAAGAAGTGACAACCATCAAATATAATATTATATCTAAAATGATAAAATAAAGATTCAACAAAATGATGAAGTGTGCCAATGAATATTGGAAACTATTCAAATAGACACACATTGCATTGGTGGAGAATGAATGATTGTAGCCTAGAATGATGGAGAAATAAGGAGCTCCTAGATAAGATTATCATGAAAGGACAAATAACAGGCTTAGGGAAGATTTTGACTACTTTGATTAAGTCTTGACACTTCATAATGACATTGGAAATCCGTGAGAATATGATGATTGAAAGGAAGAGCTTGCTGGGCTTCTAACTACTACGTTGCAAGAAATAAATGACGAGGATATGGTTTTACAAAACACTCATAAGAAACTCAAAAAATAATATCTATGGAATATGATATGAAACAAGTGATCTCTAACATGAACACCTATGTTGAATAGGATTACATCCATCACCTCTCTACATTCAATCTATTTATTAGCCAAACTTTAGATGTGTCAGAATCATATTCAATAGGACAACCATCAGATTTCGAGTAAGAATGGTAGCTGACAACATGATGAGCGCCCTATCATGGAGTAGAATCTTTGAACAGATCTTAGGTGGTCACGAGCTTCTGCTTGGAGATTAATGGATCGGTACATTCACCTGCGACATTATTTTATTTGAGTTATGTTTAATTGTCAAACGCCATGAATTTTTGTAACAGGTTTGTAGCTTGTTTCCTCTCATATATAAGAGAGACCAAGACTTGAATAGGAGATCATCACATGATTTTTAATTAGACTTTACAGTAGAAAATAGTAAGAAGATAGATAATAGATTGCACCATTTCACCCATCCATCTCATATCATTTGTAAATCAATACAATTGAGAAGCTTACACATAATTACTGATTTTCTTTTGAGTGTTCAACTATTGTGGATTCATATGCTTATATGTTATTAACTTATTTGGCTATCTCCAAAGTGGTTGTTTATGTTATTTAAATTGAGTGTGTGGAAGTACATTTAATTTGTCAATACATTGAATTTGTATTCTTCAGGAATAGGGGTTGTGACAATGGTGTTTTAGATTTATTTATGGATATGATTAAGTAGTAATGTGGGCCACAAAATGGATCTGGTCACACAAATCTCTGCAATTTGTGCTAATCATAAAATTAAATGTAGTGTATTTTTGTAGTATGTGGGATGTGGGTGAGGTGTAAGTTGGTCAATATTGATCAGGATTTTTAGTCCCAACATAACAGAAGCTAACAGTTTAACATCCATAACTTAGAAGCTCTACCAAGAAGTAAATATAACGAGCTAACAGTTCAACATCCATAACTTGGAAGCTCTACCTAGAAGTAAATATAATGAGCTAATAGTTCATATTTTATTGTGTTAAAAGTAAAAATTGAACATGTACTCAGTGATTCATCACTCAAATCAATGCTTAATAAAATTTTAACAATATTATTAGTAGTATATATAACAATGAACATCAACAATCATTTAATGTGTATCTAGTATTTGAAACCACATACTTTTTCTTCAAATGATAAAATAAACAATATAAATAATTGAACATAATCACATTACTGAAGTCTGAATTTGAGATTTTTTATTGATTTTTACATGAAGGAGTACATAGAGGCATTGGCAATGCAAAATATTTCCAATGCCCAAAGACAACTTTGCATAGAGATGAGTTGGAACTTGGAAACTCATATTATCAAAGATTCAAAAATTAAGTCACTGTATCACCTTTTCTAGCAACTTCCACTCTTCAAGTGGTGGAATTGCCATTTGTTCTAACTGATGTTGTTTGACTTGAAGTTTTGTTAACATTTCATGATTGCAATTGGAAGTGGAACTTGTCTTGAATTCTTCAGTCAATTTTGCATTCAAGGTTATCAGTGTTCTGATGGAATCCAAATAGTTCACCACATTTGTGTTCAAACTGGTCCAAATCAATCTTCCTTGCACCCTCCGTCTTCTTTATGAAATCATCCTTTCCAACGAATCGGTCATTTATATCAAAAGCCTCTGGAAAACCAAGCTCTATGAAGTTTCATACCTTTTCATCCACCACCTTCATCTTTTCTACGACCAAATTCAAATATTCCTTTGTTCCACACATTCTCGAACACTTTTCAATGATAGATGATAATTTCATTGAGGTAGCAATCTGATTAGTAATCCCTTTTGATTTCAAATCATTGTCACTGGCTTTGTAGACTATTTGTAGAACTTGATTTGTAGATTTCTCTAATTCCAACACATTTTTGTTGTCCACTAAATACTTGTTAAGCTTCTTATAATGTTGTTTGATAGCATCAATCAATTGAAACATGTCACATAAATGATCAAACCTCTGCATTATTTCATCCCAGATATTTTGTTTCATATGCCTCATTATTTCTCTACAAAATGCAGATAACTTATTTTGGCAAGACTTAATTTCATTTTTTGCTTCCATCAATTCTTCCTCCAATCTTTCATTTGTTTTTCTCTCTTTCTCCAATTTTTGTTCCCACTGTGCATTTTTATTCGCAATGCTTAGTCTTAATTTTTTTGAAGTGGATTTTTCCTCATCATATTTCTTGTTGCTCTCATCTAGCCTTTGCTTCAGGTCATTCACTTCTCTCTCATTTGGTTTATCCTCTTTGCTTGTTGATGTAGAGGCATATTTTTTTATTCTTTTTCCTAATTCATTGCTCTTGTTATCTGCTACTTTCCTCTTTGTTTTCTCATTTGCTAGGTCTACCTGTAACTTTTCTATTTGGGTTTGCAACCTTTTCTTCTTTCTGTCTTGCTTTAGAAATTTTGTGTAAACCAATTCATTTTTCTTCTTTGATACATTAATTTTGTCAATATTTTTTAGGCCAAAAAAATCCAATTGAAAATTGGTCACTTGGTATTCAGATCGATCCATCTAATTTGTTGGTTTTTTTTGAACTATGGGAACAAAAATTGTGTACTCCATGATTTATTTATTTGTGTCAAATGTGGGTAATACCATGGTTGTTGTAAGCTTTGAAGTTACAACAGACACACTCTCCATCAGTTGCTTCTTTTCTTTTTTATACAAGTTTGATTTCTTTTTAAACTCTTCAATGAAATCAAAACCTGGGGATGCAGGAATAATGGAATGCTTGAATTGCGAAGGAATAGGAGTGCTTGTAGTCGTTAATGATGTCGCAACCACACTAACTGGTAGTGGGGGAGTGCCTGGAAATAACTTATTTGTGGTGGATCCACTGATAGTGTGACTTGGACCTGTCAAAATCCTTTTCCTCTTTTGTTTGCCTTGATCACCTGGTGTTTCTGTGGTATCTTGTATTATTTTCCTCTTGTGTGTAATTTTTTATTGTAGGACATGTTGACCACTACTAGTACTACTACCAATACCATCACCACCAATGGCAATTCCAGTTGCACTAAGCTCTCCACCATGGGCATGTCCTAGTTGTGATTGTATCTAACCATGAGGATGAGGATTTGAAGCTCTAACAATTGACTTGTATGCCATTGGTCTAATTTTTCACCTCCAAGCCCAAGGCCAAATTTATCAACTAGTTTTCTATGCTCAAATTTTTTTACCATCCAAGCGCCTTGTCTTTGGGACCCCAAAGGACCTCCTTCATAACCCATTTTTTCAAATATGGTTGCTCCTGAAGTATATACTTCTTTTGTGGCCTCACTTAAACCAGGTTTGTAATTGACATGGATTTGTTCTACTTCTTCCATATCATCATTAGATTCATCATCACTTTCTTTGTTTCCATGTTCATCAGGATGCTCTATATTCCAAAATTTTCTAAACTCTTTATCTTCTTCATTATCTCCATACTCTGCAAGAGCTCTTGGATCACCTAGCTCCTTCCTCATAGACCAAAAGGCAGTAATTTTTTATCGTGGCCAATTTTTATCTGTAATTTCCTTCTCTAGAGAACTTGGAATTTTTACTCTACTAGATGGTTTATCACTTTTTTCATAAAAAATGTTGTATGTCCTGATTGTCTTTCAGTGCAAAGCCATAATTTCTACTAACAATTTTTCAAAATAAATACCATTCTCAATAGAACTTTTCTCCATTTCTATTTTGACCTCATCCCAAGAATCCTTGTTTGTCAAGTTTTAAAGCAAGGGTTTACTTTGATGTTGAATTCTACTTGCAACATTATTATTGGCCACAATCATTGATTTAATGATGTCACATGGATCATACTGCCAGTGACAAATAACATCAAAATAAAAAAATTTCAAAAGATTATGTGCCACACTAAATGCTTTTCTCTCGAATGTGAACCCTCCACATGAAAAAGGTAAAGAAGGAAATAAGGTCTTATTTTGCTGACCAAGAAAGTGTAGTTCATCAACACTCTGCATCTGCCTTACATATTCCAATGCAAAAACCCTTTCTATCACATGTATTGGAAGTTTGTATGGTTTTACCCCTAATCCATAGAATCTTAGCACAATATATTAATCCATTAAGTACCAATCAACCAATTGTATTTCTTTTCCTAGTTGAATGGAGTTTCTACATGACATAGGCAATCTAGGCATTGGAGTATTTGTAATTGCTTGATGCAATGGAGCCAAAAAGTAGTCTACAAAATGATTGTAGTTCCTTCAAGAACCATGCATCCTTATCTCAGTGGTACATTCATATACTGGAGCCATTTTATTTTCCTCAATATTACTATAGGGCTGAATCTGAAGTTCGCCGGTCTAAAATGTTCCTCTAAATTTGAATAGAAAAAGATAGCACAAGTAGGTTGTGAACCTAAATGTCTTGGTGGAACCTGCTTTAATCATTAAAAAATGTTTATGCATGGATTCTACAATGTGTTGAATAAAATTGTATTTCACATGTTGAACACCATAATGGATATTAAATACTATTTCAAGGAGGCTTGCACCCACTTCCAAATTGCTATCTAGACTGAGGAAAAATTCTAGCATGGAAATAGTATCCTGAAACCATGATTTAAAAATATCCAAATCATAAGGAGGCTTATGATCACCTTTCAATTTGTTTATATCCTGAACTATTTTATTTAAGAAAGCATTTTCTTCCTTTCTTCCACTACTTCATAATCACTAGTACACTTTTCTAGGTCAATGTCGACATCTCCAAATTCTTCGGTTGTAAACCCGAACACTTTTCCAAGTTCTTCTGCATTAATGGATAACAATTCTTCTTTTCTATCTTTATAACAATTTCTCTTTCGTTATCATCATAATTTTGGGCACAAACCATGATAAACTCTGGGCAAGGGAAAACCTCTTGTAACATCATGCACCCTAATCTAGTTACCCACGGTGCACTAATACTATTAACTTGCATTTGCTTTGCAACCTTGTTCTGAGATGAAAATCTAAATTCTGAGGTATGCCTACCATAGATTTCAAGATCATAAATATCATGGTACCCATCAGTGAAACCTGGGGTTTTAAGTAATTCTGCATAATGCATTTTTTTATCGGACATTTCTCTAGTGGTACTGGTGGTAGACATGCTTATACAATGTGAAGTTGTGAAATTTTAATTGCCTAATACCTATTAGTTCTCCTTAATTTTCCTTAATTCTTAAGTCTCTAAACCCCAACTTCAAAGTTTGACAAAATAGGATTTTAAGAAATGTCAAATGATGAAACGTAGCCGTAGGAATTCTTTCACTTACCCAGATTCTGAATCCCGACTCTTGAAAAGATTAATGCTAACAGTCGTGGAAACTAGAATGGATTTGTTGGAAGTGGAACTATGGAATCCAAAACAGGGTGGTGCGTTGCAATGAACAATCTGAAGAGTGAAGACTGAAATCTCCCCATGTGCTGAACCTCTCATTAAAAAAAAATCACTTGACACTTAGCAGTACAAAGTGCTTTAAATAATTTTTTTTCTCGAAAGTGGAACATTAAAGTAAATGAAACATCTTAGGTCTACAAGTTGCAAATTCTTAACCGTTGATCTTTCTAAATCTAATAGTTATAGGGTGATTCCAAAGGTTTAAGTTTGCAAGCCCATCGCTCTGTGCATTTCATTACAAAATGCAACTACAACCATACATCAAATGTTCATCCAATGGTTGAAACTTGAGTAATTTCTGATATTAACTTAAAAAAATAAACATGACACGTGTTTTAAAGTTGTTTTAAACTTTTGTGTGCTAGGATTGGCATCAAGGCCAAGGGGCCAGTAACTTAAAGTTTCAAAGGACTTAAAAAAATCTTCCCGTGTGCTGACTCTCTCACTTATAAAAAAATCACTTGGCAATTAACACTTAGCAGTACAAAGTGCTTTAAATATATTTTTTTTCTCGAAATTGGAACATTAAAGTGAATGAAACATATTAGGTCTACAAGTTGCAAATTCTTAACCGTTAATCTTTCTAAATCTAATGGTTATAGGGTGATTCCGAAGGTTTAATTTTGCAAGCCTATCACTCTATGCATTTCATTATAGAATGCAACTACAACCATACATCAAATTTTCATCCAACGGTTGAAACTTGAGTAATTTATGATACTAACTTAAAAAAATAAACATGACACATGTGTTTTAAATTTGTTTTAAAATTTTGTGCGCTAGGATTGGCATCAAGGCCAAGGGGCCAGTAACTTAACGCTGCAAAGGACTTAGAAAAATCTCCCCGTGTGCTGACCCTCTCACTTAAAAAAAAATCACTTGAGAGTTGACACTTAGTAGTACAAAGTGCTTTAAATTCTTTTTTTTCTCAAAATTGGAAGTGAAACATTAAAGTGAATGAAACGTCTTAGGTCTACAAGTTGAAAATTCTTAACCGTTGATCTTTCTAAATTTAATGGTTATAGGGTGATTTCAAAGGTTTAAGTTTGCAAGCCTATTGCTCTATGCATTTCACTATGGAATGCAACTACAACCATACATCAAATGTTCATCCAACGGTTGAAACTTGAGTAATTTATGATATTAACTTAAAAAATAAACATGACACATGTTTTTTAAAGTTGTTTTAAACGTTTGTGCGCTAGGATTGGCATCAAGGCCAAGGGGCCGATAACTTAACGTTGCAAAAGACTTAAAAAATATCCCCATGTGCTGACCCTCTCACTTAAAAAAAAATCACTTGACAATTGTGACACTTAGCAGTACAAAGTGTTTTAAATGATTTTTTTCTCGAAATTGGAACATTAAAGTGAATGAAGCATCTTAGGTCTACAAGTTGCAAATTCTTAACCATTGATCTTTCTAAAGGGTGATTCTGAAGGTTTAAGTTCACAATCCTATAGCTTTGCACATTTCATTACAAAATGCAACTATAACCATACATCAAATGTTCATCCAATGGTTGAAACTTGAGTAATTTATGATACTAACTTAAAACAATAAACATGACACACGTGTTTTAAAATTTTGTGCCAAGGATTGACATCAAGGCCAAGGAGCCAGTAACTTAACGTTGTAAAGGACTTAAAATAATGAATAATGATATGGGGAACTGGGGGAGAAGGTCAACGACAAATTACAAATCAATAACAACAACATTTAATGTTTATAATGTCTTTTGTCAATTTGATGACAACTTTATTTTTTCATTTGTATTGCTTTATGTTTTACTTTTAAATCTGCATGCATTTATTTCTTAAATAGATATACCAAAAAAATATACTACACTTTGATTTTATGATCAATGCAAATTGTAGAAATTTGTGTGACAAGATCCATATTATAGCCTACATTGCATCCGTAAACAGATTTGAAATCTTGTACTCATAGTCCTTCCCCCATTCCTCACAAAATTCAATACCATTTACATCATCCTATCAATGCTTTATTGATGAAACCCACGTCACAACCCACAGATGGCCCGAAGAAAATAGCTCACAACCTAGTATCGGTGCAACAATAACCTATCGGGTTGAATCATAAGGTGCTCTCCCTGATATATCGATAGAGTGAACAAAAGTAAGAAAATTGTTGTAACATATAAACATCGATGTAACAAATGATTACACTCCCCTGATGGCTTGATATAACCATGAATTATCAAGTGCATATTGCATAAAGTATATTACTTAATTTCTCAAAGGAAAAAAACTGATTTGAATATATTAATAGAAACTGAAGTCCTGAACTCAGAAAATAACTCTTTACTGTAAGTGTAAATGAATAACGAAGAATAACACAACACAACCATTTAGTTTATTGCAACTGAATTTCAATGTCACCTTATTACATATCTTTTTAAAGACAAGTAGCTGTAGGGAAGGAAAGCTCCTACTTTGTATAAATAATATATGTCAATGTGTCATTTTACATAGACACAATTTAATAATTTATTCCAGGCTGTTGCTCGTGACAATGGATAAAAAATTGATTCCAATTTCCAAGCTTCTGTTGGTAAAAACTTAATACAAATGTAACTCTAAAAATAAATGCATGATTCCAAGATTTTGCTTGTGACAACGTAATACAAATGTGGCACTGAAAATAAATGTTGGGGGAAATGGGGTTCTAATCATTCTAGGGAAATGGGAGCTATGAAGATACAAAATTTACCTATCCCCTTTGAGAACCAAAGTCATGCAGAAGATGTAATACAAATGTCTCTTTGAAAATAAATGCATGGGGCTTGTCTAACCAACCATGCTGGGGAATAGGGAGTTGTGAAGATACAAGAGGAGTAGAAAATCTGCTCCCATCTTTTGCACGTAGCTTCCATCTACTGGTATAGCACTTACCTCCAGTAGAGCTCCTCATCTTGGTTCAAAAACCATTCGAGAAGTCAGGTTAAACAAATCAACTTCTTTTTGATTCCACCCATTTTGAACTTGAAGGAAATTTGACTTTTACTGATTACTCTGTAACTACATAGCTGTAGGGAGGAGAATTTACAGTATCCCCAATAATACTGCATCATCTTCTTCGCGAATCCTTATTAATTATAGAAAATGAAATCCCTTATGACACTATCCACTATTCACTATCCCTATTTATGGGCCATCAATGCCGCTACCAGCCTGGGTATAATGATAATCATGATTCATGTACAGTTAAAATGTTTAATTTGATTGACGTCTGGGTACATGCCAACTGTACCTCAAGTTGACAAGCTGTCAAAATCACCAGTGCCACTCAAACAATATGAAATCATTACAAATCTTGTTTCATTAAAGCTATGAGTTGTCCAAGAAATTCCTTCAGATGTTCATATCACATTTGGCATTAATCACCACCACTGCCAGCACTAGCAGTACGACAACCACACTTTCTTCAAAAAAATTGAGAATTTCAATTGAATGAAATGTACAATGTCAAGGCATTGAAAAGATAGAATGAGTGATGAGCGATGAGCCTTGATATCACCACATGTCTGCATCTAACAGTTTTAGTGTTATTCCAGAGGTTTCAATTTGCAAGTCTAGTGCTTCAGAGATTTACTTCTGAAATGCAACACTTTTTGCTTGTTGGTGTCCAAATTTATCAATTTAACGATGAAAGTAGATGCAAGATATTTTAAAATAAATGACACAAAGTTTGTTTGTCTCACAATCAGTGATTACATGCAAAAAATAAGTAAAGAAAAGTGATAGTTTCTATTTTAATAAATGAATTAATCCGAACACAAAGTCTTAGAGATGAAAATATACACATTCTAACCTAACAAATAAACATTGAAGAATAATCATAAAGAAAAAAAATTCATTCATAATTAAAAGGAAGCATTAATAAATACATAGATTTATAAATATATTCTTTTATCTCTCTAATGCCAAAAATGTGGATTCACAGACCCGTCACCCCACACCTTATACAATCAGAAAACACTCAAAAGCTGAAACTTACCCCCCTTCTCATTACGTGTCACAAAAGGATTCATGTATATTGCTAAAAAACTAGAGGTTCCAGGACTATGTACTGTTCTAACTGCATTTCCATAACTAAATTGTTGAATTTAGCGCATTCTTCTTCTTCTTTTTCTTCTAAAACGAAAAATCACCCTATTGTACTCGACATTGCTGGTTTTCTCTTTCCATGCCACTAAATGTAGCTGGGAAATGATGTCGAGTTGCTATTCTTCATGCCAATTCAAATATGGTTGCATGACGGGTGCAGGTTCATCTTCCCATTCCCTGATATCGCTAGGAAATACCATTTTGAGGAAGCTCTGAGTCTGGAGTTGAAAATGTTTCCACCTTTCCTCGTATGCAGGTTCACTTAACTTCACCGATAGGAAGTGACCATTTATTTGCCAAGAAAAAAGTGCCAATATACTACTAAATATTATGTTAAACCTCAATTTGGTGTTTGAAAGCATTTGAGAAGACATCCCTTAATGACACCATACAATTCATTAAATGAGCTAACACTTTGAAAGTTGTGCACCCCATCGAGGTCGCCCCATCGCTGAGAATAAAAACTCTATAACCATTTGTACGGTAATAAAATCTCAACAATTGATTTCTAGAAATCTAACAGTTCTAGTGTTATTCTAGAGGTTTCAATTTGCAAGTCTAGTTCTTTAGAGATTTACTTCTGGAATGCAACTACAGTCATCCATCAAACATTCATCGAACGGTCCCTATGATTTTTTATTGGCATATCCATTTATTTCACCACTGAATTTTTTTATTAGTTTGAGATTCTGTTTAATTCGCCAATGAAATTATATATTTTGTTTTGAAAAAAGGTTTTAATCACCAGCAATTTTTTTTTTTGGTTTTGGAAACAAGATTAATTCTCCAATGGAAACAAATTTCTGGTTTGAAAAACAATTTTAATTGCCAATGGAAAATATTTTATTCGTTTAAAAAAATTTGCAATTCGCGACAATTTCTCATAGACTTGTAAGGAGTATAGAAGATTTGCCAATTGGGATTTTTTTTTCCCAAAAAATGAAACAATTCGCCAATAAAATTAATATTTTTTTGGGAAGTATACAAGATTTTCCAAAATTTTACACCTTTGCCGAGGGGGAGTTTCTTAAAGTTTTCTCTAAAAGGAACTCTCCCTAATTACATAACTCAATATTAAGTACTAAGGATAGCCATTATGCACGTCATACAAAACCATGAACAAACATATCTCAACCATGACATAAACCATCTAACTATCAAAATACCTCCAAGGTAAGAAAATCTTGCATGGCTAAATCCCAAGACAGTTCATCGCCATTAAACAATAAAGTACAATCATATTAAAATTTACAATTCAAATCTTCTTTCCTAGCCTCTAGAAGATTTCTAATGTTCACTACACAAGACAATTTAAACATGAACCAAAATCCACTTTTCATTCCCCATTACATCTATACTTGTTTCAAAAAACAATCCAAACAATAATAGAAGAGTAGATATAAGAGTGGGTATATGAGACACTCAAGTCAAGTTACTAAATGATCAACATAAACAAGGTAATCTCCTTCCATTATCTACATATAATTGAATAATTTCCTTATTTAATTTTTATAACTATCATTTACTAAGTTCTTCAAATGTTCCTCCACATAACCAAATACTTATAAATCATAAATCAAATTTCTAAAATTTTAATACAATATTTATTGCTATAATAAGCACAAATAATTGCTTACATACATAAACATATATATACAAAAAAACCCAACCTTAACACCCATACAAATCCAACCACAAAACCACAAGGGTTTACACAATCCTAAGCATTAGCAAAAAGCCAAAATCTACTTATATACGAGTGCGAAAACATGATCATCACTATCACATGATATTAAAATTCTATTTGTCATAATTTTACAAGTAATAGATAACCTGAAAAAGTAGATAAATCAAAGATGGCAACCAAAAATCTAACCGTACATGTAACATCAACACATGAAAACTGGATCTTATTCAAGTGAATAATGATTCAATAGTAATAGTCAAATATTGTCATTACTCACATTCAAACATTTCCAATAATTCGATAATCAATCCTCGCTTGGAAGCTATCATATCTCACACACCCTACTCATCTAATAATTACATTATAAGAATACAATTTAACTACTCAATAATGATAAAAGGATTCATCAAATAATAAATCAATGAATATTCAATTCATTTGATCGATAAATCTTTTCTTTTCTCAGTCTATATTCTATCTTCGTCTATTTAACGTAATCATTTATCAATATTCTCGAACTTAAAAGTTCATAGAAGATAACACCTTGTCAAAATTTGAGTGTCTTAATTATTTCATTTCATTTTAACAAATATATATAATCTTACATCATTAAGAATTCAATAAATTCTTTACTTTTAATAGCTAAATACAAAAGCCATTCAATTCTAATCTATGTGTATGTATTTGAATCTATATACATATATATTATTTATATTTATCTATATTTTATTAGAATAAATTTGTGCTACGCTATTCTTAAATGAAAACCCAATATATATATAAATACCAAGATTTAGATTAAAAGAATTTTATCAATGTAATCATCTATTATGATTCTCATTACAAGGATAAAAGACTTGGTAAATTAAAAAGTCTCGCCTAATTTAATCATATTGGCAGTGAATAATTGATGCGCCAATAGGTAAGCACAAAGATTGGAAAGAGGGAATCGATAATGATTGATTGTTGTTAAGATGAAGTTTACTAGGTCGGTATGCATGGCCAATAAAGAAGTAACATGAGTTAAAAACTAAAGTCAATCTCATTTAGAACCACCAAACCAATAAGAGTTACCAAGAATTTATTAAAAAAACCATTCATAAGCGAATGAAAAGAATTGAGAGTAGTGTTCGTTGCCGAGCCGATGACTATATGTAGTGTCCCTCTAGTTGATACTATTTTTTTCAGTTTGTTTATCATACATTATTTTAGTTATGACATTGATGCTATGTTAGTTGTTGTACTTTGTTGATGATGCATTTGACATCATGATCATATGGTTATGTTCGTATGATGATATTATGATAGATACATGTGTGTTATGGATTATGTTGTTTTTGACTGTTAATGAGGTTATCACGATATATTTGATGTTTATGATGTTTTGACGCATACCAGTTTCGGTGAAGGAGACATTGTAGCATTACTCACTCGTGAGTACCCTACTACACTGTGACTCTTCTTCACGGTGTGTTGATATATGTTGATAAATTTGACAGTTCCATTTGATGTAGTTTGCAGGTACATGCATCGACTCCACTTGCTTCGTCAGGTCTGAGCATGCCAAGACCCGATGGAAATATGTTGATCGAAGATAGTGTCGGATCTTCTGTCACAAGCCATCGTTCTTGATTGAACAAGTATCTATTAGTTACTCGTTTATGTTTTTCATCTATTTCTTCTTGTTGTTCGTATGTTCTTCATGTTAGAGATTGACTTGTTTAAATTACTAGATAAATGATTTGATCAAAAGCATTTGATTCTATTATGATTTTAATTGCAATGTTAGAATTAGATAATTATGTTAGATTACTTTATAAATTAAAGGTTTGATTAAATATTTAAAAGATGTAATTAATTAAAATTATTAAAATAAAATATTAATTTAATACTATTGCTTTTTGATTGTGCAACTTAAAATGCTATTGAAATAGATATTTTATAAAAGAGTTGTTTTCAATAAATTTTGCAAAATATCTGTGAATTTAAACTAATTGTCAGGAAATTGTTAACTTGTTCATTTAATCAGTTTTAACTTCTCGTTCTATTATGAATGCATGTAGTCAGTCAATAAAGCTTTGTGAATTGCGTTTAATTGAAAAATTAATAATAAGGATGTTATGCAATTTTTACACGACAATGGGTTTTAGCTAAAAAGTTGTTTCATGACAAATATTATTTTTGGGAAAAATCTTTTTTGTTTCTTTGTGTGTTTGGTTCTAAAAAGTTTGGAAGTTTGTAGATTCGAAGGCTTTGCAAGTGAGGGAAGGTATCCAAAATTAGTTTTTCGTGCTCTAATCCACTCTTCGTTGGAATCCGAAAGATTATTCCAGGTTTTCTTCTGTATTTTTGTTTGTATTTAAATTCAAAACGTTTAAATGATGTCATGGGATTTGATTTTCTTCATGCTGAATCTGAATGTTGTGTAACCTACACAAACCATAGAAAATGAAAACGTTAATAGACAAGATTTGATATAATTGAAAAGATATTTTAGTAAAACATAAATTCTCAGGAATCAAGCCTTGTATTCCTAGATCCTCAAATATTGTTAAACTCTTCATTACTGGCCTAAAGATTAGTCACTGTTGCTAACTTGTGCTATCATTCTCGCTCATTGTGTAATGATTGTCTTTGATTATTTGATGCTATTCCTTGATAGTATTTGTGTGTAGCTTACCTTTATGTCATTTCTCGTTCTTTGTCTTAAAATTTTTGTAAAAGATACACCGACATTGGATTCCATTTGTAAACTTCTTTTGATCTGTTTCACTAATGTCTGTCAAGCCTTCTTCTTAGATCCAGATTGGATGGTTATTGGGGTTGTTTGTTAATTGTCTCGTCATTAATCAATTCGAGTTCTATTTGTAATGAAAAGAATTTATTTTCTCTTTGAACAACCGTATCTATCATCTCTCCATAATGTTACTTTGAATTTCAAAGCTTGCCTTATATTTATTGCAATTTGTTTCTATTAAGGGTTATCTCATCTGGATTCATTTTGAATGCCTTACAACCACACTTGCAGGAGATTGTCTTTTTTATAGTTTTTGATGACTTATGTGAGGCGTTTGTTTAAAAGAGCTCTCTATTTGAGCCCTAAATTTTTTTCTACTTCCTAGGCCGCATCCTTCTATGCATAATATTCAACTTAAGATTCTTCTTTAAGCTTCCAAGTTCTAGTGTATTCATGCATCCCTGAGTATCTCCTTGTTTTGTCTAAATTTTTTCTTTAGAAAAATTTAATCCACCTTTATTTAATTCTATTTTGAATTCGAGATGATCTAGTTTTGATCAGGTTAAACTTTTGCATGTAAATGCATGTTATTTAGTTATATTGCGAGTTGGTCAGTGTGATGATACGGTTGTGAGTGCAAACTTCTTGTTTTCATCAAATACTTGTATCTTTTCGCCTCCTCTCATGGTTGTTTGCTTTGTTTACTAATTTATTTATTTTTCCCCAGTCGTGGGATAAGTATTATCACCTGTGTATCACTCATGTATCACCAATTTTGAGTAAGAGTGGGTCGGTGGTGGATTAAAAATTGTAGTGTAATCTTTACTTTACTGATCCAAATGCATGGGTTTAGGCATTCAAAATCAACATTTAAGCTAATTGGAGATCGAATAGGTCCGATAAAATGCATAACAAGGTTGTGAATTTATGCATGCAATTGTATTCAATCTTGACAAACCATCATTGGGATTAGTGAGAGATGGTGTGGTTGTTTGTTTCTAGAGGACAATTATATATATACCTAAGCGAATTAAAGTTGCGTACTGTGTTATTAGTTGTCACTATGTCTGAGAACTTAGAGATATGCAATAGTTTAAACTGGCAATTATATATGTGTTTATGTATGTTATAAACTTGCAATGAAGTTTAACTCATTCATTCTTACAATGTCTTTCGTAAATATTTCTTTTGCAATTCAGAAATTATTATTGCTTTGTTGGTTGCTAAATTTTATATAAAAATGTATATATTAGAGTTATTTAATGGTATTTTAATATTTTATTTGTTTCATTCTTATATAAGAATGATTATTGAATGATTAGGTTATTTTCAAATAATAGATTAAACATGTTATGTCATCGTTTTGTCTTTATGGTTGATAAGTTCACAATGCTTTAAAATACTATTATGTTAGAAAGAAATAAATTAGACATTCATACTTTGCCAAGTAATGTTATTATTGAACTCTAATTCATGATTATTGAAAAATTACTGTGCTTGAAAATCATGCTTATGATGTCATTGAATTTAAAAAAACACTATTGGGTTGTTGTGACTTTGAAACCTTCCAGAGGCATAATATAGTAATTCATTTTTGGGATCATTGAATGAATGTTTATTGTGATTTATACAATGACTACTTTATGAGAACAACCATGCATGTTGTGTTTCATCATTAATGGCATTTGGAAATAATTTTTTTTTTCATGTCATTTGGTGTATATTCGAGGTGTTGTTTTGAGTGCATGTGGCCATACTTGTCATTATCAGTAGTATGTTTTGTATGTAGGAGGAGTGGCTTTTGTTAGGGGCTGAAACCCTAAAGAGGTTACCAGGGTAACCTATCAAAAATAGTTAATCCAATGATAACTATAAACTTAAAGTATAAGGGATTGGGTAGTAATCATTTAACAACTAAGATAATTGTTTTGCCTCACCTTGTACCTTAACGCTCATTTAGCTTAAGGGTAGGTTGAGATGGCCTAGAATGGCTTAGTCATTCACTTTGTCCTCTCGAAAAGTGTTTCGGTTCCACATAAGTTCGTTTACATGTCAGGAGTTGGTAGAGATTGCCAAGGTAATTCAAAATAAGGGTCGATAATCTAGGAAGATTCACCAGGGTAACCTAGAACGACTGTGTGATGACACTCCTATCCTTGTACATGTTTGAGGTCTCTTATGTAGAGCCACTTGTGGTTATGTAGTTTCCTCTGGGAATTTGTTTGTTGTTGTATGGTTTTGATGTCACGATGTGGTCATGTGTAAGTCAGCCATGTTGATGAGTCTAGTTTATGGTCTAATTATTGATAGAGTTGTTGTCCATTTCCTACAGTAGTCATAAGAATTTGATACTTGGGAGTTGATATTTTCATAATATTTCCTTAAAACTATAGACTTTGGACATGAACATATTTTCATAACTTTCAAATGATATTGGCATGCTATATGAACCGACTGTGTTAATTTTGCATGTGATTAATGAATGTCACTTTAAGATGGTTATGTATGTGCAGTTGTTGTGCGTACTAACATTGTCATGCAAATGATTAGAGGCCTGCAATCTACAAAGATTCTGCCAGCTGGTCGTGTGCCATATCGATCAACAAGGTGGTCATTTAATGGAGAGAAGTCTCTTGACGGCTGGAGATTCCTCATGAAAATCAAATTGTAACCGCCTTGTGATGGTATCAATTGTTGTTGAGAAAATGAAAGCATTACTACTGTGCAAAACTCACATAAAGGCAAACATTCCTGATAGATTTGTGTATGCATCACCACCTCTTCTCTTTTTCACATTTTCCCTAATGTGGCATCCTCTGCGTCTGCTGGAGTTGACTGCCTTGCTAGGTTTTTAAATAAGGATTTGATGCTCCTTTTGAGCTCTGCTAGTCGAAGAATGTTAATTTGATGATGTACTCACACTCTTAAGCTTGTCAATAATACAGTCATGTTTCTCAATTGTACTCATGTTTTCCAATAAATGAAATGAAGTTATAAGTTCATGCATCAGATTTTATCTTAGTTGTAGAGAATACTTATCCAAGGGGGCCCACTTGGTGAGTATTCCATCTCGTAACTTAGTTTAGTTAAGTTGTTATTTTCTATTCAATTATTAATTAAGAATCTGGCATTGACTGTTCCTACAGCCTCTAGAATTCCATTATGTGACTATTCCTACAACCAAAGTAGACAATGTAGTTTCCTGGTTGTTCACTTAGATTTTCATTTCTATCATGCATTTCAATTTAGTCTAGTTATTGGTTGATGCTCATCATTCATGTTATTACTTTCCAAGAAATTTACTTCCAATATTATGTCTTTCTTAGTTGTAGGATGAATGTGGCTACTTTGGATTCCTAGTGCACATACAGTGTTGACCCATTTCAAGTTTACATCCCTGGGTTGCCAATTTAAATGCACCTTCATGATGATTGAGATAGATATTCAAGCTAGATGTCTAATATCTGAATCACAATTGTAAAGGCTTAGTTGTTAAAAAATTATAGGAGGATGAAATTTTTGGCATTGTTTCAAGGGATGGCGTCAAACTAGGAAGTTCTTTGGATTCATTGATAGTTTTCCTTGCTATAGTATTTTTGGGAGTTTTTTAATTATTGTACCCCCTCGTTTAGAAGAGTTATGACCCCCTATTCTTTTTCCAATTCTTTGTGTGAGCTGGCTAAGAGTGATTTGATACCGTATGCATAGAGAAAGGAGAAGAGATTCTTGTGGAATATTCCTTCCTAAGAATCTTGATCTATTCCAGATAGTTGAGTATCAGAACATGCCAAGAAATGAAGAAGAAGAAAAAGAGCCACACCTCTTTGCTGATACATTTCTAGATCTAACTAGTTTTTAAGTTTCCTCTGAAGATCAAAATTTGATTGAAGACCCCTTTTCTTTGGAACCTCATCAAGAAGGCATGGGTGATGCAAATGGAAACAAACCTAAAAGACTAGCTTTTCCTTTCCCCATTTCTCATCAGAATGAAGTAGACAACCTCAAAAATATACCTGCTTCAGTCCTTCCTAAGTTCTATGGAATTGTCACAAAAGATCCTGATACATTCTTGTTTGAGTTTGATATACTTTGCAGGAGTTATGACTATACCACTGATTCCCATAGGCTTAATATATTCCCTACTAGCTTGAAAAAACTGCATTAAGGTGGTTCATGAGCCTAGGTAGAGATACTTTGGAGACTTGGGAGGACATGGAGAGAAATTTCCTTGAGAAATACAAAGAGTATTATAAAGGCAGTGACATGAGAGGAGATGACATTTTCAGAATGCACAAAAAGAAGGATGAGAGCTTGGAGGATTACATTTCAAGGTTTCTATTTTGCCTACAAAAATCTCCACACCATACACTCAATGAAGAATCACATAAGCTATTTTTCTTGAGAGGAATTAATGATAGTTGTACTGATGCCTTGGACCTAATGGGAGGAGGATATATCACCCAAGTTCCTTGGGAGGATATCAAGAAGATATGTCAGAACTATTCTAGGGCAACTTCAAAGAAGGGGAAAGCTTACCAATCTTCTATGGGTAAGTCATCTACCATTAGAGTTTCAAGGATAGAGATTACTCACTTACTAGTAGACTTCAAGCAATACATCATAAAAAATTTGGTTACTCAACTGGATTCACTTCAAACCAAAAAGAAACAAGAGGAGGCAAATTAAGGCAATGTTGGCAGAATATTACCCTCATTGCAGACACATGAAGAATGATTGTAGATGCAAGATGATAGCTAATATTTACAACAAGAAAATGGAACCCGAGTTCAAGCCAATCCAAAGTGAAGATGATCAAGTCTACTATGTTTCACAAAGGATGCCATGGGCTCTAGGACAAGGTATGCCACCAGATCCACTATCTTTTGTTGGGCCATATTTCAATTCTTATTCATCTAGTAATCAATGGCAACCCCCATATCCATCCAATTATGAAGGATATCTACCACAAACTTGGATTAATCCTCCAAATTCTTGGCCTAATCACCAAAAATCTCCACCCCAGTGGCAGAAACCTCAAGGAAATTGGTAGCAATTTCAAGGAAATTGGCAACCACCTCCAAAAAACTAGCAGCAAACATCTCAATGGAGGGGAGGACAACAATGGCCAAACCAGTCAACCAATTACATGCAACCACCTTCCCATCCCTAGAAACCTGCTATAATGCTCCCTCCTACTAATCCAAGTTCAAATGCACCTAAACCTACTCAGCTACTAGCCCAACCCACACCAAACCCAAATAATAAACCACAACAATAGCCAATATACTTTGCTGATCCAAATCAATTACCTGCATATGTTGTGAGTGTAAGTGACATCTATTTGTATTCAGAAACTAATTTTTCAGCTCCTTCCACACCCATTATCGCTAAGCTTCCTATGGAAGAGGAGGAGTATGTGAATGTCCCCATTTAGCCTTGTACGCTTAAAAATCCTTAACCAATTCCAACCGAAAATTGAAAATTGAAAGAAGAAAATCTTGTGATGGTATTAATTGTTGTTGAGAAAATGGAGGAGTTATTGTTGTGCCAGAATCACATTAAGGAAAACATGATAGACAAATAATGTGTATGCATCACCGCCTCTTCTCTTTTCCATGTTTTCCCTAATGTGGTGTCCTCCGCATCCACTGGAGTTGACCACCTTGCCAGTTGTTTAAATAAGGATCTGATGTTCCTTCTAAGCTCTACTGGTCGAAGAATATTAATTTGATGATGTAATCACACTCTTAAGATTTCCAGTAATATAGTCATGTTGCTCAATTATACTCATGTTTTCCAATAAATGAAATGAAGTTATAAGTTCGTGCATCTGAGTTTATCTTAGTTTTAGGTAATAATTATCCAAGGGGACCCTACCTGGTGAGTATTCCGTCTCATACCTTAGTTTAGTTTAGTTGTTATTTTATGTTCAATTATTAGTTAAGAATCTAGCACTGACTGTTCCTACAACCACTAGAATTCCTTTCTATTATTATTTCGGCAACCAAAGAAGACAGAGTAGTTTCCTGGTTGTTCGTTCAAATTTTTATTTCTATCATGCATTTTAGTTTAGTCTAGTTATTGGTTGATGCTCAACATTTATATTATTTCCTTCCAAGAAATTTAATTTAAGTATTGTGTCTTTCTTAGCTATAGGATGAATGTGGCTACTTTGGATTCCTAGTGCACATACAGTGCCGACTCATTTCAAGTTTACTCCCTTGGGTTGACAATGTAAATGCACCTTCATGATGATTGAGATAGCTATTTAGGTTAGATGTGTAATATATAAATCGCATCTGTAAAGGCTTAGTTGTCAAAACATTATAGGAGGACGACATTTTTGGCGCAGTTGTCGGGGATGGTGTCAAACTAGGAAGTTCTTTGGAGTCATTGATAGTTTTTCTTGCTATAGTATTTTTGGGAATTTGTTCTTAGTGTACCCCCTTATTTAGAAGAGTTATGATCCCCTATTATTTTTCCTATTCTTTGTGTGAGCTAGATGAGAGTGAATTTATACTGTATGCATAGAGAAAGGAGAAGAGATGCTCATGGAATATTCCTTCCTAACAAATCTCGATCTATTCCAGATAGTTGAGTATTAGAACCTACCAAGAAACAAAGAAGAAGAAGAGCCACACCTCTTTGCTGATACATTTCTAGATTTGACTAGTTTTGACGTTTCCTTTGAAGATCAAAATCTGATTGAAGTCCCCTTTGCTTTGGAACCTCATCAAGCAGGCATGGGTGATAAGAGGTACTTTAGGGTTTGGTCAGCTACCTGCAATTTTAGAGCTAACAGTTGGAGATGCAAGTCGTTCTCATAGAGTTTTTGATATGATGGATAACCGTTAGGGAAATTATTAGAATACTATGGTTGAGGCTTCAGGCCAATTACATGGTATTAGTCTTTCTATCCTTTTTTATTCGGATGCATCTGATTCATTTATTTCTCCATCTATTATTAAGAGATGTGGAATTGTGGCTGTAAAGCAAGGCGTTAGGTGGCAAGTAGAATTGGTTTCTAGGGCAAAGGTAGCAGTAGAATCTTTTTTTCACAATTGTGGAGTTAGGATTGGATTGCTGTCTACCTCAGTGGATCTTCATGTTACACCTCTTGGATTGTATGACATTATTTTGGGTATGGACTGGTTAGAATCCCATAGTATAGTGATTGATTATCGATGGAAGACAATACATTATTTAGAGGATTCTGCTGCAGAAGTTGAGATAGTTGGTGTGTAGAGTCCCATCTCCTTGTAGATTATATCTGCTATGCAATTAAGGAGATGCATGCGACAGGGTTGACAGTTTTTTGCAGCAATGGTTAATGAATTGGAGGTAGGGGAGAGTTGAGAGGTATCTCTTGATGATTACCCTATCCTTGGGGAATTCACAGATGTATTTCCTAGTGATATTTTGGGCATGCCATCGAAACATGATATAGATTTCTTAATCGATTTGGTTCCTCGAGCAGAGCCTATATCTCAGGCTCAATACAAAATGACCACATAGGAACTGGAAGAGCTTCATTTGTAGTTGAAGGAAATTTTAGCTAAGAGTTTTATTCATTTGAGTATTTCTCCTTTGGGAGCACCTGTGATCTTGGTGAAGAAGAAGGACAAATCTCTGAGGTTGTGCATTGATTATCGTCAATTGAACAAAGTGACGGTTAATAATCGATATCCTTTGTCTAGAATCGATGATCTCTTTGATCAGATCAAGGGAGCTAATATATTTTCTAAGATTGATTTGAAATTGAGTTACCATCAGTTGCATATTTCTGAAGTGGATATTTATAAAATGACATGTCAGACTTGTTACGAGCACTACGAGTTCATAGTGGTACCATTCGGGTTAACGAATATACCATCCATTTTCATGAGTTTGATGAATGATATCTTTCGCACATACCTTGATCATTTTTTTCTTGTGTTTCTTGATGATATTTTGATCTATTCGGGTATGTGTAGGATCATCATGGAAAAAACAGGTCCTTAAGTGGCAATGACAATTCAGAAAATCAGAGTTGGGCAACTTAAAATAAAAATTTGAATAAGTTATCTATATTATTTCAAAAATATGTAAGAATAGAATCTATGGAAAATTGAATGTAGTTTCTAAACTACTAGGTTAATTTTTGTAAAAAAAAAATCTATTTGGTGAAAATTTGGAATTTCAATGCAGTAGTATTAAAATTTCAGGGAAAAAATAAAAAGTAGGTGTCTGTCTGACCACCCTAACCATAATAAAATCATGATATTTTTTTATAAAATTTTAGATATAAGTAGAGGACTCATGTCCGGATGTGATGCATATTTTTTGTATTTTGTTTTCAAATAAATAATTAATTATGAATTTTTTATTATAACTTTTTAAAAATATAAAAACTTGTATGTCTGACCACCTTAACTTGGTCAAAAATTAATAGAATTCATTTTTATTTTTTAATACTATAGTATGCGAAGCATAGAATGTGATGCATGTTTTGGATTCAAAAAATGTGATATTGTTTGAAAGCTATGGATGTTTTTCTATCAGACTATCAATAAGGACTTTAGTTGTAATTCTAATAAAAAATAAATAATAATTATTTATTAGATTCTAAGTAAAATATAGTTTATATTGGTAGAAAGCTCAGAAGCTCCTTTACAAACCCTTTTTATTTCATCAATTTTAGGTAAAATAAAAGTCGTCAGCCACATGGGTGAAGTCTGGAAAAACAAGGTAAGTTGTTAAACATGTTTTACGTGTCGACTTTTTAGGATTGGCAGGTCCGAACCAAATTCTGAGCCTAAGACTGAGCCTAATACCAAGGCATTAAATTTTGTGTCAAAATATTAGATATCGGATTCAAATAGGATATTCAATTCAAATTGGATATATGATATCTTTTAGATCAATTTTAAAACAATTTATACAATCTCTTACCGAATTATGTATTTAATATATAATATATTATTAAATGTATAATATTTAAATATTTTAGTTAATCTATAAATATTTTAATATTATTTTAATATTTTAATATTTTAGTTAATCTATAAATATTTTAATATTTTACTTAATCCATAAATATTTAAATATATATATTTTACCAATTTATAAAATATTTAAATATTATCTCTTTCCCTCTCGCTCTCTCCACCTCTATCTCTCTCAAGTCTCTCACTCAATCACCTCTCTCTCTCTCTCTCTCTCTCTCTCTCTCTCTCTCTCTCTCTCCCTCTATCTCTCTCTCCCTCTCTCCCTCTCCCTCAACCCTAAACCCTCTCTCCCTCTCTCCATATCCCTCTCCCACTCTCGCTTTCTCCCTCTCCCTCTCCCTCCTCTCCCTC
>CM021105.1:418758229-418928428 GCA_007115665.2 Sequoiadendron giganteum
CTCTCTCTCTCCCTCTCCCTCTCCCTTTGGTCTATGTGTGTACAAATCGGATATTCGATTTGTGAAACTTCATTGTGTAGAGGTGAAATCTTACCATTGCAGAACATGTTTTACAAATTGGATATCGAATTTGTGGGCCATAGAAAAACCCCATGTGGGCCATTTTTGTGCATTCCAATGGACCCTGCATTATGTTTGCAGCACTTTGTAGGCGACAAACGTGCGGTTTCAGATAGGAAGAGACAAAGATAAACTTTTTGGAGCATCTTGTACTCAAATTTGTCATACATAGTGATTTTTTAGCATCATTTATTTGGTATAATGGAGAGCAACAGTCGTCGGAAGCAAAAACGTAAGAGAAAGCTGACAAAAGAACAAATTGAAGGATATAGACAAAGAGATAGAGAAGGTCATAGGAAGAAAAGACAAGGTATGTTAAATATTGGTGAACCTAAGCCCTATGGTCTTTCAAGTGAAGAGAAAATTGAATATGTTTAAGGTGAAAATGTAGAACATGATATTGAAATTGGGAATGAAAATGTTCAAATTGATATTGAAAATTTTCAAGGTGAAAATGTTGGAATTGAAGATGTTGAGCATGATATTGAAATTGGGAATGAAAATATTGAAATTGATAATGAAAATTTTGGAATTGAAGATGTTGAACATGATATTGAAATTGGGAATGAAAATATTGAAATTGATAATGAAAATGTTGGAATTGAAGATGTTGAACATGATATTGAAATTGGGAATGAAATTGTTCAATATGATATTGAAAATGTTCAAGGTGAAAATGTTGGAAATGAAGATGCTGAACATAATATTGAAGCAAGTGTAAATTATGTTTCACCAGATTACACAAGAAATGAAGAACCTTGTGTGGAAGAAAGACATATTCCAAATTCAAGACCTTCAAGGACCCCTAAATTGTTAGTTGAAATTGATGATAACATTGTAAACAATTTTGAAGGCAAGAGGTCAACACGAACTATTCAGTTGTGGGATAGAATAATTTTCAACCAATATTTTAATGATAAGACATTGATCGAGCAATGCCAACTTTTTGTACAATTGCTAAAGATGCAAAAGATGAGACCTTTGCTAGCGAAATTGAAGATTCGTCTCAACAAGAGGACCGAAAAAAATTCTATTACTGTCAAAAATATTTTTAATGCTCTCAAGCCTATTGGAAAAAATAACAAGGAAAAAGATAAGAGAGCTGCTCGGAGAGTCATTACCACTACCCTAGTAAGCCATCAATTAAAAAAGGCTCGCTTTATGAGACAAACATGTATTGATTTTGACTTAAATCGTACAACTTTGGATAGAGCACTTGCAAGAAGAGAAATAATAGATGATCCTCTTCAAAATGATACATGGGATTTTGCCGAAAGGCTTACACGTGTTGATGAGAAGCTAACCGATAATGTAAAGCAGGCAGCTCAACAATTTTGGCATGATAACTCTAGAGTATCACCCAATGTAAAGGATGTTTTAACATTAAGAATTGGCAGTCGAGACCGTACACCGCATCCTAAACATTTCTTGGAATCAAGCCAAACAATGTTGTTCAACAAATTTATTCAAACACATCCAAATATGGAAATCGCGCAAAGAACTTTTGAAGGTTTGAAGCCATTTTATTATGTGCCTCTTAAGATTCGTAATACTTGTTGTTGCAAATACCATGTGGAGTTTTCAATGTACCATGAACTATTATGCTATATCTGTTCTACTTTGCATACTAATGAAATGTTGTAGGAGTGTGGTGCAATGCATCTTCTGAAATCATCAAGAGACTTGCTAGATCTATTTTTATGTTCTAGGGATGATGGTTCCTTTTTCTATAGAAATGATTGTTTAAATGCGAAGTGCTCACAATGTGGTGGCTTGTCAAAGTTTGTTCAATTTTTTCATGAGGGTTCGAAACATGAATTTGGAAAGAATCTTGTTGAGAAAAAGAGATATGAGATAGTCAAATATACTTTGCAGAGTGGAGGTGAAGGTTCTAGATGCGAGTTGGTTACAAAAGAATGCAGTGTTGCTGATTTTATGTCAGATTTTAAGGACAATATTTTGTACAAATATGCAAGGCATAGTCATAGGTCTTAGTGGTTGGATCAACAATTCAAGATATTTAAGGACTCTTTTCCGATTGACACTATTATATCAGTGGTTGATTTTTCTGAAAACTACACATTGCAACCACAAAATGAGGTACAATCTCAGTATTACAATTCCATTCAGATTGCTATTTTTGTCCACATAACATTTAGACATGCACCTGATAGTATAGAGGAGGATCGAAAGATAATCAGAGAGTATCATTTTTATATGAGTGATGATAGATCTCACTCATTCGAGTATGTCCAACATTGTTTCGATAATTTTTTTGAGTTCTTGCAGTAGCATGATATAGCACCGGGCCGACATCTCATTTGGTTAGATAATTGTATAGGTCAATTCAAGAATGCTCATATGTTTTATTGGTTGAGTAGAATGCATGTAGAGAGGGGTGTACCTAATATTTGGAGTGTTTTTTGAAACTGGGCATGGGAAATGGGAGCATGATGGAGTAGGTGCATGTATAAAAAGAGCTCTAGTTAAGGAGCAATTGAAGATTTCAGGAGGAAAATTCAATGATGCACGTTCTATTGTTGATTGGTGTAGTTCAACATTGTCATAGGGAGGGACACTTGATTCAACAGTGCACAGATTCTTTTGGTTGGTTGAGGAGGGTACAATGGGAGGTAGATTGGATTGTCATACAATCAAAGATTCTTCAAAGATGCATTCATTTCGAAGCTTAGATGCAAGCACATGGACCATTTGGACATGACAGTTGGCTTTTTTTTTGTCAGAGTTGTATTCAGTGCGAGTGGGATCAATGCGAGTCAAGTGAGTGGGTGGATACATGGGTTCCACAATATCCAACTCATTTATCTCAAACTATATCCATGACAAATTACACAATGGAAAGTTCACTTGATTACAACCGGCTTTCAGATCTACTACATCCAAGACATGTTTTTGCAGTTGTTGCACCGCAGGGGAATGAAGAGAGATCAGAATATTGGTTGGCTCGATGTGTGCGGGTAAAGCACAAGCTAACACAATTGATGGAAGATGATGATGGGTTTTTGTATCCTACAGGTTTAGTTGTGGTTGCAGGAACTTGGTTGCGAACATACATGATTCGAAAGAATGGCATACCTGCATTTGAAGACTACGAGAAACACAAAACCATTCTCATGTACTCACACCTTGTTATAGCAACAAATGTTAAGTTGTTGAAGCATCATGCCAAACCAAAGATAAAACAACTATGAACACTTAGTAATGCTGATCATGAAGCAATATTGGATACTCTTAAGCAAAGAGATGACCCTTTAGGCACACTTGAATAGCATATTCAAGAATGGAAAGTACAATGCTTAAGCCTCTTTTTTGTTGTGACAATATAGATATATCATTTGACAAATTTTTCGATATTCTTGGCATGATTGATCATGGACCTGCTGCAACAATAGCCAACTCTGATCCTTTCAAAGAGGTATGTGACATATTAATTTAATAAAGAATGGTTATTCAAAGTATCTTTTATAGTTTGCATTACCAATTCATCATCATTCAGGATGTTTAGATTAATATAGATTTGTTAGTCTAAGCATATTTTTTGTTGTTACAATATAGATTTATCATTTGATAAATTTTGTGATATTCTTGACACAATTGCTCATGGACTTGCTGCAACAATAGGCAACTCTGATCCTTTCAGAGATGTATGTGACAAATTACAATAATATCGATTGGTTATTCTATGAATATTTTTTATGTTATGTAGTTTAACTGCTACTTTGATGGTTTTTACAGGTGCTTGTCACTCAAAAACGCCAACATACTACTCTTGTGGAAGACTGTGCCTTGAATGCCTCAAATAGGAAAATTTTTTAAAAAATGAATTTTGAAATGTGAAACAATGTAAAAAGGTCATAACTATGTATATGCATAATCTATATCCAGTGATGTTTTTTGAAATACGGTTCAAATGTCTGCCATTGTATAAAGGGTATGTTTAAAATGTAAATTTTTTTTTGTACTTAATCGAGCTACAACCAAAGGTTTTCTTCTTGGTTCTTTCCTGTCGGTATGCTTGTTTGAACCAGGTTTTGTAATATCTCCTATTTATATATAACAAATTACAGTGGCTTGCCACTTTTTCAAAAAACAAAAAAGTAAAAAGTTCATTGTGAATTTCATTTTCCATGTAATTGATTCAAGTTGATTGGGTAAGAGTTTTCTAATGAAAGAGCTAGGACCTGTAGAATCTTGATCCAACCTTAAATATTTCTACCCCCACATTTCATTGATATTAGCACTTTGGACTCTTAAGGGAAAGCACCGCTCCAATGCAGCTCAGAGCGATTCGGTGTATTTGGGTGCAAAAGAGAACCATACCTAGCGTAAACATACCCATCCAGACATGTTGGAATAGTCCATTGGGTCGTACGAGTTTGAGAATGAAATTTGCACCACTTTGCAACTTTACACTGCTTGCATCTGGCAACTTTTCCCTTAATTGAAAACTCATCACCACGAGAAAACGCCTTCGAGATAGAAAAAACCAAGAGAGGTTATTGTAGATGGTCTCAACACGAGCCCATATCTTCAAAAAAAGAGTCTTTAAGCATCATGGTTTCTGAGAAATACTCTGTCAAAGTTTGCTGCCTTTTAGCATTTTGGACTCTTAAGGGAAAATACCGCTCCAATGCAGCTTAGAGCAATTCAGCGTATTTGGGTGCAAGAGAGAACCATACCTAGCATAAAACTACCCATCCAGATGTGTTTGAATATTCCATTGGGTCATATAAGTTTGAGAATGAAAGTTTTACCACTTTGCAACTTTACATTGCTTGCATTTGACAACTTTTCCCTCAACTGAAAACTCATCACCACGGGAAAACGCCTTCGAGTTAGCAAAAACCGAGAGAGGTTATTTTAGATGGTCTTAAAATGATCCCATATTCTTAGATGAAGAGTCTATAAGAATCATGATTTCCAAGAAATAGTCCATCAAAGTTTGCTGCCTTTTAGCACTTTGGACTCTTAAGGGAAAACGCCGTTCAAATACAGCTCAGAATGATTCAGCATATTTGGGTGCAAGAAAGAACCATACCTAGCATAAATGTACCCATCTAGACCTATTGGAACAGTCCATTGGGTTGTAGGAGTTCAAGAATGAAAGTTGCACCACTTTGCAACTTTACATTGCTTACATTTGACAACTTTTCCCTCAACTAAAAACTCATCACCCCGGGAAAACGCCTTCGAGATAGCAAAAACCGAGAGAGGTTATTGGAGATGGTCTCAACAAAATCCCATATCCTTAGAAAAAGAGTCTGTAAGCATCATGGTTTCCGAGAAATAGTCCATCAATTTTGTTGCCTTTTAGCACTTTGGACTCTTAAGGGAAAACATCGCTCCAATGCAGCTCGGAGCGATTCGACGTATTTGGGTGCAAGAGACAACCATACCTAGCATAAACCTACCCATCTAGATGTGTTGGAATAGTCCATTGGGTCATACGAGTTTGAGAATGAAAGTTGCACCACTTTGCAACTTTACACTGCTTGCATTTGGTAACTTTTCCCTCAACTGAAAACTCATAAGCACAGGAAAATACCTTCGAGATAGAAAAAAATGAGAAAGGTTATTGTAGATGGTCTCAACGCAATCCATATCCTCAGACGAAGAGTCTATAAGAATCACGGTTTCTGAGAAATAGTCCGTCAAAGTTTTCTGCCTTTTAGCAGTTTGGACTCTTAAGGGAAAACGCCGCTCCAATGCAGCTCAAAGTGATTTGGCGTATTTGGGTGCAATAGAGAACCATACCTAGCATAAATGTACCCATCTAAACATGTTGGAACAGTCCATTGGGTCGTATGAGTTTGAGAATGAAAGTTGCACCACTTTGCAACTTTACACTGCTTGCATCTCGCAACTTTTCCCTCAACTAAAAACTCATCACCACAGGAAAACACCTTCGAGATAGCAAAAACTGAGAGAGGTTATTGTAGATGGTCTCAACACAATCAAATATCCTCAGATGAAGAGTCCATAACCATCACGGTTTGTCAAAAATAGTCTGTCAAAGTTTGTTGTCTTTTAGCACTTTGGACTCTTAAGGGAAAACGTTGCTCCAATGCAGCTTAGAGCGATTCGGCGTATTTGGGTGCAAGAGAGAACCATACCTAGCGTAAACATACCCATCTGAACTTGTTGGAACAGTCCTTTGGGTCGTACGAGTTTGAGAATAAAAGTTGCACCACTTTGCAACTTTACACTGCTTGCATCTAGCAACTTTTCCCTCAACTGAAAACTCATCACCACGGGGAAATGCCTTTGAGATAGAAAAAATTGAGAGAGGTTATTGTAGATGGTCTCAACACGATCCCATATCCTCAGATGAAGAGTCTGTAAAAATAACGATTTTCAAGAAATAGTCCATCAAAGTTTGCTTCCTTTTAGCACTTTGGACTCTTAAGGGAAAACGCCGCTCCAATGCAGCTCGGAGCGATTTAGCATATTTGAGTGCAAGAGAGAACCATATCTATCATAAACGTACCCATCCAGATGTGCTAGAATAGTTCGTTGGGTCGTACGAGTTTGAGAATGAAAGTTGCATCACTTTGCAACTTTACACCTCTGTAGAGATTTAGGGATGTCCTCTTCAGATCACTCTATTCTGAATAGGTTTGCGGAGCTACCAATGTTAAATCCAAGTTGACTGACTTTGAGAAAATCGTATCCCAATAAACACGATAGAGGTCCCACTTTTTCTTGAATGCAGGAGCACCATCCGACCCTTTATCTCCATTCCTCTTGACGCATCTTTTCTCTCCTCCTTTTCCTTCCTTCTTCGAGGATTGAGTGAAAAGAACATGAATGTCTTCATTTGTAGGGCTTCGTCCAATACCTCTCACAACCAACCTTGAATCCTCTTGAATATAGTCAGCCCTCAACTGATCAACCTTGGGAAGTTTCGATCTCACGTTGATTCCTTGAATGTAAGACTCCTAAGATGAAGGAAGACCATTAAGAGCCAACATAGTCAAATCTTTGTCATCAACAATATGACCATTTCACTCGCTGTCTTCAACTTAGAGATCAGATAATACAACTGAAAGAAATCAAAAAATGAAACACATAAGACAATAAACACAACAAGAAATTTTCTTACAACTCAGGCCTAGCTCATGGCTGAATTTGATACAATGAATAATAGCACCTCTCGTAGATGCAAAGATACAATCGAATATGCCTCTTCTTGACATCAGCCTACTGTTGCAAGATGAAGCGTTGTTGCTCAAGTGAAAAATTTTGCTTGGATTGCAAATTATGCTGAATGAACTTGATTGAGGAAATGAACAAACATCACCTCGTATTTATACAAAATAAGGTGACTCTTCAAGGAGGTCGGCCTCTCTTGAAAATAATAAATTACAAAATAATATCAAGGAAGGTCAGCCTCATCCATTTAAATAAAATGAGTATAAATTAAATAGCCATAGGCTATCATTTAATTTATTTCAACTTAATGTGATCGCTATCGTGTATGAAAAATGTGGTAGCATAGACAAGGCAGTGGACTATTTGAAAAAAATCTTCAAAGAAATGTGGTCTCATAGAATTCAATGACAAACAAATGCAATTGACAACTGCTCATAGTTTTTAGTTATGCAATGTGAAGTAATTGTATAACTGCTTAGGTTGACTTTGTTTGAACTATATTGTAATTGAAATTTTTTCATCTATGAACATCTAGTTGCTAGTTATGCAATGTGAATTAATGATTTGAATTTGAAAGATGTGTAATGCAATGTAATCAACGATATAAATATAAACTACATAATATAACCATTCAGTTTTAAGCTATTGTACATTGATATTTAATCATTGCTCAAGATAAAATTTTCAAAGAGTTTAATCATGCACATGAGGAACAAATTAAATTTCAATCTTCAACTTCTATATATCAAATTATCCAATAATAAAGTGTATGTCCATATACAAAAATGGCATCGACGCCAACTCAAACAAAGTTTTACAAAATGTGGCATATGCCATCTCAATATGTATTCAAAATTTACATGCCAAAATGTCTATCTCATCCTAAACTACTGGTGGATCATCAAAATGGAGCCTCTTTGAAGCACTCATTGGCTTTGAAGGTAGCTGCACAAGAAAAATTCAAACCACAATTGAGATTAGTTATACTATATAATTTAAAATTAAATAATTAACATCAAAATCAATATACATTGAATTTTAATTGAACTCTAAAATTGAAATCTTGATTACCTGAAATATACGTCTCTTCAAAGGGTCGGGAGTCCTAGAATATACCAAATCAACTTGTGAAATGCCAATCTCTATATGTGAACAAAAACATAAAATTGATCCAAGTTAGCATACGATAATTGGTAATAGGAATTTGTTTACCAAACACAAAATAAAATAAGCAAACACCTCTTTAGGTTGATCTTTTTCTTTATCTCCTTTAGATGTTTCGACACCTCCTCCTCGAGGTGTTTCAACACCTACTCTTTGAGGTGTTCGAATAACTACTCCTTTAGGTGGTGTGTCCCATGTCATCATATTTGTATAGCTCATAATTGCCTGCATATAAAATTGACAAGTACATATGAAACTACCAATCTATGTCGACGTATGTATAATCAATATAAGATCTTAAAAATATTAATTCAATCCAATTTGAGTTCAATCACCTTCCCCTTATCTGGCTTTGCATCTCCATATTCTGGACGATGTTGCACCTCACTCGCACTAGGTATTTCCTACAGGAGGAAAACAAGAAAAACATATAAGTTATTATATAATTTCATTAATGACAATTCAAATGACAAGCAAGTATATAATATAAAATGTAAATAAGTGAGTGCAAAAATATATACTATGTGTGTGTCCGAGCCAAATGAAATGGCCCTATGGGTGCTATCAGTCACCCGTGTGAGATCCTCCTTAGACATCAACTGTTAAATAGGCCATGTAAATAAATATTAGTAGTTGATATTATCTCTTATTAATATTCATTTAAAAACAAATGCAAGTTATGAAATTACAACTTAAATCTTACCTGTGTCACTATTCCAGCATCTCCCTCTCTAGCAGGAGAGGACTCTGTAGGGTGTGCTCCACTCCCCTATGAGTGATCTATAATGTCCACATCATGGAGGTCATAATCAGAAGTGTCCAAGGGATGCTCAGCGGGCTGTACAAGAGGACCCAAGCATATTTGGCAACACATAGTGCAAGTATGTGGCACACAAATATGTGGACTTGAGGAGGATGATGCAGCAACACTCGAGCCTTCGCCAACATCACCAAAATGTGGCTGAGCTACTGTTGAAGCATGCAAAACTAAATGACCACTCAAAAAGTGAATAGCCTGAATAGTCTGTGTGGATGCATCCTGGATAATCTCTGGATGATATATTGGAGGTGGTAGAGGAAGTGGAGGAAGGGGAACATTTGGGCATGTGACTACTCTAACTGCCCCTAGTCTATCCCGGGGCATACCTCCATCGATGCTTTGGAAGGGTTTAATGTCAAAGTAAGTGACATGATGCCCTAACACAAACTCAACATATAATTTTTTAATAAAGTAAAATGGTATGCCATAATTATTTTTCAGTGGTTTATCAAAAACCATACACCAATGATCCCAAAAGTTAGCTACAATGTCCCTATGCATGCACCATTTTATGGAAAGTTTTGTTTTATTAACATTCACTGGCAAACTGGTGCGAGGGTCAATGAATAAAGAGGTTATTTGGGCTTTGATTATTTGGAGATCTTTCACATCATCATAAGACAATCCACATCGATAATATTCCCTCATGTCTTCTTGCCATGAATAAAAGGAATTATGTTGGGTGGAGAGGGTTTCTATATTTTTAATTATTTCCTTCAATGTGTTTTTCATATCTCTCAATCGAGGCATTTTCTGATAAATTTCACAAATGCCCCTTAATTGCCCCAATTTTTCACCAATTAAGTCTTCAATTGGTGGCTGTAGAGGTGGTGGAGCATTTGGCTGCGGAGTTGGTGGAGCATTTGGCATTTGTGGATTTTGATTCGCAGCCATAATACCTGATTAAAGTTAAAAACTAATTAAACTAATTGAAATTATACAATATAAATAAAATTATTGTAAAATAACCCTAGTTTTTAATAAAAATCCCAAAAAAACCATACTTTTTCACAAAAATCAATAACAAACTCTTATTTTTGATAAAAATACATCAAAAACACTAATTTTCAATCAAGATCCATTTCAAAACATTAAGTTTTAATAAAAAATCAATGTAAACTCTAGTTTAAAAAAAAAACAATAGAAAACCCTATTTTTAATTTTTTTTTAATAAAACCTACTTAAACTTAAGAGAATCTACTTGAAAAATCGATTACAAGATTGAAAAAACCAAATACATACCTTTGAAATCAGATATCTGATCAAAGCGGATATCGGATTTGGGTTTTTCCTTTTGCGCCCGCGTCAAACTGTGAGAAATGAAGTTAAACAGTCGGCTATTTTTTTTATATACAGTTTCCAGAAATCGGATATCCGATTTGTGGAAACTAGGTTTGGTTTTTGGTTCGGGTAAATGTACTGACACTCGAACCTAGAAAAGCCAACTCGACATTGCCGCATTTTTGAGCCGATCCAAAACGTGATTTTTTCTCGTTGCCACTTTTTGGCCAATCATGATCCTGCACATACCCATTCAAGAAATATGAACACGAGGAGCATATGAAATAGGTATTGCAGTGCTTGAGGGAGAATTAGTTATTTGCGAATTTACTAAAGTGTGAGTTCTTCCAGACTGAGGTGAAATACCTTGGACATGTTATCTCTAGAGAGGGTATTGCAGTGGATCCTTTGAAGATCCAAGTCATCATCGATTGGCCCGTGCCTACCAATGTACCTGAGATTCATAGTTTTATGGGTCTTGTCAGGTATTATAGATGGTTTTTTAAGGGGTTTTCCAAGATTTCTCATCCTATTACTTCTCTTTAGAGGAAAGGGAATAAATTAATTTCGTTAGATCAATGTCAATTTTATTTTTAGACACTCAAGGAAAAGTTGACGAGTGTGCCTATTTTACCCATTCTTGATCATACTAGGGATTTTTTTGTTTGCACTGATGTGTCTTTGGAGGGATTAAGAGTTATTCTGATGTAGGAAGGTCATGTGATCGCTTATGAATCTTAAAAACTCAAGTATCATGAACTGAACTATTCTACTCATGATTTGGTTGGATGGGGGCATTTCTTGTTGGGTCATCATTTTGAACTTCATAGTGATCACCATAGTCTGCAGTACATTTTCACGCAACCTATTTTGAATGCTAGGTAGAGATGGTGGATGGAGTTCTTATGTGGGTATGACTTTGAGGTGAAATTTATTTAGGGGAAGGAGAACACAGTGGTTGATGCTCTTAGTCAGCGAAGGCATGAGTTTTCTGCCATGACTCTTGGAGTTGATTTTAGGAGTCAAATTTTGGTATCACTTCCTATAGATAGATTGTATTAGGAGGTGAAGACAGAATTGGGATCAAATAGACCCTTGGAGGGTGGATTCAATGGATATACTCTCGAGTCAGATGGGTTGTGACATTTGATTCCTATCTATGTGCCACTTGTAGATGGTCTTCATGCCTTAATTATGCTATAGGCACATCGAGCACCATATTTAGCTCATCCTAGTGTCAAGAAGATGCATGCTGATCTTCGATAGTTGTACTTTTGGCCTAGGATGAGATGTGACATTGCTATTTTTTTTCGAGATGTCTTCAGTTCCAGAGGGTTAAGGCCGAGCACTAACATTCCATAGAACTGTTGTAGCCACATTTAGTACCTGAATGTAAGTGGTACATCATAATGGTAGACTTTATTGTTGGGTTTCCTATATCATCTCATCGACATGATTCTATCATGGTTACTGTTGATAGGTTGACTAAGGTAGAAAATTTCTCTCTAAGTCATTCATCCTATAATGCCTCATCTATGGAAAATATCTTCATGGAGTATATTGTTCATTTGCATAGAATCCCATTCAAAATTATATCAGATAGAGATCATGTATTTACATTTGCATTATGGACATCTTTGCAACATGCTTTAGGTACTCAGTTGAAATTCAGTTCAGCTTATCACCCTGAGACTGAAACACAAACTGAGAGGGTCAATTAGATTCTTGAGGATATGCTCAGGATGTACGCTATGGATCAACAAATGCATTGGGAAGATTATCTCTACTTGGTGGAATTTTCCTATAATAATGGGTATCATAGTTCCATAGGTATGCCTCCTTTTCAGGCATTGTATCAACATCCTTGTCGAACTCTGTTGAGTTGGGATAGAATTGAGGATAGAGTGATTCTTGGACAAGAGATGCTTTTGGATATGGAGCAATAGATTAATCGAATGAAAGAGAATTTGGTGATGACATAGGACAAGCAAAAGAAGTATGTTGATGCACATCAAGTGGATTGCCATTTTTCATTTGGCGACATGGTATTTCTTCGGGTGCATCCGTGAAAGAGTTTGATCCGTTATAGGAAAGGCTCTAAGCTCGTGCCTCATTTCATTGGACCATTTGAGATTCTAGAGAGGATTGGTCCTGAAGTGTATCAACTTGCTTTACCTCCCAGTTTTTCATGAATTCATGATGTATTCCATGTGTATGTTCTTAGGCCATATCATCCAGACATTTCTCATGTGCTTGATTGGAATGCATTACAAGTAGAGGATTTGCAACTGGCTTTGGATCCCATGGGCATTCTTCAGTGTAGGAGTTTCGCCCTCAGGGGTCGAGAATTGATTAGGTGAGGGTTTAGTGGGGTCCTAGTGATGAGGCATTAACTACTTGGGAGGATGCAACACACATGAGGGAGATTTATCCTTATTTGACTACAGGTTTCCAGGAGTAAGCCTTATCCTAGGGGGGAGGATGTAGTGTCCCTCTAGTTGCTACTATTTGTTTTAGTTTGTGTTGATCGTTTGTTAGTTGTTTAGTTACTTTGGATATTATACCATACATTATTTCAGTTATGACATTGATGTTATGTTAGTTGTTGTACTTTGTTGATGATAAATTTTGACATCGTGATCATCTAGTTATGTTCGTACGATGATATTATGATAGACACGTGTGTGTCATGGATTATGTTATTTCTGACTGTTAATGAGGTTATCATGATATATTTGATGTTTATGATGTTCTGACGCATGTCAGTATTGATGAAGGAGATAGTGTAGCATTAGTCACTCGTGAGTACCTTGTGATGTTGTGACTCTTCTTCATGGTGTGTCTATTGATATATGTTGATATGTTTGACAATGCCATTTGATGTAGTTTGCAGGTACATGCATTGACTCCATCTGCTTCGTCAAGTCTGAGCATCCCAAGACCTAATGGAAATATGTTGGCCAGAGATAGTGTCAGATCCTCTGTCAGAAGCCATCGTTCTTGATTGAATGAGTACCCGTTAGTTACCCGTTTATGTTTGTCATCTATTTCACCATGTCATTCATATGTTCATCATTTTAGAGATTGACTTGTTTAAATTAGATAAATGATTTGATCAATAGCATCTGATTCTATTGGGATTTTAGTTGCAATGTTAGAATTAAATAATTATGTTAAATTACTTCATAAATTAAAGCTTTGATTAAATATTTAGAAGATGTAATTAATTAAAATTATTAAAATAGAATATTAATTTAATATTATTGGTTTTTGATTGTGCAACTTAAAATGCTATTGAAATAGATATTTTGTAAAAGAGTTGTTTTCAATAAATTTTGCAAAATATCTGTGAATTTAAACTGATTGTCAGGAAATTGTTAACCTATTCATTTAATCAGTTTTAATTGCTTGTTCTATTATGAATGCATGTAGTCGATCAATTAAGCTTTGTGAATTGCATTTAATTGAAAAATTAATAATAAGGATGTTATTCAATTTTTACATGGCAATGGGTTTTAGCTAAAAATTTGTTTCATGACAAATATGTTTTTGGGAAAAATCTTTTCTATTTATCTGTGTTTAGTTCTAAAAAGTTTGGGTTTTTGTGGATTTGAAGGCTTTGTAGGTGACATAAGGTATCTAGAATCAGTTTTGCATGCTCTAATCATCTCTTCATTGGAATCTGGAAGATTATTACAGGTTTTCTTCTGTATTTTTGTTTGTATTTAAATTCAAAATGTTTAAATGATGTCATGGGATTTGATTTTATTCATGATGAATCTGAATATTGTGTAATTTGCACAAACCATAGAAAACAAAAATGTTAATAGACAATATTTTTTATAATTGAAGAGAAATTTTAGTAAAACATAAATTCTTGGGAATCAAGCCTTGTATTCTTAGATCTTCAAATATTGTTAAAATCTTCATTACTGGCCTGAATATTAGTCATTGTTGTTGCCTTGTGTTGTCATTCTTGATCACCGTAATGATTGTATTTGATTATTTGATGCTATTCCTTGATATTATTGGTGCATAGCTTACCTTTATGTTGTTTCTCGTTCTTTGCCTTGAAATTTTTATAAAAGATACACCGACGTTGGATTCCATTTGTAAACTTCTTTTGATATGTTTCAAATATAATGTTTGTCAAGCCTTCTTATTAGATCCAAATTGGATGGTTATTGGGGTTGTCTGTTAACTGTCTCTTCATTAATCTATTCAGGTTCTATTTGTAATGAAAGGTAATTATTTTCTCTTTGAACAACCATATCTATCATCTCTCCATAATGTTACTTCAAATTTCAAAGCTCACCTTGTATATATTGCACTTCATTTGTGTTAAGGGTTATCTGATTTGGATTCATTTTGAAAGCCATACAACCATGCTTGCAGGAGATTGTATATTTCATAGTTTTTGATGACTTATGTGAGGCAACTGTTTAAATGAGATCTCTATTTGAGTATTAACTTTTGATCTACTTCCCAAGCCACATCTTTCTAAGCATAATATTCAACTTAAGATTCTTCTTTAAACTTACATGTATCAAAGTCTAATGAAAACCACAGGAAATGGACAACAACCCAATCAATAATTAGACCATAAACTAGAATCATCATTGCCCCCAACCTAATGGCTTACTGGTCCTCCAATAGAGGAAGAGTTGTGATTTTTTTGGTCAATTCTCTAAATTTGGCAATTGCAAGTTGTCCTACATTAGTTTATGTCATCTTTGAATTAGGATCCTAATAGAACCCTTGTTGCCTATCCATCCTACTCCATCTCTATCATTCATTAGTTATGTCATACCTATAATAACTAAAGTTTGACACAAGCCATAGTAGGTTAGGTGGCTGAAAAATTAGTGTAAGCCAAAATTTCCCTTTTTTTCTTCACAGTTGCATATATATATCATCTCTTTTAAATGCTGCAACATAGTTTTGCATAAAATGAAGCTCTTCTTGCTTCAAATCATCAAATAGGTTGTTCCACCTCTGTGATAGATATCCCATTATAGATTCTCCTACAGTTCTTGCCATCTCCTCATATTCTTTATAAACTGCCTCTCTCACAAGTAGGATTCTATAGCTATAGCTTAGTCGGTATAGAATTATGTGCCAATCCTTAAAAATATCTCTTGGATGTCTAGATTCAACCCTAATGGGTAGGGGAATGCTGGATTCCATTTGCCTATAAGTCTTGTACTATTATCCCCAACTTACTTCATTTTGTATCCAGGACATGAATGCCCTTAATTGGACATACCCAACATATACCAATGGATTTCACTCATTGTCTTTAGTCACAACATAATTATGTAAATAAAATTCACACAATTTTTTTTTTTAATCTCAAGAGGAGCATTTTGAAAAGCACTAAAAAATTCATTAGGGGTCTCAATGGAGGGGTTCAAACCTGAAACAATTCTTTCTAGCTTGAAAGAAAGATATTTCTCCTTTAAATACAGAGCATAGACCCATGGAGGAGCCCTAAACTCTAATATTTGTGGTACTAAAGTTTTCATGTCATCCACCTTCTTCTTCAAAACAATTTTTTTTGCATTCTTATCCTCAATTTCCTCATGTCTCTTTTCAGTTTCCTTCTTTAGCCTACATTTTTCTATTTTCCATTCTTTTTCCCTTCTTTGTATCTCTTTCCACAAGTTCAGGACTACCATGTTCATTGAAAAATTAGAGGGCCTATGTACTCCTACCATCACTTTACCTAGCATTTATTCTTTCTCTTGGTAGAGTACCACCCATAGGGCTTCTATTTATTTAGCCAATAATGGTTGCAAGGGTGCTACCTGTTCTCTGATTTCAATCTGCAGGGTGTCTTGTTCTTGTTCTTGCTCATGTTGTAGGAACTCTTGCTGCAAGAGTTCTTGATTTCTTCACATGCCTAGTTTTCAAATTTCTTAGCAATATCAACAAGATCTATCAACATTAAATTTGTTGCTTCCTTAAACACATCCTTTTCTTCAATATTTACCTACTCCATTGGAGCTTCTGCATCCTCCTGTGGCATTTTTCTAGGTTCAGGGCTTTCCTCCAGAGGTACACTGAAGGCTAGCCCAACTGATCTTGTTTTTCTGGGAGGTCTTTCATGTTTTTTATTTTTCTATAGGAAGAATAGTGTTGGCCTTCTATTTCTTGGAGCTTGGCACTTCTTTTCTTGCCCTTTTATTTTTTAGCTTTTCCTTTCTTTAGTTCTACCTTCTTCTTCTATTCCCTAGTTTTCATTAGGGTGCCAAGAGGAACATCATCATCAAAATTAGGAGAGGAACTCTCTTTATCAAAATTCTCTACCTCAAAAGAACTAATCTCAATAGTTTGCTTGGTTGCAGGAGGGTTTCCACTAGGGCTTGCATCAGAAGTTGAGGCACCTGGAGTGGCCCTAAAATTTATCCTTCTCCTCCCAACCCTACGAGGTTGAGGAAAAACCCTAGCTCACAAATTTTTTGGTATTATTTAATCAATACTCAAAAATTCTTCCCAAGAAATATTGGACACATCATGGAGAGAATTTTCAACTAATAATTTGATCAGAAAATGGTGGGAAATAGAATTGTCCCTACCTTTCTGGGTCTTGGATTCCATGATCAAAAGAAAGTGGTATAGCACGTTGGCAACATTCATTCTCCTTTCGTGCCTCATGTGGTTCAGGAGCTTGAAATGCACATAATGTAAATTCGACCGACAACCTTCACAAGTGATATACTTCACAACATAAACTGCTACCTACTTTCGTAGCTTGGGCAAAGAATTCCTCTTGGCTCCTTATTTGTCCACACTCAATGGAGGTTCATTAGGTTCTATAAATTCTGTCGTAGCCGACCTAGCATCCCTGGAAGCAGGGTAATTTTAACCATCAACAAACAACCATGTAACTTCTATAATTCATTCCTCCGTAGTTGTGACTTCTAACCCTTTTACTATGGCCTTTCCTTCAGATAATGTTTGGGTGAATTCCAAAGCAACATCTTCATCAAAACCATTCAATTTTAAGAAATAATCTAGACATCCATAGTTTCTAAACTCATCTAGGTAAGGTGCATCATATATTAATACATTGTGAACCATGGGTTCATTTAAAATTAACCCACCTCCCATTGTCTGTAATCAAATAGTCACTCTGCAAAGTTTTCTTCCTACAATCCTTGTCTGAATGCCAAGCTTCTCCTTCTTGCAACTTTGCTAAATTTTTGATGCTGGTGTCATTTGAATTTTTTATTTTTGGTTTAAGATTATGACAGAAGAAATTAAATAAATAAAGGAGTAATAGATGCATGCTATGATTAAGGAAAATGGTGGCAAAGGATTCACATTTCACACATACGAGTCATCATCTCACTTAGAATTCGATTGGATCAATAACTTAAATTTTGATGACATGAATCAATACGCACAGACATGTAGACAAGAAATTGACAACCCCCCTAGCCTAAATTTGCACATGTGTCCTCACATGTGAGGTGGAATGTCGATTTGATAGGGACAGGGAATAATTACATGCTATGGAAAACGTTCCATATTAATTCACAACAATTAAATAAATTCACTAGAAGAAAATTAAGATATAACAATTGATGCGCACAAACATGAATTCGTGGAAGATTTATTGCAAAGATCATGGAGAAAGTACCGGTCAATTTTCGAGAAATCAGTTAATAAATTAATGAAAGTGGAGTGGAATGAGGTGGAATGGAATGAAATGAAGTGAAATGATGGTGGTGAGGTGGAAGAGAAAGAAAATTGGAATGAATGGGAAGATGGGTGAAGAAGTGGACCCCCACAAAGTGGGAATCTTTATTATGAGAAGTGACATACCTTAATTATCCAGAACAAGGGACACTAGGTCCACTTCCTTCGGCTGCAGGATGTTTGGGTGTTGCATGTAGAGTGAATTGCTGCAGGAACTCTTCCTCAGAAGTTGGCTTGTGATACAATCTCAGGTGATGACCATTCACCAGCAACTTAAACCTGACAAGGTCAATGGTAGTAAGCTGAACAAATCCATTGGAAAATACTTTAGCCACCTCATAAGGTCTGAGCCACCTTGTCTATAATTTTCTTGCATTATCTTGATATCTTGAGTCATAGAGCAGTGCCCAATTTCCAAGATGAAATTTATTATCCTTGATGAATTTATCGTTCCACTTTATTTGCTGATTCTGCACTACCTCCATGTGATGTAAAGCTACCTTCCTCATCTCATCCAAAGCATTCAATTGTGTGATTCTATCTCTTTGTGCTTTAGAAATATCCATGCCCAATTCTACTACAGTCCTAAGAGTCTTATGACCAAATTCAATGGGCATCATGGTTGTATTTCCATAGGACATCTCAAATGGAGTGAATCCTATAGTTGTTTTCCAGGTGGTTCTATAATCCCAAACAACTTTTGGTAGCCTGCTTGCCTAATCCTTTTCATGGATAGCTACTATTTTGGTTAGAATGGCCTCAATTTCTCTGTTGGTCACCTCAACTTGGCCATTGGCCCGAAGGTGACAAGGAGTAGAATTTGTGTGCCTAATGTTGTACTCATTGACCAGTGTTGTAATAAGGGTTGAAGTGAATTGATTCCCTTGATCGGTCACTATCTCTCTTGGAACCCCATTCTGTGTGAAAATTTCTTCATACAATTTTTTTGCAACCTTATTATCTCTTGTGTGCTTCATGGCCTTAACTTCTACCCATTTAGTTATATAATCAGTGCATACCAAAATATAGGATTTACCTTTTGATGGAGGATCAATGGGTCCTACAAAATCTAGTCCCCACTTATCAAATGGAGTGATTACTGCTTGGGGGAAAAGTGGCATCTCATTAGATTTGGTTGGTCAACCCATCCTTTGGTAGCTTGTTATGTAATGTCTGAATTTTTTTCAAGCATAGATCACTGCTAACATTTCTTTTTTTGTCACTATATAGTTGAATTCAGCTCCTTGCATATTTTTATTGACAAAGTAAATGGTGTTTTCAATAGCTCCTTCTTTCTATCCTAGGACTGCTCCTATAGCATATTTTGATGCATCTACATGGATGTAAAAAATAAACTCCCAATTAGATCCCTTGAGCATAGGAGCATGAGTTAAAGCTACTTTCAAGTTAGAAAATGCCTTGTCATAGTCTTCAGTCCATTGGAACTCAACATCTTTAGTTAGGAGATTATACAATGGTGCTACCATTTTGCTAAATTATTTGATGAACCTCCTGTAATAACTTGCATGTCCTAAGAAACTCCTAACATCTTTTTGTTTTGCAGGGATAGGTAGATTGGTAATCACCTCAATATTTGCAAGATCTACTTGAATTCCTTTGTGAGAGATGTAGTGCCCAAGAACTACACCTTCCTGCATCATCATGAAGCACTTTTCACTATTTAAGGATAAATTGTGGTATTCAAATCTCTATAGGACTCTCTTAATATTTTCCAATGCTTGATTGAAATCAACACCATAAGTAGTGAAATCACCCATATAAATTTCCATGCAATTGTGAGAGATGTCTTAAAATATGCTAATGAATGCCCTCTGAAAAGTTTTAGGTGCATTGCATAAGCCAAATGGAAGTAATGCATAGGAATAGGTTCCCCATGAATAGGTAAAGGTGGTCTTCTCCTGGGATTCTATTGTAATTTGTATCTAGTTATAGCCACTGAATCCATCAAGAAAAGAAAAGTACTGCTTTCCTGCAAGTGAGTCCAGAAGTTGATCTATGAATGCTAAGGGAAAATAGTCCTTTTTGGTGGCAAAGTTAAGTTACCTATAATCAATACAAACTCACCACTTCCATCCTTTTTTGGGCACAATAATCAATGGGGACACCCATTGGCTATCTAAATGGGGTAGATAAATCATGCATCTAGCAATTTTCACAGTTCCCCTTTTACTATTTCTCTCAATGCAGGGATAATTCTTCTTTGTGGCTGCTTTACTAGTGTACAATTATATCTTATGTATATCCTATGATGCAAAGTTTAGGATTCAATCCCCTCATATCATGATAGTCCCATGCAAATTCATTTTGGTGGGTCCTTAGTAAGTTTTCCAATGACAATTGTTGTTCTTCACTCAATTTACTATTAATATTCAGATATTTCCCTTTTGATACTTGCACTTGTGCAGTTAAATCTACCAGAAATTCTTCACTAATGCTTGGTACCTTGAGTTCATGTGGCAATAATGCATGAAACATACCTATTGCTATAGGAATTTCGGTTGTAGGAAGAATGTTTGCAGGACAAGTGGCTATAGGAAGAGAAACTACAAGAAGAGTGGGTAGGAGTGTTTTCACTATATCAGCAAAATCAGATACATGAAAGGATGATGCTTCATCTACCTCATAATTGTTATGAATTATGTTAGACAATACTTCATCTTCATCTTGAAGCTGTAGGAAATGAACTTTTATTAACATAATAAGTTGTGCCACATAATTAACTTCCTCGACCTCTTCACCAACACGTGGCCACATTGGATCATCCTTATCATGGGATGGTTGAGTAGGAGGGTAGAGAGAAATATTTTTGGTGCTCTTTCCATTAGAAATGGTCATGTCTCCTATTCGGTATCCAATATAAGAATCTATTGTTGCTAACCATGGTCTTCCAAGAATAATGGGGTACCCACCTAGTGTGGTTTTAGGAGAAAGAATCATAAAATCTATTGGGTACTCCCAAGAGTCTAGAGTTACCACTAGGTCTTCTACTATACCATTAGGAGTAACAATAGAACTATCAACAAGTTGTAGAATAGTAGTAGGTCTCATGCTTGCAATATTTAGCTGTTGTAGGATGTCCTTAGTCATCACATTTATTGCTGCTCCCAAATCAATCAAAGTAATGTTTATCTACATCCCATTTACAAAAAAGCCTACCACATGACTCCTTGGGTCATTATACTTGGGGACAATCACTTTCCCAATCATGATTTCATCAAGCTATTCCACCATATGAACTATAGTGGGGTCTTTCTTCTTCTCGCCTGGATTCTTAAGGCATGCTTCCTTAATTGCTTTTGTTATATATGGGAACATATTTTATGGCTTGAAATAGAGGTATCTGGACACATATATGATTTAGATGATCAAGAATGTCAAAATTCGTATCCTTTCCTTTCATAGTTTCAAACCTTTGGGGAAATGGTGGTTCAGGTCCAATCTTCTTGGTCGGGACTAGTTTAGAAATTTTAGGTGCACAAGATTGAATGGGGACATTTAGAGGCTCCTCCTCTTCCACAAGAAGCTCAATGATAATGGGTGTGGAAGGAGATGGAAAAGTAGTTTTTGAACACAAATAGATGTCACTTATGGTCACAACATATGCAGGGAATTGATTTGGATCAAAAGAATATACCAGTTGCTGTTGTGGTTTGTTATTTGGGTTAGGTGTGGGTTGGGTTGGTAGCTTAGTAGGTTTAGGTTCATTTGAACTTGGGTTAGTAGGACAAGGCATTATAGAAGGTTTCTAGGGATGAGAAGGTGCTAAATGTAATTGGTTGACTGATTTGGACATTATTGTCCTCCCCTCCATTGAGATGTTTTCTACTAGTTTCCTGGAGGTGGCTGCCAATTTCCTTGAAACTGCTACCAATTCCCCCGAGGTTTCTACCACTTGGGTGGAGAGTTTTTGTGATTGGGCCAATCATTTGGAGGGTTAATACAAGGCTATGGTGGATATCCTCCATAATTTGATTGATAGTGGGGTTGTCATTGATTACTAGATGAATAAGAATTCAAATATGGCCTAGCAAAAGATAGTGGATCTGGTGGCATACCTTGTCTTGGATCCCATGGCCTCCTTTGTGCAGCATAGTAGACTTGATCATATTCACTCTGGATTGGCTTGCACTCAGGTGCCAACATTGCCTCTACCTCCTCTTGTTTCTTTTTGGCTTGAAGTGAATCTAGCTGAGTAGCCAGAATTTTTATGATGTCTTGCTTGAAGTTTTCCTGTAAGTGAGTAATCTTCATCCTTGAAAATCCACTGGTAGATGACTTATCCATAGAATATTGGTAAGCTCTCCCCTGCTTTGAAGCTTCCCTAGAATAGGTTTGGAATATCTTCTTGATATCATCCCAAGGAACTCTGGTGATATCTCATTGAGTGTATGGTGTGGAGATTTCTATAGGCAAAAGAAAAACTTGAAATGTAATCCTCCAAGCTCTCATCCTCTTTTTGCTGCATTCTAAAAATGTCATCTCCTCTCATGTCACTGCCTCTACAATACTCTTTGTATTTCTCAAGGAAATTTATCTTCATGTCCTCCCAAGTCTCCACAGTATCTTTTCCTAGGCTCATGAACCATCTTAATGCATCTTGTTTCAAAGTGGTAGGGAATAGCTTAAGCTTATGGGAATCAATGGTATAGTCATAACTCTTGTAGAGTATATAAAACTCAAACAAGAATGTATCAAGATATTTTGTGAAAAGTCCATAGAACTTAGGAAGGATTGAAGCAGGTATATTTTTGAGGTTTTCTACTTCATTCTGATGAGCAATGGGGAAAGGAAAAGCTGATCGGTTAGGTTTTTTCCCATTTGCATCACCCATTCCTGCTTGATGAGGTTCCAAAGCAAAGGGATCTTTAATTAGATTTTGATCTTCAGAGGAAACTTCAGAATTGGTCATATCTGGAAATGTATCAGCAAAGATTTGTGGCTCTTCTTCTTCTTTGTTTCTTGGTAGGTTCTAATACTTAACTATTTGGAATAGATTAGGATTGTTAGGAGGTAATCTCCCACGAGCATCTCTTCTCCTTTCTCTATGCATACAGTATCAACTCACTCTCACTCAACTCACACAAAGAATCAAAAAAAGAATAGGGGGGTCATAACTCTTCTAAATGAGGGGGTAAACTAAGAACAAACTCCCATAAATACTATATCAGAAAATCTATCAATGACTCCAAAGAACTTTCTAGTTTGACACCATCCCTGACAACGACGCCAAAAATTTCAGCCTCCTATAATGTTTTAACAACTAAGCCTTTACAACTATGATTCAAAGATTAGACATCTAACCTGAATAGCTCTTGTAATCATCATGAAGATACATTTAAATTTTCAACCCAGAGATGTAAACCTGAAATGGGTGAACATTGTATGTGCACTAGGAATCCAAAGTAGCCACAATACTAAAAGTAAATTTCTTGGAAGGAAATAACATAAACATTGAACATCAACCAATAAATAGTCTAAATTGAAATGGATGACATAAATGAAAATCTGAGTGAACAAACATGAAACTACTTTGTCTGCTTTGGATGCAAGAACAATCACAAAATGGAATTCTAGTGGCTACATGAATAGTCAGTGCTAGATTCTAACTAATAAATGAACATAAAATAAAAACTAAACTAAACTAAGGTACGAGATGGAATAATCACCAAGTGGCCCCCCTTGGATAATTATTCCCTAAAACTAAAACAAAATTAGATGCATGAACTTATAAATTCATTTTATTTATTGGAAAACATGAGTACAAATGAGCAACATGATTGTATTGCTAAAAAAATTAAGAGTACATCATCAATTTAACATTCTTTGACTGGAAAAAGAGAGAGAGAGAGCTCAAAAGGAACATCAAAGCCTTATTTAAACACCTAGAAAGAAGGTGAAATCTAGCAGACGTAGAGGATGCTACATTAGGGAAAACGTGGAAAAGAGGAAGGGCGGCTACACATGCACAAAATCTATTAGACATGTTTGCCTTAACGCAATTCTAGCACAACAGTAACGTCAGTGTTTGCTCAACATCATTTAAGACCATTAAAAGGCGGTTACAATTCGATTTGCATTTGGAATCTCCAGCTGCCAAGATTCTTCTCTCCATTAAATGACCTTCTTGTTGACCGATATGGCACATGACTAGCTGGAAAAATCTTCCTAAATTGTAGGCCTCTAATTATCTACATGACAATGTTAGCACACACAACAACTGCACATCCATAATCATCTTAAAGAGACATTGATTAATCACATGCAAAATTATTATAGTCAGTTCATGTAGCATGCCAATATCATTTGAAAATTATGAAAATAAGTTAATGTCCAAAGTCTCTAGTTTCAAGGAAATATTATGAAAATATCAACTCCCAAGTATGAAAGTCTTATGACAACTGCAAGAAATGGACAACAACCTAATCAATAATTAGACCATAAACTAGAATCATCAATCAGTAGTATGTTTTATTTATAGGAGGAGTGGATTTTGTTAGGGTTTGGAACCCTAAATAGGTTACTAGGGTAACCTATCGAATGTAGTTAATCCAGTGATAACTATAAACTTAAAGTATTAGGGGTTGGGTAGTAATAATTTAACAACTCAAATAATTGTTTTATCTCACCTTTTACCTTAACGATCATCTAGGTTAAGGGTAGGTTGAGATGGCTTGGAATTTCTTAGTCATTCACTTTGTCCTCTCAAAAAGTGTTTCAATTCCACATAAGTTTGTTTAGGGGCTGGGAATTAGTAGAGATTGTCAGGGTAACTCAAGACAAGGGACGATAATCTAGGAAGATTCACCAGGGTAACCTAGAATGACTGTGTGATGACACTCCTATCCTTGTACATGTTTGAGGTCTCTTATGTAGAGTCACTTGTGGTTATGTAGTTTCCTCTAGGAGTTTGCTTTTTGTTATCTGGTTTTGATGTCGTGATGTGGTCTTCTTTGATGTTTGTTTGACTTGTGGACCTGATACTACCTCCTAGCATGGGGGTGGGGTTTCGAGTACCACATGGTTGGGAGGAACATTCCTTTTCCTCCATTGGGTCCCCTTGCAGGTGATACAGTTCGAGATGAGATTGTTCTTGACAGGTTCCTGGATTCACTTTGCTCATGGATTTGGATGCTGAGCGTGCTCATGAATGAGATAGATAGTTGTACTTGTTCTTCTTCTATATTGTATTCACTCATGATGATTACATGGGGCTTTCTTGTATTATGATTTTGGATGTATCGATATTTGTCACAATGTCATTTGTTATATCTTAATCATGTAATTTTAACCCTCTTTATGATAATTTAATTGAGATGTGATATATTGATATGTTTCTTGTCTATGGTTCTATGATGTGTTATTCTTCTAGTATTTGTTTTAGTAGCGTTGTTGTGGAACCCTGAAAATGTTCATTCTTATGTTACTTGTCACATGTTATTGAATGTTAAAAAAAATAAAATTCGCTTAGTTAGTTGCATTACATGTTGTTCTTTGGGTTCCATGACAGGGCATTACACTATAAATCCAACTCACAAGATCCGCCTTACTTATCTTCAAAAGACTAAACTATGTAATATTCTTTAAAGAATATATATGGACCAAACTTTAATAGAAATAACAAACCATAAATGAACCATGAGTACTTAATCCACAATCGGCATAGGAAGGAATGAATGATAGCCGATATATAATGGCATGCATTGGAGTAAATATTATATGTTATATATATATACATATATAATAAAAAAGAGATTACAAATTATAAGACAAAGATTGTGAACCTGTAGCTAAAGCTATACTCAGAGATTTAAATATGTAAACAAATCAACCAAGCAAGCTTTAAATCATGTGGCCAAGGATGAGAAGATTCCAAAAGATATTTTAAACTGTAGTTAAAACCATCAAATGGCATCGATCTATTATTCAAAGTATTCTTATCTTACAAGATTTGGATCAGATCATGCAAGTAATGAATCCATAAGGTTAAAGTGATATCAAAGGAGTATAAGATAGTGCAAGAACAAGTATAGTCGAGTATTACAAACCGGGCGCATAAAATAAATCAACAATCTACTCAAGATGCATGCATTTAAGCAAATTCGTGCAAGATTTTAAAGTAAATAATAGATGATAATGCATGTTTTATGCATGGAAATAAATGGATATGCATGCATAGGATTCTTGTGGCAAGGAAATCCTTTAAAGACAGCAATAGGACAAAACTACAGTTCATTTCATGTTATCACTGATACACTATTGCAGGAGTAACTTAAAACCAAAATCCAAAGAGAAATAACATCTCCCATCGAGATAATATTCAGGTAAAAAAATATTACAAAAAAAAAGACCAACAAGTATATTGGTCGCCTGCCATAAGTATGAGAGAAATGATCTCATATGAGCAAGCTTCATATTCTAGTATGTGGCAAAGAGAACTTAATAAAAGAGCTGAATATAAATAAGAGAACTAGCCACACATAATACAGTCAATATACATATTTCAACAATTGAATCACATAATTTCTGCTATCAAAGAGGTTGAACATGGGTACCAGAAGACATGCAACCTAGAACGCTGGGGGAAAGGGAAATGACGCCTGTTGGTGAAATCATAAAGACAAGTAAATAATCTAGCTATATCACAATGTATGCTCCTCATGAATTAAGCCATATAAACAAAAACATAGCCATGTTAATACCCAACGATGACGAAAATAAAATATGGAATCTGAAACTTGTATCACGATAGAAATAAGAGAAGAAGATCATAGGCATAAAAAGAGGATTACAATAATTAGAAAATTAGAAAATGTCAAAAGAAGAGTTGTATTGGAAACACAAATAGATCTTGAAGAAGGATGCAACACCATTATTACAATAAGAACTTTGAAAGCAAATAATTGTATAAGGAAATTTCCAGAATTAAGGATACCAACTACGCTCAGGAATAATTTGATCAAAACCCAAAGCAAACAATAGCTTGATTTACAACAATGTTTTCTTTCAACATAGTTTTCATTTCTCAGCAAATTTTCTTTAATCTATTTTGTTACTTAATGAAAAAAATTTCTTTTCTATTGTTTGTGCAGGTTATTCAACATACAGGTTCTACATAGAGAAATAAATCAAATACTAGAACGACATTTAGAAGTTTTGAATTCAAAACAATACCCAAGAAGAAAACCTGGAATAATCTCTTGAATTCTGATGAAGAATGGAATAAGGCACGAAAAAACTGATTTTGGATACCTTTTGTCACCCTCAAAAGCCTTTGAATTCCCAATTTTCAAAACTTTTCAATCGAAACACTCAGAAGAAACAAAAATCTTTTCCCCAAAGAAAAAAGTGTCATGAAACAACTTTTTTCAGCAAAACCCAATTGCCCTCAATAACTTGCATAAACCAATATTTTTATTCCTTTGAATTAACTCATAATTATAGAGCCTAACTGATAGTCATCATGTGAACAACATTGAATAGGAAGTTCGAGTTAAGCCACTTCGCATGATAAAGTTTTTTGACTGCAAGTTCGAATTTTCAGATATTAATGCATAACTGTTGAAAACAAAATCTTAATCATTATCTATTTTTAACATTTAAGTTTTCACAATCAATTCAATAATATACATTATTCAAAGTTTATAATAACATATATTTAAATATCCTATTTAATTAATTCAATTTAATCAAACCTTTTTAAAACAATAATCAACTTTAATTATAAAGTAATCTAAACATAAGTAATTTAATTTAACATTGCAATTACATTACAATTAAATCAAATACTAATAAATAAACCATTTAAATAATTAAAAAAGTCAATTTCCAAACATGATGAACACATGAACGATATGACAAAACGAACAGCAAACAATAATGAGTAACAAACGGGTACTCGTTCTACAAAGAACGATGGCTACAGAAAGAGGACCTGACATTATCTTCACAACTACATGTTTCCATTTGGTCATGGCACACTTAGACCTGAAAAAGTAGGTGGAGTTGATGCATGTACCTGCAAACTGCATAAAACAACACTGTCAAACATATCAACATATATCGACAATCACACCATGAGGGAGAGTCACAACATAGCAGGGTACTCATGAGTGAGTAATGCTACACTGTCTCCATCACTAAGACTGACTTGCAACAATACATGATAAGTAGCATCAGATACATCATGATAAACTCATTAAAGCTTAGAAACAACATGAAACCATAACACAATAAATTCTATCATAATGTCATCACATGAACATAACCAGATGATCACAATATCTAATATATCATCAATAGATTATCATGACTAACATAATATCTGTGTCATAACTGAAATAACGTAATATAGTATCCAAAATAGTTAAATGACTAGCAAATGAACATAAGTAGACTAAAACAAATAGTAGCAACTGGAGGGACACTACATTGATGATGGATACTTGAAGGAAAAGTGAGTATAGAGAGTATCATATGAAGTGAATTTCTATGACATTGATAAATAATATAGGAGGAATTGGGGTAGTTGGTGTTGGAGAATCCCAAGATCAAAAAATAATGAATTGATAACATTCCACAAGTGAAAATATGAGCACATTAGTATGTATCAATATAATATGAAGAGTGTAAAATACAATGATAAACCTTGCATATAAAGGTAAGGTGGATGAGGTGAGAAGGTAGGAGACAATGATTGAATACCCATCTAAATATGCAACACTTATAAGCTCACTTATCAAGTGTGTAAGAAAGTGGCAAGTATGCATGCAATAGGTGTCTCAAGTGATGAGGACACATGGATCTCAATGTTATGAAGTAAAACAAAGCATACAAAAACCTATGTAAACTTAAGATGAGTGTGAATAGGTCAATATTAGAAAGGTGATATCCTATCTAAATGGATAAATACACTATTTACACTAACACCCCCTGCCCTTAAGTGTAACTTAGGGAGTAATGTATGCACTAATGAGGGGTCTGAGATACTAAGTCATGTTAGGTACTCATGTGGAAATTTCTAAGTGGAGTAAAGAAGAAAAAATAGTGGGAAATTAAAACCCCTCTCCAAAAGATAAATAATGCTAATGCAATAAAATGTACAAGTAAAGAAGATAAGTGAATGATGGAGAGCTCATTATGACACCCCAATGATTACTTCTAGCATAATATACAATGAATATTCCAACAATAGGAGCTCAAAAAGAGACAAGGTCTATGTGACACCTCCATAAAATGTGAAGTAATGAACTCCATTTTAGGAAATTTTTCCTCCCAAAACTGGTAGGAGAAGAGAAATCATGCAATCTCCCCTCAAGATGGTTCTTGTATTGTTGGTAGATTCTTGAAACTAGATGCTAGATATGATCCATGAGCATTAAATAAAATTTCTCCCCTTAGGAAGAAATAACACCACAAATTTTTGCATGTCATCCCATTCCAAATAGTGATATATGGGTGATTCCACAATAGTGGTTTACAATTTTTTACCAAACTAGACATTGAACTGATTTTTTTAACTATATCTTCACTTTTGGGCACCTATAGTAGCTAAACTGTGAGGAATTTGAAGATGATGCAAACTAGTGATTTGTGATTTTTTTTTGTAGATTTTAAATATAGTCTTTTCAAAAAAATTGGAATCAGATTACACTTCTTTTTCCATCTCCTTCAAAAACAAGTTTTTAACAATAAACACCATTTTTACAGAGTTACGTCACTGGCTAAGACATAAATTTTTTTCTATGAAAAATACAATTCTATTTTTTTTGAATTTAGATTTGTAACTACAATATCTAGTGCATGGAATTAGTTTCATAGCATTTCATTGAATATTTTTTCTTAATTAAGTTTCAAAGTCAAACCTTTTTACAATTTAGACATGATTCATTGGCTAAAGCATAACTTTTTTTTGTATTCATCGAAATTCAGTTTTTTTTGTTGGATCAAGGACATCAATATCTAGTGCACTGATATTTTTCAAATTTTTTTTGATAATCTGTTATTTTCCCACATGTGCAGAACATAGAGCTTGATTTTCAGTGAAAAACCTATGTTTAATCTAACTAAAAAATAAAATATCATATAGGAGCGAATTTTTACCCCTTACACAAATTCCCCTTTTACACATCCTTACTTTCAAAAACCAAATCCGAAGGAAAAATTCCACATAAGCCCAATGCCTTCATTCCACTTGGCATTTGTTTTGTGTGTTGGAAGAGGAATAACTATCGAGGATGCTCACACGACACACAAATGTCCACGTGTTGCGCTTACATCCTTAGCAGATTCTCACATTTGGAGCCTACAGAAACATTACACTTCCCATTGGAGGTTGATTTGTAACACCCTCTTTGACCAACGGACCCAAATATGGCCATTTTCTTTATTATTTCCTTCAAATTCATTCTTCCTTCCTTCATTCTAACCTCTAAGAATTCAATTCAGCTCTCTACACAACATCATCTTAGAATCCATCACTCTCAAGTAGCACTTTTCACTCCATAGAAACAACAACACTCAATCAAATCCGTAGAGAAAGTGTGGAACAAACATCATTGCAACAGAGGCTTGAGTCCTGGCATTTTCTCCCCCATTGGCTAGTGAGCTCTTGGTGGAGGCGGTAAGCTTTCTATTCTTCTCCTCTACATTTGGGTAGCATAACATTGCTTTATAGTGCTTTTGTGTTCTTTATTTCATTTCCTTCTTTATCATAATTTTTCTCTATTATTGTTATCTTGGTTGTCTGTGGAGGTGGGAACACAAAAAATGAAGGTCTGATTGAGGTAGACCCCTATACTAGCCCCAACAATTTTCCTCTCTCTTATGTGTAGGTGGAAGTATTCTTGGAGCTAACTGGCGAATGAGTACCTTTGTGAGATCATTCTTGCCATCCTCACTCTTCTATGTTTACTTTATCATAGTGCATATCTTTCCCACTTCATAGTGTTGTTTTGGCCCTTCAAAAGTAACTACTTGGGCCGTTAGTCTATTTTATTGCATTCAAAATTGTATTTTAGTCCTCTGGTCATACAGACGCTAGCACACCTGAGAGACACCAGCACGTCGTGCTATCATACCAGAGCCGCAATTTCATCCTTGAGTAGATAGCTCCTCGAGACATAGTGTTGAACCCAAAAAATAACTCATCTTGCCCCATTTCGAGTTTTAGGTCTGCAGAGTGATCGAAGGACCTTATAATCCTCATCATTCTCGTTTCGTGTTTCCAAAAAATCCTTTAAGTTGAGGTAAGTTAGGGAAACCTTCTTCTCTAAGCTCTTTGTGACTTGAGGCCTTGACACGGTTGGTCCCCCTCTCTGACATTTTTGGTGAAGTCGATGTGAACCAACACTTGTTCATTTGTTGGTGTTTAAGATTTTCCCTTGTACCCTCTGATCATTGCACCCCTAAGAGTTGTGAAGGTTTATGAGTATCACAACCTAGTACATGACCTCTGGGTATATTGTTAAGAGAAGTGTACGACACCTTTTGATTGTGAAGACAAAGGTCACTTCTAGTTTCTCTACATGCCTTTTCTCGAGTCCTACAGTCGGCCTTGCTACTTATGAGAAGGTTTCATGAGGAAAGTTAGGATTCTTCGATGAAACTGACCGCATCCCTACTCCTCTTGTGTCTCATACATCATCATCCATAGATGAGCCTGAAGCTATCCATATCCCTTTTGATTATGTCGCTGGTCTTAGCAAAGGGTTGGGTCCTTTGGAGAATCACTTGGAGAAAAATCCGAAGTTGGCTAAGGTTGCTAAGTTTATCGGCAAAATAAAGTATATGGTAGGAAAATACCTAACAAGCTTAGAAATCCTTGCTAGTCTCACTAGTCTGACCAAAGCATGCACCCCTTTGAACCATACTAACATTATATAAGGTGGCCCCTTTGAAGAACATGAGAGACAGTTAGGAGTGTTGATGCCTCCCACATCCGTGTAGATGGCAGACATGGTCCCTTCAATCAGTATCCCCACTACTTCTAAAAGCTCTAAAACTGTCAAAGTAAACAAAACACCTCTGGGTTTTCACTTCACCCCTTCTGTCATGAACAATAGGGGAGGATTTGGTGAGATGATCGATGGAGGTTTTAGTGGTGGTGGTAGCTTTGATGGTGGAGGTGGAACTAGCGGAAGTGGTTCTGGTGGAGGTCATGGCGGTGGCTCTGGCGAAGGTCACACTGGTGGTGGTGGCACTAGTGGTGGCTTCAGTGGTGGTCATGATGGTGGTTTTTGAGGTGGCTCCGATGGCGGTTCCACTAGTCCTATATCTTCTAATGACTTGATTCTGAATACTCTTCTTCAGAATATGGGTAAGATGCAAAACCAGCTAGTGAATCTCTCCCAAGCTTCTATCCAACCTATCTTCTAGCCCTTCTTCTAACATAGCCCATTATCGATAGCAATCCTAAATACTCCTTTCCTGCAAGGGATGGAGATTCCTAAGTTTGAGAAATATGGTGGAAAAGGGGACTTGCAAACACATGTGTCCACCTTTAATTCCTTATGTATAGAATTCTTCCATCAGGATGCGTTGATGGAAAAACTATTCCCTAGATTTCTCAAGGATAGAACACTCGAGTGGTATTGTTCCTTACTTGATAATTCCATCTTCACGTTTGATCAACTTGTGAACCAATTTCTATGATAGTTCCAAGTCACCATCAGACCTAAGATGACCTTCTCTGATCTTGTTCAGTGTAATCAAGGAGATAATGAGAAGATTACCGATTTTATAGTGCAATATCAAGTTCTCTTTTCACAAATCTCATACCCACTACCTAATTCTGATGTGTAAAAGGTATTCATAGGGAACTTATAGAGGCCTTGGCGAGGGAAGTTTTCCCTTATGAAATACCCTTCTTTCACGGTTTTGTGTGCAACCCTACGAGAGTATCAGTAGATGGTGGTTCAGTTCGAGGGACCTTCCTCGTGCTTCCATCCTAAAAGGAATTCCATTGTGTTGATCTCTGGAAAAGGAAAAGTTGTTATGAATGTAATAGTCATTGTAGATGAAAACAAACTCAAACACAACCAAAAGTTCACAGTTATCAGAATCTTATTCCTTGATCTTGTAAAAGTTGTTGAAGGATAAGATCATAACCTTGCCAAATCCTAAACCCATTAAGGAACCTTACCCTAGCTGGTATGACACGAATACCTATTGTTAATACCGTTGAGTTAACAAACATGATACTGAACATTACATGTGCCTGCATCATGAGATATAGGATCACATCGAGGACGATACTATCCGTGTTGATGGAAGCAAACAAAATACAAACAAATCAGTGGTAAAAGCTAATTGTGAATTGCAGATATACATGAACCCATTTTTGTCACATTTTTCTAACATGATTATCAATCCCTTTGATTTTTTTACTTAGCCTGAAGCATATGTTAACATGGTTACTGTTACTCCTCTTCTTGTGATCGGTTCATTGGATGTAACATTCACTTCATAGGATTTATCGATGAACAAAAAAACTTCTCCGATTTACATTCCCACTCACCTCAATGGAAACATTCTAACATGAGTTTTAGTCAACCCCACGAGTAGAGTGAATGTCATCATGAAAGAGACTTTATTGTTGAACTCTGTGCAAAGGGAGGAATGTAAAAACACAAACTCCATCATCTGTATGCATGATTACTTTTCTCTCAAAGCATATGGATCGATAACTATGTCCTTCCTGGTTGGACATAGGAACATAGACATGGTTTTCGATGTTATTCCTGAGTTGACTCTATTTAGGGTGAAGCTAGGTATACTGTTGATGATGTTTTTATGCAATTCTCAACATAGGTAATGCATAGGTGCATCACCTCTCTTGAAAGACAATCTTCCACAATCAAATTGCAGAACACTATCCCAAGGTCTCTCGGATGTCAGGTCTTGACGATGCTTGGAATGTATCAGTTGTTTGATGTGATTTTGCTGGAATCACAAGGTGGTCTTACGTGGTTTAAAGCTATAGAATAATTGGGTCAATGAATGGAGTTCTTTAGATATGGAATTACTGCATTTTTTGCTGTAGGTTCAGATAGTAGTCTTAGACTCCATTGTCTCGTCAGATTTGGCTTTACAATGTGCAATGAACCTTAGCACAAGTTGTTTAAAAAAAAGGAAAAAAGGGCAAGGAAGAAGGATGGTTCCTAGACCTGAAACTATTGATGAACAACGATCATGGAGGTCCTTGCTATGGACAGTTTCTTTAAATAGAATTTCACTTAATCTGAATTCTCACATTGTCATGAAATTTATGCTATCTTCTAAGGACTGCAAATATTCATCATTCATTTGCCATGTAAATGTGAACAAAGACAAAGATTAAGGAGCAACTATGAAATTAAAGTCCACACTAACTTTACACAGTCACCTACCAGCAACAAGTGACCAAAAGTATGGACAAGGAAAGCATACACACAATAGAAAGCTTCATAACCAAAGACAACATACTAAATCCACTAAAGCTAACCAAAGGAAACTAGAACAACAAAGTAACTTGAATTAAAGTTTTAACTATGGGGAAAAGAATCATGAAACATGTGGAGAAACCAAGAAATACACCAAGGAATGACTGTATTTTCTATTATAATTTATGCAGCATGCCTTTATAACTCAACTCTCCTAAAATGAGAGGAGGAGAGCCCTATTTATAGTTATCAAAAAGAAAAATGAGTGGCCAAGATTTGATTCTATTGTGTGGCCACGATTCACTTTACACTAGGGTTTCACCTACCCCCAAATATATTTCATTTATAAAACATTTCTTGTCTTTTCCCTATTTTTTCATCTAGTGGCAGCATTGTAGCAATTTCGTGCTTTTGTTGTTTGTCCTTTGCTGCAGCTACTCCTTGAGGAATTCTTCATCGATGATAGGGCTGCCTTCACATTTCTTTAATGCTGCATATTCTACGAAGTTCAAGATCACTGGCTAGAGGTTATCTACTTCCATGATATCTGATCGCAAAACCTGATAACTCCATTCTTGAGAATTGCTGACGAGCTTTCTCCAGTCATTATCGTATTTGGCAACATTATCTCTGAAAATTTTTGACTGTGCGAAGGCTCGGGCAGCAAAACTCATGAAGTCAGTGGTGATTTCAGCTGACATCCCATCTTCCATGTTCCTTAAGAAGTGGGGCTTTATGCTCTTAGGATTTATTTTGACAGCGGGCAGCTTGTACCCTGTCACTAGCTTGAGGTACCGAGCACACTCTTCTTTGGTTTCCATGGCCCATTCGATATTCGATGCTATACGTTTCAAGATCTTCTCTAGCCTTTTCCTCTAGTGATCTAAATATCGCTTCCATACATCCACTAACCAGTGGTCATCATCTTCGAGGGCAAGGTCCTTCTCCCAAATGTTGCTTGCCAATGTGAGTATGACCTCAATTTTTGGGTAGGCTGCTCTATATTTCCTCGAGAACTCCTCGCAGACCTGCCTTGTACCCTCAAGAGTTCTCTGCAATTCTAAGAACTTATTTTCTGTCTGGATAGCCAAGTTGATACCTATGTTCCCCATGTCTAAGACCTGTCGGAACCAGTTTTCCGTAGTCTTATCCAAGTTACTTCTCTTCTCCAATTTATTGATCTGCTCTTGAGATAACAACTGAGGTGGGGTTGATGACGTAGTGGGTTTCTCATCTGGGGATGACCACTACTGAATATAGGCTATTAGATTGGCCACTTATGCTTTGAGTTCCTCCTTAGAAACCTTATCCTGTTGGATAAGATGCACCATTGTGGCGACCGATTCCTGGAGGTGGTCGACCTTTTTCTCCCTTGTGGCCACTCCAAAGTTGATGGTGGAGACGTTATAAGTTATTCCTTGTTCTCCAACCACTAGCATCGCTATTTGTACCACCCTAGATCCAGAGGCATCCATGGTCACCTTTGATCTAATCTTTAGATTTTTCTCTTTCTTGGTGCTTATCTACGCTTTGGCTAGTATGGCTTCTAGCCTTGCCTTAGGATCTTTTGCGGTGGGAGTCTTTTGCTTCAATTGCCTCTCCAGCCAATCAGGTATTTGGGACTCTTCCCTGGGTGGTTCACTTTGATTCCTGCTGTCCTCTTTCTCAAGCTCAATGGATCTGACAACAAGAGCCTTCTTCTTAGTTCCTGCATCTTGTTTTTCCTCATCGGAGTCTTGTTCAAGCATTATAAACTTAGTGGGAGACTTGGTATGCAACTGCTCGTTGGAGGGATCCTCCCTTTTAGCACCCTTTTCTTCTTCATCTTCACTATGTTCATGTTTCTCAGGCTTCTCCTCTTTCTCATCTTCATGGAGGGATGCTTCCTCATCGTGTTCTGGGGTTTGGCCATGCCCCTTCATTGGAGACCTATTGCCTTCAGTCTCCGGAGCAACCATTTCCTCTTCACGTGCAAGCCAATCCTCAACTTCCTTATCCTTAATCTCCTTAAGTTGCTTGCCCCACTCTTCATTGAGTTCAGGATCATTTGTTTCCCTGATTAGCTCAGCGTCTAGCTCCTTGCTGTCCTCACTGGAAGACTCATAGGCCACTTCATTTATCTCTTGGCATTTGAATAGAGGGTGCTCGTGATATTCAAATTCATCTTCTGGCCTCTTCATAGCCTCTAGCTGCCGTCGCTCAAGTTCATCAGATATCTGCATTGTTGCCTCCATTCTCAGTGGTTTGGTAGGGGGCGAGGGAGCTGGAGTGTGGGCCATAGCCTGAGCTATTGCAGCTTGAACCATTGGATTAGTAAGCATCCTCGAGAGCTCGGATGGCGCATTTTGCATGTACTTCACAAAGGATTCCGGGAGGTTGAGGGCAGGCATTGTAGTAGCGAAAACACATGGAAGGGAAGGAGACATAGAGGAAGAAGAGACCGAAGAAGTCGTGGCAGAGGAGGAATCCACAAGAATCATCTACATGATTGGAGAGTTTGAAGCAAGGTGGACAAAAATGTCCACCGTAGGTGGGGAGGAAGCAAAAACTGCTGGTGGAGTATGCGAGGTGGAAGTAGCAACAACAACAATTGCAGTAGACAAAGACCTTGGCAGATTAGATTCTTCTCCCTTGATCCCATGGGGTAGACCTTTGGGTACCACATACATCTTCGTGCCTTTGGTTGTTTTCCTTTTCTTCTTGGAAGGTTCGCCTTCCGATGCCTTGCGGGCATAAACCTTTGGCTTGGGCAACTACCCACTGGCTTCTTTTCTCTTTTTGGTTTTGACTGATGGTGGGGTTTTGGATGTTTCCCCAGTTGTAGCAGTAGCTACCCCACCATCGGAGCCACTTGGTTCATTTTCTAGTCCCTTAAATGTTAAGGTGACTCCTTGCTATTTCAATCGGGCTACCTATTGGTCAATCCATGCGCTCATTCAGATCTCAGTGGGTCTAGTGAGTATGTTGATGTTGTCAAGTTCTCGCTCATTCCAATCAATCGTAGGGAGTGGAAAATTGGCAATGACATCATATCCTGGATTGATCACTGTGTCCTCATCCTCTTCAAGCTGGTCAGGAATCAGGCACAAATTTATTCTCCGCACCTAAAGGGCAGTCATGCACATGTAGTGCCGCAATCACACTTCAAGATCATCTTTACAATTAGCCCAAAAATCTTCAACGTTGTGGAGGTGGGCATACTCTCCTCCCAATGCCTTTCTGATATGTTTGTATGGGTCCATTCGAGGCCGAGCTATATACTATCGGAAGTGGTACTTGGCCAGCTCCCTTTCTGAGTACCCCACACACTGGGAGGTATGAATCTTGTACATCCCTTGGCCAAGCCCAATGGGGTAAGGTGTACCCGCTAGATGCTTTTTGTTCAAGATTTATGGATGTGTTGTAGTTGCCAAGTTAGTTCTAATAGTATAATCTAGTCATTGGGGTACCGAGGCAACTTGTTTGGTCTTTCTGTGAATCCCTGGGCACAAATGTAAGTGAACCTAGGAAATTGTATGTATAGGAAGGCGTATTGCCTGAGGAGGGCTCTGGCCCTATGGGAAAATCTTCTCTGAAAGTTGCCTCCTAGAGATCAAATGGTGTGGCTGATGAATGCATCATTCACCCTAAAATAATCCTTCTTGAAGTTTTGGTACTCCAGTTGAGGGTATTTATCATAAGGCTTGAGTTTTACCCCCGATGCCTCACTGGGTACTGCATTCAATCCCTGATTAGTGAGGGAATACACCAAGTAGGAGGTCATGAAGAACTTGGAGGTCTTCTTCACACTTGTAAACTATTTGTGGAAGCAATTACTGATTATCTCTCCCCAATAAAAGGCAGTGCCATCACTGCGGAGAATCTACTCCACAAAGTAGAACATCCATTCCTAGAAGAAGGTCGGCGCAAGAAGACCCATCACTCAGCTTAGCAAGGTCGCGAGGTCATGGTAATCCTCAAAGAAATCATTGCGGAAAATCTCATGAGGGAGCTTGTCGGCACTACCCCACTTGTCCTTCAACCAATATTGATTGATTAATTTCTTACATTTCAGCGGATCTTGCTCCCATAATTTCTTACATTCTTCTATGGTGGGGGTTTCCATGCTCTTAAAGGTAGGAATGTGGAAGGTTGTTGTTATACCTGATGGGGACATATCTGCAAGGATATTCCCATCCAGGTCCACTATAGTGCGGGTCTTAGGTTGATATGCCTCTACGCATGCCATTATCAATTCTGGGGCCACCAAGGCCAGCAGGAAGCCTGTAGCTTTGGCAATTCCGCTGCTCCTTATCAACCTCGTGTTTTTGGTCTTGGGGTTCACCTTGACTCTTTGTGTAAATTCATCAACATCAACTTGACCGATATTGGTATCTGTGACATCTCTCTAAAGAGTGGTGATTCTGGATTGCAAGGGCACCGGGATCCGGGACTCGGAAAGACATCCCGATATGGCTGTGTAAAACGAAAAATGTGACACAATTTTGGGGGTGGAATTTCGGAGGTCAGGGTCCGAACTGTGCTTGGATTTTGGTTTCTCCCTTGGAATTTTGAATGGGATTTACGCAGTCAGGGTCTGAGGGTCGAAAAGATGCTCAAGACAGGCCGTCAGAATGACGAAATTAGCATGGAATTTCATGAACGAAACTCCGGGGGTCGGATCGCGAGGATAGTTTGTTCCTTGGCCGATTTTATGAATTTTTGCAAGTTTGACACAAATTTCATGCGGTCGGGGTCTGAGGGTCGGAAATATGTTCAAGATAGGTCATCCGAAATGGTAGGGGCACAATGGAAAGCCACGAAGCAAAATCCAGAGGCCAGGGCCCGAGATGAGTTTGGCCGCATAAATTTTGAAGTTGTAAGTTTAAGTTTTGCGCGGATGGCTATGGGAAGGTCCGGGCCCGGGAGACACCAGCGATTGTTCCAAAGAACAATAGTAGTAGGGTCAAGCTCCGATGTTGAATTTTGAGGATTTCATGTGATTTGTCAGGATTTTAAACAATGGGTTTTTATGGGAGGGTACTCATCTACCAGATTTTAACCTTATCTATCATTTTTACTTCATTTTAACCTAGAATTTGATGAAAAGGAAGATGACGCGCACGAATGGCGGAGGTACCTCAAAATCCTAAAGAGGACAGTGTTAAACATGCAAGAAAAATGGCCGAAAGACAACTCGGGTGCGGGGGCGGAGAATGTCGGATGCGGGGAGGTCTACAAATTTCTCTATCACTCGATTGTGTGAAAATGACAGCCAAAAAATATAATTTTATAGCCAAAATTGTCATTAATATAATGAATTAATACTTCGTACGGCGGTCCGAAAGGTTGGTGATTTCAAATCTCACAGGCAGCGATGGGCGACCTAGAGTTTGGTGGTTGGAAAGATGTCCATTTGCGCCCGCGAAGAATGACAAAGTTCAGGCGGAATTCTGGATGCAAAAATCCGAGATCCGGGGTCCAAGGTCCGAAAATATGTTGGGTGATGGAAACTCGTAGTAGCAAACTCAGAATGGAAATCTGGAGAGGGAAACCCAAGGGTCTAGACCCGGAAGGGGCCCCACATGTAAGAAAGGCATTCTGACAAGGGAAACCCAAACTGACTTCAGACTTAGCATTTTTGAAGGGGTCAAGTTCAGTCAAACTTAACATGTGACTTTGGAGGGTGAGTTAACCTATTAGGACACAAGAAGAGACACACAAAATGAGGCAAAGCCAAAAAGGACCTGACAATCAAAAAAAAGAGGGAAGAGAGGGTCCCCGTTCTGAATGGGGTGTGTGTGCAACAGGCACAACATATACCTTGGCTAGCTTCCATGAATGGGATTGCCTTTGTTATTCAAAAATGTTTAAAGTTCTCCCACGAAGGTTTTGTGCACCTGGTACATGATACTAGCTATCAGTCTTTGGTATCTCATGGGGGATATTTATTGGATCACTTTCAGCCTACCCTAGTTTGACCGCTTCCTCCAAGAATGGATCTACTTTACAAGAATTATGTAAAGTATAAGACTGGGGGAAAATGGAAGTTGAATTTGAGCCTTCCTAAAGTTCAGCAACCAGCTGCTCGTTCTTCTCGAAAAGGAAAGGATAAGTTATTGCATCCCCAGGAGGACTCTCGTCCTCTTTATAAAGAAGAGTTTTGGATGAGTATGCCTGGCTTTTTCAATCCAATGATTCCTGCTTGGTGTAGGCCTAAGATTAGGATAACAGATTTTCCTACTAAACTACCTAGACATGGTACTACTTATACGACCGGAAGAAATCCCCCCATGGGGAATCCTCTATGTCCTAGCCTCCACGACCTCCTATCGCTTCTGCTCCTAAAGTAGTGAATGGGAAAAGGCTCGCTATCGAGGGGTTAGAGCTAACTCCTCTTCGTATTTTTGAACCTGCTCCTCCTGCTCCTATTCAAGAATCTACCCCTCTACTGGAAATACCTGTGGAGGACACTCCCATGGCTAAGCAAGAGCCTTTCGTTCCTTCACAACCTCCACCCTCTATTTCAAAGAGTCATACAAAACGCCTTATGTGTGAGTGCAAGCACTAGTGAAAGGTTCTCTTGGCTAAGCAAGCCACCTTATAAAGGAAGGAAGAGGAGATGATCACCCCTATATCAGGACCTCCTTTCACATCCTCCTCTCTCCTCCCTCTGCTTCCATTCACACCAAATTTGTATCACTTTCGGCTTTTTCTACGAGTGAAAATGTACCTAACCCAAAAAAGGTGTAGGTGTTCATCGCTCCTTCCATAGAGCCACCTTTGTTGAAATTCATTCCAGATATCCCGCCTTTCCCAAAGCCCATAGATATGACTGACACCTCGATCGTATCTATTGTGGTTATTTCCTCCTCTTCTTTTTCCCTTCTTGCCTCGTCTATGGGGATTTTTCTTCCCCTAAGGATGTAGAAGGTAGAGAGTGGTCCTTCCAACAATGAAGGACATAGGAGGATCCCACCTTCTTCAAAAGGTGGCCCCGCATTGGCTTGTTTTGTCCTATTGATGAAACTGGTCCCGATTTCTCTTGAGTTCATCACCAATGTTGAATTTCTCAATGAGTTTAGTAGTGAACCTCAGGCACAACCTCCTCTATTTGTTGAGGTGAAACATGGAACTCTTGTTAATTGCATGTTTAAGTCAGTTGATGAAGTTTCGACCTTGTCAGTGATCTTTGCAGAGTCGTTGACCTTAGCTCCACAAGAGCTGAGTGGAGGAGACCTTACGGGTCCTTCTTCCTTAGCCCTTGTTGCGAGAGGGTTGGAAGCTCCTCCCCTTAACATTATAGCACTATAGGCTCATCCTCCTTCCCCCTATTATGATCTATAGTGGGAATTGGATGACCTCTTAGTCGATCAGTGTAAAAGGGGAGGCCTCTTCTTTATCTTTAGATTAAATGTGTGTATGTGTTGTGATGTGTTTCTCCCATAATTGTGCTATGTGTGCCTGGATGACCCTCGTCATCCCTGTTGGTGCTTGGACATAGGTTTGTTGTTTGTGTTGTAAACCTTCTTCTATTTGTATCATCATTCTTTCATGTTTGTGATTGACTTTCGACAAATTGGGGATGATGCAAAGCGTTGGGGGCATTTAGGCTTCCCTTCCATGTTGACCCAATTTTTTTATTTTTATTTTAGTCTTCTCATGCATTCTTCACATGTCCTGATATGTAGGGGGTTGATGACAGTTCATTTATATTCTATTATTTTATATATATATATATTTATGATCAATTCTAACCCCAAAATATCAAGCTACCCCTATGCCCTTTGTTTGTGTTCTCTTTCCTTTTTTTCTTTTCGTTTATATTTCTCTCTTCTTTGCTTGAGTTTTCCCTCTCATGTGTGACAATGTCACCTCTACATCACTTTGATATTCAAAAAACACATTCTTTGCCAGCAAATATTTTCTCAAGAATCTTCACACACTTCTTTGTAAGAATTGTATTCTCAACTTGAAACACTAATGGAACATGTTTCCTTCATCATGGGTTTGTAAAGAAAGAACTTGAGATCCTTCCTCCAAAGTGGGAAAAAAATTGATCTTCCCCTTGTGTGGGGGCATATTCTTCCTTTCAAATTCCTTGATAAAATGAACATCTTTCAGAAGGATTCCTTGATGATGAATCGATTCGAGAAAGAAAACACCAACTTTCGAACTACACGTCCTTTGAGTGGACCCATCGTCCTTTGGAAGGGTTCCCAAGGGACCCCTTTGAAATTTTTCTAGCTTGTTGATGGTTTGCATGAATATCTTCTTACTTGCCTATGTGGCCGCTTCTTGACATGTTCTATCTGCAGGTAAACATGTGGCTTTACGAGTGCGCTTGTGAAGCTAGTTTTTGACTCTATGGAGTTTGCTCTCCTGGGTTTCCTCCATGCCAGAGATCTTAGAGGACACCTTCTTTGCAGGACTACAGGCCTGTGAGGCGCTTACTTCTTAGGGCTTCCTTCATGCGAGAGATCTTAGGGATTGCCTCCTTGTAGGCCCGTGGGCCTATAAGATGCTTTATTTCTTCAGCTTCATAGTTCTACGAAGCTATGAAGTCCTTTTCTTGTCTTGCACTCTTGGGTTCTTTAGACCGTAGTCTGATTCCTTGATAGTTTAGGTATACATTTCTAACTCTACTACTTCTCTGATCTACTTTAACGAAGCACTCATCAGTATTTGTGCTCGCTAAAGTGGGGGAAAAATGTATAGGAGCGAATTTGCACCCCTTATGCAAATTCTTACACATCCTCACCTTAGAAAAAAAATACGAAGGAAAAATTCCACATAAGCCCACTGCCTTCATTCCACTTGGTGTCTATTTTTTGTGTCGACAAAGGAATAACTATCGGGGATGCCCGAATAGCACACAAACATTCATGTAGGGCGCTTACGTCCTTGGTAGATTATTTCATCTAGAGCTATAGAAGCGTTACACTTCCCATTGGAGGTCTATTTGTAACATCCTCTTTGACCAACTGACCTGAATATGGTTGTTTTCTTCATTCTCTCATTCAAATTTAGTCTTTCTTCCTTCATTGTAACCTCTAAGAATTCAATTTATCTCTCTTCACAACATCCTCTTAGCATCCATCACTCTCAAGCAACACTTTTCACTCCATCGTAGCAACAACAACACTCAATCAACTCCATAGAGAAAGTGTGGAACAAAAACCATTGTAGCAGAGGCTAGAGTCCTCTCATTTTCTCCCTCGTTGGATAGTGAGCTCTTGGTGGAGGTGGTAAGCTTTCTACTCCTCTCCTCTACGATCTGGTTGGGTAGCATAACACTATTTTTTAGTTCTTTTGTGTTCTTTATTTTATTTCGTTCTTTATCATACTTTTTCTCTATAATCATTATCTTGGCTATCTGTGAAGGTGGGAACACCAAAATAGGGGTTTGACCGAGGCAAACCCCTATACAACCCCCCAACAATTTTCCTCTCTCTTGTGTGCAGGTGGAAGTATTCTTAGAGCTAACTGGTGAACGAGTACCTTTGTGAGATCATTCTTGCCATCCTCACTCTTGTATATTCACTTTATTATATTCGTGCATATCTTGCCTACTTCATAGTGTTGTTTAGGCCCTTCAAAAGTAACTAGCTAGGCCGTTAGTCTATTTTTTCGCGTTCAACATTATCTCTTTAGTCTTATGGTCTTACAGAAACCAGTGCACCTAAGAGATGCTAGCGTGTCGTGTTGTCATCCTGGAGCCACGCTTTTGTCCTCGGGTAGAGAGCTCCCCAAGACACAGTGTTGACCCTGAAAACCAGCTCGCTTAGCCCAATTTTGAGTTTCGAGTCTGTAGAGTGATTGAATGACCTTATAATCTTTATCATTCTCATCCTGCATTTCCTAACACTCCTTTAAGTTGAGGTAAGTTAGGGCAGCCTTTTGCTCTCGGCCCTCCGTGACTTGGGGCCTTGACATGGTTGGTCCCCCTCTCTTACAAATACATAATAAAACCAAAACATATTAAAATTATATTCGATGGATATCTCATTCCGAGGACTACCATCATCCACTTGTGTTTGTGAAGTCTCCTCCATTTTCATCCTCAACCTGAGCTTTGAAGGGATTTTTTTTATAGAAATTTGGTGCAAGAAGGGAAGGGGAAAAAGGGGGGTTCACTCGAACCCTTCTTCGAGAAAACCACCCTTGACCTTTCAAACGAATGGGATTTTGCTCGAAGAGGGGTTCGATTGAACCCCCCTTTTTTCAAAAATTATCTTTGTTTTTATTCCAAAAAACATGAAATATGAGGGACCCATTATTTAATAGGGTTCACTCAAAGGGGTGTTCAAGCGAACCCTCTTTGGGTTTGTTTGGACCCAAAATTTTCTTCATGGGGGCATTTTTTTTAATGTTTCTTCCTCAATGGAATTGTAAACCAGTTTTGTGGGATCAATCATATAGGAAGTAAAATAAAGGTCTCTAAATTTCGCACATGATCCAAAGATAAATGATTCCAAGGATTATCAAAGATCTCCAAACCAATTTTGATGTGTGACAAATGCTAATAAGATGGATCAGGTATCATATGTGATTAAAAAATAAGGACCTTAGATGCATGGCAACAACTAGACCGATGTGAATTTGATACAATTATAGATGATGACTGAGCTAGAAAGGTCAACTCATGAATAGATACATGTGTCATGATAGAAGTTGATGTAGGTAAGAAAAGAGAAATATCTAAAGATGGAAATGGTGATGTAACTTATCTGAAGCTAACATTAAAGGGGAGATGAATATCCTCAATGGTGTCATCCAAATCTGTAAGGTGGGATTGTACTTGAACAAAGATGTGATTCCTAGTAGATATGCATCCCAATATGGTGGATTTAGAATAAAAATAACAATGTCCTGATGCAAAGAATCATTGGAACTCATGGATGATTCAACATTGGATTCATATGTAGTAATAGGTGATATGGAAGATGATATCTCAATGGAATCCATGGGACTACATTGTTTATCCCCAAATGATGGTGTCTCACAAGATGGATTAGTGAGACTGGATAGTGTTTTTGTATGTACTAGAATTATATGATAAAATAAAGTAATACCATGATCAAGAAGAATTTTCTTCATTTCAACACTTTGATGCTAAAGATATTTTATTTTTATTTGATTGAAAATGGGATCTTAGACCTAGTGTAGATAGATCATTAAGATCAATCCTTTTTAAAAATTAACATTAGAAACCAAACAAAGAAGGGTATGGGATTGGATAAAAAATTAAAAGGAGAGCCAATCTGCCCTAGATCTAGTTATTTTATTGCTTTTAAAATTATTGGAATTTAATATAGATTGATTGATTTAATTTGACTATGCAACGTAATTAGTAAACATGATGTTTTGGTACAAAAAAAGCTAAAATTATTTAAATAAAAAACACATTTGAGCAAGGCATAATTTTTTGCAGCTATGATATAAATATGAGGCTAGAATAGAGGAAAAGGGAATGGGATGCCGTATACTAAGAGTGATTTCTAGCTCTATAACTTCCATATATGAAGCTTCTAGGTTTGCACTCTACAATTTTTCTTTGAAATCTTCCATGTTCGGATATGAACCTACAAAATCACAACAAAGAGAGGAAAGGGGGTGGCTATATAGGAGTTTTCGTAGTTCAAACCACTATTTTGGTATTTCTACCTCCATGAATAGCCAATTGATTGACTGATAAAAAGTGTGTTCTCTTAGCCTTAAGTGCATCTAAGGTTGTAATGAGATAAAATGCTAAAAATCCTACTCAAATGTATTAGAAAAGGATTCCTAAACGAAATAAATGACATCAACCCAAGAGAAAGTCAAATACACTTAGTAAAATATGAAATACAACAAGACCTTTCCTAGGACAAAAACTAGATCAAATTCTAAAGATGAGAACACTCTGAAAACAAGTCATTAGGTGCTCGAAAGAATTCCAAAGCTATCTCCAAAACCTAGATTCCATCATGATCTTTCATTGGCATTAAACTCCAATCATTGTAGCAACTTGACTAATTTTAAAATTATTCTTGAAAACTTGTAAAAATGGATGTATATTACTTATCCTTAATTTGAAATAATGATTTTCATGTTTATATAGCGGAACTTAGAATAAATTAAAGTGTAGGTCAACTCATTTGATTTTAATTTTTGGGATTAATTTCTACCAAGGCTCAAATTTTAAATTACATCTTTGAAATTAGAGACCAACAAAAAATAGGAAATTAAATTTATCAAGAAAATACCTAGACTAGGGCATTGGATGCCCCTGTCTAGCTATTTCACACTCAACAAAATTTAGTTTGGATATTTAGGGTTTTATATAATCGTGACTTATCCTACATAAGAACACTTGTCACAGTCATTTTGATGATGTTTAATTGATAAGACATTTTCTAGGGAAGTACTGACATATTCACTTGTGTTGATAGGAATAATTGGGGCTAGGGGATGTCTAAAATGCATGAACATGTAAATATTACTAAAAAAAGTTCCAAATAGAGCATGAAATTGCACTTTCACCTTAAAGAGAGTATCATTTTTGACAATACATTTAGCCCCACTTTAGCAACCATATGACACTATGTACATATGCAAGCTAAAGTAAGTTGAAAGTAAATCATATCATAAAAGAATACCCTGGAAAGGGATACTATTAAGGACATATACCATTTTCCAAACCAGAGAACGAAGCCCCCAACATAGTAATTTGTAAAGCCACAATGTTAGGAACTACATCCTACAAGAAGAGAATGAATCCCCTAAAGGAGACAATAGAAGGTTAATCTATATGATTATGGTAAGAAATCCACTTTGGCATCATTGAAGAGGATTAACTAGGAAGATTTTAAAGAATACATAAAGGAAATTTTGTCATAAAAGATTAACTAGGAAGATTTTGAAGAGAATAGAAGGGAAATCCTCTAGCATTTGTTGATGATAATAGTTATTAATTCCAACACCAAATTTTGTTTAAAATGCAAGTAAATCTTGTCATCCTAGCTTTCTTAAAAAAAATTAATCTATTGGATGATTAAATCTAGTATTTGGAGATGTTACATATCAATATGTTTGACAAGTGCTAAAAGGGTGGTGGTGTGAATGAGGCTAAGTATTTTTGATGAGTCTCGCCCTATTGCAGAGAGTGATTGGAAGAGGATATATTATGTCAATTAGTTGTCAATAGCTAGATATATAAGCAAACTTAAGAGGATATGTAGTGTGGCATATTTAGCTATTTGACACACCCACCCAAATTCACATATCAACTTGGAAAGAATTTGAGGTGATTAATATACCAACCAAGCTATATCCACTCTACATTATTACCTAAAGATAACTATGTAATGTCCTGCACAAAGCTAGCTCTCTTGCATCACAAGGATTTCCATTATAGAGAATCAATTGACAATCCCACATATGTCGTCAAGTGAGAATTTTGTGGTCACTAAACTAGTACAAGAACCATTAAGATGGACTCTCAAGGGAACTAAGGAAATAGAAGAGGAATGCCCAATCTCTTGTTTACAGTTTGTCCCTTGCATTGCATATGCTATTCAAACACAAATATATGATTTTATATCTAACTTCAATGCAAGATAGAAGAAGTTCTTTTGAGGTGCATAAATGGTATTGTTGCACACATTAAAATCATATTCTTCTCCATTGCAATAGTGTGATTCCTAAATCAATTTTTGGTATAGATCTCCTTATGTTATAAAGAGATGTTTAAGACAATACAACAAGTCTCCTTGAAAATATTAATTTTCTACCCACTCTTATCTACAAAATCTAATGTAAAAGGGACCAAAGTGAAGGCTCTTAGTATACAATAAAATAAAATCACGACATAATATTGATAAGTATTCACAATAATCAAAACAAAAGATTTTATTTTTACAAAAAGAATTAAAAACAAATCTTAAACAAGATTTTGCATGCATACATAATATCATAAATCCAATATTCTTTAATTTAAATGCGATTCCAAAACAAATAGAACAAAAGAACACAGATTGACAAATATGATCTTCACTTTAATGAATATTTTAGTATCATAGATTTCTAAGATTAAAACCTTAAAAGAAGCTCGGGATTACCTAATTTTGTTATATTCTTACTAAAAAGTAGTTTAATTCCACCCAATGTAATACAAAACATCATCTAAAAAATGACCCGAATTGGCCACTTCTTTCCCGTCCACTCTCAATCAGAAGGAAAGGAGGATAACAGCATAGGAAACATCTTAGGTCCACGTGTTCGACAAACTCCCACTTGGGCGACAAGGAAAGATCATATAGGTATATGGAAAGATCCTATTTATCCTTTAATTATTTGGTATGACAGGTCCATTATTTCAATATTTGTCTCAAATCATATGAGACACACCAGCTGAAGCTTAGCAACATATTATTTCATCTCACTTATGTTCTATGGAGTATCCTACCCAAATATGTGTGGAACAAAGGGCTCTATTTCCTTCCACTATTAAAACATGAGAAACATTATAATTTCAATCTATCATAAAATATACTTGTTGAATTATATGTAGAGTTGTATCATTTCATAGATTGTGATAATTTTTAGGACAATATAATATTAGAGAAATCTATAAAGTAGTTTGTAGTATGAGACACATTATATTGGGTTAGGTTTAGATTTAATGTATTCATGTATCTATCGATAAATAGCATTCATGAACAAAGTTAAAATGATATTCTAATTAAATCAATAATGTAGACATATCAAATGTGTGATGTTGGAAAAAATAAGATTTATTTTTCAAGCACATACAATTTTTAGGCACAAAGCTAAATTTTATTACTATTGTACTAGCAATCTCTAAATTTATAAAAAATGATTAGTACAACCTAAACAAGCACTAATAACATGTTAGAAATTGGGATCTTAGGTTCCTAATCATCAAATATAAAATACAAAGATAAATAAAATGACAATTACAAGATGGACATGTTTAACACATTAAACAATATGTGAATGAGGAAAACCATTCTAAGTAAAATACCCCATAAATCATCATTTTAATAATTAAAACACTTACAAATTTATCTATATAAATGTAAAAAAAACTTAAGGATAACACTTCTCATCACTTCCACATAGACAATAATTATTTTTGTGCATACTGATAAAAGTATTTATTAATCACCATTTTTTCATATCCTCGATGAGAGAGAACCTCCTTAATTATAGGAGGGGGTGAAAGAATACATGAACAGGTATTAATCATATCTATTCAAAGTTGTCGTTTATATATAGTTAATAATGTAATAGTTTATTTGATTATTAATTATTTATATGGTTTATACTTTATAAAGCATACAGTATGCATAAAATTTTATAACTTTATATTAGAACAATATAAGTGCTATGTGGGCCTCTAATAACATTATGTTCTACCATTTTTTTGTCAGAATAACTTTATATCAAACTAGAGAGGAATTTTGTGTTCAAAAGAGCCTTCATTATAATATTTGAGTTCATAATATAGTAACATTTTTAAATTATTTCCTATAATATAGTCAATATTTTATTTTCAACACCTTTCAACCTTCTGTAATGCCCCGCAGTGGAACCCAAGAAACAATACATACATAACATTAAACTTCTGAATAATTATTATTTATAAAACATTTAATATCACCATGTGATTACAAACCTATCATAACGCTCAAGGGTTCCACAACAATACTAGTTAAGTAAACCATTAAACACAACACATCAAGAACTATATGTATAACAAGACAAGAGAAGAGTCAAATCTAGATTACATTACAAGTACATTTACAATAACGAGAGTGGTACAAATCTCGACAAATTACAATTCATAGGACAACAATACCTCATGTAACATCATGAGTGAGAACAATAAAGAATAAGATCAAGAATAGCTGACGACCAAGTCCACGAGCTCGTACAACGATCCATCTCTGTGAATGATGTTCAATCATGAGCTTGCTACAAACAAACATGCCTCAAGCAAAACCACCTGCAGGGGACCCGATGGAAGATGTGGCATGTTCCTCCCAACTATGTGGAAATTGAAATCCCACCCCCTGTGCTATGAGATATAATAGCTCCTCAAGTCAAACACACAACAAGGAGGACATCACCCAATTACATGGTCGACAAAACTGAAATCCCAATGACAAGACAAAAGACATACTCCTAGATCATTAGTTAAAGTTCCCACTTAAATACCAACTTCCGCTAGGTTACCCATGCAACCCCTTTCGGGTTCGGCCTCTAACGAAAGCCACACCTCACAAGTACAATTCTCAATCTGATAAAAAAAATAAGCCAACTTGTATACAAGAGAATACTTCATTCCACATAGACTCAAGATAGTCAAGTACATGCCAAGACATATACAATTGTTGGTATAATTAAATATTTTGTACCTTGTCCTAAGTCATAATTACACCTTAGTTAAGTTTACTTAGGGACCACATAGGAGTTGTTGGAGAATTTCCACCTTTGGTGGACTTATCTTCTTATTACTTTATCACCTCCACCTTTCATGGACATATCATGTGATTAGGTTTCCACCTTTTGTGGTAGGTCCACTATTTGTGGTGGTTATCATATTATCACCTTTCCACTTTAGGTGGAGTGATAGCTTTTCATTGTTGTCTCATGTCATAAGATTACGACAATTGTCATAATCTTATGCACTCCTATGTTCTCACCTTGGCTATATAACCAAGGGGTCTCTACTACATTTGTACACACAAGCAATTCCATTATTGACATTGAATACAGTTTATTCTTGTCATATTATTTTCTCTCTTCTTTGTGCTTTCCATTTGGTCCATAGATCTTGGCATCCATAGCCAATTCTAACATGGTATCAGAGCATGTTTGATTCTAACATGGTATCAGAGCGGGTTGGGTGCCATTGGAGAGTCATTTTCTGAAGAGAGGTACCAGATTTGGGGAGGTTCCATTTTTGGATTTTTATTGTAGGTTTATATTGGAGCTTGCAGGTGCAAATCTAAGCTCACCATTGCATCAGGAAGGTTTGAGAAAGTCGATTTTGCCTTTTGTTTCGTCCAAATTGGACATACGAGGCCAAATCTAAGAGGGTTTGAAGCTGCATTGTGGTTGCTAGATCCAGAAGGTAGCTGCATTTTTGGAGCATTTTGGGTCAAATCCGACCCTACCATCGCATCCAGAAGGGCCAAAAACCCTAAGATCGACTGTCCAATCATCCAATCGGAGCAAGTCATTTGGTGAGGCAAAATTTTTTGCCCGAAGAGTTGTACAGCCCCTAGGTCGTCATAATTGTCGACGGTACGATTTTCTGAAAAAAATTATTTTCGCCGAAATTATTTTGAAATTTTTTTTTTGAAAAATTAAAAAAAAAAACATTCTTGTTTTTTTAAAAAACCTTATTGTAAAAATTTTTGATTTGAAAAATAAAAAAAAAGAAAAGCAAAATTTTTGTAGTACTTTGTACCCGAGGGTACCGTGGCCTAGTCCACGTGGACTCCATGCGGGCCCTGCATTTCACTCCACCGGCGGGCATCCACTCATCTGACATCGGCCAAACAAATTCCGGGCTGTAAAACGAATTCCGGGCAGTAGAAACTCACATTTCCGTCGAATGCAAAAATTTCGGCAATAATGGAATATTCCATCAACGGACAGGGCATATTTCGACATTAATTTCGGCCACAACATATTCCGTTTAGAGGGAAATATTCCTTTTTTGACGGGCCACAGGCCGTCAATTTTAACCTCACGGTTTGATGACATCAGCGCTGCATCAGCAAATATTTGAAAATTTCTACCCCCTCACCATTGGAGTTTTTCCTTTTGCAGTCCGACTTTGAAGCTCCATATCTCGCTCATTTTGGCTCCCTTTTTCGAGCAATTTTTTTTTATTTGGGCTAATTTTTCGTGCTCTTCACAGTGGTGCAATTATTTTTTGGTTTTGGCTTCTGGTTTTTCCAAAAATTGCAGATTCTCATAGGTGTTGCTGCTTTGTCCTCATTTTGGGCACTTCGGGAGCTCATAACTTGCTCCTACGGTAACATTTTTAAGTGCCATTTTTTTTGAAAGTGCATGATTTTTCTTGTACTTTCCAGTGGTGTGATCAGATTTATCTTATCTATTGCAATTTTTTAACTATGATTTTGAGGCCTATTTTGGCAATTTGCATGTACCAAGATCAAAGTCCACTTTGCTATTTTTGCCAGTGGAAATTGTAAATGGACTAAACATAAAGTGCCAAATCAGATATTGCTTGGGGGTTTCTTGATTGAGTGATTTGGGGGGGGGGTCTCTTGGTGCATATTTTTGATCTGTTTGCTTGTGCTCTCTCATTTTCATGGATCATTCTAAGGTTCCTTTGCTCACATCATATAATTATTCAACATGGCATCAAAATGCATGGAGTATTCTCATGACAGAAGGTCACACTCTATATGTTGAAAATAAGGTACCTGAACCTACAGATGCAGATAAAAAGTTAAAATGGATGATCAAACATACCAAAGCTCTTGGATGTCTTCGTAGACTTGTTTCTCAAGATTTGTTGTTTCAGATTGAATCATGTAACAATTCTCATGATGCTTGGGAAAAATTGAAAACATTGTATGGTACTACAGATGAAGTAAGAGGCTATCAAATTGATAATGACCTGATGAGCCTTGATCCTAAGAACTTTGACAACATCCAAGACTACATCACTAAGGTTAATGATCTAAGAGAGCAATGTAAAGCATGTGGAATTGATAAAAAGGACATTCAGTTGGTCTACAATACAATGAACAAACTTGGCCCTGATTATGCTTCTTTTGTTTCTAGCTTTCATACTCATAGATTGACTATGGGGTCTGCATATACTACACCTTCATTTGAATCATTTTCTGAGATGTTGATACATGAGCAACAAAAGCTTATCTCAATGGGTTTCATCAAGACTACTAAATCTTAGGCATTGTTGGTTAATCAAGTGAAGGAATCAGAATCAGAATCAGATAAGAAACATAAGAAAGCAAACAATAATCCACATTCAGATCAAACAAAGAAAAAATCCTCTTTCAAAGGGGAATCATCTAAGAAGGAGAGGCATTTTTGTGCATATTGCAAGAAAGATGGACATGAAGAACACTATTGTTATAAGAAGGACATTGATGAGTTGAAGAATCTTCTCAAAAAGAATCAAATTGATTTTCCTTCTAGAATGTCTGAGTCACCTTCTTCTCTTTCTTCTTCAAAACAGTCTAAATGAAAAGTTCATTTGGCATCTACATCAGGAAATAAAGGTCAAGCTCTTTGTGCTTATTCAAGTCCAGGACCAAGTAGATGGCTTCTAGATTCAGGAGCATCACATCATATGGCATCTTCACAGTCTATATTCTCTTCATTTCAGCCTTGTTCTATGTCTCCTATCTTGATGGGAAACAATACATACATGAGTGTAATTGGGAAGGGATCTATTAGTTTTGGGGACAACACTTTCCAGGATGTTTTGTGTGTTCCTCATTTGACAAACAATCTTCTTTCCATATATCAGATTACACATGGCGGAAATGGGAGAACTGTGGAGTTCACACTTGATTCAGTCATCATTCGAGACTTGGAGAGTAGAGAGATCATTGCTACTGGGGTGGTTGATCATTCATCTCGGTTGTATACCTTTGCAGATTTTGCTTTTGATGGTGACATTATTCCTTCGGCTGTTGATCACACTCCTAGTGTGAACCATGATTCAAAGGAGACATTTGGCTACTTGAACTTGGGAGTTCTCACATCAGATCCAGTACTTGAGCCATGCATTTCATCTCCTCCATCTACTGTTGTAGTTGATGATACTTGTGATTCCACAGTTTGGGTTCCTTGTGCTTCAGTGCAGTAGGATATACATTGTCTTCTAGATATGGCTACTTTGGATGGCTTCTTGACAGGTATTTCAGACTTGTTTGTGGAGTCTCATCTTGCAGATTTGGGGGACATCATTGATGACATTCATCTTCTCTTTGATGAAGATGCTCCTTCTTCAGTTGTTGCAAGGGAACACTCTGACCCTCTTGTTCATTCTCTACATGATAATTCTTTGCAATTTGACATGAGTGTGGATAATTTTGGACAACATTTGGAGGAGGCTTCTTTGTCTTTGGAGGGGATATCATTCTCTTTGGATCATGTTCTACATTCTTCTCTACTAGATGTTGGATTGTACTCTTCAACAGTGTGGCCTAGAACGCCTATTTGGAGTGTGCCAGCTTTCGACATTGACATGGAGACACTTGAGCATGCTTCAAAGACATCATACATCCTGCATACATCCTTGGTTTTGTTTCTTCCTAAGGGGAGGAATGTTGTTCGGCCAGATTGGATCATCTTCAGCATTCAATGTCGAGCTTCTACCATCATTGTAGGAGACTCAACATTGAGGGGGGGCTGCCTTGTCTCTCTTCTACTTCTCTCTTATGGGGGGGTCTTTTTCCTCACATGGGGTTTTTTCCTTCTCATGCATCATTGAGAGCATTTCATTATTGTATTTCATCTCTCTTTTGGGGAGGAGTTTTGTCCCACTAGGTTTTCTCCTTTTCTCCATCTGTGAGAGATTGCATTGCATTTGTACATGGGTACCTAACATGGCCTAGTTGTCGGGACCCATCTTGCATTGTTTGCATTTGTGTACATTCTCCCTAAGTTGCACTTAAGGGGGGGTGTTGGTGTAATTAAATATTTTGTACCTTGTCCTAAGTCATAATTACACCTTAGTTAAGTTTACTTAGGGACCACATAGGAGTTGTTGGAGAATTTCCACCTTTGGTGGACTTATCTTCTTATTACTTTATCACCTCCACCTTTCATGGACATATCATGTGATTAGGTTTCCACCTTTTGTGGTAGGTCCACTATTTGTGGTGGTTATCATATTATCACCTTTCCACTTTAGGTGGAGTGATAGCTTTTCATTGTTGTCTCATGTCATAAGATTACGACACTTGTCATAATCTTATGCACTCCTATGTTCTCACCTTGGCTTTATAACCAAGGGGTCTCTACTACATTTGTACACACAAGCAATTCCATTATTGACATTGAATACAGTTTATTCTTGTCATAATATTTTCTCTCTTCTTTGTGCTTTCCATTTGGTCCATAGATCTTGGCATCCATAGCCAATTCTAACATGGTATCAGAGCATGTTTGATTCTAACAACAATAAACCATGATACAAGCCAGGAAAAGTTTTCACGAGCAATTTCAACTCCACTCAAGAGCATTCAACATGTCCGAAGGTAAAATTCGTATGAACTCAAAACTCGCATGACTCATAGTATCACATTTAAAACAACACGAGAGAAATCTCAAATCTCAATTCAAGATTTTAAAACAACACTATCCTGTTAAGCCTCCTGAAGATGATATACTAAACACCATACTCCAATTCATGACACAAGAATGGATTCTAAACAAGAAATTACATTTGAGCATATTCTACATGCTTCTACCAAGATTCTCCATTCATACATGGCATAAAATAAAGACTACACAAAGGTAATTAATTTAACATTTCTACCAATTCTAATTTATTCATGGTTCATCATCCAATTTAAACTAGTGGACATTCTTTTCAAGATTACAATTAATAATATGTAATATTTTAATACAAACCTAAACAAAGACAACCAAATTACCCCACATCAATTTCTATTTAAAGTGTCCTTTATCACATACAAAACCATTTAAAAATTATTCTAAAATAAAATTTGAAATAATTTTATTTATCCAAACAAAATTAGTACTTGGTATTTATTTATCAAAACATATTTTTCCATTGACAGCTAAACAAATACATTCTACTTGAATAACTTATTTACTTAAATTGAACTCATTGTTTCTCTTTTTATATCTATTTATTAAACTATTCAAGATAATTATAAAATTTATTGCTAATTTCATACAAGATAAAGTAATGAACCTCATCAATTGTAAGTGGTACCTATTCAAAATATAGTATACCTATCTTAAATACACGTCCAGGTAAATACTTATATATATAACCATCTATTAATTTAAAACTATACCTATTGTAATTTTAGTGGGATCACAAAATTTGAATATGACCTTCTTAAAATACATAATACTCTCGTTGACAGTATTAGATAATTCATATGACTAATTTCCAATGCTGTCGACACCCATAATATATATATATATATAGATCACACTTTAACTCCTAATATAATGATAATCACTTAATATACTAAAGAGTTCGACAAAAGGAAGTATGTACCCATAGCCTAAATCAAGGTTCGATATAGAAAAGTGTTGATCAACAAACAACGAAACAAGGAGATTAGAAAATCTTTATTCAGCTAACTCACTATAGGGCGACAATGAATACCACTTTAACTAGCAATACTGTGAGCTATCAGACTCATTGCTCCACTAAGAAAAAATGAGGATGACAAACAGTAATTGCATGCATGTTGCATGCTCGATAAAATACAAAAGAAATGAAAACCCCAAACATAAGAAAGATTTGCATGATGATAGTGAAATCAATGGTAAGTGAAGCATGCACGCCCATGACCCAAAGATAGCCAATTCCTACGGAGATAAGGAAGGTAAGAAATTTCCAGATTTGAAGCCTATATGATGGAAGATTAAAATTCCAAGGCTCTCCAAGACAACGGCTTGGAAAAACACTCTCTCTCCATTCACAAGTAAAAGAAACAAAATAAGCATGAAGAAAAAAAATCTATAAAATAGTTAATTTGCTACATGGAGGGGGAAAGAAACGCTGGTAGGAAATATAGTCAGTCCACGCAACTCAGATGGAAGAACAGATTAAGCCAAAACATAACATGACTCTCACTGCTGAGAATGACTTCAACGTTGAGAGCAAAGATAAATATTATAACTAATCGTCGATCCTACATATTCAAAGTGGCTCACATTAAAACAAAAGTCTTTTTGTACCACAGATTGGTCGAGTCACAGTGGATGACTTACCAAAAATGTATCTCAATGGCTAGAAACAACACAAAATGAAGTCCTTCTCAAATTTTGATTGCAAGGGTATACCTCACACACCCTACACACTCTACAAGGAGATGATGATAATGAAGAAAGCCTCCAAACCAAAATTATCATGCAGCTATTATATACCCATGCATATATTTACTAGTACAACCTTAGCATCTCAAGGTGGACAACAGCCATACTTTTAGCATCGAAATATAATGAAGTCAATAAAAGATTTATGCACTTGTGCAAAGACAATACGCATCACCAATACAGAGATTGAATGCAAGTTGAGAAAATTGGCTTGGCGTCTGAGTACAACAAGGCACTTCCAGATAAGAGACCTTAAAAGAGGAATTCACAGAATTTCCTATGTGTTCAAAGCAATGAATTTACTAAAATTTATTTAATATTGGCCTTACAATTTTGGTTTTCAATTATCCATGCAGATTCCAAGACAAGACTCTTGCAGCAAATTACTATCGAATACATCAAACCCATTTTTTTTACATACTTCAATTCAAGACTTTAAAGCATGAAATTTGGAAGAAGAAAACCTGAAGTGATTTTCCGGAGTCGAGCAACGGCGAAGCGAAAATGTCAAATTTCAATCAACAAATCTTTCACAGTGCAACACAACATCCAAAAATCGATTTTCAAATTTTTAAAACAAAACCCCAGAAGCATACTGAGATAATATTTTCTCATGAAAAATCATCCTCCCCTTTGCTAATTAACATATTTTAATATTTCACAATATTCTAAAATACGCTTTCAAATTTAAACATTTATAATTAATCCTTAATCAATATTACCATTATCATAAATCATTAAATAATCTGAATCAACATTATGAAATCATGGTAAAATGCAACATGACACGACAACAACGAAAACAAGACAAATGAACAACAAAACATAAGGGTGACAACTAATACTCGTTCTTTCAAAACGATGGTTCAAAATAAAGGACAAGTCTATCTTCCTTCAACGATTCCATTGGGCCATGACACACTTAGACCTGAAAAGTAGGTGGAGTCGATGCCTGTACCTGAAAGTTGCATCACACTACATGATCGACTGAAACAACATAGATAACATGAAATACACAGTGAAGAAGAATCACAGTGTAGTAGGGCACTCACAAATGAGTACTGCTAAACTGCCTCCTTCATCGAAATGATGTAAGAAATAGCATCTAAAATCATTCACATCATAGTATCATCATAAACATTACAAAACCTCATATGTCATCATAATTATGTCATCTTGCAAAAATAAATAGAGCATCATAACATAAAGTGTATCATCCATTGAGTTTCACAATCTGAACAAGTAATCCAAGACATAATACATTAGAGTAGCATAGTCTCAAAAATATCTAATGACTATCAACATATCAAAACAACTAGAATAGAAATGTCATTAGGAGGGTCAGTACATCTCCCCCCCCTAGAGTAAGGCTTACTCCTGGAAGCCTACAAATATCCCTAGTAAAAACTCCATACAATCACACATAATCAAGGGTTCGAATACTGAACCACTTGATACTTCAACATAAAAACAACAAATCAACATGGTGAAGCAACCACCATCCAAGTCTCTAAAACACATATCCTAACATAACAAGAATCAAAGTAGAGGAAACAACAGTAAAGGCACCTCCACAGCATCTTGTACCACAATATTTTTGTGAGCTCCTGAATTAGATGCCTGTCCACTTGCAAAAATTTCCACGTTTGTACCCTGATGCCCTGTTCGATGATGATTAACTATAGTGCTCATTCCACGAGTCCTTCCTATATCATTACTTGTTGGCTGCTTAACTGTTGATCTCCAAATGGTTCTAAGTGTATTCCTCTGAGAACATTGTCTCACCAAGTGGCCCTACTAGCCACAATTGTAACATCCTATACTTCGACCTATTGAAAACTATGTGCTTTGAGCTGACTGGATGGGACGATGTTGTTGTGCTCGTATCCAACTTTGAATCCTCCTATGCGTAAGACGATCACCTCAGAACCCAAAGACTATTGGATATATACTATCAAAAGGAACACAACCTAGATCCAATTCTCAGACCTCAAACCTTGTTAAGAATGATAGGTGGCCGAAGAATGTGCTCTCAAAATTTCCAACATAAGTCTTGCTAAAGTAGAAATATTCCTCCTAGGGATCCTTTCCCTTTCCCTAAATACCTGATGACTACCATTATGTCTAGAGCCAAGCCGGATAAGAATCTCCCCAGGCGTAGAATGTAACAGAGGGCGCGAATGGTTGTCATGATCATTCTCATGGGGACTTAGAAAATTAGGGTTCCGATGATCGACGCCATGACTACCTCTTCTAGGAACCCTATACACACCATCCGAGAAAGGAGTCACAACCAAAAGGTTAAAATAAATTTCATAAACTCAAAAACAAAACACCATACCCATTATTAATCATGCATAAAAATTATATAGACTAGCAAACAATATCATAAATCACAACAGAAGGCCACACAAGGGTCCATATGGACATCGAGAAGCAGCATACCAATCCATGATAGAAGAATCCATGAACCAAGAGCCAATAACTATCTCAAAAAAACCAACCTTAAATCAGTAGCTTTATGGTGTTAGGTCATACATAAAGTGAGACCATCCAAACAAGACCACATTGACCTATCCCTTGTTGTATAAGGCAATTAGCCTCCAAGAGATAGTCATCACACAAAGGTGAGTAGTGGCTCCTAGTCGCATACTAACCTCACATACCCCTATCCTCTACGTTTTCTGCATCTACTTCCTCGTACACACTCACCAAGTCTGCCTCATACGTCCTTGGCGAGGAATTACGATACAACACATAGCCGACATTCAAAACAACAATGATAACCAATTTAGCCACCAAGTTCATAAAGAAGAGAAAATTAAAGTTTCATTTCAACAATAAAGAAATAAATATGCGTAATTTCAACACTAAATCAAATATATAACCACTAGGGTTATAAAAAAAATAAGATCACAAGTCATGGCTAAACCTTCACAATCAAATATAACAAACTTTCGGCCCTCACAATCAATTGAAAAATCATCAACCACCAAAAGAAAGTTCACAATCTTTAAAATTGCACTATACAACACTCTGTGACTAGTTACTAGCCACCAAATGAGGAAGGAGAAAACAACGTCTGACTAGAATGATAAAGCCCTGATGTGGTGCAGAATGAGCATGCCATCCACATGACCTAGATTGTATCCACAACTTATCGAAACATCATCACTCTACCTGGTCATACGCCAATCGGAGAAGGCACGTATTGGTCATATGCCACGTGGTAGTGTGTTTGAGGGTCCACTGGAATAGGCACACACAAAATACACTCCACATCGTGATACCTCATGGAGAAGACACAAAAACTCACTGTAGCTAGAGGTATACATGGCTAGGATCTACTCATATGTTACTCGACCAATATGATCAAGGTAATCATGAGGATCCCTCTACAGGTTTTCAAGGCCCCGTAATGCTCATCGCACAAGTAGGCTAACAAAGATAATTTCATAATGCGCCTTCACTTGTCTAAGTATGTGGTATCGTGTAACACGACATCATCACCATCACTATGCCAAAACATGAGTGGGGTGTGGTATCGTACTGCATTATATCAAAATATGTGCAAATACAGTATCAAATCATCATCACCAACACTATGTCGTAACATTAGTGTGGTATGGTATTGTACCTATCACATCATGTCAGAGCATGTGCAGATACACTAAATATATAATGCAATACGATAATATCACAATGGGGCTATTGAGCTTAACCTCTCACACAAATGAGGTTAACTCAACAATGCCAGATGAATGCCTCTATGGATGTCCAAGCATAACTAACAAATCCATGTTGTTGTGCTCAAATATGTGGGGATTAGGTTAACACTTATGGATCAGGTATCTTGATACATCATAAGGGAAAGTAGTGGGTACGATTCCTTGGGATTGGTAGAGATGAGATGCTTTGCACCGCAATATGCGTATGCTACACACTCCTCTCAAAGAACTTGTGGCTGCCACTGTCCCTTCACAGATTTAGGGTCTAGAGAATCAAAAGAAAAAGAACTACTTTTGGTTACTCTTCTATATAAGTTTCAACCACACATGGGTTGGCCCTCAATCAAGTAAAAAACATGCAAATACACACAATGGTATGGTAAATCCCACACCAAAGTGTAACTTTTCCCCATGGATGGGTATCATGTATCACCATAACATGGACACACCAAGCAAGTACCGGTTTTCACAACACTCAAACAAGATACAGTTATTGGTTTCTTATATTTACAAGGGTACAACTACATACATACTTCTATAGGAATATTAATTTTTCATAACCATGGAATACGTATCATAACTTTCCATCCGTAAAATTATATCAGGTTCCATCACACTACTCTTTTCCACAAAGTACATCGTGCTAAGGTAAAAGCCATGAACACTTGATCACTTAACAATTCCACTAAAAAATTCACTAAGATAACAAAGTGAACTCAGATATACCCAAAGTACCTAATGTATGAACTTGTAGCTTTGATACCAAGTTGTAACACCCCGCTGTGGCACCCAAGAAATGTTACATAGGTAACAATAAACTTCTGAATAATTTTTTTTTATAAAACATTTAATATCAACATGTGATTACAAACCTATCATAACGCTCTAGGGTTCCACAACAATGCTACTTAAGTATAACATTAAATACAACACATCAAGAACTATATGTATAACAAGACAAGACAAGAGTCAAATCTAGATTACATTACAAGTACATTTACAATAACTAGAGTGGTACAAATCTCAATAAATTACAAGCCATAGTACAATGATACCTCATGTGACATCATGAGTGAGAATATTAAAGAATAAGATCAAGAATAGTTGACGACCAAGTCCACGAGCTCGTACAACGATCCATCTCTGTGAATGATGTTCACTCGGGAGCCTGCTACGAACAAACATGTCTTGAATAAAACCACCTGTAGGGGACCCAATGGAAGATGTGGCACATTCCTCCCAACCATGTGGAACTCAAAATCCCACCCCCCATGCTAGGAGATAGAATAGGTCCCCAAGTCAAACAAACAACAAGGAGAACATCACCCAATTACATGGTCGAAAAACATGACATCCCAATGACAAGATAAAAGACATACTCCCAGATCATTAGTTAAAGTCCCCACTTAAATACCAAATTCCACTAGGTTACCCATGCAACCTCTTTTGAGTTCGTCTCCTATGAAAGCCACACCTCACAAGTACAATTCTCAATCTGATAAAACATATCAGCCAACTTGTATACAAGAGAATACTTCATTCCACATAGACTCAAGATAGTCGAGTACATACCAAGACATATACAATAAACCACGATACAAGCAGCCAGACAAAGTTTTCATGAGGAATTTCAACTCCACTCAAGAGAATTCAACATTTCTGAAGGTAAAATTCATATGAACTCAAAACTCGCATGACTCACGGTATCACATTTGAAACAACACGAGAGTAATGTCAAATCTCAATTCAAGATTTTAAAACAACACTATCCTTTTAAGCTTCCCGAAGATGTTATACTAACCACCATACTCTAATTCATGACACAAGAATGGATTCTAAAAAATAAATTACTTTTTGCGCATAGTCGACACGCTTCTACCAAGATTCTCCATTCATACATGCCACAAAATAAAAATAAAAATAAAGACTACATAAAGGTAATTAATTTAACATTTCTTCCAATTCTAATTTATTCATGATTCATCATCCAATTTAAACCAGTGGACATTCTTTTCAAGATGACAATTAATAATATGTAATATTTCAATACAAACCTAAAGAAAGAGAAAACCAAATTACACCACATCAATTTCTATTTAAAGTGTCCTTTATCACATACAAAACCATTTTAAAATGATTGTAAAATAAAAATTTAAATAATTTTATTTATCCAAACAAAATTAATTCTCGGTATTTATTTATCAAAACATATTTTTCCATTGACAACTACACAAATACATTCTACTTGAGTGACTTATTTACTTAAATTGAACTTATCGTTTCTCTTTTTATATCTATTTATTAAACTATTCAAGATAATTATAAAATTTATTGCTAATCTCATACAAGATAAAGTAATGAACCTCATCAATTGTAAGTGGCACCTATTCAAAATATAGTATACCTATCTTAAATACATGTCCATATAAATACTTATATATATAACCATCCATTAATTTTAAACTATACCTATTGTAATTTTAGTGGGATTGTAGAATTTGAATATGACCTTAAATTACATAATACTCCCATTGACAGTATCAAATAATTCATATGACTAATTTCCAATGCTGTCAACACCCATAATATATCACACTTTAACTCCTAATATAATGATAATCATTTAATTTACTAAAGAATTCGACAAAAGGAAGTATGTACCCATAGCCTAAATCAAGGTTCGATATAGAAAGGTGTCGATCAACAAACAATGAAACAAGGAGATTATAAAATCTTTATTCAACTAACTCACTACAGGGCGGCAGTGAATACCACTTTCACTAGCAATACCATGAGCTATCAGACTCATCGCTCCACTCAAACAAAACGAGGATGACAAATAGTAATTGCATGCTTGATAAAATAGAAAAGAAATGAACACCCCAAACATAAGCAAGCTTTGCATGATGATAGAGAAATCAACAGTAAGTAAAGCATACATGCCCATGACCCAGAGATAGCCAATTCTTATAGAGGTAAGGAAGGTAAGAAATTTCCAGATTCGAAGCCTATATGATGGAAGATTAAAATTCCAAGGCTCTCCAAGAAAATGGCTTGGAAAAGCACTCTCTCTCCATTCACAAGTAAAAGAAACAAAATAAGCATGAAGAAAACAAATCTATAAAATAGTTAATTTTCTACGCGGAGGGGGAAAGAAAAATTGGTAGGAAATATAGACAGTCCACATAACTCAGATGGAAGAACAGATTAAGCCAAAACATAACATGACTCTCATTGCTGAGATTGAATTCAACGTTGAGAGCAGAGATAAATATTTTAACTAATTTTTGATCCTACATATTCATTTAGTGGCTCACATTAAAACAAAAGTCTTTTTGTACCACAGATCGGTCGAGTCATAGTGGACGACTTACCAAAAATGTATCTTGGCAGCTAGAAACAACATGAAGTCCTCCTCAAATTTTGATTGCAAGGGTACACCTCCCACAACCTACACACTCTACAAGGAGATTGTGATAACGAAGAAAACCTCCAAACCAGAATTATCATGCGACTATTATATACCCACGCATATATTTACTGCTACAACCTTAGCATCTCAAGGTGGACGACACTCATAATTTTAGCATCGAAATATAATGAAGTCAATAAAATATTTAAGCACTTGTGCAAATACAATACGCATCACCAACATGAAGATTGAATGCAAGTTACAAAAATAGGCTTGGCGACTGAGTACAACAAGGCACTTCCAGATAAGAGACCTTAACCTAAAGTTGTGGAAGATAAGAATAGTTAATAATAAGAAAGTATAGACAACAAGTCAAGATGACCATACAAGTGCAACAATCACAAAACATAAACAAATACCATTGGTGCCCGAACATGCACTAACCCATGTGCAGGATGAAGTTGAATAGAAAAACTTATGCAACAAGCAATAACAAAAGATAATAAAATGACATAACACAGATACCGACATGAATGATATTATCATCAAGTACATGCATAGAATGAAAGAATAATTTATGACTCAACCATTTATTTCTGATTCATCTGTCAATTACAAACTGGGGTATAAAATCAGCAGGGATTCAACCAAAAAGGACTTACATGCACCGGTTTTCCTGAAAAGATCATATATCACGGTGGATCTTAACTAATTGAGCATAATTTTGATTATATATTTATTTGCCCATTAAAATCATAGATAGATCCAAAAGAGGAATTCACAGAATTTCCTATGAGTTCAAAGCAATGAATTTACTAAAATTTATTTAATATTGGCCTTACAATTTTGGTTTACAATTATCCATGCAGATTCCAAGACAAGACTTTTGCAGCAAATTACTATCGAATACGTCAAACCCATTTTTTTTTTTACATACATCAATTCAAGACTTTAAAGCACAAAATTTGCAAGAAGAAAACCTGAAGTGATTTTCCGGAGTTGAGCAACGGTGAAGCGAAAATTTCAAAGTTCAATCAACAAATATTTCACAGTGCAACATAACATCCAGAAATAGACTTTCAACTTTTCAAAACAAAACCCCAGAAGCATACCGAGATAATATTTTCTCGTGAAAAATCATCCTGCCCTTTGAAAATCCCATTTCCCCAATTAAATATGATTTCCACTTACAAATTTCAGATTGCAAGCAAATTCATCCATCAGTTAAACTTTTTGAACATCTTGCTCAACCTAGGGTATTTTGTAACTTTAAATCACAACTGTTTGTTATAGTTTTCGAAAATATCTGAATTGAAAAAGTAAATCAATTACAAATAATTAACCTTTGATAATTAACATATTTTAATATTTCACAATATTCTAAAATATTCTTTTAAATTTAAACATTTGTAATTAATCCTTAATCAGTATTGTCACTATCATAAATCATTAAGTAATCTAAATCAACATTATGAAATCATGGTAAAACACAACATGACACGACAACAACGAAAACAAGAAAAACAAACAACAAAACATGAGGGTGACAACTGATACTCATTCTTTTAGAATGATGCTTCAAGATAGACGATAAGTCTATCTCCCTTCAACGATTCTATTGGGCCATGACACGCTTAGACCTGACAAGCAGGTGAAGTCGATTCTTGTACCTAAAAGCTGCATCACACTACACAGCCAACTGAAACAACATAGATAACATGAAATGCACCATGAAGAAGAATCACAATGTAGCAGGGCACTCATAGATGAGTACTGCTAAACTGTCTCCTTCACCGAATTGACGTAAAAAATAGCATCTAAATCATTCACATCATAGTATCATCATAAACATTACAAAACCTCATATGTCATCATAATTATGTCAACTTGCAAAAATAAACAAATCATCATAACATAAAGTGTATCATCCACTGAGTTTCACAATCTGAACAAGTAATCCAAGACATAATACATTAGAGTAACATAGTCTCAAAAACATCTAATGACTATCAACATCTCAAAACAATTGGAATAGAAATGCCATCAGGAGGGTCACTACACCTTCTACCAATGTAAACTAGCCTTGGAGACTTTGATCCATTGCTTACAAAGGTTGTTGAAGGATACCTTTAAAGAAACTCAAGATAGTTTTATTTGAGATATTTCTAATGCATCCAAGGAGTCTAATTTTTATCCAATGGGCTAGGAGATATGACCTCACCAAGCTAAGACCAAAATTAAATACTTTCCTATATTCTTGAATTTATGCAATTATTATTTTTTCCATCCAACTATCGATATAACTTTCAAAGAGAACACATATGTGGTGACCTTTTAAATTATTTGAAAATGTATTTAAATATGCTCAATTGGAAGCCAATAGACATAGTTTGAGGCATATAGATCATAAATTGACAACATCAATTTGGCAAGAGATTTTCCATTTAGATATAATTAAGGAATTTATGATCAAGGATGATGTAATAGAATGACTTGATGCACTATGACACATGTGAATTTGACAAACGTGAAAAGTTTAAAAATTGGCAAGGTAAAAAATGAGGCTAATAGTTGTATACAAAAGAGAACAAGGACTATTAAAGACATAGTAAGAATTGAGAATATATAGTGAAAAGACTAGTGCCTTATCCATTAGGAAACAAAGTAAAAAGTAACATAGCATATAAAAAGAATGAAAGATTTTATGCAAACTAAAAAAATGATGAAACACACATAGAAACCCAAACAAAAAAGACACAACAAGAACTAATCATTAACTTATCTATATGGTAAGACACTCTTACATCAAACTACTTTTAGAAGATCATCCAAAATTATTAACAGGTTGAGAGAAATAGGTTATTGTGCAAAATAAAGGAGCATATTATTGAAATACCTTTGAAATTAGAAGCTATTTTATGATTATAAAGAGAGATCTAGAATTTATGAAATGTAAGAACTTTTTGAATATCATTATAGTCAAACAACCACTTCTCATCATAAATTTTTGAAGCCTCTTAAACTAATTCAATGTCATCTTGTAATCTCTTCTTGAATTCCATAAAATATACTAATATTATATTTATAAATGCATGCTTGATCATTTAGATTAGAAAAGAATAAATTTTGAATTATATGTATCCTAGTGAATAAAATTCCATTAAAATGAACTCAAAATCCACATAATGGACAATGTTCTCGATAAGCATGGAATCATTCCTAAATAAAATAGTTTCATCCTTCGATATTTTATGGCACAATAATGGAAACTTAGTACCTTCAAAATCATCAACCAAAATATCCTCATCCATAATTTGTAAAGGGAAATAATAACTCCATATAGAAAGCTATCATGAGATTTTCTTAGGCACCAACTTTATATAAAAACCAACAAATATAAAATGTCAATATAGCTTTATTTATATGTTTCATTAAAGTTCGATCTATACTACTAAAAATTTTGTGGGCCATTTTGTTGGTAGGTAATGAACTAATTGAATAGAAAGTTTTGGTCGGCCACATGAAATTTTTTGTTATAAAAGCAAATCTCTTGAGCTATTGAATGTGCAAATTCAACTTCAAAAAAAGAGATCATGGATTCTGATCTTCCAGTCGTTGATCTTTCTCTCCATCCCTCCATATTTGCAGAGAAAGGAGATCTATATTTGGAAGGAAATGATGAGTTAAAGAAACTGAGGGAGTCTTGTCAAGAGTTGGGTTTCTTCCATATAGTAAACCATGGAGTGGAAACAACTCCGATAGAATGTGTTTCTAGAGATATGTTTTCCCTGTTAGAGGAAGTGAAGAAAAGAGCGATCTGATAGGCCAAAACTAGGGTAAATAATAAGAAAGATTTCAGCTTGGTCTAAGAGTGTAAACTTGGGGATCGTAGTTTGTGAGAATTATTGTGGCAGTATACCTAAGGGGGGAAAGAAGTGAGTTAAGGGGGAATGAATGCAGCTAGAACACACATAAATTTCCTAGTGAAAATATGGTCCAAATTTCTTATTCTATATTCTTGTCAAAAAAACAACAGGAATTGTTAACAATCTATGTTGGGAGCAACAGTGACATTAATTATTACAGACCACATAAACCTCCTTTATAAATTAGAATATAACTCACACTTTATGCTTCAAATAAACACACCAACATTGACAAAATATCAATATCTGAAATGATTATCCAATCAAGATTAGTTTAAAACCAGCTTGTAAATAAAATGCAAGAAATTAAATCATACAAAAATAAAATGTAGAAGAAAATTAAATTGCACAAAATATAAATTATAACTGTCTCAAACATGCAGCAACCTCACCGAGCATTCCAAGAGTGGGCCCTTCCTCTGGTTCACACGGTGAGTGGAAATAAAATGCGTCTCTACATTGGATGATTCAACAAAACAATATTTTATTTCACAAAGATAATACATAAATCTTCTATAAGAGTGTTGATCAAATTCTATTAAAGTCTATCTATATTAATCTCCTTTGGGCTGATATTACATACATATTTATAGCCCATGGCTACAACAACTAATATCTAAAATAGTGTAAACAAAATAACTTATTTTGGCCTATGGCCAACAAAAGAATGGTGTACATGTAATCTTGGTCGCAACAATAAATCAGAAAATGTTGTCTTTAAAAACCACCTATATCTTTTTGCTCCTTTATTTTCTGAAGATTCTGCCACATGCAAACTTAATTGGGCTCATTCTTGACAAAACCCATGTTTTAGATTTTCGAGATTTGTCTTCATTTGCTCAAAAATTACAATGCAAACAGACTTGTTATAACTGTAAGCAATAATAGAGGGAATGAATCTTTGTAGATTTTCCTCCAATTATTTAGCAACAAATATCTAGCATGGGTTTCCTCCTTTATTCCATAAGAATAAAATATGTGGAGCCTTGACCGATTGCATCTGCTCCATCTTTTGTGGACCACAAATCATCTTGTTATAATAAATAGTTAAGGTTTTTGGTTTCCTCTTCATAGTCGACAATTGCATCTTTATTTGAAAATAACCATGATTTTTGTGCTTATTCGAATTTAGCAGTAAAGGGTAACCAATGCCACCTTGGATGATGATGTCATCTTTTAAAAAGATGACATAAAGAAATTGCTGGTCAGAAGGTAATACACAAAAGTTCCTAACCAAAAAATGACAGGAAGATATTCTACATAAAAGGTGACAGGAGGTTCTTCTAATCAGCATGCTGCAAGTTGTATTCCTCAAGTCTAAAAACCACAATGCTTATTAGTAAAGACAACCAATCATTAATTTCCATATTTTATCCAAAACTCTATTAAATATAACTTATACATATTTAATCATATACAACATAAAATGTGGAAATAATATGATATGGAATGAAAATGGAATGTGGAAGTGGGTGTGAAGGTATATAAAATAAGCTTAAGTATGGCATAAAATGGGACACAATTGGCTCTCATCATGATCTATCCCATACCTGGTACCGATTATTCCCCACATAGTGTAGGAGCTAATGGAAAAGATTCAATTCCTGAGAGTATGCATTTCCCTGGTGACAGTGTTCTACCCAATTCAGTTACCGGATCTCCACCAAGCTATGGCCTCATGAAAACCACTAGTTTTGGTATGTTAATTGCCATTACCGTCTTTCAATGCTAGTTATCTTGTGATAAAGTCTATTATGGTCAAGATATTAGTCATCTTAACACCAAAGGTGTTAGGATAGGTGTGCCTATAATTTTAAGGATGGAGTAGTATTAAATACAAAGAGCTTGCAATGAAATAAGTTTGCATATTTTATTATTATTATATTATATATTATTTTTAATAGGTCGTTATTGATTATTTTTATTATAATATGCAGAGAGAGTGTGCATACATATAACTCCCACATGATGAGTCTTGGTCAGAGGATCATAAAGCTCATTATACTTAGTTTGGGATTGGATGTGTCCAAGTACTATAAATCTGATCTTTTTACAAGTTTCCTAGAAGGATACTTACTTATGAACTACTATCTCAATACAAAGGATGAAGAAGAGCCTCAAAATGCTCACAAAATCTCTATAGGTCATACAAATATTGGATTCCTTACAATTTTATACCAAGATGATGTTGGGGGTCTTCAAATTTGAATAAAAGAAGACAAATGGATTGATGTTAAACCTTTGAAGAGATCATTTTTTGTTAAACTTGGTGATTGTTTATAGGTAAAAAAGAACAATGAACCATTTTCATCAAATTTTATTATTATTTATAACCATGTGTACCTTCCATATCTTATTTACGAGTGAGTCATTCCTTTCTTTATGTCTCTAGAGAAGTTTTATTTTTAAAGTGTTTTCTCGAGACTTCATAATCTAATCCTATTAATAATTATACTTTTTATGTTATGGATTACCTTATATAAATCTTTTATCAAGCTTTTATTTTGTTTTCAACTATTGGGGAAGTATAAAGGTCTTAATACTAGTAAATTTTGTTTAAAAAAATTATATTATCCTCTTTTAATTTCCTTTTTAGTCTAACTTATAAATTCTTTCATTTTGTATGTGATAGATATGGAGTAATTACAAATATTGTAGTGTAGAATTGTAATGCCCCGCCGTGAAACCCAGGAAGCATTACACTAAATAACCGAATAATTTCTTTTTGAAACATATAATATCAATAAGTGATAAAAACCTATCATAAATGTTCTAGGGTTCCACAACGATGCACTAAATTAAACAATAAATAAAACACATCCAAAACTTAAAAACTCAGATCAAGAGAATAGTCATTTACAAATTCAATACATGAATAGTTATATTATAAGTTCGTTCATAATAAACGGGATTGTAACAAATCTCGTGGTATAACAAAGAAAAATACAGTGAGATCTCATGTAACATCATGAGTGAGTACAATAATGAATAAGATCAAGAGTAGATGACACCCACGAACTCATCCAATGAATAACTCTATGAACGACATGCAACTAGGATCCTTCCAAGACAAACGTAATTCAAACAATATCACCTGCAGGGGACCCAATGGAAGATGTGGCACGTTCCTCCCAACCATGTGGAACTCGAAATCCCACCCCCTATGTTAGGATATAGAACAGGTCCTCAAGTCAAACAAACAATAAGGAGGACATCACCCAATTACATGGTCGAAAAACTTGACATCCCAATGAAAAGACCAAAGACACACTCCCAAAACCTTAGTTAAAGTTCCCACTTAAATACCAACTTCCGCTAGGTTACCCATGTAACCCTTCCAGGTTCGACCCCTAATGAAAGCCACACCTCACAAGTACAATTATCAATCTGACAAAACAAATAAGCCAACCTGTATACAAGAGAGCACTTCATTCCACATAGACTCAAGATAGTCGAGTACATACCAAGAAATTTACAACACAATAAGCCACAATACAAGCAAGACAAAGTTCTCATGAACAAATTCAACTTCACTCTAGAGTAATCCACATGTCCAAAAGTAAAATTCATAAGAACACAAAACTTGCATGGGCCATGTTAATACATTTGATACAACATGAGAACAACTGCCATTCTCTAACAAAAAATTCAAAACAACACTAATATTTTGAGCCTCTAGATGACAATTCCATCAATGACTTATCTCAATGAAATTAGATTCCAAGAAAGAATAACACTTGCCCTAATTAGATTATTATTTGCTTTAAAAAAATTAAATTAATAGTTATTCTTCAAAAATAATTAAATGTATTCAAATACCTTGCCTCAAAACCATTCAAATATGTGTGTTAAAAGTAAATTAATAAAGAAAGACAAAATCAACAATGTAATTTCCTTCATTTTCAAATTGCACAACACATATAACCTCAACCTTACAATATCATTATATTCCTATATTCATATAAGTTTAACAACACATGTATCATTTGCAAAGTATAAAATAGAACACTAAACTATATACGCTTCATGTTATAATTTTAAGAATAAACATAAATAAGCAGTAACGAAGTGTCTAATCTCATTGTTAAATAACACTGACTATTTCCTCCTAATCGGTGATCTAAAAGTTCATCGTTACAATTCAAAAACAAAACAAGAAGATCATAATTATGGTATTTTTACCATTTAACAAATAAAATAAACATTCTAAACAAAGGATAATATTAAATCATTATATTTATAAACCAACCATTTTACTCAATATGATAACCATTACTAATAACCTATAGACACAATTTACAAAACAATATACATTGGCATATCTTTAGTGGTCTCATTTATTCTATCCTATATCAACAAATAAGTATAAATTTATTAACTAACCAACCTATACATAAGTCAATTATTATTAGGAATAACATTAATACTTATTGAATTAGAAACAACAATCAACCTCAATTTACATATATAAATACAAATAGATCAATTATATTCTTGTAAACAAGAAATTGTACTATAATAGTAATCCAATCATAATTATAAATAGGATTATACCAATTGCACTCATGAAAATATATATACAATTGATCTTTTACAACCATGATCTTTAAAAAACTAATGTTTATTAAATTTCAATGTTTATATTAATGAAAGTCAACCAAACATAGACTACCAATAATATAAATAATTCAATCTTGAATAGAGAAAGTATGTGCCAATTCCAATCAAGAAAAACATATAAAATAAAGGAAATTACACTACGCGCGCCATAATAGAGATTCCTTAGCATTTAAAAAAAAAAACCTACAATTGACCATCGTTTGGAACGCCCTGCAAGGGAAAATACTGAAGTCAGAAAGAAAAGATCGACAAAGTAATAGATCCTCCTGAACCCGCCAATGCTCATGCAATAAGCAAATTACTCATGAGTTGGATAGTATGCCATGCATAGGAGAACATGCAGGAGAAAAACATAACAAATCAAAAAACAAATGTAAGAGAAACGCATGTTACAAAACCATTGGTTGTGAATAGAATTAGGAAGGTTTAATAAATCTATATGCCCTACCAACTCCAACATTCACAAGAGCGAACGGGATGAAAACATACTACTACACAAACGTATCTAAGGACAATGGGTGATAGAACTCAAACACATGCAAAGCAAATACAATATTCTCATACATGGGAGAAGGTAACTAGCAAGCTCGAAATCATAGTCTTCTATGTCAAAATAAGTAAATCTGTTTTATATAGTTGTTGATTGGGAAAGTTTCCCAAACTTTTCTGCTTTTCCTTTTTTCTATTTGGGAATGTTTCCCATTCGTTGTTTTTGTTGCTTTCTTGAGTTTTTTTTTTTGCTGTATATATTGCTCTTTGATTTTCAATAAAATGTGTGAAGACTGTTTGCTGCGATTTGTTGTTCAAGCATAACAAATTTATCATTTCTGCCTCTTTGTTTTAGTGATATATATTTTGTTTATTTAGTTGTTAATGGTGTACTATAATTTTGTGGCATTTGTTTATTGTTTCTAACATAGGGTATCAGAGAAGGTTTGAAATGGCAATGAATGCTAACAATACACAACTACAAATTCCTAAATTTAATGGGAAAAACTTTGATTTTTGGAGTTTTCAAATGAATATTTTGTTTAGATCACAAGAGCTATGGGATCTTGTGTAGAATGGGTATTCAGAACCCGCAAATGCAATAGAATTAGCAACACTCACACAAAATGAAAGGAATTTACTAGAGAATAATCAGAAAAAAGATCAAAAAGCATTATTGTTCATTGTGCAGGGCCTTGATAAAACTCTCCTTCCAAGAATTACAACTATTTCGAAAACCAAAGAAGCTTGGGATCTTCTTTCCCAATCATTTCAAGGTACAAAAAGAGTAAGAAAAAACTGTTTACAAATGCTTAGAAAGGATTTTGAAATTTTACAAATATCAAATTTTGAAAGTTTAGGAGATTTCTTTACTCGCACAATGGGGATAGTTAATCAGATGAAAATAAATGGTGAGGTTATGAATGATCAAAAAAATTGTTGATTTTTTTAAAGAAGTTTGCCTACAAAATATGATCCAGTAGTTATAGCTATTGAAGAATAAAAAAATCTAACCTCTTTATCTATAGATGACCTTATGGGTTCATTGTACACACATGAGCAAAGAATAAATAAATCAGAAAAGGAGCCACTTGAGAAAGATTTAAAGAGCAAAGTATCTTTGAAAGAAAAAGATGCCGCACTAGAATCATCTTCAGCACAAAGAGGAAGAGGTAGAAATTCAAGAGGAAGAGGATGACGATTTCAACAAAGAGGCAGAGGTCAAAGAAGCAATAGAAGTGATGAAGAAATTTGTAATTACACTCAAGCAAGAGGTAGAGGTAGGACAAATTTTCAGCAAAGAGGTAGAGGTTTTCAGAGGTATGATAAATCATCTATTCAATGTTATTACTATCAAAAGTTTGGACATATTGCAGCTGAATGTAGAAAAAATATTGCAGATGAAAGTAAACATGAAGCCCAATATGCAAATGAAGGTGAAGGGCAGGAAGGATATGTCTTGCTAACATGCAACACAAAGGAGGAATTAAATGATGAAAAATGGTATGTTGATAGTGGGTGTAGTAATCATATGACTGGATGCAAAGAGATAATTCAGAATTTGGATGAGTCCATCAAATATGAATTTAAGATGGGAAATGATTCAATTGCATCAATCATGGGGAAAGGGAGGATATTAATCACAACAAAACAAGGTGAAAAAAATATATCGGTGATGTATTTTATGTACTAGGTTTGAAGCATAATTTGTTAAGTGTAGGTCAACTTGTGCAAAAAGGCCACACTATCAAATTTGAAAAAGATTCATGCATTATTGTTGATGGTAAAAACAAGCAGATAACCAAAATACCCATGACTGCTAATAGGATGTTTTCTCTAAGTATTAGAAATAATATGCATTTAAGTTTCAATGCTCTTGTAAAAGATACACAGTGGTTATGGCATCTTAGATTTGGTCATTTAAATTTTGGTGGACTTAATATTTTGCATAAGAAGAACATGGTAATAGGTTTACCACTTATCCAAAAACCGGATGAAGAATATGAAGGTTGTATTGTTGGAAAACACCATAGAGAACCCTTTCCAATAAGGGATTCCTGGAGAGCCTCAAAGCCACTGGAGCTAGTTCACTCAGATCTATGTGGACCAATTGAGGTTGCTTCATTATCTGGTATGAGATATTTTTTGAGATTTATTGATGACTATAGTAGAAAACTTTGGGTGTATCCTTTGAAAAATAAATTAGATACTTTCAAGAAATTCAAAGAATTTAAAGAATTAGTTGAAAAGCAAAGTGGTTAATTTCTCAAAATTTTAAGGATGGATAGGGGTGGAGAGTATATTTCACATGAATTTCTTAACTTTTGTATTGAAAATGGCATAAAAAGGAAACTAACAACAAGGTATACACCAGAGCAAAATGGTGTAGCTGAGAGAAAAAAATAGAACAATTTTAATATGGTAAGGAGTATGCTTAATTTTAAGAATTTATGAAAAGTCTTTTGGGCAGAAGCAGTTTGTTGTGCAGGTTATATCTTGAACAAATGTCCTACAAACTTAGTATGGGGCATGACACCAGAAGAAGCATGGGGAGGATATAAACCCCGGGTAGATCATTTAAAATTTTTTGGTTGTATTGTTTTTTCTCATGTTCCAGATGCACTTAGAAGTAAATTGGATGGTAAGGCAGAAAAATGTTTCTTTGTTGGGTATAGTGAAGAATATAAGGTATATAGATTATATAATCCTGAAACAAAAAATTTGGTGATAAGTAGAGATGCAAAATTTATTGAAGATCAGGATGGTGTTGGAATTTGAAATAGAAATATCAACAAGTTAACTTTCAAGATGAAGCTGCAAATCAACAACAAATTTCAGTTGTTAACAAAAAATATTTTTCAACTCCACCAAGTCATAGACATGTTTCATCAAACAGTTCTCCATCATCTACCTCACAATCTCCAAAAAGGTGGCAAAAAACAAGGTGCTTGTCTGATATATATCAAGAAACAACAGAGGTAAATGAAGATATTTGTCATTTTGCATTTTTTGCTGATAGTCATCCTGTTATTTTTGAAGAAGCTATAAATGATGATAAATGGGTTAATGCTATGAATGAAGAAATTGCAGCCATAGAAAAGAATCAAACATGGGACATTGTAGATCTCCCTAAGCATAAGAAGGCAATTGGACCAAAGTGGGTGTATAAAATAAAGTACAATGAGCAAGGTAAAGTGAATAAATACAAGGCTAGGTTTGTAGTGAATCGCTACAAACAAAAATCGGGTATTGATTATAATGAAGTTTTTTCACCTATAGCTAGAATGGATAATATTCGTATGATTTTAGCTCTTTCAGCACAAAAGGTTTGGAAACTCTTTCATATGGATGTAAAATCAGCATTCTTGAATGGTGTATTGGAAGAAGAAATTTACATTGAGCAACCACTTGGTTATGAGATTAAAGGTCAAAAAGGTAAAGTTCTCAAACTAAAGAAAGCCTTGTATGGTTTAAAATAGGCACCTAGAGTTTGGTATGAAAGGATTGAATCATATTTTTTGAAAAATGGTCTTGAAAAATGCCCTTATGAGCCCACCTTATTTATAAAACAAAATAAAAAAGGTGATGTTGTGATTGTTTGCATTTATGTTGATGATTTGCTTTATACTGGGAATAATGAAAACATGCTTAAAGAATTTTCAATGGCAATGAAGAATGAATTTGAGATGACTGATCTTGGTTTGTTGTGCTATTATATTAGTTTTGAAGTAACTCAAAATTGTGATGGGATTTTTATTTCACAAGAAAAGTATGCAAATGATATTTTGAAAAGGTTCAAGATGGAAAATAGCAAACCAGAAATTACACCTTTTGCCATGGGTGGGAAGTTGAGAAAAAAGGATGAAAGAAAAAAGGTAGATTCTACTTTGTATAAAAGTTTGGTTGGAAGTTTAATGTACTTAACTGCAACAAGACTAGATATCGTGTATGCAGTAAGTTTGATAAGCAGGTTCATGGAGGATCCACATGATACTCATCTACAAGTAGGTAAAAAAATACTAAGGTATGTGAAAGGGACTTCAAATCATGGATTTTTTTATGAAAAGAAGAGTGTTTTGAAGTTAACTGGTTATATAGATAGTGATTGGGCTAGAAGTCAAGATGATAGGAAAAGTACTTATGGGTATGTTTTTACTCTTGGTTCAGGTGTAATTTCTTGGTGTTCAAAGAAACAACCCATTGTTGCATTGTCCTCAGTAGAAGCAGAATATGTGGTAGCCACTTCAGCAAGTTGTCAAGTAGTTTGGTTACAAAGAATTCTTGAAGCATTGTTGCAACCCCAAATGGAAGAAACAATTATATTTTGTGATAATCAATAAACTATCGCGTTTTCTAAAAATCTAGTCTTTCATGGAAGAAGAAAACACATATACATCAAATTTCATTTCATCAGAGAGTTGGTTAAAAATAATGAAATCAAACTTTCTTATTGTAGGTCCAAAGATCAGGTTGCTGACATTTTGACAAAGCCTTTGAAAGAAGAAGATTTCAATAGATTGAAGAAAATTTTAGGGATGACAAGCTATCCCACAAATCAGATTTCAGGAAGGATGTTAAAATAAGTAAATCTGTTTTGTACAGTTGTTGATTGGGAAAGTTTCCCAAACTTTTCTACATTTGCTGATTGGGAAAGTTTGCCAAAATTTTCTGCATTTCCTTTTCTCTATTTGGGAATGTTTCCCATTCGTTGTTTTTGTTGCTTTATTGAGTTAATGTTGTTGTTGTATATATTGCTCTTTGATTTTGAATAAAATGTGTGAAGACTGTTTGCTGCAATTTTTTGTACAAGCATAACAAATTTATCATTTCTGCCTCTCTGTTTTAGTGATATATATTTTGTTTATTTAGCTGTTAATGGTGTACTATAATTTTGTGGCATTCATTTATTGTTTCTAACATTCTAGCCGCGACTGTCTTAATATTATGATAGATGCACACATAAGTCCAGATGTGAGGACCGCTAGCCAAGGAGTGGACAAAAGGGATATCTTCTCAAGAAGATATGAGGTACAATACAAATGTGATGTTGTTTGCGAGGAATGTTGGATGTGATTGAAACACGCCAAATATTTTCATGAAAAGATCATTGGGATTTGACCAAAGTGTTATGATTTCAGGCCTCAGGTTACCATGCATTTTCCCAGCAAAGAATGCTAGGAATGGCCACTCTATGGGGCCCAACCCACCAAGCTTGTGGTTTTCTCTGCCCTTCGACAATAATCTGCATCTTCTTATGGCTATTTTTGGCATTGAAACGTCTCTCTCTGGGTTGAAACAGTTGGATTTGTCTGCGTTGCACACTACCTTTATCACATTCTTGGACAACTCCGCATTATCTCTCAGACTATAGACGGCCTATATATCATCCGATATTCAAAATAAATGAAGGAAAAATCCCATGTGAAAAGAGAACAAGAGGATCCACATACCTAGAAGAATAATCTCGTAAAGGAGATACCAATGGGTGAAAGGCTAAACAACCTTCAGACTGAAGATAATGCCAACTCAAATCATATGCCATGGAAAACTAGGAAACAAGAGAATATAAGCCAAACACTAAAACCCAAGCACAATGAATATGAATCTGGTCTATATGTATTCCAAAGCAAATTTATCAACACAGATGACTGAATCAAAAATTTTGAAAAAAAAAAAATATACAATAAAATTCATGTATTCCAAGCTATTTTTCATCAGCTATTTACTAATGGCTTTGTTTTCTTTTGTTGTGGAGGATTAAAACAAACTTTGGCATGAATCTCAAATAAAATTGATAGTAAGAATTTTGATAAGAATCTATTAGAACGAGCTTAAAATTCGAAGGAAGAAAACCTGATACGCCTTCCGAATTTGAACAACAACGAAGCGAAAACCTAGATGTTCAATCCCCAAAACTTTCACAATCCAAACACAACTTCTAGAAATCGATTTTCAGCCTTCCAAACAGAAAACCCCCCCAAAAAAAACATATACAGGGATCATCTTTTCTCGTGAATCACAATCCCCCCCTTTCGAAAATCCCATTGCCGTCATAAATACAATTTCCACTTACAAATTTCAGATTGCATGCAGTTTTTAGTTAGCCAGTTCCAACTTTTCAGATATCATGTTAAAAAAAAGATATTTCACAACTTAAATCACAACTCATTGTTCTAGTTTTGAAAAATATCATAATTGCACAACTACATCAATTACAAATAATTAAATTTTTGCAAACAATATATTTCTATATTTCACTTTTAATTCCTCTTTAATCTAAAAATAACTTTTTAAATTTAAATTTTTTAATTAATCATTAATCAATATTACCTTTATCATAAATTATAAAATAATCTAAATCAACATTATGAAATCGTGGTAAAACACGTCATGACATGACAACAAAAAAAACATGACAAATGAACAAAAAAACATAAGGGTGACAAATGATATTCATTATTTCAGAATGATGGTTCAAGATAGAGGACAAGTCTATCTCCCTTCAACGATTCCATTAGGCCATGGCACGCTTAGACCTGACAAGCAGGTGGAGTCGATGCTTGTACCTAAAATCTGCATCACACTACATGATCAACTAAAACAACATAGATAGCATGAAATACACCGTGAAGAAGAATCACGACGTAATAGGGCACTCACGAATAAGTACTGCTAAACTATCTTCTTCACCAAACTAACACAATAAATAGAATCTAAAATCATTCACATCATAATTCCATCATAAACATTATAGAACCTCATATGTCATCTTCAAAAAGTAAACATAGCATTATAACCTAAGTGTATCATCCACTGAGTTTCACAATTTGAACAAGTAATCCAAGGCATAATACATTAGAGTAACATAGTCTCAAAAACATCTAATGACTATCAACATCTCAAAACAACTATACTAAATACATCATCAAGAGGGTCACTACAAGAACATCATGTGGTGTATGGAGGGTTGAAAAAAAAAGGGGCGGTTATCCATAGCTTTCTTTTTGACCTTTGAAAAAAATGTAGAAATTGAGGCTCTTGAAGAGCTTATAAATGAAAAGCATCCACAAAAGTATAATGTTGCAAAGTTTGGTGAGATAATTGCACGATACGTCCAATTAGGCCCAAATTTGGGTGGATCCAATTACTTCTTAATATAAGATTACAATATGTTTAATTCATATATATTGTAATGTATTTATAGTGTGGAGTGTAAATTATTTCAAACATTAATGCATTACAATTAAGTATATGTAGTTTATTTTTCCTTATCCCTCAATAATAATTATATTAGAACATAATGCACCATTGAAGGGATTTCTCTCGTGTTATTCTTAATGCTAACAAATTTGTCTTATACTATATAAGAGCATTATATTGCATGTTGCTCTAAGTACTCACATAGTGTGTGAGATAATATAAGAATAAATTGTATTGAATGTAAACATTGGGCGAAGCCACAATAGTGGTTTACAAGTTCAGTGAGGAAGAAAAACTCACAAAAAATGACCCCATGGAAAAAAAATGATTTTGGGGGTTTGAACGAACTAGTTGGTTCGAACGAACCAAAAAAGGGTTCCCTCGAGCCAAGGTTTGAGTGAACCAAATTAAAGCATGCACAAACACAAAACATTTGAAAACCCCTTTGTCCTCATTCTCCCCTCAGGCACTTTGGAAGTCTATATTTTTACGCTTCGAAGCTCAAGTTGAGGATGAAAATGGAGGAGACTTCACAAACCCAACTGAATTAAGTAGTCCTCAGAACGAGCTATCAAACGACTATGATTTTAATATATTTTGGTTTTATTATGTATTTGTTTTTTTAGTTTAATTAAACATAAATTTTTCACTGAAAATCAAGCTCTTTGTTTTGCACATGTGGAAAAATAGCAGATTATCAATTTTTTTTTTTGAAAAACATGAGTGCACCAGATATTGAAGTCCTTGATCCAACAAAAAAAGCTACGTGTTATACGGTCGTGCTATGTCTGAATTGTAATTGGTTTGAATTTGAAACTTGATTAAAGAAAAAATATTCAATAAAAAACTACCTAACCAAGTGGAAGCACTAGATATCAAAGTTACAAATCTAAATTTGAAAGAATTAGAATTTTATCCTTCATGTAAAAAAGTTATGCGTTGTACGGTGTGCATCACTTTTTGAAAATGATATTTTTTGAAAAAAACCGGTTTTCGTGGGAGATGGGAAAAGAAACTTGCAATCTGATTCCAAAAATTTTGAAAAAAATATTTTTAGAATCTATAAACAAAATGTGATGAGACTCTAGTTTGCACCATCTTCAAATTCCTCACGATTTAGCTGCTATAGGTGCCCGAATGTGAAGCTTTAGTTAAAAATAATAATTTCAATTTCTAGTTTGGCCAAAAATTGTAAACCACTATTGTGGGATCACCCCATTAGAAAAATATTAAGTCATGAATGTTTGATATAGGTCTAACTTGTAGATTTCTTGTGTAATTTTACTCCCACTCATCTTAGATAAATGTCTTAACTAACTAGCGCAATTATTAAGAAGTTATCAGAATGACATTAGAGTTGTGTTAAAGCTATAATATTAGTGTGAGTGATATTTTTCAAGTGACTAAAATTACTACCAAATGTATGCTTTACACTTGCACTTAGTGTGATTTGGTTTTTAAGAATATGTGAAATATTTGTTACTAGATCATAAGAGCTCCATGTTTTCAATTCCTTTTGTCTGGAATAAAAGGAGATTTTATTTACAACAACACAATTTTCTTAGTGTGGTGCTTTTTTTAAGAACATTAATGATCACATTTAAATATTTTAATTTAGATTTGAGTTTGGTGACCAATCTCAAATATTTCACACCTAGATTTAGGATTTGATTGTATTTTGTGAAATTATTTTTTTAGGTTTACAAAATGATCTATAGCGATCCACACAAAATTATGGATTGGTTTTCCATAATAGGACACAAAATATGCCACTAAAAACCATTATGATGCTTTCATATTTTGGTTTGATCAATATCACAATTTGTTAGCAAGTTAGTATAATACTAAATAATCAAATATAAGTTCTTCAAAAGTGGTACAATATTTAAGTGAATCAGTGCCATTATTTTTAAAATTTTAGGTTATTTTATTGATATTTTTTAAAGTAGGAATTGAAACATTTCTAAAAAGGGGTTTTTTAGAGTTATTTTCTTTTGTGCACTTGTTGGGTGAACTAATTTCCTAGACATAGATTTGCTAACTTTGAGATTCTACCCTTTCTATGTTTAGCTCTAATAAGATACAAATCTATTGAAAATTTTAGTTTAATTTTAAAAATAATGTAAAATTAAAAAATACTTGCATGATTTTGGTTCTTAAGCCCCTCTATATTGCACTGGACATGTCATTTAAAAAAATATCTCTCACATCTTAGGAGGTATATCCTAGAGGTATTTGAGATCTAAAGGACATATTGGGAAGTATATCCTAGACGTATTCGAGATTTAAAGGGCTTCGAATGATGAATAAATCTTAGAAACCTTTCCTTGTAGTTATATTCTCTCAATATTATTTAATCTCTTCTTTTCTATCTCTTTTCCCAATAATCTATCAATAAATTTGTAAATCAAATGAATAGGGAATTAGAAATTCAAAGGTGAGACCAAGCTTTATATTTCTCACATAACTTTTAAGGCATGTATATGGCCTTTTAATTTCCTTGTGTGAGTAGATACATAGTTTGAAATACTCGAGACCTGTCATATACCATTTTCTCACTCATACCACTTTTCCTTTCTATATTATTGGGTATATTAGAAGGCTTGTATGTAGGGTAGTTTCACTATATTGGAAGATTTGGTATATAGAAAGGTGATAATGATAAGGTTCTAAGTAATAGTGATTTATTCTATGATAAATAAGGATATTAGTTTGTGTTTACTGGTAGTATTGTGTAGGCTTGTCCCATATAACCAGTAATTGTTTTCTAGAAGTGAGAAGTTTCCAAATAGAGTAGTTGAATATATAAATAGTCCTTCTTAAGAATGCCTTTTAGGATGCTATGATAAATGATACTACTATCCTTTGCTTTCATAATTCCACTTTGGTGTAGTATCAATATGGTTTGAATTGTCCAAAGAAAAAGGTACCCATTCTAGAATATGTGGATATTCTGATCTGAACATAACTTATTAATTTTGAAATCACATATCAAGAATGGTAGTAGCTAAATAATATTATGATATCAGTGATATATGTTGGTTAAATTTAATTTTAGCCTCAAGAAAATCTAAAAGTTAAGGATGAGAAAAATATTTTGATATATGTAAACAAGATTGAGGAAAATAGAGCTAAATTTGTGGCTTTAGGATAAGTTTCATACAAATATAATAAAATAATGCATATTTTAGTCTTAAAGAATCTACATGTAACATTTAGTAACTTTTTTAATCTCATTAGAAATAAAAATTAGATGAGGATTTGAAGAAATGTGTGCTTAGAAAAGAACAAAAAATTAAAATACTCAACCTTAGTGGATCTATTTCTATTGGAGTAACCAAGATTAGAATGCAACTTCAATAATTTACCCCTCATGTGAAAAATGAGCACAAAATCACGTCTATCAAATAAAATGAGAGTTTCTGTAAATGAATAACGGGAGACTTACATATAAAGGAAATGAAGACAATACAAGAAGGTATAATTGAACATATAGCTAACCCTCCAAATGTGTAACACATGTTAGCTCAAATGAGACAAGTGTGAGGACATTTTTCAAGTCCACATGAGGTGAGACAAATGGATAGACAAACTCTATGCAAACTTAATCAAAGTGTGAATGGGAAAGGGTGGTAAGCTAAAGTTAGTTTGATAATAAACCTATTTACACTAACATCTCCCTTAAGTGCAACTTATAGAGGATAAATATAATTATGATTAAAATAAACTACTAATTCATGTTAGATACCCAAGTATAAACAAGTTAAATTTCTCATAAAAAAAAAGGAGAACCCTATATTCAAATTTGGGACCAAGAAAAATAAGGGACACTATTGTCATAGGGTGTCTTTGTCCTTGTGTTATTTTTTTAAAAATTAGGTGTCAAGGGAAAAGTATCAAATGAATGAATTTGTTTTTCGCTTGGAAATTTTTGATAATCGTTGAAAATAGGGCATAGAATGCATAATTTAGGAAATTAGGTGCAAATTAAGTCCAATAAATAAAGGGGAGAAAAACAAAGTGTGAAATTTTCAAGGGAGACAATTTTTGATGCTACAAAAACTATAGACTATAACCCACTTATACCTATTCAAAGATTCTATAAAGAAACATCTTCTAGTCTAGGGCACCACCACCCTTGAATAGGTAGCTTCAACCCTAATTTACATGTTAGGTTCATCTATATCTATATTTTGTTTCTCTGCTATTAGTTTTTATGTTTCAGTCTTTTATTTTTCTATATTTACATTAGCTTTTTCTAGATTCATATTTAACCTAGTTCACTTGTACATCACACACACCACATCCAATAGCAAACCAAACAACCCCAACAAAAAGAGGGACCAAAACTCTGATCAACTATTTTGTCTCTTCCATTGAGGATAGTAGCCAAGTGGTCGTATGCGATCAATTTTGATTCATCTCTAATATAATGTTAGGAAATTTATATGATTGAGTCACTATATCCCTTTCCCCCCATCATATTTTGGTGAACTTGATGCTTGTTACATTTGAAAAAATATTTTAAAATCAGAAATCTTTCCTTTTAAAATTTGAGTGCAATATTAGGTTGTTTTCATTTGTTAAAGTGCATGCTTATCTTTGTGAAAAAACATTGAAAAAGTATAGATTTTCATATTTTTTCATTTCGAAAGCTCAAAAATTATTATCTTTCAGCATTTGCAAGATAAATTCATTAATTACAAAATTGAAAATCTATAAATTATTATTTTAACATATTACATTACTTTAACAACATTAAATTTTAATAGGTCGAAACAATACCAAAGCTCCCGCTTCCGCTCGTTTGAAGTTTGAATTTCTGCTCGCATGGTGGACTCTGTCGTGGGGGTTCCCAAGGGCCCCTTGCTCTCCTCCGACCCGTGTTCTCCTCCTTTGAGGACGTGTCTAGTGGGTACCCCCCCTATGGGCTCGGTGCTTTCACCTGCGAGCTTTTTGTGGGATGTGCTACCTCCGGGCGTCCCTTTGACGCCGGTGGTTGAGCTTCCTCAGGCAGCCGGTTGGAAGGATGTTTTGAATAGTGGGTTTCGAGCCTCTTCGTTTTCGGTCCCCCCTGAGCCAATCACGTTTTTAGAGACTCTGTTTGAGATTCCTGATACCGTTAGTGACAAAATCCTTTCCTCTATGGAGAATGCGGTGGTGTGGAGATTCCTCTCCTATCATCCGACGGTGGACATGATTAGAAAGTGGGTGAACGTGAAATGGAGGCTTAAGGGCAGTGTGGAGATCCGAGTGATGGCTGGCGGTCTCTTCCTTTTTCTATTTACTGCTGCTGAGGAATTGGTGCTTACCTTATCTTCGGGCCCGTGGGTTTATGGGAAGCATAGCCTCGCTTTGTGCAGGTGGAAACCTAGTTTTGATCCTGTTGTAGACCTTAATATGTCAACTCCAATTTGGGTGTGACTGCTAGGCTTACCTCTTGAGTTCTGGGATGAAGCCATATTCAAGGCTATTGGTGACTCTTTGGGTCAGTTCGTAACTGTAGATGCGGTCACTAAATCTAAATCAAGGTTAGTATTTGCTCGTTTCTGCGTCAATATTTGCATAGATAAAGTTCTTCCTAACTCTATCAAGCTTTTCTCCAAGCTAGGGAACTGGGTACAACCTGTTTGTTATGAAAATGCAATGGTTTTTTGTCAAAGGTGTGCCAAAGATGGGCACCTTATCTTTGATTGTAAATCTTCAGTTAGTAGGGAGACTATGGATGTGCCTGACCCTAAGATTTCGTTTGATCCCAAGATTTCGGTGGTGGAAGTTTTGAAGCCTTTGGGTGAATTGGAGATTATTCCCCCAGATTTGGTTCAGTCTCCTATGCCTCCTCCGTGTCTCGACTCGCCTGGGTTTCCTCACCCTGTCACGAACCCTAGTGACTCTTTGGTGTTGGGAACCTCCAGTCAGAAGGTCTCTTTGTCTCAGGTTCCTGGTTCCTCGGTTGTCGCTACTTTGCCGTTAGGGGCTTTTGAAGAGGGCTTTGGCCCTGGGTCTTCGGCTGCTGATCCACTATCCTTCAATTTGGGGACCTGTGGGGACTTGGTTGAAGACAGGGAAATTTGGGAGGAGGAAAGTATTGTTCTGGTTGAAGAATTTACTGAAAAGTTGGAATGTTTAAAGTTGGAGAAAGTGGAAGTGGAGGGGATCTGGACCACGCCTAAGAAGAAGGGTAGGAAGAAGAAGGCTAATGTGGGTGGGGATTCCAAGCCTAGGAGGCCCTCGCAAAGATCCACCAGAATGCGTGAAACGACAAATGAGATTGCCTAAGGGAAGCAGAGGACATTGGATGTGTCCTCAAAAAAAGGTTAGAGATGAGGATTATGTCTTGGAATATTCGAGGATTTAATAGTACACACAAACAACATGCACTAAAGAACTATATAGTGGAGAATAAGGTTGATGTTTGTCTCCTGCAAGAAACCAAGATGACGAAGATTAATTTTGAGAGGGTTGTTAGCTTTATTTGGCCTAATGCTTTTTTTATACACAGTGATGCTGAGGGTGCTTTAGGGGGATTGGCTATGCTTTGGAATCCTTCTGATTTTCAGGGGCAGGAATTATTTCATTGTAAAAATAGCATTGGGGTTTCATTTTTGGTTAATGGAGAAGTTTGGTCAATAATTAATATTTATGCCCCCAACCAAAGGAACTCGAGGAATTTCCTTTGGAGGAACATTGTGACTCAAATTAATAGGAATAAAGGTGGTCAGTGGCTTGTTGTTGGTGACTTCAACTCTCCCTTACTACCATCTGAGAAATGTGGGGGTCTCCTAGATTATACTGACAGTATGACTGATCTGAAAATTTTTTTGTGTTCTTCGGGGTTAATTGATATTGATCTTCGGGGGCAACGTTTTACTTGGTCTAATAGAAGGGCTAGTGCTGACTTGATCCAGGTTAGGCTTGATCATTTCCTCTGTTCTCCCCATTGGACCAATATCTTAGGTGCCAACCTTGTGGCTCTTCCCAGGATGGTTTCTTATCATAACCCTCTTCTGTTATCCACTAATATTCGTCCTTCAAGTGGACCCTATCCCTTCTAGTTTCAAATAATGTGGAACTCTCACCCTGACTTTAAGAAGAAAATTGCTGAATGGTGGAATATCCCTATACAAGGGTCTCCCATGTTTAGGCTATGCTACAAACTTAAGCATATTAAACCGATGGTTAAAAGTTGGAACAAGAATGTGTTTGGAGATGTTTTTCAAAGGAAAAAACAGATTGAGGGGAGGTTAAAGATTCTACAGAAGAATATGGATGAGGGAGATGTCAATCAACAGGTTAATAATCAGGAAAAGGAGGTCATAAGGGAATGGGAAAAAGTTCTAAAAAATGAGGAGTTTTTCTGGAAACAAAAATCGAGGATCCAATGGCTGAGAGAAGGAGATAGGAACATGTCTTTTTTTCACGTATCTGCTATCGAACACTGGAAAAGGAACCAAATTTCTAAACTAATAAGTAACTCTGGGGAGGTGATTACTGATCAAGCCCTTATCAAGTCCTGTGCGGTTAATTATTTTAAGGTGGCTCTTTCGGCCCCTACAGGGGAGCTTAACTCGGGTCTGGATTGTTTGGTTCTTCGGGACCTCCCTACATCTATCTCTTTGGAGGAAAACTTGGGCATCCTAAGGAGTGTTTCCATGGATGAGGTTAGGTTGGCTACTTTTAGCATGGGGGCATTTAAATCTCCTGGTCTTGATGGGTTTCCCCCTATGTTTTTTCAAATTTTTTGGGATACTATGGGCTGGGACCTGGTGCTCGCGGCTAGGGACTTTTTTAAATCTGGCAAGATCCTCAAACAAATGAATCACAACTTCATTGCCCTTATACCTAAGATTAGTGAACCACTTTCTATGGCTGAATTCCAGCCTATTAGTTTATGTAACACCATCTATAAGATCCTTTCCAAGATTCTTGTTAACTGTCTCATACCCCTGCTTGATAAAATTATTAGCCACACTCAAAAGGGGCTTGTCCCGAGTCGGCATATTCTTGATGCTGCTTTGACTACCCATGAACTATTTCACTCTATGGATAGAGGTAATAATGCAGGCATGGCGCTTAAATTTGATATATCCAAAGCCTATGAAAAGGTTTTGTGGAAATTTATTCCAAAGGTTCTAGCTAAGTATGGATTTAACAGGCTGGTCATTGAGCTCATTATGGAGTGTGTTAGAACTGTCAAGTTTTTGGTCCTGGTAAATGGTTCCCCCTATAGTTTTTTCACTGCTGGTAGAGGGCTCAGGCAGGGCGACCCTCTATCACCCTACCTCTTTATAATGGTTGCTGATGTGCTTAGTAGGAATTTTACAAGTCTACTGTCAGAGGGCTCCATATTTGGTGTTAGAGTGGCTACTTCTCTTTGTCTGATTGTTGTGCAACAATTCATGGATGATACCTTTCTTTTTGGGAAGGGCTCAGTTGTGGAGGCTAGGAAATGGAAAGCTTGTCTTAACAGATACGCCTCCTGCTCCGGAGAGTGCATCAAATACAACAAAAGTAAGATTTATTTCTTTAATTGCTCTCCTACTTTGGAAGACAAGGTGACTGCGATTCTCAGTTGTGTCAGTGATTCTCTCCCGTTGGTGTATCTGGGGCTTCCACTCACTGTTAAGGAGGTTCATCCAGGGTTTTGGAACTCTATTTTGGAGAGGATTCAGAGGAAATTGGCTGGGGTGGAAGGGTTCCTTACTTAGTCATGCTGACAAATTACAGCTCCTTACTGCGGCCATTCAAGGTATACCCACTTACTTTCTGGCTATCTTTAGGATGCCCATGTATATAGTGGAAAAGTTATAAAGAATCCAAAGGAATTTTCTTTGGGCTGGTACTGAGGAGAAGAATAAAATTGCCCTGGTTAAATGGGATATGGTTAGCCGGGCTAAAATCTATGGGGAGCTTGGAATAAGGAAGATTGGGCCCTCTAACAGGGCGCTGATTGCTAAGGTTGGGTGGGATCAATTAAGGAACTCTAAGGACTGGTGCAAAATCTTGAATGCTAAGTATCTGCAAAACAGGCCTCTGATTGGTTGTCTTTTGGAACCCCACCCTCTTGGTTCCGTTATTTGGAGGAGTATTTGTAGCATTCAAAGTCTGCTAAAAAAAGGGATAAAATGGAAAATGGGGAATGGAATCAAAATTAAATTTTGGGAAGATGCTTGGCTCTTAGATTTCCCTCTGGCTTGTTCCAAATTTAGGGGGGTGATGAGTGCTGCTCAAAGATTCTTTGGGATCTATATCAGTGATTATGTGTCTGGCCCTGTTGGTGCCAGGATTTGGAGAGAGCTCTCACTGTGCTGCTCCCACTCACCGGTTCTTGGTGGTTTTGCCAATTCCATCCAGGTGTTGCTCTCTTGTTTTAGATTCCCTGCTTTTGACAGAGAGGATGAATTCTTTTGGGCCTTTGATAAATAGGGGGACCTCTCTGTTAGATCCGCTTATAGACTTCTGATGATTGATTGTACTGTGGAGAAACATTGGAGGATGGTTTGGAATAGGCGCATGATCCCTAAAATAAATTTTTTTTGGTGGACGGCCTGCCACAATAGGATTCTGACCTAGGATAATTTGAGAACCCGGGGATTTTGTTTTCCCAATAGATGTTTTATCTGCAAAGTGGGGGAAGAAACTGTTAACCACCTCTTACTCCACTACCCGTTTGCTGTTGAAGTGTGGGGGATGGCCTTTGAGAAGCTTGAGATTCAGTGGGTCATGAGCAAGGACCTTGTTTCTTTTATTTTAGGCTGGTATGGGCCTTTTTTGCATCCTCTGGTTAGTGAAATTTGGAGACAGACTCCCCCTATCATTGGATGGTGTTTATGGAAGGAGCGAAATAATCGAGTCTTCAGAAATGGTGAGCGAAGTCCCAAGGAGGTGTTTGGGATTGGTGTTCGGTTCATAGAGGAGAATATCTTCCTCTTTGATGGAAAACTTCCGGAGATTGGGCCGAGGGACTTTGAAATAAAAATGGCCAAGGAATGGCATCAGGGGTTAAATGCTAACGCTTATGACAATGGGAAACTTTTAGCTAGGAGGAACACTAAATGAGAGCCCTCGAATTTAGGATGGTTTAAAATGAATTTCAATCGAGTTGCTAAAGGTAATCCTGGAAGGGCAAGTATAGGTGGAATTATAAGAGATCCATTTGGAAAAATGGTGGCAGGGTTTGCTGGTGGCATCGGGGTTCAGTCAACTCTTGTTGTTGAGGCTCGTGCGCTGTTCATGGGACTCAAAATTGTTGTTTCACTAGGGATTGTTAATCTCCATATTGAGGGAGATTCAAAGGTGGTGATGGATGTTGTGAAAAAGGAAAAATTCATTGGTTGGAACACCAAAGATATTTTGATTGATGTCAGCTTCCTTTTGTCCAAATTAAGGAATAAAAAAGTGTCTCATATTTATAGGGAAGGTAATTGTGTGGTAGATGTGTTGGAAAATTTAGGCTCGAGCTAGGCCTCGGCTAGATGTTGGTAGAGAATAGAAAGACTGCTGTCAAACATTCAAAGTTTGATAGGGTGGGAAAGGTCTTCCATGGTTAATAATGATTTGTAAACTTTGGATGACGAGGACTGTCTGGGGGGTCCACTGGTATATTTGGGTGTGTTGGTGGATAATTTGCAAAGTTGGCATGGAGGATAGGTGGAGTACTATGGGTAAAGATGAGAGGGTGTGGAGTAGGGGTCCGAGCATCCAAGTGTTGATTCTTTGGGATAGGAGATTGGGTATTGCTTATCAAATAATGATGAGATGGCAGGGAGGAAACTTAACTGATGTGATCAAAATTGGATTTGGTGACGTAATGCGGGTGTTTTCGAAGGCTATGATTTTTTCTCGGGTGCATGTTGGTACTGTGAGTATCACGTTTTTGGGAATGGGGTTATTTGATTCATTTCCTAATTACCTTTGGAGGAGTGTGTGTGTTAAAAATGATGGGACTGCTCATGACAAGTTCTGGTTGTGTTCTAGTGGCTTCGCGTCGGCTAACTTAGCTGGTGGTTATTTCAGCTTTCTTTGGCAGGTTTCTAATTTTGGCTAGATGGTTTATTGGCATGGGATGTTGTGCATTTCCTACCTTTCCACTAACTTCTACCTCCTCCACCATTTTCAAAAAATCATTAAATGTTATGTCATTTCACACTGCTGTATTTTTCCTATTGGCACATGTTATCGGTTTGTGTGGATTACTAGCCGTAATCCCTGCATTAAAAATTCTTTGGTGTTACTTGTTCGCAACATTTGGCTCTAGTGTTTGTTGCTACGTTGTGAAGTTCCTATGCAGGCTGATAGAATGGGGGGAGATCGTGTGCGGACTGAGCCAGATTGTTGTGATGAATTCCAAAACAACCCGCTTGTGTGGCACATTTGCATGGAGGGTGGAATTGCCCCGCTTATGGAACGTCTGGTTGGCCATGATCCAATTCTTTTAGGTCAATTTGCTAGTTCTTGGAAGGAGAGGAGGGTTTCTATTGGAGGGATTTCGTTTGAATTTAGTGAGGAAGTCATTGCGTAGGCCACGGGCTTGAGATGCGAAGGGAAGAAATACCCTAAACGCACCAAAAATCCAGACCACGAAAGTCTTAAGGCATTCTTCAGAGGTGAGGAGACTCTGGTCAGGAATCCAGCAGGGTTCGAAAGAGCTGAGCTCCCTAAGCTGTGGGATATGGTCTACTTGGCTCTGATGAAATATGTGACACTGGAAGGTAGGTATAAAACTTGTTTTTTCTATCATTTCCCGCTGCTTAGCTTTCCTTTTTTCCTTCTTGTGGACCTAGAAAGCTAGATAGAGAAATGTTAGGTGGTGGCTAGCCGTTATCCCGATGATCCCCTACCTCTCCCGCTCCACCAGGGGCTTATACTCTGCCTGTACTACTTCCATCTTGCTCTTTGTCCGCCTAAAACCATCCTTGTCTGTGTGGAGAATATTGAACCCATCTCCTCGATCCATATCTCCCAGGCTGAGTCCAAGAGCCCTCCTCGGGCTGTCGTGGTGGGGAGTGTCAAAACCAATTTGGCCACCAAAAAGCTTAAGGGTGGATCAGGCATGGCTCATGCCAGTGCGGTGGAAGGGCTCTGTGAGCTAAAGGCTACCTAGGTGGACACGACGGAAAAGGTCACTAAATTGAAGAAAGGCAAGGAGAAATGTGGGCTGGCCATGACTGTCAAGGAGGGCATGGGCAAGGTTGTTGTGGAGAAAGAATTGGGAGAGGAAACGGTGGTGGGGATCACGGAGTTGACTGGTGGGGAAAGCGTTAGGAGGAGATCGAGGAGGTTGGCCAAGAACAAAAAAAAGAGATTAATAATTGAAGACTCGAAGGTGGAGCAGTCTAACAACAAGGGCTATAAGGAAGATGATTCCGAAGATGAGAGTGATGAGATGGGTGAGAGGCCTCTTCCTACTCTGATGCACAGCAAGTTTTCTAGCCATGTTTCCGACTCGCACACTCCATTGGTGAATGAGCCTAGTTTGTTTCTGAAAACTAGGGATGTTGGGGAAGATGCTGAAGTGTTGGCGAAGAGACTAAACACCTTGGATAAAAGATTCAAGGGCTTGAACCGATTCACGATGAAATTGAGCCACTTTGTTACTAGTGTGCTATCTAATGTCATAAAAGAGGAATTAGCGGGGAATAATAGCCAGGAGAATAAGGAGTGGGTTGGTGATGAGGTGGTTGACCTCCTGTTCAAGAACTGGGACGAGGCTAGTTAGCTGCTCCTGTTGCTAGTCTGTCGGCTATTTTTTGGCTGTTGGTGTGTTGTCGTTGGGCTATCTCTGGCTTTTTTCTCTTTTTCTGTAATGTTCTCTGGTTATGTTTAGTCCTTTTTTGGCCCTAGTGGCCCATTGTGAGGGGTACAGTGCCCCGTAAATGCTGTTTAACTTTTCAAAAAAATTAAATTTTATACATGTGTGTGCTTCACACAGACAAATTAGGTAAATTTGTGCATTTTCAAAAATCTATTTTATTTCAAACCCTACCATAGAAATGCAACACACCAACTAACCTTGTGAAACACTTGAACATACTAAACTCCAAGCAAAGGTAGATATAGAAAATATTGGCATGTTCCCAAATTTGTAAGACAAGAAACCTTAATGCAGAGAAATGTGGAGCACTCATTTCTCCTAGAAAACCTTCTACACAGTCAAAGACACTGTCAAAAACATGTTCCTTTTTTCGAACAATCTAAAACCTGCAACTTTGGATATAATACCTTTGAACACCTTTGGTCATCACATCCAAACTGCACAAGCATATCTTTTACCATGAATAAATGTGGAGCACACCACTAAACATGCCTTTGTCAACTTGCACATTATTTTATTCTTTTTATTCTCAAAAGCACTTGGAAGCCAAGTGAACTAGTTGTATCAACAACACCACAAAAGTTTCCTTATCAAAACCACACAGTATCTGCAACACCTGCTCACAAACATGACCACAACATGAGTACATTAGAGGTTGACATCAAACCACAATACAAATGACAACATAGTGCAACACTTCTTCAACAAATCCAAAAATCTCCACATTGTTGACATCAATGACCAGCTATTGACATCAATGAAAACACCTGCAACATACCTACAATCAATGAAAATAGGGGATAGAGATGGAGATGATTCTTAAGATGCTATCACACCTACTTTCAAGGCTTCCACTCAAGGATAACCCTAGATATCTCAATGAAAAAGAGAAAGAGATCTTGTAATAGGGTTGTCCTAAGAGCTGAATATGATCTAATGAGGGGTTCGCCACAAAATTTAGACTTGGAAAAGATAATGAAATGCTAGATGAAATGCAAAATCCTAGTTGAATGAAAACTAATACTAAATGACCTAGAAAAGTGAATGAAACAACACAAAAAATAAAAAACAGAATGTGTGCACCTAGAAACTAGGAGAAGGCATCATTACTTGCTTAATTCACAAGGAGGGCCCAAACAAGAAATGTGAATGTTTCAATCACATTACAACACTAAATCAATGCATCATTACTTGCCTAATTCATAAGGAGGGCCCAAACAAGACAAAAAAGTAGAAGGGTTACTTTTTCGGTGACTCCAATACCTACAATAGTTTTTATAAATACCTAATGTAGAAAATAAAATAGAAGGCACTTTTTAGACACTATGTTATATTATAGTGATAAGAATAAATAAAAATGTGTGTGCTTAGCATTTCACCCCCTTACCTTAACCATTTTAGAAAATATTTATTGGTTTAGAAACTATATCTACGTTACTAAATTTTTTTTGTTATCATATCATCAAATTTTGAGTGTACACATCTCAAATTACTTCTCCAAGATCATCATTAGTTTATTTTAAGAAAAAATGGCCACTTTTAACCCCCTTTTGTCCCTAATTTCCATGCACTAAGTACTCATTATGCATGATTTGTCAAATTTTAGATAGTATTTAGTTTGTGGTATATTTATGGTAAAAATAGACCGAAATAGTGTGGATTTATTCTAAGGTCAAAGCGCAACTTGAATGACATGTAGCAAAAAAAGGTAGGTAAGCTTCAAGCTAATTATTTTGATAAATAATAATATGAACGGTAAAAAGAATGAAGTTGTAAATTTTCTTTCTAGAATTCTTACTCTTTGTTCTATTTCTATCATTTTGGTGATTGAAATGTTTCCATCATGAAATAAAATTATAAGAACATACTTGTTAAAATTTTAGATTGTAAAAGATAATAGGCATGTGGTAAAATATGTTCTCATCTTGTATAAGGACAAAATATTTATAGTAACTAAATCTAAGATAAAATATATTTTTTCAAAGTGTTACATGATGCAACTATGGATGTACACCCTAGATTCTGTAAAAATAGAGGTAGATAAATGAAATTTCATCTTTGAAGGTTCTTAAGGATTATGTACTCAAACACATCAAGGAATGCATAACTTGCCAAAAAAATAAATTGGAGCATGTATTTTCTACAAGTTTTTCACGACCATTGCCCATCCCCATTTAAAAGTGAAAATTTGTATACATGGATTTTATGATAGGACTCCCAAAGGTAAATTAAAATAATTGTATTTATGTTGTAGTGGATCGAACAACCAAGTATGCGCATTGGTTTTTCATCCATATAGAATTCGAAACATCGAATGTTTGATTTAATTTTTTTAGGGAAGTATCTATGCTAAATCATTTTCTAAGAGTATTGTTAGAGACAAGGAAAATAGATTCCTTAGCTCATTTTTAGCATGAGCTATTTCATCTTTCTTATGTTTATCTCATCCCTAGTAGCACTCATCACTCACAAACATATAGACCAACTTAGATAGTGAAAAGTGGGTTGAATGATATTTAAGGAACTATGTCATAAATTAGTACACAAAATGTGGAAAATGGTTTCACCTTAGAGAATATTGCTACAACACTATAACACCATGTCGTGGAACCTAGGCAACGACACAACAAAAGCACTAAACAATCAATTTTTTTTTTTTTTAAAACATTTAATCATTTAATATCAACATGTGATTAACATCCTAACATGAACGTTCTCGGGTTCCAAAAATATGCTACTAAAGTTAAATAACAATATAACACATCAAGAACTATATATCAAAACATCTAAATAATCATAGCAAGTTTCGTTACATCAGGAGTTACATTACAATTTCATTTATAGTAAACGAGATTGTGACAAATCTCGATACATCACAAGTAATAATACAATGAAACCTCATGTAACATCATCAGTGTGTACAAATAGGACATGAACAATAATAGCTGACGACCAAGTCCACAAGCTCATCTAAAGAACCAATCTCTATGAACAATGTGTACCTAGGAGAAAGCCCACCCCCCGTGCTAGGAGATAGAACAACTCCTCAAGTCAAAACAAACAACAAGAAGAAACACCACACAAAACATGGTCGACACACATGACATCACAATGCCAACACCACTGACATACTCCTAGTACATTAGTTAAATTTTTCACTTAATTACCAACTTCTGATAGGTTACTTCTTTGCCCAAAAACCCATAGTCATCAGAACCATATAATAACATTAAATATCTCAATAGGAACCACATACATGCATGGCCAAGTCTATCTATGAACAAACATAACCCCACTCCTTGTAATTCATAAAGTCCAAAAGTAAATTCACAAGAACACTAAACGTGCATGGCCCACGTTTTCACATTGAAACATTACGAGAGCAATCACAATTATTTATTCATTATTCAAATCAAAATAGCCACACCAATGTTAAATAAATTTTCCAAGCAAAAATTTCCTCTAATGCATAATGAATATCTTGTATTAATGTGATAATATTTGATATGTTAAGATGTCCAAAATAATATTTTCCCTTATAGTTATCTTTCCAACTCAACAAAAAATTTAAAGTTCATAATTAGCAAAATAACAATGTCCTGATTATCATTTTCAAATAAACATTGTACTTTGTAATCATCCTTAAAAAAAAAAAGACATGACTCTCAACATTAACATTACCATTCCTAATAAATCCTAATGAGTAAATTTACATTTTGTCAAATTAGGATACCAAAAGAAAACATAATATTAGTTTCCATTAAAGCTAGATAATAATCTAAAAACCATAGAAAAGAAGATACACATCAAATTAATAAAGATTATAAATTCCATATTATCAATTATAAAGATTCTGGTATTCAATTATTTTTCAAAGAACATAGAAAAATATTAGCAATATTAAACAACTTCTATCGACGTACATATGAAGCTTATGTAATGATGTTAATCTTTGAAACCACAATAGAAAACTCAGTCGTGACAAATATATATCCATATGACACTAAGAATCGAGTCGATTATACTGGTGGTTGACATAAAATTAGACTTGATTGCATGGATTAAAGGATAGACTGAAATAAATAAACAATATCCATTTACATTTTATAATAAAGTAATGACTAATCATGCATTCCAGAGTATTGTTAGATCCTATGACATGCAACTAACAACGCATTAGGAGAAATATAATTCTAAGGGTGTCACATAGATCAAACACCCAATGAATCTTAGAACTCAAACTTATGAGATAAATCTCCTAAGAACCGCAACCACATAACTAGAGTTGATGTTTGTTATGCATGCAAGTTGCATGCATAGATTCATACAGATCAAAAGAAAGATTAACATGAAATGTATCTAAAAGTGATGGGTAGGATAAGTATACTCTTGCAACAGGAAAATACATACATAGTCGACACAAGAGGTAAAGAATAAACCAGGAGACATATAAATCAAGCAATCCCAAATCTTACGCAATAATCAGTGGACAAGAAAATTCCAAAGCACCAATATTAAATTGAAATAGATACAAGGAAACACAGATTGATGCTCAAGCAAACAAAAATATGAAACACTGCATCACAAGGTTACAAAAAGAACAATTTTCTTCCTCCCAATCGTCCATGCAATCAAAATATTCAATAGATAAAGGATGATGAGATGCTACAAAAAATTCTAGAGGCAGATTAACATATAAAAAATCTCTATAGAAGCTTAATTCCACTCAAATATTTCAACTGAGTTAAGTTGACAGAGGTCTCATACGCAAAATAAAGGAAGAACCAAGGGAGACACTCAATAATGATCAAGAAGACATATACATCAAACCATAAAGAACACAATGAAAGGCCAAAGTATTATGCCACCAATAGCATTCAAAAGGAATACACAACAAAAGAATGTAAGAGGCATTTAATAGGCGACATCTTTAGCGAACAAGAAGAACCAGCAACAGGTTGTAATACTGAAGCCACAAAATGAAGCAGACCTACTAGGTGAAATATTAGGATGGCACCGACGAAGAGAAATACGTTGCAAAGATGAGGAATAAAATACAAAAAAAGAGAAATAATACAAGAGCTCAAAATACGCATGGTGATCGACATCAAAAAGTGCAAGTTGAAGTTACACGTAGTAAGATTTGGAACTAAGAATCTTAATAAGAAATATTAACCTCAAGGTTCACTGGTTTGATACAGAACTAATACATCTAACCAAAACGAAGCTTCACGGTAGAGGTTAAGACAAAAAAAGAACATGGTGGATTCAACGATATAATTCTAGTTTGACAACAGGTGCATGGCCATATTGGTTTGCATGCAATAAGAAAATGTTTAACAAGCAAATATTATTCTATGGAGTTCACGGTTTAAAAAGTAGCATAGGTTACACAATCTAAATTACACAAAATATTTTCAGAAATATATATATATATATATATATATATATATATATATATATAGATTCAAAACTAAGTTTGCAAACGTGTTCTTTTCTCCTTAATTCTCATTGATTCAATCGGTATTGACATTATTTTTTTTCATTTTCTATTGTGTGTTCCAAGTCAAGATTTTTGCAGTATAATACCATCAAAATGCCACAACCCTTTTTCATGTCTCAAAAAAAGAATTAGCATGAAATTTGCAAAAAGAAAACCTGTAATACTTTTCAAAATAAAAAAATGACAAAGCGGAATCCTCAAAATTCAATCCACAAATCTTTCACAGTACGAACACAACTTCAAGTAATCAATTTTTTAGCTTTCCAAGAAAAACCCCAGAAAAATATAAATCAATTCTCCTTTTTTAAAACTAATCTCTATTCTTATGTTATATCATTAATTTTAGGTCACAATGCAAATCCATCACTTTAATTGATAATTCACATGCAATTTAATCAATAAGTTCAACTTTTTCTAACATCATGTTCAAAATAGGATATTTTGCAGCTTAAATCACAATTGACTGTTTTAGTTTTTGAAAACATCCAAATTGCACAATCAAATCAATTAAAACTAATTAATCTTTCAAAGTCAATAATTAATCTTTCAAAGTCAATATATTTTAATATTTCATATTTAATTCCACAATATTCTAAAATAAGCTTTTAAACTTAAACATTACAATTAATGATTAATCAACATTACCATTAATTTAAATCATTAAATAATCTAAACAAACATTATAAAACATGACAAAATGTGATGACCAACAAAAATTATGATGAATGAACGACAACAAGACATACGAGTAACAAAATGATACTCATTATTTCCAGAACGATGGCTCATGACAGAGGACAAGTCTATCTCCCTTCAACGATTCCATTGGGCCATGGCACGCTCAGACCCGACAAAGTAGGTGGATTTGATGCCTATACCTAAAATCTGCATCACACTACATGGTCAAATGAACATCATTTATATATAATAAAAAACACATCATGAAGAAGAATCGCGACATAGTAGGGCACTCATAGACAAGTAGTACTAATCTTTCTCCTTCACCGAACTGATATAAGACATAACATCTAAAATAAATCACATCATAGTACCATCATAAACATTACAAAACATCATATGTCATCATAAAAATTTCATCTCACAAAAGTAAATAGAACATCATAACGTAAAGTGTATCATCAATTGAGTTTCATAACTGATCATGTAATCCAAGACATAATATATCAAAGTAACATAGTCTTGAAAACATCTAACTACTATCAACAACTCAAAACAACTGGAATAGAAATGTCATTAGGAGGGTCACTACATCCTTCACCCCTAGGGTAAGGCTTTCTCCTGGAAGCCTGCAAATACCCCTAGTACAAACTCCATACAGTCAGGCATAATCAAGGGTTCCAATACTGAACCACTCCATACCTCAACATAAAAACAACATCAATCTAACCAAGTACACTATCAATCCATACAAATCAACATAGTGAAGTAACCACCAACCAAGTCTCCAAAACACATATCCTAACATATCAAGAATCAAAGCAAAGGAAACAACAATGAAGGCACTTCCTCGGCCTCCTGTACCACAAGATATTCATGAGCTCCCGAATCAGCTGCCTGTCCACTTCCAACAATCTCCACATCATTACCTTGATGCCCTATTTGACGATGATCAACCACTGCACTCCTTCCATGAGTCCTTTCTACATAATTCCTTGTTGGCTCTGTAACAGTCGATCTTTGACTAGTTCTAGGTGTGTTCCTCTGAGAACACTGTCTCACCAAGTGGACCTGTTGGCCGCAATCATAATATCCTACACCTCAACCTGTTGCAAACTATGTGCTCTGAGCTGACTGGATGGGATGATTGAGTTGTGCTCGTATCCAACTCTGAATCCTCCTATGCGTAAGATGATCACCCCAGAATCCAAAGACTACCAGGTATACATTATCAAAAGGAACACCAATCATCCAATTCTCAGACCCCAAATCTCCATAAGAATGATAGGTGGGCGGAGAATATGCTCTCAAAATGTCCCACATAAGTCCTACTAAAGAAGAAATATTTCTATTAGGGATCCTTTCCCTTTCCCTAAATACTTGATGTCCACCATCTTGTTTAGAGCCAAGCCGAGTAAGAATCTCCCAAAGTGTAGATCGTAACAGAGGACCCACGTTCTCCTCACGATCATTCTCGTGGGAAATTTGAAATGTAGGGTTCTGATGACTGACTCCATGACCACCTCTTATAGGCATCCTATACACACCATCCAAGAAAAGGAGTCACAACCCAAAAGGCATTTTAATTAACATACAAAATCTCATAAATAAAGCACCATACCCATGATTAAACATGCATAGTACATATACATACCAACAAACAACACCGGAAATCACAACATAAGGCCACACAAGGGTCCATCTAGACACCAGAGAGAAGCATACCAATCCATGATAGAAGAATCCATGAACCAAGAGCGAATAACCATCTCAAACAAATCAATATCTAATCAGTGGTTTGATGGTGTTAGGTCATACATAAAGTGAGACCATCTAAACAAGACCACATTGACCTATCCCTTGTTGTATAAGGTGATTAGCCTCCAAGAGATAGTCATCACACATAGGTGAGTAGTGGGTCCTAGCTACATAATATCCTCACATACCTCCATCCTCTATGTTTCATGTTTCTACTTCCTCATACACACTCACCAAGTTTGTCCCATATGTCCTTGGGGAGGAATGAACAAAGATAACTAGCTTAGCCACCAAGCTCATAAAGAAGAGAAAACTAAAGTTTAATTTCAACAATAAGTCAATAAATGTGCACAATATCAACACTAAATCAAATATATAACCACTAGGGTTATAAGAAAATAAGGTCACATGTTGTGGCTAAACCTTCACAATCCAGTATAAACCAAGTTTTGGTCCTCACAATCAACTGAAAAATCATCAATAATCAAAAATAAAGTTCACAATATTTTAAAATTGCATTGTACAACATTGTGTGACTAATTACTAGCCACCAAATGAGGAAAGAGGAAACAACGTTTGACTAGAATAATAATAGCCCTCATCTGGTGTGGAGTGAGGATGCCATTCACACGATCCGGAGTGTATACGCGACTATAACATCACCACTCTACCTGGTCATACACCAGCTGGAGAAGGCACGTACTAGTTGTATGCCACATGGCAATGTGTCCGAGGGTCTACGAAAATAGGCATGCGCAGAACAAACCCCACATCATGAAACCCCATGGAGAAAACACATGTAAGAACTCACTGTAGCCAAAGCTATACATGGATAGGATCTACTCATATGCTACTTGACCAACATGCTCCAAGAATCCATGAGGATTCCTCTACAAGTATTTGAGGCCCCATAATGCTCATCACACAAGTAGGCTAACAAAGACAATCTCATAATGCACCTTCACATGTCTAGGCACGTGGCATCATGTAACACGACATCATCACCATCACTATGTTGGAACATGAGTGGGGTGTGGTATTGTACTGCATCATATCAAAATACATTCAAATATAGTATATGAAAGCATCATCACCGACACTATGTCGGAACATCAGTGTGGTATGGTATCATATCTATCACATCATGTTGGAGCATGTATAGATACACTAAATATAAATGCAATACGATAATATCACTATGGGGCTCCTGAGCTTCACTTCTCATACAAATGAGGTTTACTCGCTATGCTAGATCAATGCCTCTAAGGATGACCAGGCATACACTAACAAATCTATGTTGTGTTCAAATATGTGGGGATTAGGTTAACACTTATGGATCAAGTATCCTGGTCCATCATAAGGGAAAGTAGTGGGTATGATTCCTCAAGATTGGTTGAGCTAAGATGCTTTTCACCGCTATATGTGTACGCTACAAACTCCACCCAAGAAACTTGTGGCTGCTAATATCCCTTCAAGGATTGAGGGTCTAGAGAACCGAAAGAAAAAGAACTACTTTTGTTTACTCTTATATATAAGTTTCAACCACACATGGGTTGGCCCTCAATTAGGTAAAAAACATGCAAACACATGCAATGGTATGGTAGATCCCACACCAAAGTGTAACTTTTCCCCATGGATGGGTGCCAAGTATCACCATCACATGGACACAACAAAGCAAGTACAAGGTATTCACAACACTCAAAACAAGACACAGTTACTAGTTCCTTACATTTACAAGGGCGGGTAAAGCAACATGCATAATCCCATAGGAACATCAAGTTCCATAACCCATGGGATACATATCATAACTTCCATCCATAACCTTATATCAGGTTTCTTTCACGCTACTCTTCTCACATAGTATGTCATGCTAAATGTAAAAGCCATGAACACGTGATCACTTAAAAATTCCACTAACAAATTCATAGGGACAACCTAGTGGAATCAAATAAACCCAAAGTACCCAATGTATGAACTTGGGGCTCTGATACCAAGTTGTAACGCCTCGTCGTGGAACCCGGGGAATGAAATGACACAAGCGCTAAACAATCGAATAAATTAAAAAAAAAAACATTTAATATCAACATGTGATTAACAACCTAACATGAACATTCTCAGGTTCCACAACTACGTTACTAAAGTAAAATAACAATATAACACATCAATAACTATATATCAAAACATGTGAATAATCATAGAAAGTTTCATTACATCAAGAGTTGCATTACAAGTTCATTTACAATAAATGAGATTGTGACAAATCTTGATACATCACAAGTAATAATACATTGAAACCTCATGTAACATCATCAGTGTGTAAAAATAGGACATGAACAAGAATAACTGACGACCAAGTCCATGAGCTCATCTAAAGAACCAATCTCTATGAACAATGTGTACCTAGGATCCTGCCAATAACAAGCATGTCTCGAACAATATCACCTCAGTGGACCCAATGGAATAAATTGCACGTTCCTCCCAACCATGTGGAACTCGATAACCCACCCCCCATGCTAGGAGATAGAATAGCTCCTCAATTCAAAACAAACAACAAGAAGAAACACCACACAAAAAATGGTCGACACACATGACATCACAATGACAACACCATTGACATACTCCCAGTACATTAGTTAAAGTTTTCACTTAATTACCAACTTTTGATAGGTTACTTCTTTGCACAAAAACCCATAGTCATCAGAACCAGATAATAACATTAAATATCTCAATAGGAACCACATACATGCATGGCCAAGTCTATATATGAACAAACATGACCCCACTCCTTGTAGTTCATAAAGTCCAAAAGTAAATTCACAAGAACACTAAATGTGCATGGCCCACATTTTCACATTGAAACATTATGAGAGAAATCACAATTATTTATTCATGATTCAAATAAAAATAACCACACTAGTATTAAATAAAATCTCCAGGAAAAAAATTCCTCTAATGCATTATGAATATCTCGTATTAACGTGATAATATTTGATATGTTAAGATGTCCAAAATAATATTTTCCCTTATAGTTATCTTTCCAACTCAGCAAAACATTGAAAGTTCATAATTAGCAAAATAATAATGTCCTAATTATCATTTTCAAATAAACAGTGTACTTTGTAATCACTCCTTTTAAAAAAAGAGAGATGACTCTCAGCATTAACATTACCATTCCTAATAAATCCTAATGAATAAATTTATATTTTATCAAATTAGGATACCAAAAGAAAAAATAATATTAGTTTCCATTAAAGTTGGATAATAATCTAAAAACCATAGAAAAGAAGATACACATCAAATTAATAAAGATTCTGGTATTCAATTAATTTTTAAAGAACATAGAAAACTATTAGCAATATTAAACAAATTTTATCGATGTACATATGAAGCTTATGTAATGATGTTAATCTTCGAAACCACAATAGAAAACTCAGTCGTCACGAATATATATCCATATGGCATTAAGAATCAAGTCAAGTAATCTGGTGGTTGACATAAACTCAGACTTGATTGCATGGATTAAAGGATAGACTGAAATAAATAAATAATATCCATTTACATTTTATAATAAAGTAACGACTAATTATGCATTCCAAATTATTGTCAAATCCTATGACATGCAACTAACAATGTGCTAGGAGAAAGATAATTCTAAGGGTCCCATGTAGATCAAACACCCAACGAATATTAGAACTCGAAATTATGAGATAAATCTCTCCTAAGACCCATGACCAAATAACTAGAGTCAATGCTTGCTATGCATGCGAGTTGCATGCATAGATTGATACAAATCAAAAGAAATATTAAAATGAAATGAATCTAAAAGTGACGGGTAGGATAAGTATACTCTCGCTATCGGAAAAGACATACATAGTTGACACAAGAGGTAAAGAATAAACTAGGAGACATATAATTGAAGCAATCCCAAAGCTTACATGATAATTAGTGGACAAGAAGATTCCAAAGCACCGATATTCAATCGAAATAGATACAAGGAAACAAAGATCGATGCTCAATCAAATAGAAATAAGAAACACTAGATCACAAGGTTACAAAAAGAATGATTTTCTTCCTCCCAGTCAGCCATGCAATCAAAATATTCGACAGATAAAGGATGACAAGATGCTACTAAAAATCCTGGAGGAAGATTAACATATAAAAATCTCTATAGAAGCTTAATTCCACTCAAATATTTCATCTGAGTTAAGTTGACAAAGGTCTCATACGCAGAATAAAGGAAGAACTAAGGGAGACACTCAATAATGATCAAGAAGATATATACTTCAAACCATAAAGCACACAATGAAAGGCCAAAGGCTTATGCCACCAATGGAATTTAAAAGGAATAAAAAATGAAAGAAGGTAAGAGGAATTTAGCAGGTGACATCTTTAGCGAATAAGAAGAACCAACGACAGGTTGCAATACTGAAGCCACAAAATGAAGCATACCTACAAGGTAAAATAATAGGATGGTGCCAACCAAGAGAAATATGCTACAGAGATGAGGAACAAAATACAAAAAGAGAAATAATGCAAGATCTCAAAACACGCATGGTGATCGACATCAAAAAGGGCGAGTTTAAGTTACACACAATAAGATTTGGAACTAAGAATCTTAATAAGAAATATTAACCTCAAGTTTCACTGGTTTGATACAGAACTGATACATCTAACCAAAATGAAGCTTCATGGTAGAGGTTAAGAAAAAAGAAGAACATGGTGGATTCAACGATATAACTCTAGTTTGACAACAGGTGCATGACCATATTGGTTTGCATGCAATAAGAAAATGTTCAACAAGTAAATATTATTCTAGGGAGTTCATGGTTTAAAAAGTAACATAGATTACACAATCTAAATTACACAAAAAAATTTCAGAAATATATATATATATATATAGATTCAAAACTAAATCTGCAAACATGTTCTTTTCTCCTTAATTCTTATCGATTCAATCAGTATTGACATTTTTTTTTTTCATTTTCTATTGTGTGTTCCAAGTCAAGATTTTTGCAGCATAATACCATCAAAATACCACAACCCTTTTGCACGTATCAAAAAAAGAATTGGCATGACATTTGCAAGAAGAAAACCTGTAATACTTTTTGGATTCGAACAACGATGAAGTGGAATCCTCAAAAATTCAATCCACAAATCTTTCACAGTATGAACACAACTTCAAGTAATGAATTTTCAGCTTTCCAAGGAAAACCCCAGAAAAATACAAAAAACCACTTTCTCGTGAAACAACAACAAATCCCCTTTTTCGAAAATCAATTCTCCTTTTTAAAAACTAATCTCTATTCCTATGTTATATCATTCATTTTAGGTCACAATGCAAATCCATCACTTTAACTAATAATTTGCATGCAATTTAATCAACAAGTTCAACGTTTTCTAACATCATGTTCAAAACAAGATATTTTGCCACTTAAATCACAACTGACTGATTTAGTTTTTGAAAACATCCAAATTGCACAAAAAAATCAATTACAACTACTTAATCTTTCACAATCAATATATTTTAATATTTCACATTTAATTCCACAATATTCTAAAATAAGCTTTTAAACTTAAACATTACAATTAATGATTAATCAACATTACCATTAATTTAAATCATTAAATAATCTAAAAAAACATTATAATTTAACATGACAACATGTGATGACCAATGAACATTACGACGAACAAACGACAAAAAGACATATAGGTAACAGAATGATACTTGTTCTTTCCAGAATGATTGTTCATGACAAAGGACAAGTCTATCTCCCTTCAACGATTCTGATGAGGTAAAAATAACCTCATCATAATAAAATTTGGAAAGATTACTTTTTCTAACTCAATCATAAGCCTATGCCAATTTATTAAACTTTAGGAGAAGTAATTTCTTATTTTAAGAAAAAGTATGCTTTCTTTCTTTCTTTTGATCAATTGAGGAAAATTTCCAAAGCAAGTTTAATGGGTTGACTTGAGTGTTTTTGTAGGGTTTAATCAGTCATCTAAGCAGTTGTTGCAAATGTTGAACCAACACGTGCCTCAAGCATGGTAAAGGATAAATGTTGCAAACCTGCTCCTAAATATCAGGATGATGAACCGAGGATTTAGTTTATGTTCTTTTAAATTTTGTTATCAAAACTTCATGGCTCTTCTTGAGCCTTCTATATGTTTATGAGCTTTAAAGACATCAAAGTTAGTTTTAAGTTGAGGAAGACTTTTTCAATGGCTATCCACGCCATCTTAAATTAAGGATTTAGTTATAAGTTATCTATAAGAATGTAATTTCACAAGTGATGAATAAGATAGAGGAAGTATCGTTATGTTGTTCACATGGTTTTCCAAATAATGTTAAATGAGTTATTTGAGTTTTGTCTATTGATAATCTATTGAATTATGAGTGATGATGACTGTTTGTAATGGATAGACTCCAAAACTTGTAGCTTATGTGATTTAAATATGAAGTGTTAACCTGCGAGCTAGCCACTCGAGGGAAGTTAGTTTAGATAGATAAGTATTTTACTGTTTTGTTGTTTCATTTGTTAAAGTTAGATAATTGTTCAGTAGGAGGTAATTAAGTTTGTTAAGAGTTGAGTCTAAAGTTTCAGAGCACCATTTTTTTTCATTAGTATGATTTATCTTTCGTAGTTGATTAAATCCTTTACTGTTTAAAATTTTTCATTGTGTGTTCACTTATTTTTCTGCTTCCGTAGTATATCAGTTGTTTAGTTTTCTTTTTTATGTGCTTTCTAGTTTAGTTGTGCTACTTTCTAAATTAGTTGTCTTATTCTTTTCAACTTAGTATTTCCTCTTTTTCTTAGAATAATTTTTTTTTCCAGTTAAACAGTTTAATGGTCTTAGTTTAAGAATTGATTTCAATAGTTTAAGGAAAAACAAAAAATATAAAATGAGTTAACCAAATTATCTTCTTCTGCAAACTACCTTGGACACTACCCGATTGACTAATTGAAATTCAATATTCTAAGTAGTCGGACCTAATGAAAGCCTATCACTTTTTGGCACCATTTTCGGGGACTTAAATAGCCTTTGTGCTTAAGTGTTATTAGGAGAGGGTTTGAATACCAAGTTTTATGCCAAAAATTTCTCAGTTGGCTTCCTTTTCTGCATGGTCTAGAAAAGAGGCCCTCATAGATGTTTTATACCAAAGACCCCCCCAAAATACATACCAATCATACCTAGGGAATCCCAAGGCTCAGACGACCGCACTTCTAAAGAATTATTTGAGCCTACTCCACCCAAGGCTTTCCATTATTAACCTGTCGAGCAACTGGCAAAACAACTAGTTATTGAGGAATTTTTTTTGAGGAACATACTCTTTTGAACATCATGGGAGATCATAGAGCTGAACCTAACCACAATGAACCTCAGCCTCCTAGAATGTTTACCTATACTATTACATTGGATGCTGATGATGATACTCTCATGAAGAAGATTTCCCCAACCTTCCTTCCAACCTTATGTGGTTTATCCTTGGAAGACCCAAACCAATTTCTATTTGAATTTAAAGTCCTGTGTTAGACTTATGATTACAAGAACGACAACCAAAAGTTGAAGCTCTTTTTGCCGACTTTAAAGGATTCAACAATGCGCTAGTTTATGGGATTGGGTTTTGGTAGTATAACATCTTGGGGGAAATGGAAACTGTCTTCTTGCAAAAATACCATAGTTACTATAGGGTAAGTGATTGTAAGGAGGAGCTGTTTAAAATGAGACAAAATGAGGACAAAATTTTAGAGGATTATCTCGATACGTTCCTCTTCCTCTCCAAAATATGTGGAGAAATGACCATTAGCGTTGAGATTCTCAAAACATTTTTTCTTAAAGGTCTTGATGATGACGCTAGAAGAAATCTTGATCTAATGGGAAAAGGTGATGTATCTCAATTAACTCTTGAGGAAATATGTGAGTTATGTCCGAATTTCTCCCGTACTCGGGGAGGAATCTGCAAAACTAATATTTTTAAAGGGTCTAACAAGATAGGTAAGCTCCATGAAGAAATTAAAAATCTGAAAATAAACATTCTCGTTCAGTTGAATACCACATTAGATGTTATACAATCTAAAACTCGCAACCCTGAGACCTTGTCAATTTATTGTCCAAGGTGTAAGAATAAATACCTATTGCGCGAGTGTCCTTTGGATAAAGTCAATGTTTATAAACTTTGTGAGAAAAACCATCCTACAAATCAGTGTGAACTTTTGTCTGATATCAAGAATACTAAGAAAAAAACCATTAAGGTTGAAGAAGAGATAAATACCTTAAACCAACATCAAGGAGGTAATTTCCCTTATGAACATAATCCTAATCCTACATGGAGACCACAAAATAATTGGGCTCATAATCAATGGACTCCATCTTGGAATCAGTCACCTCCACCTCAACCTAACTGGGGAACTCCTTATTGGGGATCCCTTGAATGGACAAACCACACATGGGGAAATCAACAATGGTCAAATCAACCCCAACAATAGTGGTACCAGCAACATGTTGCCCCCCAATGGAATCGGGCACAAAATCAGTTTTATACTGAACCTAGGAGGAATCAACAACATAATATGTTACCTCCAGCTCAAAACCCTCCTTAGAATGAGCAGGTAAACCAACCTCAGCTTCTAGCACAACTGCTTCCCAATCCTAAGAATAATCGCTAGAATACACCAGTCTATTCTACCAAACATGAAAATGTTACAGGGCTTAATGCGATACACTTCAGAAATGTGCAGTTGCATTCTAGTTGAACTCTTCAACCTCCCACTATTGAGGAGATAGTGGAGGAACCTGAGCTTAAAAGTCCAATAAAAGACACATCGTCTAATTAGGATACCACTCCCAAAGACAAAGATCCTTTTTTATTGGTAGGGGCTGCTGACTTGTCTCAAGGGGAGGAAGGTTGGTCCTTAAGTCAACATAAGGAGGATCATGTTCTAAAGGAGAAAAGGATGGCACCATATTTGGAATGTTTAAAGTCCATAACTCCGGAAGATACTCTGGAAGTATCCTTGGCTACAAAAACTACCTTAATTCAGGAGATTAAGCAACTGCAAATTGAAGTTCCTTTATTGTAAGCAATAAAGGAAATTCCTGAGTTAAACCAACTAATCAAAGAACTATCTATCAAAATGCCAGGTAGGAAGCCAAAAAAGATAAATATCATTCATATTGATGGTTATTTAGCTGATTTTTTGTCTGGAAAGACTATTGCTATGAAATATGATGATCTTGGGAGTCCACTTATAACCGTTACAATCAACGAGGTAGAAATACCAAATGCACTAGTGGATCTAGGGGCAGCTATTAATGTGATGACTGTGGATGTAATGGAAAAATTAGGTTTAACTGATTTACATCTTACAACCACAATATTACAAATGGAAAATCAATCTATATCCATCCCAAAGGGCGTCATTAAAAACATCCTTGTCAAATTTAATGGATGGGAATATCCAGATGAATTCCAGGTAATCCAGTCGCTTACACCTAAGGATAGCTATCCTATAATTCTTGGAAGACCTTGGTTAGCTAGGGTTGCTACTAAGATTGATTGTAGGGAAGGGGGAATGACCATTTCGCATGGTCAAGACAGTAAACATTTGTTCTTATATCCCCCTGCTAAGCCTACTGAGCATAAAAAGCTCTGGGTTGATGAACCTGAGGAAACCAATGTTTCAGATAGTTTAGCCTCCCTAGCCATGGTAGTAATTAAATAGCATGGGGAAGAACTGGAAGAAGAGTTAGTAAGCGATGTTGCATGACATTCTATAACCCCGAACGAGGAAGAAATGATGGATGCTCCAAGGATTTTTGGGCAACCTATTGATATAAATGGAATGGAGCACAATTATGCTACAATGGGAATGCCTTGTCCCTTAGCAAATATGATCCCCATAACAAGTCATTTCTTTGAATATGTCATGAGCTTTCACTGAATTATACCTCATAGTTGTCCTCTCAACATGTTGTTGTGACCTATGTATATTGTCACCTCAGTCCATCCTGAAACAAAATTGATAATGCTATTACCAGGAAAAACTTTGAATAAGCCTAGTTGGTTGACAAAAAATCAAGAGGATAAGTTGTTTAATGTTTTGGTACAAAGGTCTAAATATTTTTCTTGGGATTATACGGACATGAGGGGAGTTCACCCAAGTGTTTGTGCTTATCACATTTACGCTAATGTTAGTATAAGGCCTATTCGCCAGTCATAAAGGAGACTCAATCCTACATTAAAGGATTTGGTCAAAATTGATATTGAGAAACTCCTTTGTGCTGGATTTATTTATCCAATCTCTGATAGTAAGTGGGTATCACCTATGGTGGTAGTCCCAAAGAAAAATGGTAAGTGGAGAATCTATGTAGATTATCGAGAACTCAATAAAGCTACTTATAGAGATTATTTTCCCCTACCATTTGTTGATCAGATTCTGGACAACTTTGCTAGATGGAAATATTTCTCCTTTATTGATGGATTTAATGGTTACAATCAGATACAGGTTGCTCTAGAAGACAAGGAAAAAACCATGTTTACCTACCCATGGGGCACATTTTCATATAGAGTGCTTCCTTTTGGACTGTGCAACGCTCCAACGACCTTTCAAAGAGCCATTCTTTCCATATTTTCCGCACTTGTTAATGACTATGTTGAGGTCTACATTTCACAGTCTATGGGTCAACATATGATGAAGCTCTTCAAAACCTAGATCGAGTTCTACAAGTTTGTGAGGAAAATAAACTATCCCTTAGCCATGATAAATGTTTAATAATGGTGGAACAAGGAATATTCTTGGGTCATCATATTTCCTTTGAGGGAATAAAGGTCAACCCTAAGAAAATTGAAGTCATCCAGCAATTGACTATCCCTCAAAATCAAACAGATATTCAAAGTTTTCTTGGATATGCTAGTTACTACAAAAGGTTCATTGAAGGCTTCAGTAAAATTGCAGCTTCTATGTTCTCTCTTTTATAGAAAGAGGTATAATTTGTTTGGACACCTGAGTGTCAGCTATCATTCAAAACCATAAAGGAAAATCTTGTTTCTTCTCTTGTCCTACAAGGACGAAATTGGAGTATTCCCTTCCATATCTATGGACATGCTTCTGACGATGTTGTTGGTGCAGTTTTGGGACAAGAAGATGAGAATGGGGGAAAGTATGCTATATATTTCATCAGTAAAATCCTTACTCCTGCAAAAAGGAACTATATAACAACAAAAAAGGAATTCCTAGCTATTGTTCATGCCATAAAAAAATTCCCCCACTACATTACAAGGTATAAGGTTACAGTTTATACATACCACTTAGTTGTGAAGTACTTAATGAATAAACCCATAGTTAATGGTCGAATTATGAGATGGTTATTGCTCCTTCAGGAGTTTAATACCATGATTCTTGACAAACCAAGGAAATATAATGTGGTAGCAGATTTTCTGTCATGAATCAAACAGGAAGGAGGTGATAGTACTCCTGTACAGGATGATTTCCCAGATGAAATTTTTGTTTGCAGTTTCTGTAAAATCACCTTGGTTCGTAGATATCACTAACTATTTAGCTGCTTCATAGGTACCCCTAGATTCACGATTAAGCAGAATAAGCATCTAATTAGGGGAAGTGCCATGTTCAAATGGATTAACAAAAATTTATTTCATTGTGGTCCTGATATGATCTTGAGGAGATGTGTAAGGGCGGACGAAAGCTACAACATTCTAAGGGCTTGCCACAATGATCTTTCGAGAGGACACTACTCTATGAAGAGAAATTCTCATAAAGTCTTAGGTGTCAGATAATATTGGCCCTCAATGCATAAATACATTAAGAACTATGTTCATCATTGTGATGAATGTCAGAGAGTAGGAAGACCAAATTTTTCTTCAGAGATGTTGTTGTTGCCATAGGTAGTGCTTGAACCATTCGAGAAATGGGGTTTAGATTTTATCGGACCCATAGATCCTTCCTCTCAAGGGAAAGAGTACATATTGGTTTGCATTGACTACCTGACGAAATGGGCTGAAGTTCAAGCCTTACGCGTAGCTAGGGAAGAGCAAGTCACAAAATTCCTCTATAATAGAATCTTCCTTAGATTTGGAGCCCCTCAAACTATCGTCACTGATCAGGGACCCCAATTTATGTCCAAAGTTCTCTTAGCGTTTACCAACCATTTTCAGGTAAGCCATAAGAATTCATCCCCTTACCACCCTCAAGTGAATAGCTAGGTAGAAGTAACTAATAGAGAGATTGAATTTTTTTTAATGAAAACAGTTTCTTCTGAAAGAAAAGAGTGGGCCAGGAAACTCCCTGAAGTCGTATGGGCATACAACACAACTTGGAAATCTATGACTAGATTCAGCCCCTATGAGCTCATTTTTGGGAAGAAGCCTCTTCTTCCCATTGAGTTTGAACTACAAACTCTACGAACAACTATGGAACTAGGTCTGGATTTGAAATGGGCCCAAGTTGAACAAGTTTTGTAACTAAGTGAATTGGATGAGCTTCGCCTAGACGTCATCCATCAAACTGAACTAATTCAATATCAACGAAAAGTGTGGCATGACAAACATATTAAGGAGAGGGAATTTCATAATGAAGACTGGGCCCTTTTATTCGATTCAAGATACAAAGATCATAAGGGAAAGCTCGGGACTCATTGGTTGGGACCTTATGATATTGAAAAAGTCTTTTCAAATGGAACGGTTCATTTGAAACCAATTGATGGTGACACACGCACCCTCTTAGTTAATGGTCATCACCTACGTGTCTACCATAAGTCGGTAAAAAAGGAAGAATTTTGAAGGATTGTGGAAATGTAGGGCGAGGTCCAATGTGTTGACTTTGCCAAGGCAGAGTCTATTTGGTAACAATGTTGTTATTGTTCAAAATAAAAAAAATATTAAAAATAAAAAAATAAAAATAAAATAAAATAAATTAATTAATAAATAATAATATATATATAATTTGAAAATGTGCAATAAAAGGACATGTATGCCAAGATATTTTCCTTCATTAAATTTTTCTTCTTTTGGACTTAGCTAATTTTTGTTCCATTTTGCAAGACTTCTTCAAAGCGGAAAAATAACTTCTGGAGCACCCTCCGAAGATGCTTAGGAATGTTATGATCCTTATGCCTAATGCTCCAGAACTTGATGATCCTCATGCCCAATGCTCCAGAACTTGTACAAAACTTTTCAGTTGAAGGGGCATTTTTGCACTAAGGTACAAAGCTCTCGAAGTCCAAAATTCTTTATCATATCACTCCCCTTCATTCCATTGCTGCTCCGACTACATCTTTCAACAATGCTCCATAACATTCATTTCGTTGTTGCTCTGGTTGCATCTTTCAACAATGCTCCAGAACCTTCATTTTGTTGCTGCTCTGGTTGTATCTTTTAGTGATGCTCTAGAATCTTCATTTTGTTGTTGCTCCAACTGCATCTTTCAGCAATGCTCTGGAACCCTCATTTCATTGCTGCTCCAGTTGCATCTTTTAGCGATGCTTCGGAACCTTCATTTTTTTGCTGCTCTGGCTGCATCTTTCAACAATGCTCTAGAACCTTCATTTCATTTTCGTCCCGGTTGCATCTCACATCGATGCTTTGGAACTTATCTTCATTTTCTATCACAAATGAAAACCTCTTGCATGCTCTAGAACTTATGTACGAGTTTCGAGTGTGATGTCAAATTGTGTGCTCTAGAACTTGTTCATTCGTATTCTGTCACCTTTTTCAAAAGTTCAAAAATTTTGCGATCCTTCCATCAGAATATCTTGTACACCTATCTTTCTATTTTTTTTTTTTAATCATAAATAAAGCCACCAAGTACAACAGTTCTCATTGATGGCTCTGTCAGCCATAAAATTCCGCACCATATCATAATAAATCCATCATCACCTTAGCCAATGCCTTCACATCATCCTGTCAAATTTGTAAGGTATAAGATCTTTGAACGATCACAAAACGCAAGTATTAATTTTCGCTTTAAGTAGGTATTTATTTTTGAATAAAGAATAATTAATTGGCACAAACTTCACTCCCAATTTAGCAATTTGTGCCACTCGAAAGTCAGCTACTTGTATGGCAAAGCCTTTCGCATGCCTCCATGCAGATTGGAAATCATTGCATAGTAAGTTGCAAATAAGACAAATAAGTGATTTCAGAGGCAATATTTTCAAAAGTGTTGTGAAAAATCTTTGTGTCGTAATTGAGATCTTTTGCAGAGTGGGAAATAAGGAAATGGGGGGTGGTAAAAGAAAGGTAGAGCTGGATTCAACAAAAAAATTGTTGGGATTGAGTAATATCTCCAGGTTGTTCGAAGAAGCAGGGTGGTTGAATTTTATCAAAAAATTTGTAGGCTACAATGGAAAGCTGGTGAGCTCTTTTGCATAAAAATACATAAATGGCGAGGTGGTACTTCATGGGAAGCGATTTAAGGTAAGTCCCAAAATTATTTCTTTCTTATTAGGATTTGAGAATGCAAGCACAAAAATAAAAGAAACCTCTCAAATTACGTACCAAAAATTATCTGAACTATTTGTTAGAGAGGGAGACCCACACCCAATGATAGTAATAAGTACTAGGGGACAAAATAAAGGGTTCCAAAGAAACTCCATATTAGAACCCTGGGGTACTATCGTTGCATGGATTATAAATTATTTCACTTGTGAGGGTTAGCTAATTGTAGTTGTAGGACCTACCTTCTGCATGTTGACCCATTTGCGCCACGGAAAGGAGAACCCTACTCGTAGGGTTAATATGCCTGAATTTTTGTGTGATTCTCTAAACACTTCCATTGAAAGATATAAAATAGGGACTGGGCCTTTGAAAAATCATGGTTTGATTTAGTTGATTTGTAAGTACCATTTCCACAAGAAACCTGAGGGAAAATGAGAGTAGGTTTTAAAGAAAATTGAGAAGCCTGCATCATAAGGACAATAGAATCAAGGGAACCGTCCCACCAGGCTATTCCACCATCCAGAGAAATTTACCCTAAGGTATCTCCAGCTCCGGAAGCTCCTAATTCCACTACTCCGAGTGAGGATTTTCCAAAATTCTTTGGGGATGAATTTAAAACCCCTGACCTTCCAAAACAACTTGAGATTATTTATTCTGATTCAAGTAAACCCAGAAGAAAAAGAAAAGGGAACAATATAACACTCATCACATTTCAAAATAATCCTCCATTAAGAAGAAGTAAGCGTTTAGTTTCTGAATTCTCCGAAACCCCAATACAAGTTAAGGAGGGAAGTTCAAAGAAGAAAAATCCTAAGCGGCCACCTAAGCGCATAGAAATTTTACAGCTTGCCAGTGAAGAGGAGGTACCCCTAGGTAAAAAATATTCAGGCGAAGAATTTCCTTCCCACTCTGCACATGTGGAGGAAATCTTCACTGATGAGATTCAGGAAAGAGAACCTGATGGGGATGATGGTGTGCCAGAAAATTTGTCCCCCATTGTTAATCAAATTGTCGAGATAGCTGAAACAAGTAGTGCCACTGCAGAGTTACAAAAATGTAAAATAGAAATTGATGATCTACAAAGACAATTGTCCAAAGGTAATGAACCGATAGAATTGCAGAAAGAAGAATTGACTGTGCAAATAGTTATAATAAATAAAAGAGATCAAGAAATACAGAGCTTGAAGCTTCAATTATAGGAAAAAGACTCAATAATCTATAAGTTACAAGAACAAATGCAAGAATTGAATCAAAAGCATAAAACTTATAGTGTTGACATTGCTAACAAAAATAAAGAGATTGAAATAATAAATCAAATTTTTGTGCTAATGCTCACAACCTTTGAAGAGGACAAGAAAACAAAAATTGAAGAGTTGAATGCTTCCATCACCAGGGTCATGGAACTAGAACAAGACTTGAAGGAATGCACTATAAAACCTCAAATGGAGTCCAAAGAAATTTAGACTGCACTAGTTGTAACTTTTTGGTTCTAGATCTGCATTCCACCTCCTCTAATGAAATGGATGGAAAAGTGTTACTTCCTCAGGAATGTCCAAGCTGAAAATTACAAGCTAAAGAAGGAACTGGTGCTCCTGAAGGAGTCATTTCATAGGGCCTATAGAGGGAAGTAGGATGCATGTCAACTAGTGGACTATTTACTAAATTGTAGAAGACCATCAAGAGTTTAGTCCATGTTTTTGAATGAATAATGACTAAGATGGGATTTTTTTAGGATCTACAATGATCAGCCCTATGAGCCCAATGATAAAGAGTTTTTTAAAATATATGTAGAGTCAAACCTTGAAGACCAAGATCTAATTTGTGAATTCTTTCTACATGACTTATTATTAGAAAATCACACAGATTTCTTCAGCAACTTGTTTGTTGGAGAGGTAGAACTGAGAGCATTTCTCTCCACCATGAGGAATCAAATTAATTAGCAAGATCAGACAAGAGAGTTTGCATAGGCAAAAAGGAAAGTGGGTCTCCAAATAAGGTCCCCCAATTCAAGGCATGGTGCTTTCAAAGATACATTCTTGTCTCTCCTTTTTAATGATAAGATGAAGGAAAGGTATGACAATAGCCTCAAGTTGTGTTATGATAATTTCATGGCAAATAGATAGAAGTTGATTGGAAAAGCATGGCATGCTTGCGAAGAAAGATTTACCCCACTACCAACTTACCTAAAGAAAAGAGAGGTTATTTCCCCTCTAAATATCAAGTGGTCATTTAGAAGAGGAGATGCCTTAGTTAAAATCCTGAAAACTCTTAGAACAAAATGGATGGAAATGAAATACATACCTCCTTTGCTACTCAACCCACCTCCGACCTTCAATATTTCAATGGATCAAAATGATAGACTTTTCAATGAATGGAGGGAGAGTGTGATATTTCACAGAGGGTTCATTTATGATCCTGAAGCTTTTGATGCAACAACAAGGGAGGCACATGATCTCAACACCCTATATGAGGAATGGAATAGGACTCAAGGGTTTAACTATGGAGCAGGAGGACCTGCCAAAAATTAGGTAGGGGAGAAAATAATGAGGTAAAAAGAACCTCATCATAATAAAATCTGGAAAGCTTACTTTTGCTAACTCAATCCTAAGGCTGTGCCAATTTATTTAACTTTAGGAGAAGTAATTTCTTATTTTAAGGAAAATTATGTTTTCTTTCTTTTGATCAATTGAGGAAATTTGCCAAAGCAGGTTTAATGGGTTGGCTTGAGTGTTTTTGTAGGGTTTAACCAGTCATCTAAGAAGCTATTGCAAATGTTGAACCAATACGTGCCTTAAGTGTGGTAAAGGATAAATGTTGTGAACCTGCTCCTAAATATCGAGATGATGAACTGAGGATTTAGTTTTTGTTCTTTTAAATTATGTTATCAAAACTTCATGGTTCTTCTCGAGCCTTCTATATGTCTATGAGATTTAAAGACATCAAAGTTAGTTTTAAGTTGAGGAATACTTTTTCAATGGCTATCCATGCCATCTTAAATTTAAGATTTAGTTGTAAGTTATTTATAAGAATGTAATTTCACAAGTGATGAATAAGACAAAGGAAGTATCGTTATGTTGTTCACATGGTTTTCCAAATACTGCTGAGTGAGTTATCTAATTTTTGTCTATTGATAATCTGGTTAATTATGAGTGATGATGATTGTTCGTAATGGATAGACTCCAAAAATTGTAGCTTATGTGATTTAAAGATGAAGTGTTAACCTGAGAGCTGGCCACTCGAGGGAAGTTAGTTTAGATAGATAAGTATTTTACTATTATGTTGTTTCATTTGTTAAAGTTAGATAACTGTTCAGTAGAAGGTAATTAAGTTTGTTAAGAGTTGAGTTTGAAGTTCTGGAGCACTATTGTTTTTCATTAGTATGAGTTATCTTTCGTAGTTGATTAAATCCTTTACTGTTTAAAATGTTTCATTGTCTGTTCACTTATTTTTCAGCTTCCGTAGTATATTAGTTGTTTAGTTTTCTTTTTTTTGTGCTTTCTATTTTAGTTGTGTTGCTTTCTAAATTAGTTGTCTTATGGTTTTTAACTTAATATTTCCTATTTTTCTTTGAATAAATTGTTTTCCAGTTAAAAAATTTAATCGCCTTAGATTAAGAATTGATTTCAATAGTTTAAGAAAAAACATAAAATATAAAATGAGTTATCCAAATCATCTTCTTCTACAAACTGCCTTGGACACTGCCTGGTCGACTAATTGACATTCAATATTCTAAAGTAGTAGGACCTAACGATAACCTATCAGATTCCATTGGGCCATGGCACACTCAAACTCGACAAAGTAGGTGGAGTCGATGCCTGTACCTGAAAGTTGCATCACACTGCATGGTCAAACAAACATGTATATATAATAGAAAACACACCATGAAGAAGAATCACAACATAACAGGGCACTCATAGACAAGCACTACTAAACCATCTCCTTCACCGAACTGACATAATAAATAGCATCTAAAATAAATCACATCATAGTACTATCATAAATATTACAAAACATCATATGTCATCATAAAAATGTCATCTCACAAAAGTAAACAAAACATCATAACGTAAAGTGTATCATCAACTAAGTTTCACAACTGATCATGTAATCCAAGACATAATACATCAAAGTAACATAGTCTTGAAAACATCTAACGACTATCAACAACTCAAAACAACTAGAATAGAAATGTCATTAGGAGGGTCACTACAAACACTGTCAATCACATATCCATCAGTATGACATAATTTATAAATTTATATATGTAGATGATGTACTAAATTTTATATATTTTATTTTTACTAATAACAAGCTATCATCAACTAGTGACTTGGTAAAACATAGCCAAGATATTCTAAGATCACTCAAGGATCTCCTATAGCAAGCAGAAAATCAACATTTTTTCTATAGATAAACACCATAATGAGACATTTAAAGTTGAGGGAGTTGTTATTTTATTCTTGCAACCTTGTAGTTAGACCTCCATTAAGAAGAGTAGGGATAAAAAGATCAAACCTCAATTCTATGGAATGTACAAAATTGTGAGAAGAGTTGGTGAAGTGGCTTATGTATTAGAGTTGTTAGTATATAGTAAGATTCATAATGTTTTTCATGTTTCTTGCATGTCCATGCTTGAACAATGAAGGAAAATTCATATTAGTGTTAGATTCTATCAATGATGCATGCGAAAGGGACCAAGAAATATAATAATTATATAATACATAGTTTTGTGGAGGATCCTACTTGTAGAAGATGTTACATGGAAGGGGTAACATATTCTTGAGCACCCAATTTTGCATTGCTTGTGGGCAAGAAATTTCAAGAAGGGTAGAATTTTAATTTCCATTTTTAATTGATTATTCTAGGTGGGACCTATCCTTATTTTCTTGATAAGGATGCAAAATTATCTTTAATCAAGGAGCCATGGCTTTGAGAAATATAAACTCAATAAAATAATAATAAATTGAATAATTTCATGCATATGGGGATGAAATATAAACTCGATAAAATAATATTAAATTGAATAATTTCATGCATATGGGGATTAGGTTCCATAAAAGATAGTTGTAACCCTTGTTACACATGAAATTTTCACCATGATAGATTCTATAATAACTCATTGACGAGGAGATGCGAGTTGGAATTTATGACAAGGTGGGGGCTATCTCAATTTAGAGAGGAAAATGAGGAGTTATTGTAGACACTCAAATTCGTCCTCATAATCATCACACTTTTCGTCTATTGATTAAATAATCAATTCATTCAACACTTTCTTCTATTCATGCATGCCATCAAGTCATTAAGCCATCTCATTCTCGTTCATGTCCATTTGCATTATCATTCACAATAAAGCATAATTATTCATTATCGTTAATATCATAATAAATCTTCATTTAAAAAATCCATTTAATCATTAAGATCATATTAAATAATATCATCTTTATCATTTTTATAATATCATCTTTATCATAAAACCATTTTCAAAATAAATCCATTATCATAATATCATTTTTATCATAAATTCAATCCATCTTTGTATTTCATAATGTACATTTAAAATCCATTTAATCATCCTATTATTCATAAACCCTTCACCATGCATGCATTTTGTTTAAATTACATAATGTGGGATATTTAAATTTCCCTCTTTGCAAATCTTTTATCCCACATTCCCTCTTCAAACCCTCTCCATCCTCAAGGAACTCCTATTTAAATAGGACTCTCTTTTCATTTTGACGGTTACACAAATTTGGAATTCTTTTTCCCACTCACCATAGCCTCTTGCTGCATTTTGTGCTCACAAAAATCTGAGAGAAAATGCATAAAATAAGATCTTGTTGAAAGAGAGATAACAGAGTTATGTTCTTTTAAGTGCAGATTTTGATTTCTTTTAAGAAAATTTTTGATCTTAGTGTAGTTGCATGTTTTTGCTGGTTTGCATTTAAATTAGAATGACTCTATTGATATGGACATGAAGTGTTGGTTCTTGTTCATAGAATCATGCATTTTAAAGCACTACAAAATGGTGAACCCAACGTGAACAATGTCATATCCTACTGAAAATATCATTTGTTGTTAATAAGGTTGATTCTTGGCATGCTTCGATATCCATGCTCTATTCTAAAATCACATTATGTGTTGAATGCTTTTATGTAGAAGTTTTGGGATCTTAGATCTCTACAGAATGCAATCTTATAAGGTTCTCTATTTCTTCAAATCAAAATCATAACTCTTATATGGTAATGATATGATTTTCAAAATCAAGTGCCTTACATTTTTATAGATTTAAATTCATGGTTGTTGGTCTGTAACAGGAGAAATATAGTAAAATTTGCAGCAAATGAAATGGTGTTTTTGACAGCATTTTTTCTTTATTCACATCTTTGACAGAGACATGATTCTGAAAAAAAAAACTGCATGTAATGCCTGAGCCCTTCTTCATCACTGTTTTCCTGCCATTTTGTCAGATTTCTACAGCCAACCTTCAATCTCAGATTCCCACACCTCTTCCAAAGCACATTTTGCAGCATTGAATGGTTAACTTCTTCCCAGATTTTTGGAGCCAACCTTCAATCTCATATTCCCATATTCTTCCCATTGTCTGTTATGATTAGCTTCTTAGAAATGATTGTCTTTTCAAATTAGCGGAGACTTCTTTCAAACTCTCATATGGTGCATATTTATAAATCATGAATATTAAACAGTTCCCTCAAGCCATTCTGTAGAGCTTTGCCACAACAAGAGATTTATAATGATGGCTTCCAGCTGAAAGTTTGGAAGAACATTAATTTTAATTCTAATTTAGTCTGATTCTCTTTACTCTAGTTTTCTTAGAATAGCTTTTAGGTTTAATTTAGATTTTCAGTTTTCATTTAGATTTATCTTAGATCTTAGCATTAATTCTTAACTTATCTCTTAGTTTCAATTTAATTTTAATATTTAGTTCTTTGAATTTATTTAGTTTAAGTTTAAATCTAACTTTAATTTAGACTTTTCATTAAATTTAGTTTTTAATTTTTGATCTAGATTTTTTAGTTAGATCTTTTTAATAGATTTTTTTAGATTTTAAATTAGATTTTTAATAGATTTTAATATAGACTAATATAGATTTAACTTAATTTCAATTTAGATTAATTGTAATTAATTTATTAGTTAGATTAGTTTCAACTTAGATTAATTCTAATTGTCTTTTAATTTAAAGTAGCTTTAACTTAGAATAGTTTTTATTTTTTAACTTAGATGTAGACTTTTACTTTAGTTTTAATTTTATTTATTTAAATTTTTTTTTAAATTTTTTTAACTTAGATTTAGTTTTTAAATGTAGTTTTAATTTTTAATTTACATTTTTCATTTTTCATTTTTATTTAGAAGGTAGATTTAATTTAATTTAGTTTAGATAAATTTCTAATTTATATTAGTTTTAAATTTAGTTTTTAGTTTTTATTTAGAACTAATCTCTAATGTAGATTTAGTCTTTTAATCTAGATCTTGATTTTTTGTAATTTAGATTTAACTTAGAATTTAGATTTTATTTTAATTTAAACTAGATTATAGGGTAAATGCTAATTTTCTTTTCTTTTAGTTTTGTTTGATTAGGGGACTAATTTTATTAATTTGGGTTCTCTTGCAGGTTCGTTTGGAAAATAATTGAAAATCAAAACATACGCTTGTCGAAGAAAGGAGGCATGAAACTACTAATGAGATTGTGATGCAGGATGTTCATCGAAGTAATGATTTTGAAACCAATTGTCTTTTAGATTAGAAAACACTTCAATTGGTGCATTAAAAATGATTTTTTTTCTTTTCTCACATAGGCTTAACTGGGGGTTCAATGAACACTGTTTGTTATGCTTCACGGTGGTAGGTGATTATGCTCTCACCTTGTGCAAACTAGGTGATCAAAAAGCCAAACCCATCTATTTTATGTGTCACCTCGATTCAATAATCGAAGTATCCTCTCCCCTTGCGCACTTGTGCAATCTTGGGTGCAAGAGAAATGATTATTAACTCTAGAACTTGGGCCTTCCTTGGTGGGAAAAAGTACTCACCCCAAGGTGACTCAGACTGGCAACAGAGCTTTTTGGCGAAGCTACCCCCGACCGGTATATAAATGTGAATCCTAAGGGAAAGCCTAGGATTACGAGTGCAGATGTGTCATACGGACCAAGTAGCATAACCTCTTCAGGCTGGAGTGCCTCCTAAATGACGCTTAATCTTGTGCCCCATGTATGGCCACTCGAATGGGGGTCCCAAAATAAAAACCTTTGTGTAGTTTCCAAAATCCCATCTATTTTCTAGCGCAACAATGGTCGTTGTGAAGGCATCCAAATTCTCGTAGTTCTTACTAGAGGTGATCAACCCACCATGGGATATTTATGGGGGTTGGAAGCTTGGTTAGCCTGATAAGTGAGTGCAATATAAGGGGGAGTCCGTGCAACCAAGCCTCTAGATTCATCCACTAAGAATAAGTGCGGTTGGGGAAACCCACGTGGAATCTAGCAAATATAGTCCTTGCCAACCTTAGGATTTGTGCTTGTATTGTTAAAATCAAACACTTTGTTTGTTATGTCTTGTGTGTGTGTTCAAAAATTGACCTCAAACAAACATCACACCTAGTAACGTGCAACATCTCAAAATTTGCAAACCTCAAAGGGTCCAACAACGCAAACCTATCACTTAGGTTTCTTGGGGTCATCATCCTTCAGTTTTGATCTTTCAATCCTTCCATTCCACCTAGTCATTGCATTCCATCTAGACTGTGCATTTCACCTAGTCCTCACATTCCACCTAGCCCTTGCATATTCATGGTCCTTACATATTCATATCCCTTTCATCCTAGTCCTTGCATATTCCTAGTCTTGCATACATAGGTGACATTACATAGTCCTTGCATATAGATAACACTCCACCTAGTTCTTGCATGTTCCAAGAATTTTTTGTCATTTGTCATATTCATCATCGATCAAACAAAACCCTTAGCTTGCACTTAGGCTACTCTTCCTAGGTCTTGAAATCAAACCATTGGCTATCTATCACCCATATCACTTGAGGTTCATCATCCTTGAGTTAGGGAACATACCATTATCCTTGAGTAGGGTCAATCCTTTTGGAGTCCATCATCTCCTACATACCCTCTCTTGATCATTGGTCCTTGTGTCTATCCATCATAACACAAGTAAAGCCTTTACATCATAACCAACTTTGGACCTAGAGTTGCCTTTTCTTGCAGCTTGTCATACCATACCTTACCACTTCCATATCTCATCTTAGAATCATATCCTTTTCATTGCATCCTAGTCTTAGGTCTCATACATTACCTTGGATTGAAAATCAAAACAATCAACTATGACCCCTAGAACAAGAGAAAAATTTTTCAAGAAGAAGGGAACCCTTGGGGAAGAGACTTTGATGGGAAGATAACATTAGTGTTGCAACTAGAGAAACAAATGAAACTGATGATGAAGAAATAACCAAATCTGATATAGAAGAAGCACTTAAGGATCATAGATTCACTAAAATTCTTACGGAGGTAGTCAAACATAACCCACAACAATACTTCAAAGCCCTTGTTGATGAAGGAATCAAAATGCCTCCTGATTTTGACATGTCACTGCTCATGATGAATGACCAACCTGAATCTACTGAATCTAAACATCCCAAAACAAACAACGATGGTAGAATCAAAGATCATAGACCCTTTTATCTACAACCAGGTTACAAGCGATCTTCAAAGATCTCAAAACCCACACCAACAAATGATCCTATTTTGGATGAGCTTAGAACATTGAGACAAGAATTGGACACCCTTAAGAACCGTAAATCATCATCTCATAAGTTCTCCATTGAAGATATATGTCCTTATCCCTTTGATCCAAGCATACCAATGCCACCTTTTCCTAACCATTGGGACATACCAAAACTTGACAAATATAATGGAAAAGGGGATCCTAAACATCACTTAAGACAATTTTGTGCTACTACCATGGAATTTGCAGTTGATGAAACATACATTATGAGATTATTCCCCCGCAGTCTAGGAGGAGAAGCTATGGAATGGTTTTCACAATTACCCCAACCATCAAATCCTTTCAAGAATTGGCTGATAAATTTGTCTCCAATTATAGTTTCAATTGTGACTTTAAAGTGACCATGACAAACCTTTTCAACACCAAACAAAAACCAGGTGAATCTTTTGTGTCATTTTTACAAAGATGGAGACATTTGAACAAAATGATTACCTTATGTCATTCCTGATCAAGAATTGGTTGACCTCTTTTGTCGAAATTTGAACAAAGAAATTGGAAGGGAACTTCACCTCAAATGCTTGGATTCCTTTGACGATGCCATAGAAATGGGATTTCGAATTGAACAAACTCTCATTGATGATGGAACCATAAAACTTAATAATGATAGAGATCAAAAATCAAATTCAAACAACAAGACACCTTTTTGGGTAAAGAACAAGAATGTAGTCAATGACGGAGTTGTTGATGCAAAAACAACTAAAACATCATCACTGTTTATAACCTCAAAGGTTCATCTTCAGATAAAGGAAAAGAAAAACAAAGAAGTTTCCCTAAACGAAATTTTACACCATTGGGACAATCACTTGAATCCGCATTAAAAGAACTTCTTGAAATCAATATTATAATGCTACCTGAAATAAAGGAATATAATCCACAAGTCAAACCCCCATGGTGGAATGAGAATCACTTTTGCGACTATCATAGACATAAAGGACATAAGACTAATAGTTGCAATAAACTTTGACATCTAATACAGGACCTTATTGATGATGGTAAGATAGTGGTTGACAGACACACTCCTTCTGGTAACTCTGATCATGAGGTGTTTAAGAACCCTTTCCCTAAGCATGACAAGGATAAAGGAAAGGCCCTTGAATCTGGTGATGGTGTAAACTATACTACTACTAAGTATGACTATACCATACATAATATTAATGAGGTTGATAATCATGTAAACACTTTCATTATAAAAGGAAAATAACCTGTTTGCAAGGTTACTACCCACAAAGGCACAATCACCCTTAAAGGTCCTAATTCAAAACTCGCTACACAGCTTCACAATATAAACTCATAGAGAATTTAGGGAAAACATCTACACAAATTTCCATACTTGAGCTGCTACGCCTATCTCCTGAGCATAAAGCTATTCTAGATAAATTGCTCACTATTACTACAGTGCCTACGAACCTACATGTAGATTAGTTCCAAGCTATGGTGGGACATATCACCTTGCCATACACTATCACTTTTACTGAAAATGATGATTCATCCCCTTGACAACCACATAATGCAGATTTACAGATTGACATCCTTATCAATAATGCCAAGATCAAGCGAGTTCTAATAGATGGAGAAGGTCTTAATATTTGTACCTAAGAATTGATCGCAAAATTAGGGTTTTTTGAAAATGCAATTGATCCAAGGAACAAGATTACCATAAAGGCATGTGATGAAGAGGAACACTCATCTAAAGGATCAATTACTCTACCAATCAAAGTTGGCCCTATGGTAGAGGATGTGGTTTGCCAAGTTCTTGATCTCCCACCGACCTATAATATCCTCCTTGGAAGACCTTGGATTCATGCAATGCAAGCCATACCTTCTACATACCATCAATGCATTAAATTACCACACAATGGTGTTGAAATCACAATACAAGGAGATCCCAACCCTTTCATGTACTGCCATAATCTAAGTCCTAAAACTGAAATCCCAATCCCAAGCAATCATGAGTCATTTCCTTCCCAAGCATATGTTGATCTCGAGTACTTAAAAGCATCCTACTCAAAATCCAACGAAGTTGAGACCAAAATACAAGTAAAAGAACAAGGAGTGGGAGAATATACTTTGAATCATGTGCTTTACACTGGAAAGTTACCTTTATCTCCCCATACCTATGCCAAACCAAAAATGACTAAGACCAAATCAGATGCAAAGACTATAATGACCTGTAAATTAACCAACCTCAAAAAATGAGGAGTCCCGTAATACCCCACCACGCAACCCTAGAGGAAGTTGCAATTAACTACTTAAATAGACTAATTTTTTTTTTGGTTTGATTACAATTAACATGCAAGTTCACTACCTAATGCCAACAACCTCTAAGGTTATGAGACATAGGTTATATAGAACCTCAACAAAAAACATGAATCTAAACCATGTCATTTATTTGCTTAAGAAATTAAACACATACATTCCAAATAAGATAAATTACATCAAAGCATAAGAGATAGCTTTCAATTTCATTTATCCATAATTAAACAATATGATTGCATCTCTCATTCCCCGAATGAGGCAAGTCCAATAAATAAGGTTACAATTACAACTTTCCACCTTGATAACAAGTGAGGTGTAATAAATCACAAGATTAACAGAAATAAATAAGGCATGAAATGATACTAAATCATAGAGCTTTCCAACTAGAAATCTCATCCACACGATCAAGAAGAAAACCCAATAAAGTGTGTGTTCCACCCAACCAAGTGGAACCCAAAGGTCCAACCCCTATGCTAGGAGATAGTAAAAAGGATTTATATCCAAGACCATCTACCTCAAGACACAGGCTAAAACATAACCAAACTGCAATAAATACAACTACATCACTTAACACAATGGTTACAATGCTTCCAAAATTACATAATCAATTGCATCACTGATGCGAACATACTATTGACTTAGGAGAAGTGTCATCACAATGTTACATGGGTTATCCTGGTGAGTCTTCCTAGGCCCCGACCCCCATCTCGGGTTATCCTAACAACCTCTAACGACTTCTAACTCCTCATGTAATCCAATGCAGAATCAGTTATCTTTCATAGAGACAAGATAACGATCTTGCCATTCCAGGCCTTCTTGTCTCAACCCAAGTCTTTACAAGCCCTTGCATCCATGAGCGAGGCATAATTATCTTATTAAGTGTTTGATACTATGTAATCCTCTAATCAGTTTAATTAGGCTATCACTGGATTAACTAACTTACAATGAGTTATCCTGGCACCAATTTGTGTGTCGGCCCTCATTGCAAGCCACTTCTCTAAGACAACACGTGGAACCACTCCAAAACCCAAGGGTACACAAGTGTGACCTAAGGATATCCAATCCCTATCCACGACATAAAGCCAACACATCCCCGTTCGTGATAACCGGGTAACAACCTGGATATAGTAGACGCACTACCCAAGGCAATCTAAAGGTTGACTAACACAATACGACAACCCAAAAAATTGAAAACCCATATGGAAGACTTATCATACTCTCTAACTCAATTTTTCCCAACGGATAATAGAACGGTTAACAATCAAGATGAGCAAGAAGACAAGAATTAAATCTACTTTGGATTTACTAAATCCATTTCCTCATTAACAGACAACAATTTATCACATTAATAAAACTGAATTAAAATACGTCTTTTCAGAAAAGGGAGAAATTAACACTAATTATTTAATTTTTCTATTTGCATTTAAATAATGATAAAATAACCATTTAATTCTACAAGCAAAATTCATTGATATAAAAATAATTATTGCCTCGTCTTTTCCTTATAACTATTTTAAAATTTCTAACATGTCTTAACATCATATTATTTAAATCAAAACTACTTCTCCTTTAAAACTAATATTTTAAAATAAAACAATAATTTAACTAAAATTATCTTGTTTTCCATTTCCCCAATTAAACTTAAATCATGCCCTCAAGAAAAACATAATTTTAAATACATATACACATAATATACATATATATATTTGTAATTCATATATATATCTATTTTAATTATCTAACACAAATATATATAAATATTATAATATTATATCATATAATATTAATTATTAATACATATTATATTGACTATAATATATATTAATATATTAATTTTATAAATATAATAATAAATATTATAATATTAATATATATTATTATTATTTTATTTTTTTTGAAAAAGGGCAACATGTGCCTTGGGTCGTGTGCCAACCCTTGGGGTTGAGCCGCGCATTTTTGGGGCCGCATGCAAAGAGTTTGCACCGATTGTGCAAAGCACAACCAACCACCATTGTTGGTGGCATTGTGCATTCCACAACCTCCCACCAACAATGGTGGCGGTGGCTGTGTCCACAACGCCATGTGGGGGAAGGGACTTGGGGGTCGTGCTGGGTGCGGCTCCCCCCCATGCGCCTCCCATGGGGGGCGCGATGGGGGTGAGCCCCTAGTGCTTCCCTCCACACAAAAAAAATAAAAAATCAATAAAATTATTTAAAAAAATAAAATGTTTTAACAAAAAAACAAAGGGTTTTTTAAACCCTGCGGATTTTTATCTGCCTAATGGGCATTTTCAAAAAAAATTCCAACATAACCCTACTATTTGAAATATAAAAAATATGTATGTATATATATATGTCAATATATATATATACATATGTGTATATATATGTATATATATATTACATTCTCATCACAAAATTTACAAAACAAATCGAGAAAAAAAAAAAAAGAAACAACCATTTATAGCCAAGAATCTCATTTTTCTTTTGAAGCAATTCATTTCAAAACAAAGGTTTTCTTCTAGATTTTTGAAAACAAGAATCAAACTGGGTTTGTTTTGCAAATCATACAGAAGATTTAAATGCTTTTCAACATGATTTTTCAACAACAAAACATATATCAATATAATTTCAAAAACAACTAAATTTAAAAATATTAACCTGGTATTCTTGAGTTTGAGAAGATCCAGTTGGTGCATAGGTTCTTGCCTTGATTCCAACTTTAGCTCAACAATTTTCACAACTTCAATCCAAAACCCACAAACAACAAAAATTTCTTCCTCTCCTCTATTTTCAATTTTTTCATACTTGTTAAAAAACTCTCATTCAAAAATAACCAAATAATAAAGAATTTTTTCCAAAATATCCATGCAACAACCCTCATAAATTTTCCAAAACAAAATAACAAATATCTTCTTTTTTTTTAAATTTTTTGGATTTAAAATTTTCTAAAATGAAATTTCAAACCTTTTTCCTTTTATTTTCAATTTCCAACATTAAATTCATAATTTCACAATGAAATACTTATCTAATTTTAACATCATCAATTTAATTAATCAATAAAAATAATTTAATCCATGATTAAATTATTTATTAATTACATTACTAACACAATACCAGATCAATTTTAATCCCCAATTTTAACTACAAAAGCATTTATTTTCCTTTATAACAAGTGATTAAATAATCAAAGAGAAGGAACAATATTCAAAGCAACACAACCTGACTAAGACCCGACGACACACTATGACTAGGGTGATGACTTGGCATGGAAAACCTAGCTACTATCTCCCAATCGAATGTCGTTGGACAATGGACACGCTCAAACCTGTGAATCCAGGTGGAGTCGATGTCCTGTACTTGTCAATCTGCGAACAAAGATTATATCCACATGCATATATATGTCATAACTAAAACATGTCATGAAGAGGAAATCACAGAATCATAGGGCGCTCGCAAGCGAGTGATGCAATACCGTCCCCTTCACCAATACAAAATTACTAATTGACGTATCTAACATATTACTTTAATCAAAAGCATAAAACATCATTAATTTGAATATCCACTTATGCTAATTCAAAACATGCCATCCTAATAACATCATAATACAGTATAATCACATCAAGATACATCACCACATCATGATAAAATAGTGATCAACCATAACTGAGTACATAGTCAAAGTACAAATAGAAACTAAATCATAATAGAGGGGAACAACATTGTTCGCACAATAGAGAAAAATAGAGGGGTATTACAAGTCCTCTCTAATGAAGTAGAAGAAGTTGATCTCCTGAAATGGCTATACAAAGATGAGGATACAGGAAAGGAACAAACTGAAATAAAGATACTTGTTGGACAATATGGTAAAGATTTTGATCTTATGAAACAAATGGGATATGATGGTAAAATTCCTCTTGGCTTACATAAACAGGGTATCTTGGAACCAATACAACCTACTCATATGCAAAAAGTCTCTAGTTTAGGATATGATGCACAGAAAGATAAGACCTTGAGTACCATGTGTACTTCAAGTAAGGAAGTATAGTCCTCTAATGCTACATAGAAAAATGAGGAAAGTACCATCGATGACATCATTGAAATTCATGACTATGATAGTATCCCTACCCCTGAACTTGATCATAACATTTGTACCCTTGAATCCATCAAAATCTTGATTCAAATCATGACCCTTTACCCTTGGTTCACCCCAAACTCATTGATTTAGATCAGAAGGGATCGCCACAACTGGATGTATTTCAAAATGATGAGGCAATCATAAAATTTTTGGGAGCACAAGAAGATACACCTTTTGAGGATCATAGGATAGTTTTCACCATAGAACTCAACAATACGACTTACTTTGGGGAGGGTGCCAAGCCTTTCAGTCGCAAAATTATTTAAAATATAAATAGGTCTTCTAGTGAAAACCACCTTGTGGCGCTATTAGACCCAAAAAAGTAAAAATAAAGGATGTATCCAAGGGTGAAAACCTCTCTGAGGCAGCTAAGGATGGAAGGCTTGACACACTTCCCCTAGCAGTATATCATGAAAATTTATCTATGCTAGTGGAGAAGATAATACCAGCTAACTTGGGTATGGGAGAAAAACCAAAGATAATTCATCTAGCAAAATCATTAAGACCTGAAGAGAGAATAGAGCATATACGGTTTTACAAGGAAAGGAAAATAAACTTTGCGTGGTCCTATGCAAATATGCCAAGACTTGATCCAGATCTAGTCATGCATCACTTGTATTTGTCACTGAGGGCAAAACTTGTTAAACAAAAGTTGATAAAAATGCACTCGCATATTGCTCTATTGGTAAAAGATGAGTTACAAAAGTTGTTCGATGTGGGATTCATAAGACCTATTGTCTATGCTGATTGGATTTCAAATTTAGTATCGGTTTCAAAACCTAATGGGGGCATCTGAATTTGCACAGATTTTAGAGATTCAAACAAAGATTGTCCTAAGGATGACTTCCCCCTTCCAAACATTGACATGATAGTGGATTTAACAGCAAGACATGAAATTTTATCCCTCATGGACGGTTTCTTAGGCTATAATCAAATTAAAATAGCTCCTGAAGATCAAATTAAGAGAACATTCACTTGTCCTTGGGGAGCCTTTTGTTGGAATTTCATGCCCTTTGGGTTGAAGAATGCTGGAGCTACCTACCAAAGTGCAATGACCACTATCTTTCATGACATGATGCATACCTATTTGGAAGACTATGTAGATGATTTTTTGGGAAAATCTTACACCAGAGCTGGACACCTAGAGATCATGGATAAAATTTTCACAAGATTAGGAAAATACAAAGTCTGATTGAATCCCAAAAAATGTGCCTTTGGGGTAACCTCTGGGAAACTCCTTGGATACATTGTCACATCTAAGGGAATTGAAGTTGATCCTGCAAAAATAAAGGCTATACTTGAGATGCCTCCACCTAAGACTATCAGACAATTGAGATCATTACAAGGAAAACTTCAATCTATCTGTCGTTTTATAGCATAACTCGCAGATAAATATCAACCCTTTCAGCATCTATTACACATGAATTTTCCATTCAGATGGGGTGACAAGTGTGAACAAGATTTTCAAAAAATCAAAGAGCATCTGATGACACCGCCAATATTAGTACCTCCCACAGATGACAAGCCTTTACTTTTGTATATATCCATAACCACCACAACACTAGGGGCACTTTTGGCACAACATGATTATGAAGGAAAGGAGTGTGCAATCTATTACATTAGTCACACTCTAGTGGGATATGAGCTCAATCATAGTTCTATTGAAAGAGCATACCTTGTCATAGTTTTTGCATCACAAAAGTTGTGACATTACATGCTTATGCACCAGACAAAGCTCATTGCAAAAATTGATCCTCTTAAGTACCTCTTGAGTAAAGCAGCACTCAGAGGTCTATAAGCTAAATGGGTGATGATTCTCAGTGAGTTTGATATTGAGTACGTAGAAAGAAAATAAATCAAAGGAAAAGCTATAGTAGATCAACTCGTTGATGCTCCTGTGATAGATAATCTTCCTCTTATTACCGAATTTCCAGATGAATCAATCTTCAACATGTAATCTACACGTTTGTGGAATTTATATTTTGATGGCTCCTTCACACAAGGTGGTTTCAGTTTTGGCATTCTCTTTGTCACTCTGCAAGGGGATTGTATACCTAAAGCTTACAAGATACAGTTTCCATGTACCAACAATATTGCAGAATATGAGGCCTTACTTTCAGGGCTCTGTATGGTTGTGCAATGGAAAATCCTTGAGTTGCATGTTCTTGGTGATTCTTAGTTAGTGGTCAGACAAGTTAATGATGATTATAAAACAAAAGATGAAAAATCAATGCCTTATAAAAGGATGGTGGATGACTTCAAGGCCTATTTCACATCAATTTCCTTTGAGAAAATTCCTCAAGATAGCAATTGAGTTGATGATGCAATGGCAACAATTGGTTCACTTGTGGAAATTCCAAGCAATGTTTCCTATTTTGAGTTCTTGGTAGAGCCTCTTTTGGAACCTGCTTACAATATACCACAATTTGAAATGATTTTCCTTATTGTTGGTCCTAATTCTCAATGGTATGGTGATATTTATACCTATCTCCAAGATAACACCCTGCCATCAGATCTATCCAATAAATCTTGTAAAACCTTTATCCGTCAAGCTTCCTACTATGTAATCTTAGCCAATACCCTTTACTATCGACATCTCGATGGTACTTTACTTAGATGTCTTGAGCATGACAAGAGCAAAATTGATTTACGAGAAGTACATGAAGTATATGTGGGGCACATTCTAGTGCTCCTACCTTAGCCAAGAAACTCTTGCGTATGGGTTATTATTGGCCTACAATGGAAACAAATGCTTATCATTTTGTTAAAAAATGCAAGCAATGCCAAAAACATGCAGACTTGATACATGCTCCTGCATATGAATTACAGTCTCTTGCTACACCATGGTCCTTTTACCAGTGGGGAATTGATCTCGTGGGAAAGATCCATCGACCTTCATCCAATGGTCATAAGTTCATTCTCGTTGCCATAGAATATTTAATGAAATGGATTGAAGCCATTCCTCTCACTCATATCATTGGAAAAAAAATAGTTGCTTTCATACTAAAATAAATCATCTGTCATTATGGCATTCCTCTATCCATGATCACAGATAATGGTCATCCATTCAAAAATCAAGATGTTTGTGAACTCTGTGAGAAATTCCATATACAACATCATTTCTCCATACCTTACTATCCTCAAGGTAATGGCCAATCTAAGGCCTCTAACAAAACCATTCTTAAAATTCTTAAAAGGACGGTCAATAAAGTTGGTCGAGATTGGCATATTCAACTGAATCATGCCTTGTGGGCTTATCACACGAGTATCCACACTCCTACAGGTGCTACCCCCTTATGCCCTTGTCTATGGATCTGAAGCCATCTTTCCCATCGAGGTCGAGTTACCCTCTTTGTGCATCTCCTTGCGCAATCACATCAGTGATGAAGAATACCGAGTTTCTCGTTTGCAAGAATTGGAGCTATTAGTTGAACGAAGACAAACTGCTTTTAACCATCTTAGAGCATATCAACATCAAATGATTTGAAGTTATAATCAGAAAGTGAAACCATGCACATTTGAGGTTGGAGATCTTGTCCTTCATGAAAATCCTCGCAATCAACAAGATAGAGAAAAGAAGGGTAAATTTGAGCCTAACTGGTTGGGTCGATACGTTATCACTGTTGTGTATGGATCTGGGGCATACCAGTTATCTACTCCAAAAGGTGAATTGCTTAACGATCCCATCAACAGTATGCACATTTGCAAGTTTCATACTTGAGTACTTTGGAGGGTACACTCTTTTAAAGTCCTAAAAAAATACAAAAAAAAAAAAAAACAAAAATGGAAAATGAAAAAAAGAGGTAAAGAGAAATCAATTCGTTCAATGGTGAAAACCACTTCGGTGGTGCCTTGAGCAAGTACCATGGTGAAAACTGAGAAATCGATGCCATGTGTAGAGGCTTCGCTGCTTCCTTTAGAGCTCTACTTGATCTTTTCATCCCATTTTTCATTCATCCTCCACTTCATAATATCTTTTTCATACTCACCATGACTTGTGAATTGATTCGACAATCCCCTCACTTGCTTGTTTTATCATGCATACTAGGTTGGTCCTATTCCTCACTGGGGTATTTTCCTCAACCTTAGCCATGGGTTAGGATATTGAGCATCTTGCGGTCAGAGAAACTACCCTCTTTGTATGTTTGCTCACTCGAGATCCATCTCTTTTTATTGTGAAATGTCCTGAAAAAACCCATAAAAATCATAAAATGTCCTGAAAAAAATCCATAAAAATTATAAAATGTCTTGAAAAGAAATCATAAAAATCATAAAATGCCCTTAAAAAAATTCAAAAAAATCATACAGTGTCTTAAAAAAATCCATAAAAATCATAAAGTGTCCTGAAAAAATCCATAAAGAATCATAAAGTGTCCTAAAAAAATCCATAAAAAATCATAAAATGTCTTGAAAAAATCCATAAAAATCATAAAGTGTCTTGAAAAAATTCATAAAAAAATCATAAAGTGTTGTGAAAAAATCCATAAAAAATCATAAAATGTCTTGAAAAAGTCCATAAAAAAATCCCTAAAAATCATAAAGTATCCTGAAAAAATCCATAAAAATCATAAAGTGTCTTGAAAATATCCAAAAAATCAAATACTCCAAAAATCCAAAAAAACTAAAATCAAACAAATTCAAAAAATCCCTCAACATTGACACTTTCATATCACAACATAGCTTTGAAGTTTAGCAAAATCAAAACACACCATGACTGACAGTAAAAAAAAATGCCTACCAATCCATCTTGCAAATCTGACCAAACATGTAATGCCCCGCCAAGTAACCTTTAAAGAAGTTGCAATTAGCATCTTAAGTGAACCGATTTTTTTTTTTTAAAGTGCATTTAACATACACATTCACTTACTAATTAACAACAACCTCTAAGGCTACAAGGTTAGGATTACTTAAACCCACACATACATATTACATATAACCATAACATTATGAACTTTATGAAATAAACATCATACATCATAAGAATACCACATAACATAATAAGATAATCAACCAAGATACAATCTCATAATCATTAACTTAATCCAATAGTTACATCACTCATTCCCAGAATGAGGCAATAGTACAAATGTATTACAATTACATAACTCCACCTCATAACAAAAGAGGGATGAATAACCTATACATAATGAAATATTACAAAGCAAAAATAACACAAGAACTCGAGCTGTCCATCTGGATGTCCCACCACCAAGTACTGAAGATCAATGGGGACCCAATGGTTTTGGTGCATCTTCCACCCAACCAAGTGGTACGCGAAGGCCCACCCCCCATGCTAGGAGATAGTAACAACGTAACATGGACAAAGATCTATAACCACTAACCAAAGGCAGACTCATACTGACATAACCAAACAAATGCCATAAATAAGTATAAATCTAGTACAACTCAAGTACAACATTCACATCACTGACATAGGTCACATTGCTTCCAGACATAACATAAATCAAGTATGTTCACATAACCATACACATAAAACAATTAACAACAGTTGTCCTAGATAGAGTGTCATCACATAGTAGTCATGAGATCTCCTCTAGGCATCCTTCATAGGCTCTGGAAATCCTGGTGGCCTCAACCGAATCCCAACCCTCATACTTACTCATGTGGCATCAAATACCTCTCGTACTGACAAGATAAATGACTATGCCATTCCAGGCCTTCCCACTCATCCCAAGTCTAAACGAGCCCTTGTGTCTATGAGTGAGGATTAATTATCTTGATTAATGTGGAAGACATCATAATCATCTAAGTACATTAATTTAATTATCACTTGATTAACTCACTTCTGAAGGTTACCCGGTTTACCACTTTGGGCTCCGACCCCTAACAAAAACCACTCTTCTATTCGACAATGCACACCCAAACAATCCACCAAGGGAACCACAAGTGCATACCAACTAGGCATCATAATCCACTCCAACACAATGAGGAAACAAATGATAGAACTCACTCCAAATATCTTGGAGGCAACAAACACAAAGTCCACTCCTTTCATAGGAGGCACAAAACATCCCCATTCATAGAAACCGTGTAAAAATGAAAAGACGCCATGCACTACCCAAGGGAAAACAACTAGATGGCATAAAGATTCAACAACCCTTATCCTCTAAGTTCTTCTGGAAGACTTATAATTTAGGACTAGCACTAAATCTCAAAACCCATAATGCAACTTGACGACATATCAACAAAAACATTCAAGTCATTAATCAAATATAATATTTGAATTTCCTAAATCCATACTCATTCAATAGGTAACGTTAACAAGGTCAAAGACACACTTATAGGGTTAACTCAAATAATCATATACCCATATTTTTATTTCCATTATAGGAAATCTTAAACAATTTAAACTTACATCCCTTTACGAAATACAGAGAAACTAGAACGTTTAAGGCAATCATGAGAAAATTACTATTTTTGGATATTCTATATCCATATCTCTTTCATATTTCATTCATAATAAATTAATTGCTCTAATTGAATAAAATAAATTAAAATAACTATTTGCCTCATCAACATAAACAACTTCTTAATTTACTTTTAAATCGAAACAAATCCATGTAAGTAAACTCTTTGTAAGACCCCTCCATTTTGCCCTTTCGACCGAACAGTGTTTGGTTGGTTATGCTTTGTGTTATGTTGGTGCTTTGAATTAGAACTCTGTTGCTATTTGATCATTATCTATAAGTGATGCAAATGTTGCATGTTATTGTGATGGTATTTTATCCTGATGTAATTATTATGTCATGCTTTGGATTAGCATAGTGGTTATTTGAAATAAAGATGTTTATGCTTTTGATTATATTAATGATGTTAGATTCGTCAGTCAGTGATACTTTATTGGTGAAGGGGACGGATCACATCACTCGTTTGCGAGCGCCCTGCGATTCCGTGATTTCCTCTTCACAGTGTGTTTTAATTTTAACATATATATATGCATGTGGATATCTTCTGTATTTGTAGGTTGACAGGTACAGAACATCGACTCCACCTGGTTCATAGGTGAGAGCATGTTCAATAACCAACGGTATTCAATTGGGAGATAGTAGCTAGGTTTCCGTGTCAGGCCGTCACCCTAGTCCTTTTGTCGTTAGTTGTTTGTCGAGTTGTGTTGTCTTGATTATTGTTCTCTATCTTCATTATTTAAATTCAAGTTTGGAAAAGGCAATTAATGGTATTTGGTATTTAAGTTATTGATTATATTAATCGAGTTATAACATTAGAGATGTTGTTTGATTTATTAGTTAATTTAATCTAATTAATAAAATGATTTAATCTTGAATTAAGATTATTTTATTAATTAATTAAATTAGATTGTGTTAAATTAAATTACTGTGTTGAAATGAATTAGATTATTCATTTGGAAATTATTGCTTAATTGTAGGAATTGAAAATTGAATTGAAAGTCAAATTTGGAAATTGAAATTAGAAAATTAGAAAATGGAGATAATTGTGATATTTTCAAAAGTTTGACTTTGGGGGTTAAATAGATATTTTATTTCATCTTGAGGATTATGAGATTTTATTATGAAAATTTTGGAGAAGTTAAAAATAGAGTTTTGGAGAAGGATGAAAATTGGGATTTTGTGGGTTTTGGATTTGCTTGGAGGAACTGAAATTTGAAGGAGGAATCGAACAGAAGTTTTGTGCTTCATCTGGATCTACTCAAATGGATGGAAATTAGGTTCTTGTCTTAAGTTTTTAATTGTTTGCAAAAATCTGTGTTGGGCATGAATTTCTTTAAGAAAATTTTGGTGTTCTTGGCTGTGAAAGGAAATCTCAAATTTTAATTGTGCAAATTATTTCTTCAATTTGTTTTGAGATGGTTGAATCCCTTATATATATGTTTATACTCTTGGTTATTTTTAAAAATAAACCCTTGGATGGAAGTTGTGTTGTTTTAAAAAGAAAAAAAAGAACCTCATGAAAGAGGCATGGATTTCTAAATCCGCAGGTCTGGTTTATTTTTTATTTTTTTAAAAATTAAAATTAAAATCTTTGGTTTGGGGGCTAGGGGCTCAACCCCCACCGCACCTCCCATGGAGGCAGCTGGAGGGAGCCATCCGCAGTGCCCCTCCCCTCTCCCTTAACCCCCGCGGTTGGCACAGTCACCGCCGCCGCTTGGAGCTGCCGCCTCTCCCCTCCTCCCGTCCACTGACCCTTCACCACTGTCATCGCCGCCGGCGTTGACGCTGCCACCGCCCGGCCTGGTCACCACCGCTGCTCCGGGTAAACCCAAGTACCGCTGCCCTAAGCTTAAGCGCTGCCTCTTGCAGCCACCACAAGCATCTCCACCGCTCGGCCAAGAAACTCCCGCCTCCCTCCTCTGTGGAAAAGCCGCCGGTAAGTAAACCGCGGCCGGGGGGAAGTAAACCACGTGGCCGATGTAACAAGCGTCGCCCACCCTGCAAACAACGCTGCCTTCAACCCTAACCCGCGGCCATAAGGATTTCGCAGCCAGCCCTAACCCTATTTCGGGTGCGCAATCCGAGACAACCGCTCATGACTTGGGTACGGCATGTGGCCCGAGGCAAAAGGGTGAGTATAAATAATTAAAATAATGGAAATTAAAAAGAATTTATATATATAATATTAACATTTTATTTATTATTATTATAATACTAAAATATTATTTAATAATATTTTGTATTATAATGTATAATAGTAAAATATTATATCTATATATATTATGTCTTAAATAATTTGTTTTGGTAGATTATAATGGTAGATTTAAAATTAAATTTATATGCTTGGAAAGTATTAATTTTCTTTTAGTATGATTAAATTTAATTGGAAGGAATAAAATATTTAATTTAGAGAATATGAAAGAGGGAAATGAAAGTATAGTTTTAATGGATGTATGAAATTTAAATTCATGGACAAAGCTTAAATTGTTATTTGATTTAAATATAAATCGGAAAATTTAATTGGGAAAACTAAATACTTGACTTAGAGAATGCTTGATCTAAGTTTAATTATGAAATCTGAGTTGATGCATAAAAGGCAATTTATTTAATCTGTTTTAAATATTATTAGTAAATTTAAATGTTGAGGCTATAGTCAATTATTGTTTTATTTTATTTTAAACAATAGGTTTGAAAGGACAAATGTTAGGATTGTGATTAATGGGTTAAATAATGAAGTTAATCGTTTTATTTTTATAAATGCTTAAGTTTGCAAGGGAAATCGGTGATTTATTTTAATGCGAGATGTATTGTGTTATAGTCGAAAATGATTATTTTATTAAGAGAAATTAGGGAATTAAACATTAGCATTAATTTCTCCCTGATCTGAAATGATGATTTCTTAATTCAGTTTTGGCAGTGTGATAGATCATTGAACGTTTTAAGGAATGGATTTAGCATATCCAAAGGTAGTTTATTTCATATGCCTTCACTGAATATTCCCTTCGTGTGCTTGTTTGAGAAATAGATTAAAAGGTTTTTTATTTGTAAATCTTCCAGATTGGGGTTTGTTGTTATATGGGTTGCCATGTCACACCGTCAACCTAGTTTGTGTTCCTTGGATAGTGTCTGAGGTTGTGTCTATGTTATTACCCGGTTTCTACGAATGGGGATGTTTTGTACCTCCTGCGGAAGGAGTAGATTACGTGGGTTGCACCTCCTTGTTAGGAGTGATTTTGTTAGCTTGTGCCTCCAGTGTTTGGAGAAGGTTGAGCTTATGTTACCTCCTGAGAAAGGAGTTAAGTATATTTTGATCTGTAAGTCTTCCAGATGTGAATTTGGTTCGGTGGGTTGTCATCTTGTGATGTCAACTGTTTGTTTATTCCCTTGGGTAGTGCATGAAGTGATGTTAATGTTGTAATGTTGTACCTCCTTGGTTTAGGAGTGGATTATGGGATCTGTGTCTCCTTGTAAGGAGTGACTTTGTAATGTGTGCCTCCTTGTCAGGAGCTGTCAGGAGCCGTGTTTGTTATTGATTGTTGCCTCCAGTGTTTGGAGATGGTTTTATCTGTGTGGCTCCTGAGAAAGGAGTGAATTTTGTATGGTATGTCTCCTTGTCAGGAGCGGTCGAGAGGGACCTTGTTTTATGGTTGTTGCCTCCAGTGTTGGAGTGTGTTTCAGTTTGTGTCGCCTCCTGAGAAAGGAGAGGTCGTGATGTCTTATTCGTTACACCTTGGTTCCATAGATGTTTGGATGGTGTGTGTGTGTTGTCCAATAGAAGAGTGGCTTGCAACGGGGGCTAGCACACGAAGTGGTGCAGGATAACTCGTTGTAAGTAATTTAATCAAGTGATAACTAAAACAATTCTTAGAAAATTAGGACTAACTTCTCACTAATTAAGATTTTAATGCCTCACTCATGGACCCAAGTGCTCGGTTAGGCTCGGGATGAGATGGGAAGGCCTTAAATGGCAAGGTCATCTATCTTGTTTGTACGAAAGGTATTTGGCTTCGCATGACTGAGTGTGGGGGCCGAGATTCGGTAAAGGTCACCAGGATAACCCTTGTCTTGTGGGGGGGCCGGAACCTATGAAGATTCCCAAGGATAACCCATGACGAACTGTGTGATGACACTCTATCTAGGACAACAATCGGTTTTGTGTTGTGGGTATGGTTCTCTTAACATACCTTATGTAACCATAGTTGGTACTTGATTATTGTGGGTATGGTTTCCTTAACATACCTGATGTGACCATAGTTGGTATTCAATTTTGTGGGTATGGTTTCCTTAACATACCTAGTGTGACCATAGTGGTATTCGATTATTTTGTGTATGGTTCTCATAACATACTTGTTCTGCTTTGTTTCTGGAAGCAATGTGACCTTGTAGAGTCATCCTTGTGTGTTACTCGTGATGCTCTTGAGTTGTACTTTTGGTGTACTTATGTTGTACATATGTGGTACATGGGTTCTACTTGTGAAGTGCTTGTGTTGTACTTGCATGGTATCTGAGTTGTTCTTGTGTTGATCTTATGATGTATTTGTGAAGTTCATGTAATTGGTTGTTTCAGTTTAGTTCAGTTTATGTTAGCCTGTGTCTAGAGGTAGATAGTCTGGACTAGGATGCTTGGTTACTATCTCCTAGCACGGGGGAGTGGGCATTTTTGGTTCCACGTGGTTGGGTGGCGTGCACCTAATCCGTTGGGTTCTTTCTTCATGTTCGTGTGGAGGAGACTTCCAGTTGGAGAGCTCGCGGGATTCTGTATCAGTTCTTGTTGTATATCATTTCAGTTGTGCTTGTATTATTTTACCCCTCTTGTAATCGAGGTGGAAGTTGTAATTGTAATTATGTATTGACTTGCCTCATTCAGGGAATGAGTGTTGTAATCTTTTGTAATTGAATATTTAATGATGGATTAATGCATTTGAAAGTTATATCTTATGCTTGTTGTTATTATCTTAATTGGGATGTATGTGTTTATTTATTTTGTAATTAATTGACATGGTTTAATTCATGTTTTTTGTTGAGGTTCTATATAACCTATGTCTCGTAACCTTAGAGGTTGTTGGCATTAGTTAATAACTCACTTATTATTTATCTTTAAAAAAAAAAAAAATGTTCCGTTTAAGTAGTTAAATGCAACTTCCTCTAGGGTCTCATGGCGGGGCATTACACATGGTATCAGAGCCTAGGTTTAAACACTGGGTTCTCTGGGTACATTTGTGCCCACTGTGTAGTCCCTGTGAATTGAAAGTGAAGTTGTTAAGTGCTCACTTGTTCATGGCTTCCACTTTAGCATGATGTACTCTATGAAGAAGAGTAGCGTGAAGGAAACCTAATAAAAGGTTTTGGTTATGAAGTTTTGATACGTATCCCACGAGTTGGAATTGAATGGTTCCTATGGGGTTATGTATGTGGTGGTGTCCTTGTAAATGCAAGAAACCAGCAATTGTAACTTGGTTGAGTGTCGTGGGTACACTCTGGGCATGTGGTTTGCGTGCTCATTCCACACCACCTAAAGGGTTGTTATCATTCTTGATGAACGTTGTTTCCTCCTTCCTCGTTTGGTGGCTAGTAACTAGTCACATAGTTGTTGTATAGTGAAATTTAAATATTGTGAACTTTCTTTCGGTTATTGATGATTCCTTTCGGTTGATTGTGAGGGCCGACATTTTGTTTATATTTGATTGTGAAGGTTTAGCCACCACTTGTGATCTTATTTTCTTATAACCCTAGTGGTTATAAATTTGATTAAGTGTTGAAATTGTGCACATTTATTACCTTATTGTTGAAATGGAACTTCAATTTTATCTTCTTTATGAACTTGGTGGCTGAGCTTGTATCTTTGTTGTTTTCAATGTTGGCTATGTGTTGTATTGTAATTCCTCTCCAAGGATGTATGATATGGACTTGGTGAGTGTGTACGAGGAAGTAGATGCAAGAAACGTTGAAGATGGAGTAGGTGGGGTTGTTTGCAACTAGGAACCACTACTCACCTTTGTTGTGATGACTATCTCTTGGAGGTTGATCACCTTATACAACAAGAGACAGGTCATTGTGGTCTTGTTGGTTTCGGTTGAGTTAGTTAGATGATCTTGGTTCATGGACCCTTCTATCTTGACTTGGTATGTTGCTCTCTGAGTGATGTGTATTGGTACATATGTGTATTATGTGTGATAATCCTTGGAATTGCGTTGTTGGAGACTTGGTTGGTGGTTGCTCCACCATGTTGTCTTGTTGGTTTGACAGTGTACTTGGTTGAGTTGTATTCGGCACGGGTTGCTATTGTTTCTGTTGAGGCTTGGAGTGGTTCATTTTGGAACCCTTGGTTTGTGTGATTCTTCGGTGTTTGCACTAGGGGTAGTTGCAGGCTTCCAGGAGTAAGCCTGACCCTAGTGGGGGAGGATGTAAGACCCCTCCATTTTGCCCTTTCGACCGAACAGTGTTCGGTTGGTTATGCTTTGTGTTATGTTGGTGCTTTGAATTCGAACTCTGTTGCTATATGATCATTATCTGTAAGTGATGCAAATGTTGTGTGTTATTGTGATGGTATTTTATCCTGATGTAATTATTATGTCATGCTTTGGATTAGCATAGTGGTTATTTGAATTAAAGATGTTTACACTTTTGATTATATTAATGATGTTAGATTCGTCAGTCAGTGATACTATATTGGTGAAGGGGACGGATCGCATCACTCGTTTGCGAGCGCCTTGCGATTCCGTGATTTCCTCTTCATGGTGTGTTTTAATTTTAACATATATATATATATGCATGTGGATATCTTCTGTATTTGCAGGTTGACAGGTATAGAACATCGACTCCACCTGGTTCACAGGTGAGAGCGTGTTCAATAACCAACGGTATTCAATTGGGAGATAGTGGCTAGGTTTCCGTGTTAGGCCATCACCCTAGTCCTTTTGTCGTCAGTTGTTTGTCGAGTTGTGTTGTCTTGATTATTGTTCTCTCTCTTCATTATTTAAATTCAAGTTTGGAAAAGGAAATTAATGTTATTTGGTATTTAAGTTATTGATTATATTAATCGAGTTATAACATTAGAGATGTTGTTTGATTTATTAGTTAATTTAATCTAATTAATAAAATGATTTAATCTTGAATTAAGATTATTTTATTAATTAATTAAATTAGATTGTGTTAAATTAAATTACTATGTTGAAATGAATTAGATTATTCATTTGGAAATTATTGCTTAATTGTAGGAATTGAAAATTGAATTGAAAGTCAAATTTGGAAATTGAAATTAGAAAATTAGAAAATGGAGATAATTGTGATATTTTCAAAAGTTTGACTTTGGGGGTTAAATAGATATTTTATTTCATCTTGAGGATTATGAGATTTTATTATGAAAATTTTGGAGAAGTTAAAAATAGAGTTTTGGAGAAGGATGAAAATTGGGATTTTGTGGGTTTTGGATTTGCTTGGAGGAACTGAAATTTGAAGGAGGAATCGAACAGAAGTTTTGTGCTTCATCTGGATCTACTCAAATGGATGGAAATTAGGTTCTTGTCTTAAGTTTTTAATTGTTTGCAAAAATCTGTGTTGGGCATGAATTTCTTTAAGAAAATTTTGGTGTTCTTGGCTGTGAAAGGAAATCTCAAATTTTAATTGTGCAAATTATTTCTTCAATTTGTTTTGAGATGGTTGAATCCCTTATATATATGTTTATACTCTTGGTTATTTTTAAAAATAAACCCTTGGATGGAAGTTGTGTTGTTTTAAAAAGAAAAAAAAGAACCTCATGAAAGAGGCATGGATTTCTAAATCCGCAGGTCTGGTTTATTTTTTATTTTTTTAAAAATTAAAATTAAAATCTTTGGTTTGGGGGCTAGGGGCTCAACCCCCACCGCACCTCCCATGGAGGCAGCTGGAGGGAGCCATCCGCAGTGCCCCTCCCCTCTCCCTTAACCCCCGCGGTTGGCACAGTCACCGCCGCCGCTTGGAGCTGCCGCCTCTCCCCTCCTCCCGTCCACTGACCCTTCACCACTGTCATCGCCGCCGGCGTTGACGCTGCCACCGCCCGGCCTGGTCACCACCGCTGCTCCGGGTAAACCCAAGTACCGCTGCCCTAAGCTTAAGCGCTGCCTCTTGCAGCCACCACAAGCATCTCCACCGCTCGGCCAAGAAACTCCCGCCTCCCTCCTCTGTGGAAAAGCCGCCGGTAAGTAAACCGCGGCCGGGGGGAAGTAAACCACGTGGCCGATGTAACAAGCGTCGCCCACCCTGCAAACAACGCTGCCTTCAACCCTAACCCGCGGCCATAAGGATTTCGCAGCCAGCCCTAACCCTATTTCGGGTGCGCAATCCGAGACAACCGCTCATGACTTGGGTACGGCATGTGGCCCGAGGCAAAAGGGTGAGTATAAATAATTAAAATAATGGAAATTAAAAAGAATTTATATATATAATATTAACATTTTATTTATTATTATTATAATACTAAAATATTATTTAATAATATTTTGTATTATAATGTATAATAGTAAAATATTATATCTATATATATTATGTCTTAAATAATTTGTTTTGGTAGATTATAATGGTAGATTTAAAATTAAATTTATATGCTTGGAAAGTATTAATTTTCTTTTAGTATGATTAAATTTAATTGGAAGGAATAAAATATTTAATTTAGAGAATATGAAAGAGGGAAATGAAAGTATAGTTTTAATGGATGTATGAAATTTAAATTCATGGACAAAGCTTAAATTGTTATTTGATTTAAATATAAATCGGAAAATTTAATTGGGAAAACTAAATACTTGACTTAGAGAATGCTTGATCTAAGTTTAATTATGAAATCTGAGTTGATGCGTAAAAGGCAATTTATTTAATCTGTTTTAAATATTATTAGTAAATTTAAATGTTGAGGCTATAGTCAATTATTGTTTTATTTTATTTTAAACAATAGGGTTGAAAGGACAAATGTTAGGATTGTGATTAATGGGTTAAATAATGAAGTTAATCATTTTATTTTTATAAACGCTTAAGTTTGCAAGGGAAATCGGTGATTTATTTTAATGTGAGATGTATTGTGTTATAGTCGAAAATGATTATTTTATTAAGAGAAATTAGGGAATTAAACATTAGCATTAATTTCTCCCTGATCTGAAATGATGATTTCTTAATTCAGTTTTAGTAGTGTGATAGATCATTGAACATTTTGAGGAATGGATTTAGCATATCCAAAGGTAGTTTATTTCATATGCCTTCACTGAATATTCCCTTCGTGTGCTTGTTTGAGAAATGGATTAAAAGGTGTTTTATTTTTAAGTCTTCCAGATTGGGGTTTGTTGTTATATGGGTTGTCGTGTCACACCGTCGACCTGGTTTGTGTTCCTTGGATAGTGTCTGAGGTTGTGTCTATGTTATTACCCTATTTCTATGAACGGGAATGTTTTGTACCTCCTGAGGAAGGAGTGGATTACGTGGGTTGTGCCTCCTTGTTAGGAGTGATTTTGTTAGCTTGTGCCTCTAGTGTTTGGAGAAGGTTGAGTTTATGTTACCTCCTAAGAAAGGAGTTAAGTATATTTTGATCTGTAAGTCTTCCAGATGTGAATTTGGTTCGGTGGGTTGTCATCTTGTGATGTCGACTATTTGTTTATTCCCTTGGGTGGTGCATGAAGTGATGTTAATGTTGTAATGTTGTACCTCCTTGGTTTAGGAGCGGATTATGGGATCCGTGTCTCCTTGTAAGGAGTGACTTTGTAATGTGTGCCTCCTTGTCAGGAGTTGTCAGGAGCCGTGTTTGTTATTGATTGTTGCCTCCAGTGTTTGGAGATGGTTTTATCTTTGTGGCTCCTGAGAAAGGAGTGAATTTTGTATGGTATGTCTCCTTGTCAGGAGCGGTTGAGAGGGACCTTGTTTTATGGTTGTTGCCTCCAGTGTTGGAGTGCATTTCAGTTTGTGTCGCCTCCTGAGAAAGGAGAGGTCGTGATGTCTTATTTGTTGCACCTTGGTTCCATAGATGTTTGGATGGTGTGTGTGTGTTGTCCAATAGAAGAGTGGCTTGCAACGGGGGCCAGCACACAAAGTGGTGCAAGGATAACTCCTTGTAAGTAATTTAATCAAGTGATAACTAAAACAATTCTTAGAAAATTAGGACTAACTTCTCACTAATTAAGATTTTAATGCCTCACTCATGGACCCAAGTGCTCGGTTAGGCTCGGGATGAGATGGGAAGGCCTGAAATGGCAAGGTCATCTATGTTGTCTGTACGAAAGGTATTTGGCTTTGCATGAGTGAGTGTGGGGGCCAGGATTCGGTAAAGGTCACTAGGATAACCCTTGTCTTGTGGGGGGGCCGGAACCTATGAAGATTCCCAAGGATAACCCATGACGAACTGTGTGATGACACTCTATCTAGGACAACAATCGGTTTTGTGTTGTGGGTATGGTTCTCTTAACATACCTTATGTAACCATAGTTGGTACTTGATTATTGTGGGTATGGTTTCCTTAACATACCTGATGTGACCATAGTTGGTATTCAATTTTGTGGGTATGGTTTCCTTAACATACCTAGTGTGACCATAGTGGTATTCGATTATTTTGTGTATGGTTCTCATAACATACTTGTTCTGCTTTGTTTCTGGAAGCAATGTGACCTTGTAGAGTCATCCTTGTGTGTTACTCGTGATGCTCTTGAGTTGTACTTTTGGTGTACTTATGTCGTACATATGTGGTACATGGGTTCTACTTGTGAAGTGCTTGTGTTGTACTTGCATGGTATCTGAGTTGAGCTTGAGTTGTTCTTGTGTTGATCTTATGATGTATTTGTGAAGTTCATGTAATTGGTTGTTTCAGTTTAGTTCAGTTTATGTTAGCCTGTGTCTAGAGGTAGATAGTTTGGACTAGGATTCCTGGTTACTATCTCCTAGCACGGGGGAGTGGGCATTTTTGGTTCCACGTGGTTGGGTGGCGTGCACCTAATCCGTTGGGTCCTTTCTTCATGTTCGTGTGGAGGAGACTTCCAGTTGGAGAGCTCGCGGGATTTTGTATCAGTTCTTGTTGTATATCATTTCAGTTGTGCTTGTATTATTTTACCCCTCTTGTAATCGAGGTGGAAGTTGTAATTGTAATTATGTATTGACTTGCCTCATTCAAGGAATGAGTGTTGTAATCTTTTGTAATTGAATATTTAATGATGGATTAATGCATTTGAAAGTTATATCTTATGCTTGTTGTTATTATCTTAATTGGGATGTATGTGTTTATTTATTTTGTAATTAATTGACATGGTTTAATTCATGTTTTTTGTTGAGGTTCTATATAACCTATGTCTCGTAACCTTAGAGGTTGTTGGCATTAGTTAATAACTCACTTATTATTTATCCTTTTAAAAAAAAAAATGTTCTGTTTAAGTAGTTAAATGCAACTTCCTCTAGGGTCGTGTGGCGGGACGTTACACTCTTTCCATTTCCTAACCAAATCTTACATCTCATTCAATTTTCTATTTAAAACATTCAATCACTTTAATATAATAAAATATCGTTTCTCTATCCATTTTCCCATATACACTAATCAATCCATTTTAAGTCTCTATTCAATGATATATTGCTTGCATCTTATTAAAATAAAATACGATAATGAATTTACACTTAATATATATATATATATTTATATATATGCTCCATATTATATATACACCATATATATATATATATTAATAAATTTAATTATATATATTCTTTAATATTCCAATCACAATAATTTAATTGCTCTATTAGAAATCAATAACTGACTCATCAATAAAACTCTTTTACTCTTAAGATGACATAAATCTATGCAATTAAACCTTTTCAACTTTCTAACCATATTTTAAATCTCTTTCAATTTCTTATCTAACGCATGCAATTTACTTTAACATAGTTAAAATATCATTTCCCTTATCAATTTGATCATGCACTCAACCCTTAGCTTTAAAATCTCCATGCACAATAATATAAAACTTTTTTCCCTTTTAAAATAATTGAAATAATTAAATAAGTGCCTTTAATCTACAAATATAAGGAATACTAAATTAAACAATTTAACTCAAATTCAAAGGTTACTTGTACAACCAACAGAAGTTCTCTACTAACTGGATTTCTTCCGTTTTCCAACTATCTCAAATAATCTAATCAATTTATTTAAAATACGTTTTTTTTTCTCTATCAATCTGAATTATGCTTACTAATCAGTTCCAAGAAAATATTTCTTTCAGATACACAACTACTTATTTAATTTCAACAATTCATTTAAATTTATCTATTTCATTCATTCATGCATGCAAATCTATTCTTTTGAAATATCCATTAAATACTAAATTGCATGCATTAAATTGAAATAAAATACAATACTAAATTTGTACTTAATATATAACCATTCTCCCTATTATATATATACACTAAATATACAATAATAAATAATTATATTCAATCATTGTATATATATATACTTTAAATATATCTTCCATTATTCAACAAAATATTCAAATTGTAAAACTCAAAATACAATATAATTATGTTAATTACCTTCAGAATGTATATATACATATAATTAGTCTGTATTTATGCATACAATATAAATACATAAATCATATATATACCTTACATGTTTTATTCATATAAAAGATAATGTAAATATAACAAAAGTAATTAAAAATAAGAATATTCAAATCAAACTAAATACAATCTAAATGCCCCCAAATCGTAGGCTACCATCGAAATCCGCAACAACCCTCAAAATCCACGTATAGGTTAAGTCATGAGGAAACCCCAATGCATTTGGGGAGGAGGGGTGGTAGAATAAATCCCGCCAACCCTCTTCCCAAATGCAATGGGTGACGGCAATGAGGGGATGTGGAGGGGGTCTCCCTCCACATAGTCGCTCCCATATGGGCGTGGCTATGGGGAGGTAGATCCTCCCCAACACCCAAACCCTATACGAAATAAAAACAGCGAATTTAAATTCGCTTAAAACAGTGACAGGGGTTCACTACAAACAGCGAACCAAAGATAAAAAAGATGAAAGTTTTTAACGATATTCAAAAGTTTCATTCACCGTACGGACGGTGACATAGGAAACATTTAAAAAGGTTTTCAACAATAATTTTAAATATATATATATATCATATGTAAATACATATGTATAAATATATATATATATATATATATATATATATATATACACACACACACATGTAAATATATATATTATATATATATATTTAACCAGAATTCAACATGAAGGTAAAATGGAGAAATTATTCAGAAACATTCACCTACAGGTGAAATTATGAAATTTTTCAGAGCAATCCCAAATTTCACAGAAGCTTAAAACTAATTCTTTTAATCCATTTTTCTGGATTCTTAAACAATAAAAGAACAACTAAACCAAAACAGATCTATATTAAAAACAGAAGTTTCAAAATCTTCAAGGTTTCTCCACCTAATTTCTACAGAGGGTTTTCAAAATGAATTTGATTTTCTACAAAGGGTTTTAACTTTTTCCAAAATAGATCTAATGTGTTGCTCAACCTCTAGTTTTGATTCAAATAACAAATTTCTTTTCTAAAACCGATTTATCAAACAAATCTTAAATCACTACTATTTAAAAGTAACCAAGAACAATAAAACACAAAGAGGAAAACCGGGTTCAAGAAGCTACAAGAAAAGATTAATTTCTGATGCAGGCCTCCTCTAAAGATCTCCTGAATTTTCTTCAATCATCCAACGAACCCAATCCAAAACCCAACCAATGCAAACAATCTTTCCTCCAATCAATTCTACAATCAAAACTTTCTTCAAACCCTTCTTTGTGCAAATTTTTCCAAAATTTCTTCTCTGCTATTAAAATGATTTTTTTCCAAAAATTTCTACCCTAAAATTAAAACATGCATTCCTTATAAATCAAGAAATACCTAATACAACCCTAATTCACATTACATGGAAATTAGATATTTCAATTTCAATTTCAATTTTCGAAACCCACTTTCAATGCAATTTCAAATAATAAATTAATTTCCAAAGTTGCAACTAATTTCCCAAATAAACATTTAATTACAATTTCTAATTTAATTCCCACAAGTTGAAATTAAGTTCCAAAATTAATTTTAATTCTTTTATTTCCTTTCATTTTCTCGCATCACATTTAATTAATTAATTTAATTATTTATTAACTAAATTCAACCCCCTTGGATTAAATTAAATAAATTAAATATAATTAATTAATTTAAATATAAACTTTTATCCACATTGCATAATTTAAATTAAATCATCAACATGATTTAAATGCAATTATTCTAAATATCTATTTCCAAATCAAGAATCCTTCAGAGTTAAATAACATTAAAGCAAGACAGACAATGACTCGACACACACGACTGACGACACACTAAGGCTAGGGTGTAAACTTGACACATGTTACCTAGCTACTACCTCTTGTTCAACTTAATCATTGGATCAACACGCTCGAACCTGTGAAACTAGGTGGAGTCGATGTCATGTACCTGCAATCCTGAAACCAAGTCAATAACATCATACAATATATCCAGCATATAATACACACCGTGAAGAAGAAATTATGGATTCGCAGGGCGCTCACAAGCGAGTGATGCAACCCCATCCTCTTCACCAATACACTCATCGAAACTGACACTTCCATCATAATCCAATAATCTCATAATAACATCTCATGTTAACTCTACTAACAACATTAAACCATTAAAGCATGTGAAACAATAATTAGATAGCCACATCCCACAATAATAGTTGTCGCTCAATGGTAGCGATCAAAACATCATAACAAAATGTATCCAGTATCGAAGTAACTGCAACCAAACATAGCATAAAGCAAACCGAACAAGAAGCAAAACGGAGGGGTATTACAAAACACACATAACCGTACCAAGAATCGGTTCTATATTGTGACATGATGCATGTTTGTTTATTTATCTTTGATTGTTTTATGATTCTATCTTTGGTGGCATGTCTTTTAGCTTCTCCAGGATGTCTGGGACTAGAGAGGCAATGATGGGGCATGTTCATTTGTTTGTTCCCTGTGGATTGTTTCTTATTCATAGGACAACTTGTCTTAAGACATGGTTATCTAAAACCATCAAGGACCTACGATTCTAGTATGAATGGGCACATTCCTTGTCTGATAGTGTCTTCCGTGCAATAAGTATTCAGGTCATCTAGGGTCCTTATACCTAGATGCTTATACTTCATTACTAAATAAAAACGCAAACAATATTTAGGTTGTCTAATTGTTCATGCTATCTAGATGCTTATACTAATTTGCAACATAATAAGCTTGATGATGATAAAAGCACTTAAAAGGAACAAGAGGCTTCATCACCTTCATTTTCTCCCACCTTACATCTTCCATTTATTGCATTTCATTTTATTCATCTTTCTTGTCGTAAAGAAATCAATCAACTTGCATCTCAAAATCTCATGTCCCCTTAATTAATCAATCAATCATTCTATCCAATTGTCTTGCACTTGCATCAATCTCAATCAACTTTATCAACTCATCAACCCGGCTATACTGATCATTTCCATCAATTGTTCAATTACGCCTATCAATTGTGCATTTCCCTCAAATGTACATCACTACTTTATCACTTGAGCAATATCAAGTATCTAATCATTTTCCTGACATCTATCAAGACATTAATCTTATTACAATCTATTTGATCAATCTCTCGAGGGGGCATATCATTCTTATCATAATCCTTACCAGGATATCTCTGGAGCATGTATCAGTTGATCAATCTTTTTTTCTTTGAAACAATGTGACAAGCTGCATTGTCTCAAAGAGGGGAAAAATGTACACTCAAATTCGTTCTCATAATCATCACAATTTTCGTCTATTGATTAAATAATCAATTCATTCAATACTTTCTTCTATTCATGCATTTCATCAATTCATTAAGCCATCTCATTCTCGTTCATGTCCATTTGCATTATCATTCACAATAAAGCATAATTATTCATTATCATTATATCATAATAAATCTTCATTTAAAAAATCCATTTAATCATTTAAGGTCATATTAAATAATATCATCTTTATTATTTTTATAATATCATCTTTATCATAAAACCATTTTCAAAATAAATCCATTATCATAATATCATTTTTATCATAAATTCAATCCATCTTTGTATTTCATAATGTACATTTAAAATCCATTTAATCATCCTATTATTCATAAACGCTTCACCATGCATGCATTTTGTTTAAATTACATAATGTGGGATATATAAATTTCCCTCTTTGCAAATCTTTTATCCCACATTCCCTCTTCAAACCCTTTCCATCCTCAAGGAACTCCTATTTAAATAGGACTATCTTCTCATTTTGACAGCTACACAAATTTGGAATGCTTTTTCCCACTCACCATAGCCTCTTGCTGCATTTTGTGCTCACAAAAATCTGAGAGCAAATGCATGAAATAAGATCTTGGTGAAAGAGAGACAATGGAATTATGTTCTTTTAAGTGCAGATTTTGATTTCTTTTAAGCAAATTTTTGATCTTAGTGTAGTTGCATGGTTTTGCTGGTTTGCATTTAAATTAGAATGGCTCTATTGATGTGGGCATGAAATGGTGGTTCTTGTTCATAGAAATGCATTTTAAAGCACTATAATTATAATTTGTGCCTTGCTAGTGCTATTTATTGAAGAGGTTGTTGGACTTTGAGAGATTTGTAATTTTTCATATAATTTGTGTAGCATGTGCCTTGTCTTCAAATACCACTTTGAGGATGAAAACCCTTGGCATTTGATATCAGAGGACAAAACACCTTTGGTTTGTTGAGGTCAATCTCATTTTAAAAGTTGTATTTTTGTTGAAAGATTTTATTTTATTTTCTAATAAGTATTTGTAATTGGAACAACAACATATAATAAAAAAATATTTAATTCATAATTATATGTTGTCTATTTGATGATATTTTGATATATCTGAGTTTTTTTCTTAGTCTAACATATTTGAAATGTTTGTATAATATATTGATGGATCTTTTAAACATTATTTATTATTTGAATAATATATATATTACTCATCCATTGTATGCTCTCACCTCACCCTCATAGGATCTTGGTGATGAGGAAGTTATAAATAATAATATTTACTCACCATATGCTCTCACCTCGCCCTCACGAACCTTGGTGGTTAGAAAGTGATAAATACTTTTTAACTAAAATTTGTTGAGGTCATTACACAAGCATGCAATGAACAGAGGATGATTGGTTTTTATCAATGTTTTAATTAGTCATACTAAAATGTTGTATCAATATCCTTATCATGCTCCTTACTAAGTCCTCAATAATTTTCAAATGAATAAATAAACACATTTAAACATAGAATAGTACAGAAATGAACATAAGCATGCTCTAGGTTGGTGCAAAAATTCTAGTGAAATGATCAACAATCTGCAAATTTGAATTCTGAAATTTAAGACATTTAGACTTATAAATGAGGAAGTGACTTGGATCAACTTTTTATCTATAGATTCAATCTAAGATAGCAAATAATAGATTTAAGAATAAATATTGAATTTCGAAAAATTAATGTCAAAAAAATCAAGATGTAATAATACCATAAACCAAATTTACACGAAAATATATTACTTATTAACTAATTCATATATTCTAATTTTTTTAATAAACTATAAACCTAAAACATAAAGAAAAATAACATAAACGCACAAGAAAAATAGATGAATAGTTATATCTAAACATCTAATAACTACTAACCGATAACCTACTTCACTAATTTCTACTATTTCTACTATTAATTTAAATAAAAAAATAAAAAATAAATATCATTTTTATTCAATTAGATCATTACCTGCCAACCTGCCTTGCATATCTTAACAAGTTAGTGCAGGCTACCTGTAAAGCATTGATGAGTCTTAAATGCCAATAGAGCTTTGAACTAAATGGCCCACAAAAAGTTCATCGATCTGTACCACTAAACTTATCGAGACCTGTATTTGGTCGGCCACAAATGATTTTTTTTTGTTATAAAAACACATCTCTTGAGCTATTGAATGTGCAAATTCAGCTTCACCAGTGAGGACTGCAGATCTCAGCTTCACAAAAAATGATCATGGATTCTGATCTTCCAGTCATTGATCTTTCTCTCCTTCCCTCCACATTTGCAGAGAAAGAAGATCTCTCTCTGGAAGGAAATGATGAGTTACAGAAACTGAGAGAGGCTTGTCAAGAGCTGGGTTTCTTCCATATAGCTAACCATGGAGTCGACACAGCTCTGATAGATTGTGTTTCCAGAGATATGTTTTCCCTGCCAGAGGAGGTGAAGAAAAGAGCGATCTATCCCATACCTATTACAGGTTATTACCCACCCAGTGTAGGAGTTGATGGAAAAGATTCAATGCCTGAGAGCATGCATTTCCCTGGTGACAGTGTTCTACCCAATTCAGTTAACCAGATCTCCACCAAGCTATGGCCTCATGGAAACCAACAGTTCCGGTATGTTAATTGTCATTGACCATCTTTCAATGCTAGCTATCTTGTGTATCAAGTCTGTTATGGTAATATCTATTATTTTTAATAGATTGTTATTGATTATTGTTATTACAATGTGCAGAGAGATTGCACACACATATAACTCCCACATGATGAGTCTTGGTGAGAGGATCATAAAGCTCATTATACTTAGTTTGGGGTTGGATGTGTACAAGTACTATAAATCAGATCCTTTTACAGATTTTATAGAAGGATACTTACGTATGAACTACTATCCTAGCACAAAGGATGAAGAAGAGCCTCAAAATGCTCACAAGACCTCTATAGGTCATACAGATCTTGGATTCCTTACAATTTTATATCAAGATGATGTTGGGGGTCTTCAAATTCGAACAAAAGAAGGCAATTGGATTGATGTTAAACCTTTGAAGAGATCATTTGTTGTTAACCTTGGTGACTGTTTACAGGTAAAAAATAATAACAATCCATCTTAATCAATTTTTTATTTTATTTATAACCATAGCTTAATGAGTGAGTCATTCCTTGCTTTTTGTCTCTAGAGATTTTATTTTTTAAGTGTTTTCTTGAGCCTTCATAATCTAATCCTATTAATAACTATATTTTCATGTTATGGATTACCTTATATAAGTCTCTTTTCAAAAATTAATAATTTTTCTTTCAAATATTGGGGAAGTATAAAGGTCTTAATAATTATAAAGTTTATTTTATAAATTATATTATTCTCTTTTATTTTCCTTTTTAGTCTAACTTAAAAATCCTTTCAATTTTATTTTGTATGTGATAGATGTGGAGTAATTGCAGATATCGTAGTGCAGAACATCGTGTGGTGTATGGAGGGTTGAAACAAAAGAAGGGGCGGTTATCTATAGCTTTCTTTTTGACCTTTGAAGACAAGGCAAAAATTAAGGCTCCCGAAGAGCTTATAAATGAAAAGCATCCACAAAAGTATAATGTTGCAAAGTTTGGTGAGATCAGCGCACGATATGTCCAATTAGGTCCAATTTTGGGTGGATCTAACTACTTCTTGATATAAGATTACGATATGTTTTAACTCCTATATGTTGTAATGAATTTATAGAACTTGGAGTGTAAATTGTTTCAAACATTAATGTATAGAAAATAAGTAGATGGAAAATTTATTTTTTATCCCTTAATAATATTATGTTAGAACATATTGCAACATTGAAGGGATTTTTCCTATGTGGTATATTCTTAGTACTCACACAGTTATATAATACTATATACGAGCTTTATCCCAGGGCATGTTGCTCTAAGTACTCACATAGTGTGTGAGATGATATAAGAATAACTTGTATTGAATGTAAACATATAAAAAAATATTGTGTTATGAGTTCTTGATATAGGTCTAACTTATAGATTTCTTGTATAATTTTATTCTCATTCATCTTCTAAATTTTTTAATTAACTGGCGCAATTATTAAGGTTATCAAAATGACATTAGATTTGTGTTAAGGTTATATTATGAGTGTGAGTGATATTTTCACGTGACTAAAATTACTACCAAATGTAAGCTTTACATTGCACTTAGTGTGATTTGATGTTTAAGAATACATGAAATATTTGTTACTAGATCATAAGAGCTCCATGGTTTCAATTCATTTTGTATGGAAGAAAATGAGAGTTTATTTACAACAACACAATTTTCTTAGTGTTCTACTATTTTCAAGAACATTAATGATCATATCTAAATATTTTCAATTTAGATTTGAGTTTTGGTGATCAAACCCAAAGATTTCATGTACTAGATTTAGGATTTGATTGTATTTTGTGAAACTATTTTTTGAAGGTTTACAAAATGATATATAATGGTCCACACAAAAATTATGGATTAGTTTTTCATAATAGGCCATGAAACGTGTGATTCAAAACCATTATGATGATTTCATAGTTTAGTTTGTCAAATATCACATTTTGTTAGTAAGTTAGTAGAATACTAACTTCTTAAAAAGTGGTACAATGTTAAAGTGAAGTGGTGCTAGCATTATTTTTCAAATTTTAGATATTTTCTTGATATTTTTATAAGGAGTTAAAGACATTTCTAAAAAACTTAGGGTGTTTTTTAGCTACTTTGTTTTGGGCACTTGTTGGGGGAACTAATTTCCCAAATATAGATCTGCCAATTGTGAAATTATACCCTTTGTAAGTGTAGCTCTAATAAGATCCAAATCTTTGAAATTTTTTAGTTTAATGTTGAAATAATTTAAAAGGAAAAAAATTTGCATGATTTTGGTTCTTAAGCCCCTCTATATTGCACTAAACATGTCATTTCAAAAAATTATCTCACATCTTGGGAAGTATATCCTAGAGGTATTTGAGATCTAAAGGGCCTAGAATGATAAATAAATTATAGAAACCTTTCCTTATATTTATCTTCTCTCAATATTCTTCCTCTCTTCTTTTCTATATTTTTCCCAATAATGTATCAATAAGGTTGTAAATCCAATGAACGGGTAATTATAAATTTGAAGGTGTGACCATTACAAATACTTGAGACCTTTCATGTAACATTTTCTCACACACTTTTCTCTTCTATATCAATGGATATATTAGAAGGTTTGTTATATAGGGTTCTTTCAATATATTGGAAGATTTGGTATATAGAAAGGTGAGAATGATAAGGTTAGATAAGTAATAACAATTTCTTCTATGAGACGTAAGGATATTAGTTTGTACATTTTTGGTACTATCAAATGTGTATGCTTATCCCATGTAACCACTAATTAGTTTATAGAAGTGAGAAATTTTCAAATAGAGTAGTTGAATATGTAAACAATCTTTCTTAATAATACCTTTTGGGATGTTATGAGGAATGATACTACTACCCTTTCCTTTCTTAATACAAATTTGGTGTAGCATCAACATGGTTTGAATTGTCAAAAGAAAAACTTACTCATTTTAAAATATGTGGATACACCCATCCAAACGTAACATTAATTTTGAAACCACATATCAAGCATGGTAGTAACTAAATAGTATGTATGAAATTAGTTATGTTGGAAATATGGGAGCCTTGCAACATGATCATGAAGTCTATATAGGATGTTTTGACTGTTCCAATGTTGACATTGATGTCAACATTATGAAAACATTGCGGGAAACATATTTGGTATATTGGAAGCTGATCTTGACTAGAAGTGTTCTTTACTGATGATCGAGTATGTTGGTTTTTAAGTTTTGAATTCACCGCAAGAAGAGATATGACTCTGATCTCAAGTAATCTCATTATTATGACTCATTAAGAAAGCTATATCCAAGATCTTGAGAAGTTTTGTATTGTGTATAGAAAGTTATCAATGACAAAGTTTAACTTTGTATACTATAATATTTTCTCTGTTCAGTATACCAGCGTGGGAGACTCCATATTTTCTTAGGAATAAAATTCTGATGTTGTGGTTTTAATGGTAATCTCTCTGATGTTAGTGTGATGAGAAACTGAAGTAATATCAGATATGGAAGGCATTTACCTTGAGAAGTGTGTGTTGGTTTGGAGTTTTTTTTATTAGGTACTATTCTTGGCCGACCTAATATGTGACATGTATTAAGAAGAATAATTATACTTTGAAGATGTTAGTTGGATCCCTTACAGATCTACACCAACTTGATATGATACACCACATGGATAAACATATTTTAAATATTATATGGTGTTGACAAGAGCTATTTTGATTGGTTTGTTTACATCTAATTAGGTCGACCTAATTGACATGTATGAAATATACTTGTATATATAATATGTAAAACTTTTTGGAGCTGAAGAAGTGTGTGTGTGTGTGAGTGTGTAAAAGATGTGTATGAGATGAAGGATATTGAGAATATGTGAGCTTAAATGATTTATCAATTGCGAGTAGTGTATTGTTGAAGGATACAAGGATCATAGAAAAATTGCTATGCGACTACTAGATGTAGAGGAGTACTTCACTTTAAGAGCCTCATTGGAATTGAACAAAACACATAGAAGGTGTATTCCATCAGTTCATACTCTTAGCAATGAGCCATATCTTTTTGTATGTTGGCGGCTAGCCATTTCATTTTTTTATTCTGTCTGTGAACCTTTTAAGGACAACGAGTCTTGGCAATGAGCATTGTAATATTCTATATTTGGATATATTATAGTGTGAGCTAATCCTCACCATGGTTTTTCCTATTTTGGGTTTTCCACGTAAAAATATGGTGTTGATGGGTTTTGTGGTGTGATGTTCATTTCAATGTATTCATTATGGTTTGTAGTCATATGTGCTTTAATAATTGGGTGGCTTATAATTGAATGGTTTAATGGAATATTGATTTACCACCCCTTCCCCCCTCCCCCCCTCCCCCCCCTGCCCCCTCTTAGTATTCCAGACAATCAACAATTGGTATCAAAGCTTAGTTCCTCTAAAGAAGTCTAACAGCTTGAGGAAGGTCCGATAATTTGAAGAAAAAATTTATTTTTCCTATGGAAGAAATCTCTATTGAGCATATAGAGGAAAATGAAGATTTGAAGGATAGGCTGAAGGAAGAAAATGAGTGTATTAAGGATCTGAGGGAAAGATGGATCTAAGCGAGTGATCAATTAAAAAAGGAATATGATAATATCACCAGACTGCTAGAACAATTGGAAGAAAAGAAAAGGATTGATGACTGTCAGAAAACTAAAATTTATAGGAAGATGGATGAATGTACAAAGCTTGAGCAAGAAGTGGAAATTCTAAAATCAGATTTGAAAAAGGAAAAAAAACATGAGGATAAATTCAAAGCAAGCACTACAATGCTTGATTAGTTGATTACTTCTCAGAGGCTTTCTATGGATAATAGTGGTTTAGGGTTTGAATAAGGACAAAGCTCAAAGGCGAATCGACTCCCTGACATGAAGTTTCAGTGCTGGTGGAAAATTCAAGGATCTAAGAAGCAATACTGGAAGGAATATTCCTATCAAACAACCTCATGCTCAAAGGTATTTATATTTTAATGGTGTCTATTATTTTTGCAATAAGTTTGGACATAAGGAAAAATAATGCAAAAGTAGAATGAATGATACTTTATCATTCTCTAGTCAATGTTTTGAATGCAAGAATATTGGACATAAGGTTATGGAATGTAGAAGTCAGAAGTTGAACAAGAAATCTTATTCATTTAATGGCTATTGTTATCACTGCAACTTATTTGGACACAAGGCTAATCAATGTGAATATAGATTGAATAAGTAAAATTTGGGTGGAAGAATGTTGTTTGTCATGACTATAACAATTTGAAACATTTTGCTAGAGACTACAAAAATAGAAGGATGAAAAATAACTATTCGACAAAGAGACATGAACCAACCATAGATCTGAAAGAAGTAAGAAAGGAAATGAAAAGAATTTGGAGAAAGGAAGGAGAATTTAAGAAAGTTGAATCATAATTATTAGTTTTATTTTTTTCATCCTCTAGTGTAGATACGCCCATGGGTGATCCCACAATACTGGTTTACAATTTTTGGCCAAACTGGACATTGAAATAATTTTTTCTAACTAAATCCACTTTCGGGCACCTATAGCGGCTAAACCATGAGGAATTTGATGATTCAAACTAGTGATTTGTGAAATTTTGTCTGTAGATACTAAATATATTTTTTTCAAAAATTTTGGAATCAAATCGCACTTTTTTTCCATCTCCTTCGAAAACTAGTTTTTTTCAGTAAACAACATTTTTAAGGAGTGATGCTCACCATATACAACATAAATTTTTTTCCATGAAGGATAAAATTCTATTTTTTTGAATTTAGATTTGTAACTACGATATCTAGTGCTTCCAATTGGTTTCATAGTGTTTTATTGAATTTTTTTTCCTTAATCAAGTTTTTAAGTCAAACCAATTGCAATTCAAGCATAGGCGAGCCATATACAACGTAATTTTTTTTGTATCTATCGAAATTCATTTTTTATTTTTTTGGATCAAGGACTTCAATATTTGGTGCACTCATATTTTTCAATTTTTTTTTTCGATAATCTTCTATTTTTCCACATGTGCAAACAAAGAGCTCGATTTTCAGTGAAAAACCCATGTTTAATAAAACTAAAAAAACAAATACATAATAAAACCTAAACATATTAAAATTATATTCATTGGATAGCTCGTTTCGAGGACTACCATCATCTAGTTGGGGTCTGTGAAGTCTCCTCCATTTCATCCTCAACTCAAACTTCAAAGGGAAATTTTTTGGAGTTTTTTGGTTCCAAAGGGTGAGAAGGTGGGAAAAGGGGGGGTTTGGGCGAACTAAGGGGGGTTCAAGCAAACCCCCTTTCAAAAAAGGTTTTCTTTGTGTTTCTTTGCAGGAATGGTGGGACCTTTCATTTAATGGGTTCCCTCAAAATAGGGTTCTAGCGAACCCTCTTTTGGTTCGCTCGAACCAAAAAGTTCATTTGAACCCCAAAAACCAGTTTTTTTTGCATGGGGTCATTTTTTGCAAGTTTTCCTTCCTCACTCAAATTGTAAACCACTTTTTTGGGTTTACCCTTGTCAAATTTTAAGTCAGACAATTCCTAAGGGGGAGTAATAATAATAATAAAAAAACCCCTCATCGATATATGATGTCATATCATGGCAAAAGTGCATTTAATAAGGTGACGAATTCAAGCTATCATGCAAAAGGAATTTTTAGATGCATGTGTGAATAATTAAGTTCATAGAATTTGAAAGGATGGAAGTGCACATGAATTCTGAGGTGATATACTTGCAATCTGAAGCATTTATTGCAAAAGAATTTAGAATCAAAGAAATAAATTCAGAAGTGTCAAGGAAATCGTATTCAACAAAAAACATTTGTAAAAAAGGAAGAGGAAATACAAGTGAATTCAAAGCATGCTTCAAAAGCTAAACATCTAACCCTTCATTGAGACAATTATAGAGGGATTCTTCTTAAACAATCTTTCAATTTTATGTCATGGATAATTCAAAAGTAGTGAATATTTGAGATAAATTACAAATCAAATTAAGGAAGTATTCTCTAATTTTTTTTTTGGAAGAGTTAGTGGGTTCATTTTCTAGCATTCTTCATAGAGTATTGCCTATTGAAGACATTTATGCATACATTAAAGGTAAAATTGAGGAAATATCACTGGTTCGATTAAGTATTTTGTGGAAGAATGAGTTGGAAGAAAATTATGATGCATATAAAATATTAGTTGAAAAGATGTTGGATGTATGGCCAAAAGTCCCATTGTTTGAATTCGATAGGAAATAAATTTGAATGGCTTTAAGCAAGATTCAACATGAATCTATTTGGATTGATGAAACACATATGATAACCAAAGAAGTTGTAAGAGATTTGACCGGTTTGTGTTTCTCCAGACTAGTTCCTAGGGGAAAGATTGTAAATGATCAAGAGATAATTGAGATGACTGGTGCAACCCTTGAAAGAAAAGAACTTGTTTTGAGTATAATTGAAGATTCGGTTGTTCGGTATGCTACAATGATTATTGGACATAAAATTTGTTTACCAAGTAATGAACATAGTTTCTACTACTGTTGTTTACATTGCACTTGATATGGTTAGGAATGGTACGGATTATGACCTTTGTGAGCTACTTTGATTGCATCTATTGAAGAACTTAAAAGAAATCAAGAAAAATAAGAAAAGTACATTCTGGTATGGTACCTTAAAATTTTGTTTTCTCTTTTACTTTATGAAAGAGTTAACAGTAATTGGAAGGATAGAATGGAAAAATACAAAACCAATAGCTCATCAGATTAGGAATTTCATGAAAAATCTTGGTGGTTTGAATACTCAAGAAATTGCTCTTACTGCATTCTTTGGAACATTTTAGATGAGAATGAATAAAAGAACAAGAATTCCAGAAAATGTGATTGAAAAGTACTCCAAAAATATTAATTTCCTAGCTTCTACACATTTTTGTTATATGGAAGCAGTTGAATCTAGACATGTGGATTTTTGAACTGGATTATGAAGAAATTGAGGTAGAGATTGATCGTTATGCAAAAGTGCTTCTAGAAAGCCCTAAGAACCCTAATGTAGAAGAGATTTCTATGATAGTTGAAGCCTCCGATAATGTAATCGAAAAGAAGAGAAAAGGTGTTGTTATCAAACAAGAAATCATAAAAGGAAGTGAATTAGAGAGAGCTCAACATGAACATGAAAGCACAAATATTCAAGAAGCGTTAAAAGAGTTGTAGAAAGTGATCACCAGTGATAGCTTCAATTCATCTATGTCAATTTTGGATAATATTGGGAGTATGATTAAATCTCTAAAAACATACATCTCCAGATTGGAAGTACGAACTAGAATTAGGTCTACAAAAGACAATTTAGAAGATATCAAGAAGAAATGTGCAGATGCACATCACAAAGTTGTGAGGGAATTGAAGGAAGTACATGATTGTGAGAAAGAAGCTCAAGAGTTGCTATCTTTCTTCTTGAATTGGTCCAATAGGACATTAAATGTAAGAGATGAAATAAGAAAGAGTGAAACTTGAATGAGTACTCAAGAAGATGTGTATAGCTTGGTAGATGACAGCGACAATCAAAGATACCCTAGATAGATATCAATCAAAGGTTAGGCTACCTACCAAATAGGTCAAATCAAGTGTTACAACAATGCACTAAGAAAATATGGACAAGTAGCATAGAGTAAAGATTCATCAAAACTAGTTTTTAAATTCTTAATATTTTTTACTAGTTATCTAATATCTTTCCATTTAAAATTTTGAAAAGTAATTTTTTTATTTATTCTTTCAAAAAAAATGTTTCATCCTCATTTATATTTCCAAAAATATAAAACTCAAACCATTAACCATGATTAAATTTTTTCGTTTATATACACTATTCTTCACACCCTCAACATAATTATCAATATTATTTATAATTATTTTTATTTAATAAAATCAAATAATTTTATTTATTAAAAATTAAAAATTAAAAAAAAATCATTAATTTTATATAATCATATTAATATCTTTGAATAATTTATTCTATATAAAATATCTATACTAATATTTTATAAATATTTATTTAATAAATTGTTTAAATTTTCACAAGTCTCATGAATAAACCGAAAGCATTGAAAAGTGAAAACACGTGACTCTGTATAAAATACTCATCCTTCTGTAAAATATTTTGTATCACATCAAGAAGCTTATCTTGCTCAACAGTATCAAATGCTTGTGCCATGTCACACATTGCAATGTATAACTTTGGTAGACCCATAAAATAATCCTTCACGCTTAAAAGAAAGGGCTTAAGTTTTAGACTTATATCATTATATGAACACCTCTAGGCCTTTGGAAAATTTCCTTGTTCAATTTCAAACACTAATGTACATCACAAAGTACTAGAAAATATAGATCTAAGAACCATATTGACTTTAGAATCAACCCCACACATTCAATAATGCTGAATAGAAACCTAGACTAGATTTAATGATATTGAATGGATAATTGTCCTAAGGGGTAAAGGTTTTATACTTGTAATGATGAATCTTTATTCTAGGTTACTTGTCTATATGTTCTTAGTGTATTGTTGTAACAATTGATTTGGCCTATTTGATAGGTAGGCTAATCTTTTATTGATATCTATTTATTGAGGGGTAAAATGAAAAACCAAAACATACAAGAATGACAATTGAGATACCTTTACATTAAGGGAGAGCATACGTCATCCTTGCATAGAGAAGGGCATCTAAGTTATAAGTGGAAAAATTATAGTGGATCCAAGATCTTTTCCAACCACTCCCTAAATCCATTAAGATTATTGGTCTATGTTTTGTGTTTGATTAATAAATCTTTTATTCGAATAAATAGAATGACTTTATTATAGATAAGGAAATTATTTTTTCAAGAATTTCTCATTCATAAATAATATTCTTCATTTTTATCTACTAATGGTTTTTGTATTGCTAACTTTTTTTTTTCTTGAAGGCTCTTTGACATTTAGTTCATACAATCGATTTAGAGCATTTAAGACAAAAAAGGACACTTTCCAACCATTCTCCAATGAAGTGTTGGGTAATCATGAAATTTATGGGGGATTTATATCTTCTCTTCTAAGTATCAAGAAAGATATTTTATTCAAAATAATCACATGAATTACTAATGCTTCAAGAAGTAAAAATCAATGTTGTTTGTCTGGATACCACACTAGCATCTATTTGACAAGAAGCCCAATTCTTTTTCATTAATCACCTTGAGGCTAGTAATTGAGTCATGTTAAACCTTTCACCCTAGATTATAAATATATTGTTTCTTTTGGTACATACCTTAATAATTGTTACATTTGGTCCACTACACTTTTCCAAGGTGGATTGCATGAGTTTTGTTATATGTATCCTCCTAATCCCCCAAGAGAGAGCTCAACTTTTCACTCTCTAAAATGGATTGAGTGGTTGGGGGAAATTTCAAAATAGTAGAGAACCATGTCATTGATCAGGTAGAATCTAATGTGTGACCTTGAATGCAACACTTTGAGAGTGTTTGAAACCCTCCAAGGTGAAATGGATCTTTACAAAACCACATTATTTACTTGGAATAACTGTCATGGAATAATTTTTAGAAAAATGAGCCACTTAGACAAATTATATATTTGCCCAAATTTCCATACCATTCCCTCATCCTTTGAAGCAAAAGGACCACATTAACAACCTTATTTCTACTTGAAGCACATAAACCAAACCATAACAAGATATGTGAGTGAACTAGTGGGAAATAACTATAGCTCTTTGTACCCTCTTCTTTGTGATTATAGGTTGGAAAATAGTTTTCAGAATTTACTTTTAGATTTTATAAATCATTCTTTGCTTTCTCTTGTTATATAATTACTCTAAAGAAAATATAACTATGAGATTTTTTTTTGAAGTCACACCTTCTACAATTATGTTTTTTTATGGCTCAAAAATTATAAACTATTGGTCTCAAACTTTCTATAAATCTATTATTTTATTTATTTTTTCAATCCCTAGTGTGAAGTGTGACATAAGTATGTGTTTTTATTTATAAGTTAAAGATATAGAGATATAAAATGAAGCGTTAGCATGATAATTATCAATTATAAAGAGAATAAATGGGACTAAAATAGATTTATAGTTAAATACAAAATTCATTATATTTATAAAAAAAATCATACCATTGTATATATATTTTTATATAACATTCTCAATTTTCAATATGAAGATAATTATAAATTGAGACAAATATTGAAATGTTGCTTCATTGTCAGTTTCAATTCATTTATTTCAATTAATGGATGTGTCATACCATTTTATAAAGGTCCAAATAATTAAAGCTAGGTATGTAGGATCTTTTCTTTGTTGGTGAGAATTTGTCGTTTGTATACTATTTATGTAATCTTTCTTGGTTGAACACGTGGGCCTACAATGTTTCCGATGTTGTTATTGTTGAATTCTGGGTAAGTGCACCAATCTGTGACACAATTTTGGCTCTTAAGATGCCAACTTTTTTCTGAAATCAGAAAAATCTGATTTGCACGAGAAAATGAAGATAGTTACGCTCAAAATTTCAAGATGCGGCAAGAACAAAAGTTGAAGTGCTCCGAGTCTAGTTTCTAAGCTACTATTTTTTTTTGAAATTAATGAAGATTAAGGGTCTCAAAAAGGGGGGGGCCAAAATAGGTCATGTTTTTATCAAAAGAAATAGCATAGCGCCTGAGGGCTCCCCCCTTTTTGGTTAACTTTTTTTTAGAATTTCAAAAATCCCAATAGTGAGAAATTAGCTAACACCATGTAGTTTATCCTCCTTCTTTCGGATAATTTTTTTAATGAATATATAATATTTTATGAATTTTCAAAGTGGACACATCCTGAAAAGCTGAAATTTGAGCGTGCTCCCCCCCAATTTTTTTGCAAACTAATCGAAAATTGATTTTTTTTTTCATCATGTGTAGAATGGAGTCTAGTTTCAAAAAATGTAATTTGTTTCACATTCCGATGAACGTGTAAAAATCTATCCTAAACCTAGCACATGCTGGTTTTTGACCAAAAATGAAGGCATTTACAATAGAAGCCATGGATCAAAACCTTAACTAAATCAAAATGAAAAAAGAATTATATATTTAGATAGCTAAGAGAGAGGTTAACGTTATCACAATTTTTTTATAAACTTGCATTGAAAGACGTGCAAATGAGACGGGGAGCATGGACGAAAATATGAGAAAATTTGGCAAATCTTGTTAATTAACATGTCCAAAGCAAGCCATTTGGTAAGCGCCAAATGGCTTGCTTTGCACAAAACTAGAATTTGCCCTCTTTGGTGAACAACTTTGATAATGCTTAGAGTGCACAGTTTATGATCGTAGATGGATAGTTGAGGTTTTACCTTTCATACCTTCTCTAACCCGTTACCGTTACTGGATAACTCTTTATCCCTCTGAAGTCTCTATCTCTCAGGTCTCACTCCCTCCCATGCGACTTAGACTACTCTCTCAGTCCAATCCCCTCTCTTAGGTCTCTTTCCCTCCCACATAGGTACCTAAATAAATCTATCTCACTCCAACCCCCTTTCTCACTCTCCCTCTTTGGTGTTTTTATCTCTCTCACTCCATCTCCCTCTCTTAGGTTGTTATCTTTCTCTCTTTGTCTCTCTCTCTCAAGTCTCTCCCTCCAACCCCCTCTCCCTCTCTTAGGTTTTTCACTCACTCACTCCCTCTATCTCTGTCCCATTCCCTCTCTCTCACT
>CM021105.1:418928528-419060076 GCA_007115665.2 Sequoiadendron giganteum
CTCACTCCCTCTCTCTCTCTCTCCCTCTCCCTCTCCCTCTCCCTCTTCCTCTTCCTCTCCCTCTCTCTCAAGTATGTCCCTCCCACAACCTCTCCCTCTCTCTCTCAAGTAGAGGGTTTAGGGATTAAGGGTTTATGGTTGAGGTTTGAGGGTTGAGGGATTAAGAGGGTATGGGAGTTGATGGATTAGGTTTTAATTGTTAAGGGTTTAGGGTTAATAGATTAAGAGGGTATAGGGGTTGTGGTATTAGGGTTTAAGGGTCGAGGGTTGAGGGTTGAGGTATTAAGAGGGTATAGGGGTTGAGGGATTAGGGTTTAAGGGTTAAGGGTTAAGGGTTGACGGATTAAGATTGTAGAAGGGTTGAGGGATTAGGGTCTAAGGGTTGAGGGATTAAGAGGATATGGGGGTTGATGGATTGGGGTATCTCTTGAATCTCACTCCCTCCCATGCTACCTACACTAATCAGTATCACTCTAATGCCCTCTCTCACAATCCCTCTCTACCTCCCACCCTACTTTCTTAGGTCTCTCCTACTTTGACTCCCTCTTTGTCAGGCCTCACTTACCTCCCACCCCCTCTCTCCCAATTTGAATCCTCTCCTTCTCTCGGGTGTCTCCCTCCCACCCTCTCCCCCTCTCTCTCTCTTAGGTTTCTCCCTCCCACGCTCTCTCCCTCCCCCTCTCTCTCTCAAGTCTCTCCCTCCTACCCCCCTCTCTCTCTCTCTCCCACTCCCTCCCTCTCTCTCTCACTACCTCTATCTCTCTCCCACTCCCTCTCTAAGGTCTTCCCCCCCACCATATAACTAAATAAATTATTTTCCTCTCAAGTCTTTTTCTCTTGGGTCTCACTCCCTCCCATGATACCTACACTAATTAGTGTCACTCCAATAACCTCTCTCACAATCCCTCTCTATCAGGCCTCACTTACCTCCCACCCTAATTTCTTAGGTCTCTCCTACTTTGACTCCCTCTCTTTCAGGCCTCACTTACCTCCCACCCTAATTTATTAGGTCTCCCCATCCCACCCCCTCTCTCCCACTTTGACTCCCTCTCCTTCTCTTAGGTGTCTCCCTTCCACCCTCTCTCCCTCTCTCTTAGGTTTATCCCTGCCACATCCTCTCCCTCTCTCTCTCTCAAGTCTCTCCCTCCTACCCCATATCTCTCTCTCTCTCTCTCTCTCTCTCTCTCTCTCTCTCTCTCTCTCTCTCTCTCTCTCTCTCTCTCTCTCTCTCTCTCTCTCTTTCTCTCTCTCTCTCTCACTCCCTTTATTGCTCTCCCACTTTGTCTCTCTCCCTCTCTCTAAGGTCTCTCCTTTTCAAAAAAAAAAAATTGGCTCTCGCCAAATGTGTTTTACCTTGAAACGGTAAAATAAGGCTTGACCCCATGATTTAGGCCCACATTCTTGTGAAGTTGTTTGGTTTAGCGCTTTATCCGAGTCAGAAACACCATTTTTTATGCAGTTGACTTCATATTGTACCAATCTATTCTTGATCCATCACCTTTTTACCACCAATTTGCATGGTACACAATGTAGAAGAAGAAATTTTGAATTTTCTACATCATTTTACATTATCTGAGGTAATATATTCATTTTGGTAAATTGAAATGTTTATATTTAGTATATTTGTTTTTTTTTTACAATATAAACTAAATTTCCTTAATGATTTTATTAATCATAACAATTGGACATAAAATTCAATTTTTATGAGTTTGAAGAACAAAAAAATTAAAAACATGACATTTACTTAACATAAATTTACTTATGAATTCTTTTTGCATTGGTTATAGTAGTCCATTTCCAGCATGGCTAGTGGAATTCCACGTATTTCATTCTTTTTCAATTAATTTGGAAAACTTTTATTTTCATCTAATTTGGAAAACCTAATAGCTTTCATCAATGTTAATGCAAGTGTCCATTAATTTTTTTGTTCCATAAAAAATTCACCTTCATTGAACATGTGCTTAGATAAATTCAAGTGAGTTGACATAGTTGTTAATGCAATTTTCCATTCATTCATACCATTTACCTTTCTAATAAATAAAAAATGGGAAATTTTGTGCAATTGAGAATGCTTATTGTCTTTCTAAGTTACCTCATTGCCAAAGAAATAGTGAATAATTATAAGATATAGCATCACAAACCCTACTTTGAATTCATATTCTTCATGATTTCGTTGACAATCAAAAATTTGGTTTTGAGAAAAATAAACACAAGAGTCTCTAGTTTTCATTTAAGTGGCAACAACTTATACCCTAGGTTAGTGATGCAGAGAAGGGAGACAAAACCTTCAACAATATTTTAATTAGATCAGTTTCAAATAATATTCAATCTCAAAAACCTCAATTCAATGTTGAACTAACCAATTAACATCTAAAACAAAAGAAATATCATCCATAAATAACAAGCTATGCTTTTAAAGATGACTACCATTCTAAACCTCATGAAGATTTTAACAAAACCCACCATATGTAAGTCTATTGCTCAAAATATTGTATTCATACAACAGTCACTCCTAACAGAATCAAATAAACTCAATATTACTAGAAACTCTAATATGGGAATTGGTCATCATAACTGATTCACAAAAACCTACTAGCCTTCGCAATTTATATTTTTATCTTCACGGTTGTGCCTTATCTTAAATTTCTCACAACCTTCGGTGTGTGCCATGTGGCTTCCTCTCGAGGATTTTTCTTTTCCATATCACTTTGCCTTTGCTAGGCTCCGTCTATGCGCCACGTGGCTTTCTCTGGCCACTTTCCGAACTGGGCCCACCTTGCAGTTTCGATCGCATAGCGTCACCCACGTGGCTCCCTCTGAGAGCTTATTGTTGGTCATCCCTTAGTCTTTTTGATAGGCCCCATCTGCTCGAGGTGTGGTAGTTCTTTGTGCGTCGGTTATTTGGGAATTTCTGCTACGCCGTTTGTGCTCGCTTGCCTCCATGTTTTCTTCTTTGGTACCACGTGTTCATTTTTGTTACTACATAGTTTTCTAATCCCTACAACGACATTGTTGGCATGCTCTTGGGTGATCGTTGTTTTCAGTGGCGGCTCAAGGTGATCTGAGGCATTGATTTTTTCTCACGCCTTTCTTTCTCTATGGTTTTTCAGGCGGTGGATTGGCCTATATATGCAACCCTTTTTCTCTTTTATTAGTTTGTTAAGTTGCTAAAAGCTCCCAAGCACTAGGAAAAGCCTCTGTAATATTTTTATTAAGCTTGAAGATTGCAGACTATGCCAATCTATTCAGCCTTTCTGTTTTTCATGTATTTAGTAAGATTGTTAGTCTATGTTGTTATTTTCCTATAATGTACGAATGCCTATTCTTCAGCTTTTGTGATCATTCATAGCTAAATAAATACATATCATGTTTTTCAACTCCTTTGTGTTGGTTGAATTTATGTTAGATTACGCTATGGAATTTGAGGGTGTTTGTTATGTTTTAAAGTGCTTTTGAGAAAATTTACTTAATAAACAACATTTTGGTGCTTCCAGCCTTTGCATCTAGCACTGTGCTCTGGTAAATTTGTCTATGATTTTGGCGCATCGCTTGTAGTTTAGATTTCATATTTTGTTGTCTTTCTAACCCTTTACCTCCCCCCACTAAACGAAGAGCCGACTTCGATAAAACCATGGAGGTCACTTAGCTAGTGCACTATGTCCCCCAATAGCTAAGTTTCCCATAAGACCATTGCTACCTGCAAAATCCTACGTCAACAATTTTTTTTCTGGCACGCCCGGTGGGACGCAAACTAGCACCTTCACTTGATATTATAAGTGTGTATGATCCATCGACCTATAACTAAGTCACATACTGCAAGATTCCCTAACGAGCTCATACCACCCTTAGTTTTTGTGCACCCGAGAGGTCGTTGAAGTATTCCTTCACCTCCTCCATTTCCTCCTTCTCCTGCACTTATGGTTGCTAGAAATTATGTAGCCTTCGACGCTTGCAGTCCTTTAGTAGCACTTGTGCCTCCTGTAGTATGGGCCCCAATCCCTGCTTCCACTCTAAAAGCTATCCCTAGGTATTTTGAGGATGATTCAAAGAAACCAATGGAACACCTATAAGATGTGGCAGATGTATGTGTGGTACATGTTGTGTGAAATGAAAATGTAGCTCTCACATTGCTTGCCGCCTCCTTCGGAGGAAAGACATTGAACTGGTATAGGACTCTTGAGGCTAATACTATTGCTACTTGGGACCAGCTCGGAACCCTGTTTTATGAAATTTTTTTGAACATTGGCGACAAGTCTTCACTGTATCATCAATTGGCAAGCATAAAATCAGCTCCTCATGAAGCTTTGCCCAATTTCAATGCATAGTTCCATTTGACCTAGCAGAGAGTGCCTATTGGTAGTCGGTCCTCCCCGGATTTGGTGTTCATGTTCTACTTGAAGTCCATCAATCCCAATATTTCCATGATGTTATAGGCTCTTGGTGGAGAGACTCTTCTTGTTGCTTATGCTTTGGTTGTTGCTGCAGAAAATAACTTGATTGTTGCTAGAAAGTTGGCACCAAGACCCATCATGCTATTTTTTCTTGAGTGCAATGTTGCGGAAGCCAAAGTTCCTTCGACCAGCGTGCCTACAACTCCTCCCCAATCTATGTGTGTATATCCCAAAAGAGCCCCGAGCACAGCTCCGGTTGTGGCTCTAGTGCCTAATCCCTTGGATGTCGAGATGAACGAGATGAGAGAATAGATGCAAGCCATGAATAATGAATTGACTACCATGAAGCGGTAGCAATATAGCTACCAGAAGCCGGCATACCAAAATTATCAAGGTGGAAAAGCTTTGTACCAATCAATTCAGTGGCAAGACAGAACACATGAAAATACCCAAGCTCAACTGAATAACCAGGTTGTTTCAGTGAGCCTGCCAATGCAGACTATCCATCCTAGTTCAAATAAAGAGCTAGTTGCTGGACAAAAAAACTTAGCCAAAGATGCCAATTCATGGTGTTTTCCTTGTAACAATGCTCATATCCTGAGAAATCGTCTGTGGGGAAATTTTCAACAAAAGATTGCGGACCAACGTAGCCAAGCTGGCACACCTGATCCCAACAACCAATCATACACCTCTCAGTAGATGGAAAATGTTGTCCTCGCTGCTCAAATACAAGGGATGTCCATTCGACAAGAGTCATATGTAGTTCCAGACCAAGCGCTCTTTTCATGGATGGAAGGAGAGGAGTCAACATTTCAAAATGAATTTTCTATAACTCAAATGTCACGAGTATAGTCTAATTACAACACACATTTGAAGCAGAGACTCACTGGAGAATTCACATCTCCACCAACTAATGCTTCATCTCAGCCGACGCCTAGTCTGCCGGTAGGCCCGTCGTTAGTTCCACAATAGACTAACGTGGTTCCTCCCAGTTCTCTGAATTCGCCTCCTCTGAAGGCAAAGGCTCCTATGATTGTCCCAACTATTTCCAAACAACTAGATGTGCCAGCTGCAAGGCCAACACCAACTATGAAACCTAAAGAGCAAGCAACCGTGACTCATCAATCATGAGCACAATTTAATATGGTGGGAAAAATGAAGAATTCCTCTGCCAACGCTTTTTTGTGGGATGTCTTGTCTATTCTAGAGCAGAAGGTGCTATTATAAAAGGCATTGTTAGGAGAGGAAGATGTGAAGGTGCCTAGTCAATCCAATGAAGAAAAGATATCCAGGTCAGACCTGGATAAAGTGCTAACAAATCAACCGAAGGAAAAGAAAGAAGCCAGAAAAGAGAGTAAGCCTAAACCCAAGCCTTTCTTTATAACACTTATCATTGGTGACAAGCTGTTACATAATTGTATGATCGAATTTGGTGCTAGCACTACTATCATGCCTAAGCAAGTAGCTGATGCTTTGGGTTTAAAATATGAGCCTCTTAACAAGGGAGTCCTGCAGCTAGATAGAAATAAAGTTGATACCGTCAGGGTAATCAAGGGATTTCCTATGACATTGTTTTCCTACCCTATTATCACTGTAAATTAGGATATCATACTCATTGATATTCCTCTTCTATTTGGCATTTGTTTGTCTCGAGAGTTCACAACAAATGTCGAAGGATATCTAGCACTGGATTGGTCACATCTGATCTTGAGGACCAAACATGGAGCCAAGATGAAACTACTATCAAAAAATTTTCATTCCGAGCATGTTGGTGATGAGGCTTTTCTCAACTTTGAATCGACACATACTTCAATTACCTAGGAAGAGAGGTTCAATGTGGAATTTCTGGAAGAAGAAGAGGCTACTAGCTCTCAGACGGAGGATGAATAAAATTTGTTAAATGAGTTTATTGATACAAACCCTTTTGGGAATTATCACGCAATTGGACTTGACACTTATGTCATACATGAGGAAGGGCAGTCTATGCCAAGAGTTACTAAGGAGTCCGAAGGCAAAACACCCTCTGAGTTATGGACTTTGCACTTTGATGGAGCGAGATGTAAAGCAGAAGATGGAGTAGGAATATGTTTGAAATCTCCATCTGAGGAAAAGAACATGAGGTCTTATCACTTCCAGTTTGCATGCTCAAACAATGAAGTAGAGTATGAAGGTCTCATCCATGGTTTGAGCCTTACAAAAAAAATGGGTGCAAAGCAGATAAGTTTGTTCAGAGATTCAGAGTTGGTGGTCAACCAAATCTGAGGAATTTTTGTTGCAAAGAATGTTCCTATGTGATCCTATCGACAGAGAGTCTGTGATCTTATTGATGACTTTGAGGCATTTAATATTCAGGCTATACAAAGGGAGAACTCTGAAGCCAACCGGATGGCAACTATCGGGGCTAAGTTTGAGCTGGCCTCCGAGTTATTAAAAAAAAAGCATGCGGTGAGAGTAATTGTAAGACCCACTATTCCAAACAACAATCAAGATTGGAAAGTGTTCAATAGCGATGCTCATATTGCATCATTTCTCCAGTCATCTGGGGAATTCGCCGATCAGCTGCAACCAAAGATCATCAAAGCTTATGGGGATCAAGTTATCTAGCTAAAATCCAACAATCTTCCAAGAGGCTTAGTCACTCTAGAGAGCCTGTTTGATTCCGATGATGCGATAAGAGACAAAAGAAGGCTCATAGCTGACAAGGGTGACTACACCAATTTTTTTATCGGAGAAGACAGAAAGCTCAAGGTCGGGAAGGAAGTTTCTTAGAAAAATAAAGACAGGCTAAGGCACTTTTTTGAAGAATGTCCGAGTGTAGTAACCTGGTCATATGATGATCTTAAGGGATACAATCCCAGGATTATTGAGCATACAATTGAGCTATTGGAAGGGGCAAAGCCGATTCATCAAAGACAGAGGCTTGTGAACCCAAAGATATAATCTCTTATGTTACAGGAATTGAATAAATTGATTGCATCCCGAATAGTGTTTCCAATCAAACACAACAATTGGGTGTCAAACCTAGTACCATTTCGGAAGAAGAATGGAGATATATGACTGTGTGTAGACTTCTGAGACTTGAATAGAGCGTCCTTAAAGGATCATTACCCCCTACCTTCAATGGAGGTAATTCTACAAACTATAGCTGGTTCCGAAATGTTTTCAATGTTGGATGGTTTTTCGGGCTACAATCAAATTCGGGTAAAAGAAGAAGACCAACACAAAACAACATTCACCACAAAGTGGGGAACATATGCATATGCCAAGATGTGTTTTGGACTCTCGAATGTCAGAGCCACCTTTCAGAGAGCCATGGATATTGCCTTTAAGGATTTAATCCATAAAATTATACTTATCTATCTGGATGATTTGACAATATTTTCAAAATATGTCGATGATCACTTTGATCATTTAGAGCTTGTCTTCCATAAGTGCCAGGAATTCGGGATTTCTTTAAACTCGAAGAAATGTGTTTTCAGAGTTCCCTAGGGGAAGCTATTGGGGTATGTTATCTCAAAGGAGGGCATTGCCATTGATCCTAAAAGAGTTGATGCAATCCAGGAGATTTTGTTACGCATAAACAAAAAGGGAGTGCAATCATTTCTAGGTAAGGTCAAATTCATTAGCCAGTTCATTGCAGATTTTGCAGGGATCATTCGGCCTATTATCTTGATGCTTAAAAAGGACGAGACTTTCAAATGGACGATGAAGGATAGAAAATATTTTGAGCTTATAAAGGAGGCTATTTCTTTTGCCCCTGTATTAGTCAACCCAGACCTATCAAAATATTTTATTATGTATGTTTTTGATGGGGGCAATAGTATTGTCACTGTGCTTATGCAAAAAGAAGATGAAGATAAAAGGGAGTCTCATGTTTCTTTCTACTCATGAACCTTGAAAGAGTATGAGGTAAAGTACAATTTTGTAGAAAAGTAGGCCTTTGCGATTGTGAAAGGGCTTAATAAGTTTTGGCACTTGATATCATATAATAAGGTGATTATTTGTGTACCGCATCCTAGTGTACGAGAGTATATCATGGAAGGATAAATCACAGAGAAAAGAGCTAATTGGATCACCAAGATCCTAGAGTATGATATTGAAGTCAAGCCTATCAAGACTGTCAAAGGAAAGGGACTATGCGAGTATCTCACTGAAAACAGTGAATGAAGAAATCTCTCAGGGTGACTGGCTGGAGGATAGAATGAACTTCATGTAGACGAGAAGGTATCCAATCAATCTCCCTTCTTTTAAGAGGCGTTTCTATCATTTACAAAATATAATTTATGTTCTCTTCGAGCGTGTCCTATTCAAAAGAAATTTAAATGGCATCCTGCTAAGGTGTGTAAATGAAGAACAGACCAAGAGAATATTGGATCAATACCACAATGGCCTAGTTGGAGGACATTTTTTTGCAAGGACTACAACAATTAAAATTATATGTGTTGGTTATTTTTGGCCAACTCTTTTCAATGATGCATTTTCATTAATAAATTCTTGCAATGAATGTCAATTTTATGTCGGAAAGAGAAAGACGTTGCTATGCCATTAAGGCCTATAGTAGTAGAAGAACCCTTTTCTCAATGGAATCTAGACTTCATTCAAATGATTAAACCTTTCCCCTCAAGTGGACACAAGTGGATATTGATAGCAACCGACTACTTCACCCGATGGGAAAAATCAGTGCCATTGAAGAATGCAACGGAAGTAGAGATTGTTGACTTCCTAGAGGATTTGGTAGCCAGATTTGGCCCACAAAAAACAATTATCTCCGACAATGCCAAAGCTTTCCTTGGATCGAAGATGAGCCAATTTGCATTAAAGTATGGAGTTTTCTTGAAAACTTCTTCCAACTATTATCCCCAGGGGAATGGCCTCGCAGAGTCTAGAAATAAAAACCTCATCAGGTTAATCAAGAGGACAGGCTCGAAACACCAGAGAGAATGGTATAGGAACCTCCGGATAGTGTTGTGGGTAGACCAAATCACGCCCAAGAAGATACTAAAGACATCTCCTCATGAGATGGTGTATAGGAAGGAGGCATTGCTTCCTATCGCCATGGAAATCCCTGCCCTGAAATTGCTTAAATCATTGGAGATTGAACAAAATAGAGTAATGGAGGTACGGTTTTCCAAGCTACTCGAGGTTCAGGAGAAGAGAGAGCACTCCCTTGAGGTGATGAATAACCATCAATAGGTGGTAAAGAAGTGGTTCAATAAAAAGGCATCGGATCAAGAGCTAAAAAATAGGGACTTGGTGCTCAAGTTCAACAAGCACGGAGCAAAGCCCGACCAACACAAAAAATTCCACAGTCTTTGGGAAGGACCTTTCAAAATTCTCTAGTGTAAATAGTTCAACTCTTTTGAGTTGGAAGACATGGAAGGTAATGCCTTAAGTATTCTAGTTAATGGAATACATCTTAAGAAATTTAATTAATTATGCCTATGTGATTGCTTTATAAATTGTAAATATGTAATTATTTTTCCCTATTTTAAATTTTGGGTTTTCTCAGTGCTTTTTGAAATAGAAACAATAGTGCAAGAAATAAAATAAAAAAACATTGTAAATGAGCCAGGATTTATGAAAAAACATAAGTATTATATATTATGGCTGGAACATTTACATTACTTAAGATAGGGGCTAGTGGCCTTGTATCAATATATATATATATCCGCTATGGAGCAGAGGCTGGAAAAATAAAAATTGGGAACTATCTTGGTTCTCAGATTATCAAGCATTAGATGGACCAGCAATGGCAACAATCGGTGGCACGAGATCAGGGAACACCATTCTTTCGAATTCCTCGTACCACTAGAGGTTTCAGAATGGTTCAATATAATGTACCTGCATGAGGAAAAAACAGCCAGCACAGACCTTAGCGCGATGCTCCTCATGAGTCTCCAACTCAAAAAAAAATAGGAAGGGTCTGGTTGGCATGGGTCCTCCATGTAGCTAGAGCAGATGTAGGTTGCGAACTGAGGGGACCCCACGATCAAATTTGGCAGCACACACTATTTTCTCCAGTCCTCTGAGGTAGCGCCGAGGGAACACTCACTTTGTCAACTTTAGGATCTTGCATTTGGAGACACTGATATCCAATAGTGAGGCAACAAATTGAGAGCAAATGTTGGTGTTGACCCGGTATTGTTCCTCATATTCTACGCAGACCTTGGCAAGAACCCATTTAATCACTTTCATATATAATAGGTTTTTCACGCCTATCATGCGCTTAAAGTGCCTACACCTAATTTTCCTAGGAAAGCGGCTTGAGTCTTTTTAGAGACTAATCTAATTGGCATCTCCATGTTGCTTGCTACTCTAGCTAGAAAATGAAAATTGCTAAAATAACTTAAGCTTGCTAAGCAAAGAAAGCTAGAAATAATTGTGATTTGCAATGCTACTAATGGCCCTATTTATAGACTGGTCGGGGTTCACCTGATGAGGCAAGGCATAATTATGATAGAGGCAAAGGGTGTTGCCAAGCCTTGATTTTTAGTGTTGCGATGTGTGAGGTGATGAGAATAATCAGGTACAGTTGCAACTTGCTATGTTCAAGTTGTCGAATTCAACAAAGATTGGCCAGGTGTCAGCATAAGGAGTCATCATCCCATCTAAATCAAGACAAATATTTTAAGCAAGCTATTGGGTGATCCGCCCAAGTACAATCAGGAATATCAGTAAATGCAAAAGAGCTTGCAAAAGATATGGCAAGGTTGTTTTGGTCCATTGTCTAAGAAAAATCAGGCACCACCTCACGTGAGGTCATGTCTCTTAAATATGGAGAGCAATTTGGGAGGTTGGAAATCTCTTCGCATGCATGAAAAGCTGGTGACACATATAGAAACTAAATGTGAAAGGCTGGCATGTACACTCGCTCAACCATTTTTCACGAAAATCAAAAAGCAAGTTGAGCATGCAAAGCACATTTATTGTGAAAGTTATCAAAAGATAAAATGACTAAGTCATTCACAAGAGAGAAAGAGTTTTCAGAAGCTAGGTCATCTACGAAATTCTATGAAAGGTTCTTGTGAATACAGGGAAATGACTGAGATTGCAGAAAGTTCAACACAAGCCTTGGCTCCAGTGAGTATAGATGAGCAAAACTTAAAGGCGCCCTGCATAGATATCTATAGATGAGAGTCTTATGCTACCCCAGGAATCCCAACAAAGCCATGTTGGCCCTTCACCAGTCAAGCAGACCAGAGAAAACTAAGTGTGGTTCCTTCTAGAAATGAGGTTTTAGTGTTAGAGGATTGGGATAATGTCTTTGATCCTGAGTTATCCCATAATCCCAAGAGCCTTAGAGAAGTTGCATGTGAGAGAATGAATAAATTAACAGACCCCTTCTACAAACATCTATGGGACTGTGGGCTTCCCTAGTATGTGGTTCCCCTGGTAAATCATTACCCAAAAATTGTAGCAGCATGCACGACAGGTATTGACCCGGAGACTGGAGTGATAAGTGGCACTAATTTTAGGGTATTTATCAACCCTGAATCTATTCAGGATATGCTATGCATCCTGCTCCCCTTGAACCAGAATGTTGAAATTTTCAACATAAAAAGGATGCATGATAAGTTGGGAATGCTCAGAATGGCACCGCAGTTTTACCATGCTAAAATTGCTCAGCCAAAAAATGTCTCAACACCACCCAAATTCCCATTTAATCTGGGTGCTTTAAAAGTTAGGTCTTCTTCTATCTGCTCTATGTTGGCATTGGTGTGTGGTCTAGATACAGACAAGCAGGTCTTTGAATTTCAGATGTGTCTCAGCTTTATGTTGAGAAAAAACCATGTGGCTCCGCTTCTGGACTTTGTGAAGGTTATTAGTGATGGGATGAAACAACAACTGGAAGACTGCCAGGTCGGTTCTAGTTTCAGGTATCCCTCTTTCCTGGCCTACTTAATATTGCATCAGAATCTAGACTATTTCATGACATTTATGTCTCTGACTATTTTCGACGAGACTGGCATGAGGAAGCCAGTTTCGACATGGACTCCTATCATGTCGAAAAGTTTTGATTACTATGAATTTTCAGATTCGTTCTTAGCCCTAACTTTGTAGGATTTCAATGGAGTTGGGATCAATATGTCTGCGCACCTGTCACCAAGACATGAATCCTGGTTGGGAAATCTCGTGCCACCCTGCAATTGGTTCTTTGGCACAGATTTCACTATGCTCTACATGCAAGGTTTCACTCGGGAACCTTTCCAACTCCCACGCTTTCTTTCTGATAGAGTGTTGACCCTTGAAGCATTGAGGCAACTATGTAATATTGATAATGATTACTGGGGAGGAAATCATTTAACCTCCTATTTGATATTGTCAGTCATGTTTGGTTCCCCATCGTTGGTCAAGAAAAGGACTTCGAAGATTGACACTTCAAAGATTCTATACTAAAAGTTGGGTCATTTTGGGTTGGTGGTGATAAATGACACCTGACAATACAATCCTGAAAATAATTTATCAGAGGTTGGCATAAGAATCCCACATCAGCCCCGGTTATTCTGGGACCCTCAGAGAAATGTTGAAGATGGGAAATTAAGGTTATATGTAGGCCTTGAATATTTTCCTACTGAGGACAAGTGACCGTCGTGGCTGAAATTTTAGTACATAGGAGGGAAGCCCAACCCAAATCAGAAGATTAACCAGTCCCTGTGCAGCCAATTGCATAAGCTTGAATGGAAGCCCGAGAGAATTTGAGACTTCTGGATATACTAGCAGGAGATTAAGGCAACCACTAAGCTTTATGAAGATGTGGCTCTTGATGAAAAATTTGACAACATCTGGGGGAATGCGCATCCAGATGCAGAAAGATCTCTTAACCCTTCAACGTCAGAGCAATAATATAGGAGGGAAAAGTCTACCACAGAGCCTGGAGAAGAGATAACTCATAATCCCCCTGCCATTGAGGAGGGTCCAATACATGAAGAAGATGTCGGTAAACAGCCTGCACAGTAGGAGGATTTAACAAACACACAAACGTTGGAGCCATCCAACTCCTCTAAATCAACCAGGAAGCGACCAAAGACTACTAGCAGTAGAAGGCAGATCATTGTAGACCTTGAGGATTCTCCAGATGAAAAGTGGCCACGAACAAGAGAATCTAGCAGAGAGGAAGAGCAGCAGTTGGAGGAAGTGTTTGTATCATCTATGGCTCCTCACGAGCCTCAGGTATCATTTTTTCCCTCTTTTCTTTCTACTATGTATCTAGTCTCTTCTTTAGCTGCCCCAAATTTTTCATCTATACCAACTTTTTCTGTCATTGGATATCCTGGGCAGTCGAGTCTTTCCCCTCTTGGTTTCCCACTTTCATCCTCTGCTTTTCATCCCTTACCCAAAGCACAATTTGGCATCAGTACTAGGCTCATGAGCCAATAATTCTTATCCTCAAGGCCTAGCCCTTCATTTGGCACTTCCCCATCCTTTCCTTATACCGCATTATCATCCTCTCTGAGCGGCCAATTCATTCCACCATTCTCCCCGACCATTATTACAAGGCCTAGAAAAACCATTGATGCGCTGAGTATGCTATCTTTCCTGCTAGTAGTCCCTCGAGAGTTTCCTTTTGCTAGTGGACTGGGTATCCCTTCCTAGGAATATTTCTCACAAGTGGAGGCAAATAAGAGCACCCAAGCTAGCCGAATTCAAAAGAGGAGACAAAAGGATGTGGGCAGGTAGGCAAAGCCTCTCTTGCAAACTATGTTTTAATGAGAGCCAAAATTCGTTGATGTTTGCAAAGATCACTCCTAACGTGATTAAACCAGTAGGAGAAATGCTACTAAGTGATTACTCTGTCAATTCCATTGGGCTAGACTTGCAACAAGATCATTCATAGGATAAGGTTGAGCTGATGGAGGAGACTCAAAAGATAGTAACCACTAATTACCTCAAGCTCAATCGCCAAGTAAGGAAAAGGGCGAAGAAAATATCAGAGCTAAAGGGAAATGTTGATATTTGGGTAAATAAGTCACCTGGAAAAGGAGAGGAGTGCTTTTGAAATCCAAATCAGGGAGCTGCAAGTTATGAGCACAAAAATTGTCTTGACCCTCCAACATGAGGTTGAGCAGAGCCAAGTGAACAGAGAAAGGCTTCGCACTGAGTCCACACAATTGAGTGAAGGTATGAAGGATCTTCGACAGAGCACAAATGATGAAATAAATGAAATGAATACCACTTTAGAGTTGGATATTCAGAAGAAAAAACGGTCCGAATTGGCCCTCGAAGAAAAAGAAAAGGAAATTTTCACTCTAAGGGAACAAGTGTCTGCATTTGAAAAAAACTTATCAGAGCTAAAGGTGGACTTGAATAGTAGAGTTGTGGAGTTGGATATCTTGAAGACTCAACCTCTTACACCACAGATGAGCTCCTTGGAGATTGCCAAGGAGTTATATGCATCATATTGGGATAAATTCAAGGCATTATGCCTTACTCTGTAGCCCACCCTGAAATTCATGGCGCAGGCGACCAGCCTATGTGGAACAGTCAGTGAAACAATCCAATAGATTCAGGAGGTGACTTCTGATAAGGTTCTAGAGGCCAAGATTTTGCTAGGAAAATTGGATACAACTTCTAATGATTCTCTGAGTGGTGTAGGTATTGAGGACCGAACAACGATGGCCATGGGCATAAGCATCCTCATTTCTATGCATGAGGCCATCCAACAAGTGGAAGAATGCAGGGCCAAGTTGAACCAGGTTACGAGTGACATGCGGGAAAAATTTTCCCGCTTAACTCAGAGAGACTTCCCTTCGCCCTTCATCGCAGATCAGGTGGTAGTAGGTGTTGAACACAATGTTGTAAAGATTGAGGAGAAGAAGCATGACCTTTTTATTTTCCAATCTTTTGATCAGTCTCCGACCACCTAGAAGATTGAAGGGATCATGCATCAGTTGGTGCAGCTCTTCTTCCAGCTAGAATTAGAGATGAAAATATCTAGTGGATTTCCTATCAAGGCAATTATCGATCTCAAGTTGGCACATGAAAATATGCGAGCTCTCTTCGCGCCATCAAATGAAGCTTGGACTAGTCTATAGGCTGCCCTCTCAAAGTTGTGAGAAATTATGGGATGTTGAACTAAGGATTCTAGGGTTCTTCAATCCGGGGGTGAAATGTCCTTGTGAGTTGCCAAACTATTTCACAAAAAACCACTAGCCTTTGTGGTTTTTATTTTTATCTTTGTGGTTGTGTCTTATCTTAAATCACTCACAACCTTCGCTGTGTTCCACGTGGATTCCTCTTGAGGATTTTTTCTTTTCCATATCGCTTTTCCTTTGTTGGGCTCCGTCTGTGAGACACGTGGCTTTCTCTACCACTTTTCGAACTGGGCCCACCTTGCAATCTCGATCGCTCAGCGTCGCCCACGTGGCTCCCTCTCGGAGCTTTTCGTTGGGCACCCCTTAGTATTTTTGCTAGGCCCCGTCTGCTCAACATGTGGTAGTTCTTTGTGCACCGGTTAACTGGGAATCGTTGTTGTGTCGTTTGTGCTTGCTTGCCTCCGCCTTTTCTTCTTTGGTACCACGTGTTCATTTTTTCTGTTGCATAGTTTTTTGTTCCCTAAAATGACATTGTTGGCATGCTCCTCAGTGATCGTTGTTTTCAGTGGCGGCTCGAGGTGATCTGAGGCATTGATGTTTTCTCACGGCTTTCTTTCTCTATGGTTTTTCAAGCGGTGGACTAACCTATATATGTGGCCCTTTTTCTCTTTTATTAGGTTGTTGTTAAGTTGCTAAAAGCTCCCAAGCACTGGGAAAAGCCTCTGTAATATTTTTATTAAACTTGAAGATTGCAGACTGTGCCAATCTATTCGGCCTTTCTATTTTTCATGTATTTAGTAAGACTGTTAATCTATGTTGTTATTTTCCTATAATGTATGAATGCCTATTCTTCAGCTTTTGTGATCTTTCATAGCTAAATAAATATAGATCATGTTTTTCAACTCCTCTGTGTTGGCTGAAGTTATGTTAGATTACGCTATGCAATTTGAGGGTGTTTTTTATGTTTTAAAGTGCTTTTGAGAAAATTTACTTAATAAACAAAATTTTGGTGGTTCAGGCCTTTGCATCCAGCACTGTGCTCTGGTAAAATTTTCTATGATTTTGGCGCATCGCATGTAGTTTAGATTTCATGTTTTGCTATCTTTCTAACCCTTTACCTCCCCCCACTAAACGAAGAGCCGAATTTGATAAAACCCCAAAGGTCACTTAGCTAGCGCACTATGTCCCCCGATAGCTAAGTTTCCCCTAAGACTGCTACTGCTTGCAAAATCTTGCATCAACAATAACCTTTATAAATTTCAAGTTCAATAATGCTAGTCAAAAGGTCCACAACTTCAAAATCAACGTTCCAGGCCTCTGGTGCAAAAGCACCTTGTAAGCTCAATTTTGTCAAAAATGTCATCTTTTAGTGAGCATGGTCAAATGATAAGATTTTAGTTAATGTTGAGTATATTGTGTTCATTAAGGTCAATTAGACCATTTTATAATGTATTTGGAGCTAAGGGAGTTCAGTTGTGTCATAGCTTGCAATTTGGATAAATGTGATTAGAAAAGTTGCTAAAAGATGCAAAAGTTACAGAGTTCGAGGGAGTTGGAATGAAATAAAAATATGTTTAATAACCTTCAATGCCTCAAAGGAGAGGTTGTTTGTTGATTTGTACCCCATTTTTTTATCAAGAAGAACGTTATTTTCTAGAAATTTACTAGTTTCTCTCACTTTTCTTGTTGTTGTACAACCTTTACGGACTCTAGGATGATATGAAACTGGTTGTATGTTGTATATTAATGAATTAGCTTTCATTTTCATCTATTTATAGGTTCTAACTCTTTGTATAGAGAAAGTTATATTATTTTTACTACCGCTACCTACTTTCACAGTGTTCTTGGATTGAGGGGCTTCATTATGTAATTCGACCCATTACACTTTTTCTACCTAATGTAACTTGTGGAATGGGTCCTCTAACTTTTAAAATACATGGCTAACCTATTTATAATGTTGTGGGGTCAAGGTTGGGTGTTTGGGATGATGTTCTAGGACTGTAGCAAGGTCTTTTCATGGTGAAAAGTAGGGCTTCAAGTGGTGTTTTGAAAAAATGTGGGAAGGATTGTCCATGTAATGTATTATTCACCATGTGCAGGGTCTAGTAAGTGTGTTTAGTGCTTTGTATGGGTCTGAAAGGTTCGGGAGATAGGAGTTTCATTAAAACCCCAAGTATTTTTCTTGAAATTGAGGGTTTGGTGTATTAGGGGTCTAGAGGTATTGGACCTGGAAACAAATTAGGAAATTGGAGGTTTTGACACATAAATTACTTTTGTTTGAGGATTTTGAGTGAATATTTAGTGTTTAAAAGGTACTCTCTTTGTAAATTAGGCCAATTGAATAGCCTTTTCCAAGGTGGGTCTATTGGAAGTCAATGTTGGTCCAAAGGAGTTGATGGTGGGGTTTACCTATGTTTTATAACTTGCAAATGGGTATCTTAATCATCCCTGAGTTTGTAAAGTGTTTTTGAAAATCTTGGTGAAAAGGCCCTTGAACCAGGTTACCTATGCTATAAGGGAAAGCTTGGTAGAAGTTGGTATTTTCAGTTGAACATCTGGTTTTTCTTTGGAATCTAATTGATTCTCATTGATTTGTTGTATTGAATGGTTTCCACCCCTCTCTGCATCAAAAATGGTGTTTCTTGGTAAGTTAAGTGATCAAGTTGTGTGTAAGTCTATTAAGATCCTTCCTCTAAATATTTGAACAAGTTCATTGTGGATTCCTACATGTAATGCATCAGCCTCTAGGTACTTTTCCAACTCTTCAAACACACTCAAAATCCCTAATCTAATATCTAACCCTACAAAAATATAACTCCATCATCTATGAAAAATATCTTGTAGCATACACATGTTTGATAATTCCAAATAGCTCGTTGCCTTCTTTCATAAAATGCTTTGGTGTGTTTCATATTTAATGCAATGTAATCAGCGATATCAATATTTTTATAAAATGCATTACTTAATTTTGTTCTATATGTGTTTGTGAACATGTAGCATTGAAGGTCATGTCGAGGAAATGACCGAAGCCTCTAACACCATAAGAACGTGTAGCTAAAAATGCAAGCAGAAGAGAATCAAAAAATGTAGCTCGTGAAGCAAAGGAATTGCAGCCCATACATCCACAAATTCTCATGCAATCTAATAGAGATGTCAAATTGGAAAAACAAAGGGCATGAATGAGGAAAGTTTGTGGAAGGATAGGAATAGATATAGAATTTGGGGGAACATTATCAACCATAGGTGAAGCTCAATGCACATCTCTAATTGAAGACACATTGACAACAACATGTGGTTTTCCAGGTACATTGAAAACCACATCTCTAATTGAAGACACACCATCAAAAACATTGTGTTTTGAAAATACATCAACAAACACTCTATTTGAAGGCACTCCACAAATGACATCTCAAGTTGGAGGTACAACATCATTTACATGTCAATCTCAAGGTATGTCATCAATTGCACCTCCAATTGAAGGTACATGATCTATCCCCGATGTTGTTGACCTTCCCAATATTGACAAAAATTTACATTTGAGAACTCCTCCTAGAGTTTTGCATAGAAAACCTACATTTTTGATTGATATTGATTCCAATGTTTTGAAGTAGATGCCTAATAAGATTCCAAAACATACATGTCAAAGATATGCACAAAGGATATGTAGTTTGTTTTTTGCAAAGCTAAGTGAGGGTGGAAGATGCCAACTATTTGTTGAAATGATGAGGCAATTCAAATTTAGGCCCACCATGAAGGCTCTTGGGCTAATATTTTTGAATGAATCAAGTGAAAATTCTATTGTAAAGAACTTGATGAGTGCATACGAGAGCATGGGTTCCACCTCACGCATGAAGGATAGTTGTGCCGCATGATGTGTGATGACAACATCATTGTTAAGTAGTCAAACAAGGAACAAGGTGAACCTTACAAAGGCAAGTAATTATTTGAAAATAAGTAGATAATCTCTAATGAGAGCCAAAGGAAGGCATGAAAGAGTGGAGGATCCAAATAGCAATGAGTTATGGGCATTTTCGGGTAGAGTGCCATGGAAAGACACAAGAATTGCTCAAGGCTTGAGATCTTTAATTGTGAATTATTGGAAGGATAACACAAGGACCTCTCCTAATCAAAGAGATGTTGTAAGAAGGATAATTGGTAGTAAAATCCATGAGCCACATCCAATGCATTATTTGGATACCACTCAAACCCAATTTTTTGCTGATTTTGTATAGATGTTTCCTGAAATTAAAATATGTCAAAGGTATTTTGAAATGCTAAAGCCTTTTTATGTCAAAATAAATCACACACGCACTACTTGTTGTTGTAGGGTTCATGTTGAGTTTTCTAACCATTATGATGTTTATCAACATATATGTGTAGGTATGCATACTGACAATGTTTTGCATGAATGTAACATAAAGCCTCCACTTAAATCGTCAAGGAAATTTTTGTCTTCCATTTTATGTGAAAGAGAGGATGGTCAATTTTTTTAGAAAAAATCATGTTTGGATGGCACATGTGATCATTGTGGTGGCATGCAACATTTTCCAATTTTCCAACACATGGCTAGTACACACTCAATTGGAGACAATATTGTGGAATTTGGCAAATATAAGATAGTGGCATACAATCTAAAATATGGGAAAGAAGCAAAGAAGTGTGAATTGGTCAGTGATAAGATTCCACTGTATCAGTTTATGGGCATTTTTCATGATCAGGTGGTCTATGATTATGCAACACATACACACAAAGCACAATGGTTGGAATCACAGTTCAAGTTATGCAAGGAAACATTTCCACTTCGTCATATCATTTCAGTTGTCGAATTCACTGAGAACTACACACTAAAACCACAAAACGAGGTGCAGTCACAGTACTACAACTCTGTGTAGGTTTCTATATTTGTGCATATAGCATTCATTCATGCAAATGATAGTACAAAATAAAATAGGAAAGTATTGAGGGATTATTACTTTAACATCAGTGATGATCGCACACATTTTATAGAGTTTGTTCAAGGTTGCTTTCATATGTTCTATGTTGATTTGGCTAGCAGGGGCATATCATTTAGTCAGCATATCATATGGTCAGATAATTGTACATCACAACTCAATAACACCAAAATTTTTTACTGGTTGAGTAGGATGCATAGGATTAGTGGTGTTCAACATATGTGGAACTTCTCAAAGGTCGAGCATGGAAAGGGGGAGCATGATGGAACAGGAACATGTATCAAAAGAGCCCTAGCACGAGAAGAGTTAAAGTACACAAACAGTGTAAAGTTGATAGATGCAAGATCAATTGTATAGTGTTGCAATGGTGCAATGAGTCCAGGTAGTAAAGGTAATTCTTTAGTTCATATATTTTTTCATTTAGTAGATGATACTAACATTGCAAAATATGAGGATTATTGTACACTAATAGGATCGAGAGAGCTACATTCTTTTAGAAGCTCCAATGCAAGTACATGGACTATCCATACAAGGAATATGGCATGCTTTTTTTATGCATGTACACTTCAATCATGGAATGATTGTGAGTCAATAGAGTGGGTTGACAAATGGTCTATAAGAAGTCTAACCCCACTTGACACTTATCAGCTCCCGACGGCTCTACAAATCACAGAGATGCAATCATCCATTGACTTTGATTATGTATCGAACCTAACAGAACCAGGTAATATATCTTACTTACAAGTTTTATTATGTTGCTAAGTAAATAAATATAACAAGATGAACATATCAATGTGGGGCATGTTTATGTGGTGATTGTAGATGAAGACAATGAAGAGGGTATGGATTATTACCTATGTCGTTGTATCGAGGCCAAAAAGAAATTGGAGTCCCCAGTTATAGATGGAGAAAATATAGAATATCCTACAGGTTCGGTGGTTGTTATTGGAACATGGATTCAAAGGTATCTAGTTAAGAATGTTGCAGTTTTGTTGTTTGAGGACTTCGACACGCATCGAAAAATTCTTTACTATTTGAACCTTGTTGTCGTCACCAACATTCATTTGATCAAATATAAGGGCAAACCTGCGAACAAGAACTTGTGGAAAGTACGTGAGTTTGACCACGAGGCAATACTCGACACAATAAAGAGTAGAGTAGACCCAGATGGTTCACTGGATTGATTTGTAAGTATGCACATTGAATTTGTAAATTCATGTTATTGATCACTCTTTTGGACCAACACCTTGCAATAAGGATTTTTCACCATTACTGTTTGATGTCATATGCATTTACGACTGTCATTGATCATTTTCTGATTATGAATGTAGGTAATACTAAAGTTTGTCAAAGTATATAAGAAAATAACATCGGTTGGTGGTGCAAGTGTTCAGTGGTATGAGAAACATTGGTTGTTGGTGTATTTTCTGGTTGTCAATCTTCTCTTTCTTTTCCATCTCCTAGATTTATCGGATTCTTATATGCTACATGTTTTATGTTAAGCCTCTCAATGATATATTTGAAATTTATACGTAGGGTCATCGAGAGATGATAAAGTAGTGAAGGGGCACATCACCATTGTAGAACCTTCAATTGACCTCCTTATCTAGCATGCATCAAGGTGATAGTAGGTCTTGTCAGTTGTATGACTGACATTATTTAGTTATTGCTCTTTTAATGATTTTTATGTGAGTCTATGTCTAAGATTGAGAGGCTTTTGTAAGTTTTTTGGAATGCAAATAGCTGGGCTAGCTGAGGTGGAATCAAAAAATGAAACTAGGTAGCAGCTCCTTTTGTTTCTTCTCAAGTACAATATATTTCATGATCTGTGCTGGAAATGGGAGGATTATTTCCCTGCATGTATTGCTACAAGTATTGACAAATGAGAAGATTTTCAAGATTTTCTTCCATCACTATTGTAATATTTTTCATTGACTTAGTGTATTTTTTAATATACTAAAATTATGAGAAATGAATACATGCAAATGTGTATATTCCTTAATATACGCCTCAATTAAATGTGTATATTACATTTAAAATTAGTTGTAATGCTTCATGGTTTACATTTAAAGTTGTCTTCAAGGAAAAACGTGTGGATTTATTATTAAGAATGAAATAATGTTTAGTATAATTGTAGAAAGGCATATTAGTAAGGTCTTTTGAACATTATTCAATGAGGAAGTTGCAAAATATGTTAAAATATGATACAATGTAATAAATGGTCAGTCCAAATCAAGATGGGAGAAATCAATTTTTTTATTGTTTTTGAGTCTAATGTCTTAGGAGGAGTTGAAGAAGTGATGTAGACCCAGGGTGGAGATCAAATTAAAATGACAAATACAAGATGATCAACCCAAAATCCAAAGCAAATTCAAAAGAACTTCACAAATCCACTTGTCAGGTACACTCTTTCTACAAGTAATGCTAAACAACTTCAAGAGACTTTTCACCCAACTTTCCCAAAATATTTTTCAATTAAATTATGGATTTACACCCATTAAGGACTTACACAACATACTTCAAAATCAAGTATAACTCCTTTGGACCAGTTTAGACTTCCAATACACTCACCATGGGAAAATCAAGGAAAAGAGGTCAATTAACAAAGGAAGTACCCTTAAAACTTATTTAATCACCTTGGAACCTTTGGGAAGAAAATTAAATGGCCCAAAACCATAGAATCCAGCACTATTTTGCACTTGTACGGTCAGAAACACTCCCAACTCAAAAAAACCTTCTTTTCTAATGCAAAAATAAGGGTTTTCTCAAAATCTTCATTCCCAGACTTCAATAAACAAATAAATGGTCCAAAACCCTTTCATAGGGTCTGCCTTGACATTTTAAATGCTTACAAACTCAAATTCATCAACATTTCATTGAAAAACACTTCAAAACCGTCACTTTTCAAGGGAAAATTTGCATTTTCAGCACTATGGCATCACACAATCACCACAAGAATGCTTTATTATTATATAAAATGCATATAAAAATCTATACTAATATAATTTTCACCAATCCACCAAGTTACAGGATAAAACAGTGGGTGGATTGGTCAAAAACTCATTATTTTTCTTTCAAACCCTTCACAAAGGAAAAACAGGGTATACACTGTATTTTTTGAATTTCTCTTACAAAATAGAAGATTAGAAATCCAAACCAAGTGTATATCAAATAAAACTCATAAAAATTCAACCTCTAAATATTTCAAAGCATGATTGGGTTTGTGCAGTCCATACAACAATAAACAATTTTAAAAAATAGTGAAAAAACTCAAAAAATGCACCAAAAAAATGTGGTATTCTTATTATGTGAATTTATTACACCTTCAAAAAACTTGATTAGAGGAAGGCCTCTTATAAAATTTACAATCCATAAACACCTTAAAACCAACCAACTTGCACCTAATTACCCTTTAAATGACTCTAATTTTGCAAATCAGCACAAAATTGACAAGATTTGTAACATTTTGCATTTGCAATTATTGAAATTTTAAGACTCTAAATACCTTTAGAAACCTTAAATATGGTAATTTATACCTTATTTAACCCTTATTAAGACTTATAGACTCAAAAACATCAAAATCCCTTCATTTACCCAATTTGACATCTTTGACAATTTTGACAATTTTTTCAAGTTTTCACACATTTTGCAATGTCTTCATGGAACAAAGATGAAATCACCTTCAAATGGAGTTTTAAACCAAACCTTGAAAAGAGCCAAAAATAAGTTAGAACATTTATCTAATTTTTATCAAGGGAATTCAATACATATAAGACCTGTTCGGCATGTACACAGGTAGGGAACTTAGAAAAATCAGTAAAACTATGAGAAAACAAAGTAATTTACAAGCTTTATTATTTTCCCTCCAATCCAACAACCACAAATCGAGCCTCTCTAAAATTTACATATAATTTTTCATCCTCCTATAATTGATCAATTCCCCTAACCACCAAGAAACCAACTTTTCAAAACACATAACCATTGCAATTACAAATTTGTTGCATTATGCAACTCACAAATTTGCAACTGTATCACTTTTCCTACTAACTAAACTAATGAATCCATTATGTCATTGAGATACAATATTCATGTTGTCTTTTAGGCTTTCAAACTCACTTTTTGACACATTTTTAATGCAAGGGTGCATTCTGACCATCAAACATGGAGATTTGTGACTAGGTGCCTAGGTGCTTCTACACCACCTACCTTGTCAATCCTACTGAATTGGCAAGCTAGTGAGCTGACTGGCTTTCCAAATCCGTAGGGTTGAAAAGGTAGGGGCAACATATGCCTGGTGCAGGAGCACACCTTGGCTAAGCTCCATTTTTTTAATTTTGGCTTGTACTTGACTCTAGCCAAGTCAGGAAGTTTGTTTGCTTTCAGACCTTAGAAGGTCATTGCTTTTGTGGGCTAGGTGAGTTAGTCATTAGGACTAAGGTCACACAATTAGCCATTGTTAGTAGTTTATGTTTTCTTAATGTTAATTTTCTATGGGAGATTAGAGTCTTAAAAATGTTCTAAACACTCAGTGGTTGTTGTAAAGATGCCTTATGGCCATTAAATGAGTTGGTTCCTCGGAATCTAGAGAGAATGGTGGTCCTAAGAAATGATCAAGGCATAGAGAAAGATGCCAAATGTTGTAAAGAAGTTAGCATGGGCATGCAACTTGGTTACCTTTGGATTCCCTTAAGAATAGGAAGTGGGAGATCGTCCAACAGGCCCTAGAATCATGGGGATGGCATCTATTATGACCCAAGACTCGAATCTCATGTAGAGAGGTAGTTATGTAATTTATAATTAGTTTTTGAAGTGGAATAGAGAGCTCTGCAACAGTGTTTTCAAGAACAACCCAAAATTTTGTGATGATAGAGATGCTTAATGGATTGAGAGACTGAGTTTAGTATTTGTTTAGTGTTCTATAGGATTATCTTAGTCTTTTTCATTTGATAAGCAAGTTGTTTAGAGTAGGATATTTGGTGTTAGGTAAATTGTTTTGGTTTTGAGTTCTTACTGGTCTAGTCTTGACTAGTCCGTGCTTTCATGGCTCCCCCATGAAATCTAGCCTTGGGAAACACCTAAGGATAGGTGGGAATGTTAGGGGAGTCATTAGTGTATATAGGTTTAGGATTAGGAAGCATGAAAGAGTGGAGAGCTCTTTTTATCACTAGTCTCTAGGCGAGCAAACAAAGCCCGGTTAGAGGTCTAGGAATGTCACTGAAGATTTCTTGTAGGGTAAAGAGGTACTGTACGGAACAGGTACAAGTTCAAGTAGGGTTTCATCATAGCTCATCATACTAGGTGGATTGAGGTCATGTCAATCATTTAGTTTATGGTTTGAGCAGGTTCCAAGCAAGATTACAGTCAGTCCTAGAAATTAGGCCTTTTAGCCTATTGTCCTAAGTTGTAGGAAACTAGTGTACGAAGGTTGTCAGGCCTTAAGCCCCATTGAAACTTTTAAAACTTCCAAATGGGTATCCAAATCTGCCTTTAGATTTGTAGGGTCTTTGTTAAAATTTTGCAAGAATTGACAAAACAGGATTGGTAAGATTACAAGGAATAGGCCTATTTAAGGTCTCAAATGGTGAATCCTTGAACCCGGTAAGGATAGGATTGAAGAACCTTCTAAAATGGTTCAAATATGCAAGGTTATGAATTTTTTCATAAGGATGGACACCCCTGAAATGAAGAATGATGTTTTCAAAATAAAGCACTTAGAGCTTTCTAAGTGAGGAAGAGGAATTGAACTTGTCAAATGGTGTTAGTCCTCCAAGGTGAAGCACAAAGGATAGAACTCTTAGAGAAGAGTTATAATTGGACTTAGTTAATCATCTAAGCCAATCAGGACCTAGAGGAGACTAGGTTCCTAGAAGAGACAAGCTGGGTCTCTTCATTGCAGTGCAAGCAAGCCTTGGGAACTATTATATCATATTGGTATCAGAGCCTATTTTGATCAGGCTTGTGGTGGATGTTGCAGCCTACTGCTTCAGTGGGAGAGAATACACTAGAGGAAGACAAAACCATGGTGACTAACACTGATTTATCCAAGAAAGTAGAAGAACAAGAAGAGGATAATCGGTTGCTAAGAGAAAGATTGTCCCAAATGGAGCAGCTCTTGGGTGAAGTCCAAGACAAAACTGATAAGGTCAGAGTTAAAATTGATCAAAAGGAAGAGGAAGAAGCAAGGGAAAAGGAATTAGAGTTGGAAGAGGAAGCACCAACACCTAACCCTGTTCTTCCTGAAGAGCCATTCTTAAAGGCACTAAAGGCATTGAGTGGCAAAGCTTTGGAAGGTGTGCCACTATTTAGTGGAAAAATGGATCTAGATTCAGTCATGGATTGGATAGATAGCATTGAGAACCATTTTGAGTGTGATGGTGTCTCAGAGGCACAAAAATTTATGGTGGCCAAGTCTAGACTAAGAGGTTCAGCTCTTACTTGGTGGAAATTTGTGCAAAACGAAAGAGAAAAGGATGGAAAAGGTCCTATAGTTACTTGGAAGGGCATGGTAAACAAAGTGAAGCAGACCTACCTTCCCGATGACTATGAAGTTAGTTGCATAGAAGGAGACACAATCTAAGACAAAAAGATCTAGATGTCCAAGCCTACACTGAGGAGTTTCAAAAGCTATGTTTGAGATCCAAAGTAGTAGAAGATGAAAGCATTAAGCTTGCAAGGTACTTGAATGGCCTCAAATGGTCTATTCAAGAGGAAATGAGTCTAGTGAACTTCAAAACCATTCGCCAATGCTATCAAATGGCCTTGAAGATAGAAGAGAAAAGCAAGAGAAAGCAAGACCAAACCTCTAAAGGTAAAGGTAAAAGCAAGGATAGTAGAGGACAAAGAGGTGGCTATGGTGGAAGAAGTTCTGAAACAAAAACTCAAGGAGACATAAAACCCAATGAGCAGAAAGAAGGAAGCTCAAGTAGAGGTGGTAGAGGAAGGAGTTCTAACTCTAGCTCTAGAGGAAGAAATGGTGGACAAGGAGGAAGAGGCAACTACTTTGCCAATATGAAATGCTATCATTGCAATCAAATGGGGCACCCTGCCTATAGATGTCCAGAGAAAGGTAGTTCTTCACATGGAGGTGACAAGAGAACTAACCTAGTTCATGAGAAATCAAATGCAACAAAGAAGCATTCTGAGGTTCCATTAAATTCTGAGGAAGGTGAGAATCTCATGATGAGGAGAACTTTGATCAAGGAGCCGGTGAAGGAGGAGCCAAGTCAAAGGAGGTCTTTATTTAGGATAAAGTGCAAGATGATGGGGAAAGTATGTAGAGTCATCATTGACTCGGGTTCTATTGATAACATTGCATTAGAGGAAGCAGTCAGCAAACTAAAGTTGAAAAGGATACCCCACACCAATCCTTACAAGGTCACTTGGCTCAATAAAGGACAACATGTGTTAGTGAATGAACAAGCATGGGTGGAGTTCTCAATTGGAAGGTATAAAGATAAAGTTTTGTGTTATGTGCTACCCATGGATGCATGTCATTTGCTCCTAGGTAGACCATGGCAATTTGACCGCCAAGCCATACATGACGAAGGAAAGAATTCTTATTCCTTCAAGAAGGACAATGTGACCTTCAAAATACAATCACTATTGGAAGATACAGAGGTGAAGACATCAGGTCCAAATGTTCTTATGGTGGGTGAAAAATAATTCTTACAAGCCATGGAAGAGAATGAAGGAGTTGGTTATGCATTGGTGCTAAGACCAAGAGAGGGAGATGAAGGCAAGGTGACCAAGAAGATAGAGTTACCAAAGGAGATTCAAAGCATGCTGCAAACTTACCAAGGTATAGTGAGTGATGGACAACCATCAACCTTACCCCCTAAAAGAGCCATAAGTCATAGGATAGACCTTATCCTAGGAGCTACCCTTCCCAATAAAGCAGCTTACAAAATGACCCCTCAACAAAATGAGTAAATTGCTAGGCAAGTACAAGAACTCCTAAACCAAGATTTCATTAGAAAGAGTATTAGTCATGTGTCGTACCCACTGTCCTAGCACCTAAGAAAGGAGGAAATTGGAGGCTTTGTACTGATTCAAGGGCTATCAATAGGATAACTATAAGGTATAGGTTCCCTATCCCTAGAATTGAAGACCTAACGGATTGTCTAGGTGAAGCTAAGTACTATAGCAAGATAGACTTGAAGAGTGGCTATCACCAAATTAGGATACATGAGGGAGATGAGTGGAAAACAGCCTTCAAAACTAATGAGGGTCTATATGAGTGGCTTTTCATGCCATTTGGATTGTCTAATGCCCCCTCCACATTCATGAGGCTCATGAATGAAGTTCTCAAAGACTACAAAGGCAAGTTTGTGGTGGTATATCTAGACAATATACTGATTTTTAGCAAAACAAGGAGTGAGCACCTAGAACATCTTGAGATTTTTTTCAAGAAGCTGCAGGAGGAGAAGTTGATGATCAACTTGGAGAAGTGTGAGTTCATCAATATAGAGCTAGTGTACCTTGGATTTGTCCTATCACATGGCAATCTGGAAATGGACCAAAGCAAAGTGGAGGCTATCATGAATTAGCCTACTCCAAGGATAGCAACAGTGGTAAGGAGTTTTCATGGCCTTGCACAATATTATAGGAAATTCATAAGGAATTTTAGTGCAATTTTTGCTCCTATGTTGGATACTATTAAGGGAGGCATGAAGACCAAATTTGTATGGAATGAGCATGCTAACAAGAGCTTTGAGTTGTTGAAGGAAAGGATATCTACCCAACCTGTTTTGGTGCTACCAAGCTTTGAGAAGCTTTTCACCATTGAGTGTGATGCTAGCAATGTGGCAATTGGGGCTGTTCTAAGCCAAGAGGGTAGACCGATGGCTTTTCATTCAGAAAAGTTAAGTGAAGCCAAAAAGAAGTACTCGTCTTATGACCTTGAGTTGTATGCATTGGTTCAAGCTCTAAGGAAGTGGAGGCACTACTTGTTCCCCAAGGAATTCATTATGTATTCAGACAATCAAGCACTTAGTTTCTTGAATTCACAGAAAAATTTGAGCCAAGAACATGAAGTGGGTTGAGTATCTACAAGCTTACACCTTCAATATCAAGCACAAGAAAGGTATCCTCAATAAAGTAGCAGATGCATTGTCAAGAAGAGCCCTCACTATTCAGGAAATTCAATTGAAGAGCATGGGAATAAATCACTTCAAGGATCTGTATGCTGATGATGAAGATTTTGCAGACATTTATAAGGTATGTGTTGAATACAAGAACCATTTTCATAGTAAATATATTGAGTATACTTTGCAAAGTGGTCTATTGTTTAAGGGGAATCAATTATGTGTTCCTAGAGGCTCCATTAGAGAAAACTTGATACAAGAAAAGCATAATGGTGCTTTGAGTGGTCACTTTGGGATCACTAAGACTCAAGAACTTGTTCAACAGTTCTATTATTGGCCTAAGATGAATCTCGATGTTAGGAGGTATGTGGAAAGTTGTGTAGTATGTCAAAATCCCAAGGGAACTTCTTCAAATGTAGGCCTTTACCAACCACTACCTATTCCTACTAGGCCATGGGAATGTTTGAGTATGGATTTTGTAGTTGGGTTACCCAAGACAAGGCAAGGTATGGATAGTGTTTATGGGGTGGTGGATAGATTCAGCAAGATGGCTTACTTTATACCATGTAAGACCACCAATGATGCTAGTCAAATAGCCTCTCTCTTCTTCAAAGAGATAGTAAGAATCCATGGGTTACCTATCAGCATTGTATTAGACAGAGACACTAAATTCATGAGTCAGTTTTGGAAGACTCTTTGGCAAAGGTTAGGCACTAACTTGTCCTTTGGATTGGCCTACCATCCCCAAACTGATGGTTAGACTAAGGTTGTTAATAGAAGCCTTGGAAATCTATTGAGGTGTTTGACCAAGGAGTATGGGAAACAATGGGATCAGTTGATTGGGCAAGCTGAATATGCCTACAATGATACTATAAACAGATCCACAAGGAAGAGTCCCTTTGAAATAGTCTATGGGCTACATCCTAGAGGAGTTTATGAGTTGAGAGACTTGAAGGATGGAGTGAAGGGAAGTGGATATGCTGATGATTTTGCATATGCTATGCAGGAGATACATGATACCGTGAGGAAGACCTTGACAGAGAACACCATAAAACATAAAACCAAAGTGGATGAGCATAGGAGAACAGTGCAGTTCAATGTGGGTGACTTGGTTATGGTGCATCTTAACAAATCAAGACTTCAAAAGGGATTCCCTCACAATTTTTAGATGAGGAGGATAGGTCTCTGTCCTATCTTGGCTAAGTATGGAAATAATGCATTCAAAATTGAGCTACCAGATGACAGTGGAATGTCCCCTATCTTCAACATTGCAGACTTAGTCCATTACAAAGGACCACAACAAGACATGGATCAAAACCTTCATGAAGTAATCAAAGATGTGGAAGATCTACACTTACCTACTGCTACAATCATAGGATTTGACAACATATTGGACACAAGGGTCTACAAACATACTAGAACCAAAGCCTATAAGGAACACTCGATCAAGAAACAAGGTCAAGCCGATGCTGATGCAGTATGGATAAAGGAAGCAGAGTTCAAGAAGATGGGGATTGATCCAAGCATCATCAATCCAAGGGTGGATTGAAATTTCTATTTTGGGGAGGATGGTACAGGAGCACACCTTGGCTAAGCTCCATTTTTGTTATTTTGGCTTGTACTTGACTCTAGCCAAGTCAAGAAGTTTGTTTGCTTTCAAACCTTAGAAGGTCATTGCTTTTGTGGGCTAGGTGAGTTGGTCATTAGGACTAAGGTCACACAATTAGCCATTGTTAGTAGTTTATGTTTTCTTAATGTTAGTTGTCTATGGGAGATTAGAGTCTTAAAGATGTTCTAAACACTTAGTGGTTGTTGTAAATATGCCTTAAGGCCATTAAATGAGTTGGTTCCTTAGAATCTAGAGAGAATGGTGGTCCTAAGAAATAGGATCAAGGCATAGAGAAAGATGCCAAATGCTTTAAAGAAGTTAGCATGGGCATGCAACTCGGTTACCTATGGATTCCCTTAAGAATAGGAAGTGGGAGATCAGCCAACAGGCCCTAGAATCATGGGGATGGCATCTATTATGACCCAAGACTCGAATCTTATGTAGAGAGGTAGTTATGTAATTTGTAATTAGTTTTTGAAGTGGAATAGAGAGCTCTGCAACAGTGTTTTCAAGAACAACCCAAACTTTTGTGATGACAGAGATGCTTAATGGATTGAGAGACTGAGTTTAGTATTTGTTTAGTGTTCTATAGGATTATCTTAGTCTTTTTCATTTGATAAGCAAGTTGTTTAGAGTAGGATGTTTGGTGTTAGGTAAATTGTTTTGGTTTTGAGTTCTTACTGGTCTAGTCTTGACCAGTCTGTGCTTTCATGGCTCCCCCATGAAATCTAGCCTTGGGAAACACCTAAGGATAGGTGTGAATGTTAGGGGAGTCATTAGTGTATATAGATTTAGGATTAGGAAGCATGAAAGAGTGGAGAGCTCCTTTTATCACTAGTCTCTAGGCGAGCAGACAAAGCCCAGTTAGAGGTCTAGGAATGTCACTGAAGATTTCTTGCAGGGTAAAGAGGTACTTTACGGAACAGGTACAGGTTCAAGTAGGGTTTCATCATAGCTCATCATACTAGGTGGATTAAGGTCATGTCAATCATTTAGTTTATGGTTTGAGCAGGTTCCAAGCAAGATTACAGTTAGTCCTAGAAATTAGGCCTTTTAGCCTATTGTCCTAAGTTGTAGGAAACTAGTGTACCAAGGTTGTCAGGCCCTAAGCCCCACTGAACCTTTTAAAACTTCCAAATGGGTATCCAAATGTACCTTTAGATTTGTGGGGTCTTTGGGAAAATTTTGCAAGAATTGACAAAATAGGACTGGTAAGATTACAAGGAATAGGCCTATTTAAGGTCTCAAATGGTGAATCCTTGAACCTGGTAAGGATAGGATTGAAGAACCTTATAAAATGGTTCAAATATGCAAGGTTATGCATGTTTTCATAAGGATGGACACCCCTGCAATGAAGAATGATGTTTTCAAGAAGATAGCACTTAGAGCTTTCTAAGTGAGGAAGAGGAATTGAACTTGTCAAATGGTGTTAGTCCTCCAAGGTGAAGCACAAAGGATAGAACTCTTAGAGAAGAGTTAGAATTGGACTTAGTTAATCATCTAAGCCAATCAGGACCTAAAGGAGACTAGGTTCCTAGAAGAGGCAAGCTGGGTCTCTTAGTTGCAATGCAAGCAAGCCTTGGGAACTATTACATCAATGCCTCATAGAAATCGATGCAACCTAGGTCATCTCTAACATACCTTAGGGTATGCCATTCAACAAAACAACTACTATGGTTCAACCGACTCGATCCCTTAAGGGTGGAAAGTGCAAAAGGACAACAATATTTAACAGGTTATTACTCATAAGCCATGGTGATTACAAAATATCTGTCTGAACCTATGAGATCATGTTGGACCCCTCTACAATAACCTATCTCAGTTATTTCTATCTCGAAGGAATTTTCCTGTGGTGGCGAATTTTCACTTGGGGAAAAAGTTATCAAATGCAAGTAGTTGAAAGTTGCAAAGTGGTGCAACTTTCGTTCTGCAGCTCATGTGACCAAATGAACTATTCTGATGCATCTAGGTGGGTACGTTTATTCTAGGAATAGTCCTTTCTTGCACCCAAACATGCGGAATCGCTCCAAGCTACGTTCAACCAAATCAATCCCTTAAGGGTCCAAAGTGCAAAATGGCTACGAACTTCAACATGTTATTACTCGGACATTGTGGCAATTAGAAACATTTTTTTTTTATCCTAAAAGATCATGTTGAACCCATCTATAGTAAACTCTCTTGGTTTTTTCTATCTTGGAGGCATTTTCCTGTGGTGGCAAATTTTCACTCTGGGAAAAAGTTGTCAAATGCAAGTAGTTGAAAGTTGCAAAGTGGTGCAACTTTTGTTTTATAGCTCGTGTGACCAAATAGATTGTTCCAACACATCTAGGTGGGTACGTTTACACTAGGCATGGTCCTCTTTCACACCCAAACATGTGGAATCGCTCTGAGCTACATTCAACCAGATCGATCCCTTAAGGGTCCAAAGTGCAAAATGGATGTGAAATTCAACATGCTATTACTCGAACATCGTGATGCTTAGAAACTTCTCATCTAATCCTATGGGATCATGTTGGGCCCCTCTACAATAACCTCGCTCATTTTTTTCTATCTTAGAGGCATTTTATTGTGGTGGAAAATTTTCACTCGAGGAAAAAGTTGTCAAATGCAAGTAGTTGAAAGTTGCAAAGTGGTGTAAATTTCCTTCTGCAGCTCGTGTGACCAAATGGATTGTTCCAACGCATCAAAATAGGTATGTTTATGCTAGGCATGGTCCTCTTTCGCACCCAAATAGACGAAATCGCTCTGAGCTATGTTCAACCGGATCAATCCCTTAAGGGTCCAAAGTGCAAAATGGTTGTGAACCTCAACATGCTATTACTCGGACACTGTGACACTTAGAAACTTCTCTTCTAATCGGCAAAAACTAAAAAATCGGTAAAAAATGCTTTTAAAACCTGCAAAAAAATACGAATAAAATCATGTTGATTTTCATGTGAAAAAAAAAATGAGACCATAGCTTGTTGCTTACTATTATGCTTTGATAGACTTTTTCCAAGCATCCATAGCTTGTTCAAAAGCACTTGTTTTAGGCTTTTAGCTATAGTGATAAGGCAGTGAACTATTTGATAAAATGCTTTGGTAAACATGTATGAAAAATGTCATAGCATAGACAAGGTAGTGAGCTATTTGAAAAAATTCCTCAAAGAAATGCGGTCTAATGGTGATGGAATGCCATGACAATCCATAGCCATACGCATTCGTCATGGCATTCCATCACCATGAGACCACATTTCTTCTAGGCATTTTTTCAAGCAGTTCACTACCTTGTCTATGCTATTGCTTACTATTATGCTTCAATAGATTTTTCCAAGCATCCATAGCTTGTTCAAAAGCACTTGTTTTATGCTTTTAGCCATAGCAGCAAGGCAGTGAACTGTTTGACAATGCTTTGGTAGACATGTATGAAAAATGTGGTAGCATAGACAAGGTAGTGAATTGTTTGAAAAAATGCCTAAAATAAATGTGGTCTCATGGTGATTATTGTCATTTTATTCCATCACCATGAGACCGCATTTATTTGAGGAATTTTTTCAAGCAATTCACTGCCTTCTCTATGGCTTGTCATGGCCTTCCATCACCATGAAACCACATTTCTTTGAGGCATTTTTTCAAACAATTCACTGCCTTGTCTATGCTATTGCTTACTATTATGCTTTGACAGATTTTTTCCAAGCATCCATAGCTTGTTCGAAAGCACATGTTTTAGGATTTTAGCCATAAAAGCAAGACAAAGAACTATTTGATGAAATGCCCTAGTAGATATGTATGAAAACTGTCATACCATAAACAAGGCAGTGAACTATTTGAAAAGATGCCTCAAAGAAATGTGTTCTCATGGTGATGGAATGCCATGATAGTCCATCACCATGGGCATTAATCATGGAATTCCATCACCATGAGACCAAATTTCTTTGAGGCATATTTTAAAACAATTCACTACCTTGTCTATGGCTTGTCAGGGCATTCCATCACCATGAGACCACTTTTCTTTGAGGCATTTTTTCAAAAAGTTCAATGCCTTGTCTATGCTATTTCTTACTATTATGCTTTGATAGATTTTTTCCAAGAATCCATAGCTTGTTCGAAAGCATCTGTTTTAGGCTTTTAGCCATAGAAACAAGGCAATGAACTATTTGATAAAATTCTTTGGTAGACATATATGAAAAATTTCGTAGCATAGACAAGGGAATGAACTATTTGAAAAAATTCCTCAAAGAAATGTGGTCTCATGGAATGCCATGACAAGCTAAAGCAATTGGCAGTTGTTCCTAGTTATTATTCATGCAATGTGAAGTAATTGCATAACTGCTTAGGTTGACTTTGTAAAAAGCTATATTGTAATTGAAATTTTGTCATCTATCAGCATCTAGTTATTCGTTATGCAATGTGAAGTGATGCTTTGAGTTTGAAAGATGTGTTATGCATGAATATAAAATACAAAAATCTATTTTCTACATTTCATTAGTTAAACTCTTTATTTTATTTACTCTCTATATCTCTATGCTATGGAAATTCCTTTCGATTTCAAAAAAGATAGTTTTTGTCTCTTGTTATACAATTTTTTATGTTTTTTATTAAATCCAATTTTTTCTTGATTTTTTTAAAAAATATTATACTTTTGTTTTGCGATTTATTCCCCAAAAGATTTTTTTTCTATGACCAAAACAATAAATACCAATTGAGATTGTAAATAGGGCTTGAACATTGGTCTACCATCACACAAATAGAAAACCAAAAGGAGCAGATATACAATGTTAAAGAAGAGTGAAAGCACAACTAAATTTATCATTTCAAAGCAATTTTTTTGATGTATTTTTTCAAACAGTTCACTGCCTTGTCTATGCTATTGCTTACTATTATGCTTTTGATATATTTTTTCGAAGCATCCATAGCTTGTTCAAAATCACTTTTTAAAGGATTTTAGACATAGCAACAAGGTAGTGAACTATTTGAGAAGATGCTTTGGTAGACATGTATGAAAAATGTGGTAGCATAGACAAGGTAGGGAACTATTTGAAAAAATATCTCAATGAAATTTGGTCTCATAGAATGCCATGATAAGAAAATGCAATTGGCAGCTGCTCTTAGTTATTAGTTATGCAATGTGAATAAATTGCATAACTGCTTAGGTTGACTTTGTACAAACTATATTGTAATTAAATTTTCGGCATCTATCAACATCTACTTATTAGTTATGAAAAGTGAAGTAATGCTTTGACTTTGAAAGATGTGCAATGCAATGTAATCAACGACATGAATATAAACTACAAAAATCCAATTTTTACAATTCATTAGTTAAAATATTTATTTTATTTGCTCTCTATATCTCTATATGCTATGGAAATACCTTGCAATTGTATTTAAAAGCTTAATAGGTCAGTTAGGTGGTATTTGCAAAATCAAGTTGTGAATGAATGGTAATTAAGAGAAAAATTGGCAAATTGCCATCTTAGTAGTCTAACAAAGGGTGGTTATGGTGGTTGATCAGCTCAAGGGGTAGTTGGAAGGTGGTATCAAGATATATTGTTGTAATACCCCAAGTTGAGGGTTGATTTTGTTCAGTTTCTAATAAGACAATATACTTTTGAAAATGTTGATCACTGGTTTTCTTTGTTTTCCTAAATTTTATTTGCCTTGCATAGGCCCGTACAAGTCTATCATGACTTGAGGCTTTGGATACTTGATTGAATATGTGTTTACTCTCTTTGCATCTATTCTAAAGGTTTCAATCCACCGTTGATGTGTGTGGGATCAACAAACTTGGTTATTGCTTTGTTTTATGTGTTAAGGGTTTTGAGGGAAACACCATGACACATTAGCCAACCAACCTACTGTTCTAACCCTATGGCTCAGTGGATTGGCCCGTACCATGATTAGTTTGGTGTACGGATACTTTGGAGGCTGAGAGAATGAATAAACTCAATGGGGTGTGAATTTCTAATGTTGTTCAAGGGTGTTTCCACCATGGAAGTAAGGAACTCAAGTAGTGAATTTGAGAAATACTGAAAGGAATGGGATTTTGAGTGTCTTTTAAGTTAGGGCAAAGGTATTGTGGGTTTTTTGGACCTTTGGAAGGATTGGGGGAGGTTTAAAGTTACGAGTTTCTTTAAAACCCTTATTTTTGTGAAGGTTTAGGAGGGTTTGTGAGTAGAGGAATAGAAAAAGTTCTTGGGGCTCTTAAAATGGGATAATCTTGAGTTTTGTGGGCATCCCTAAGACTTTTTCAAGTTTCCTTGGTTTGGAGGTGAGTTTGTGAGGGGGTTCCTTTGGAAATTAGGCCTAATTGTGAAGCCTAGAGCGAGGGAGGTGTATTGAAAGTTCATGTTGGTCCAAAAGAGTTACTATTGGTTTTGGCATATGTTGTGTAACCCTAAAAAGGGTATCTTAATCTACCTTTAAATGGTCAGGTTTTTTGGAAAGGTTGGGAGAAATTAGGCTTGGACCAGGTTTTGAGTGCTACAAGGGTGGATTGTTGGGTAAGGTGTTGAATGAAGAGTTTGGTTTGATGGGGCTTTGAGGTTGTGTAGATTGCTCTAAATAGGTTGTATTAATCTTGTTAGGATCCCCTTGAAGTTAGGTTGTCAGATTGATTGGGTTTGAGCCTCTGCATCAGTGAGGCACAAGTAATTGAAGCATTCCAAAGGATACAAACCATCACGAATGGATCTTATTTATATAATACGCTTTAGATGGGGCTTATTGAGCATTCAACAGTAATTAATTAAGCATTATATGTAAAAAAAAATCCATTCCTAAAACATTCAAGCATACGACTTACATGATACACATGATTACATCATTCAAGAATGGCAGTAGCAAAATAAGAGTTTCTTTAATCAAAAATCCGAAAGGCTATACAATGATATATATTGATAAAAGTATATAAATATATCCAAAAAAACCATATAGGCTTAGTAAAAAGGAGCCATATGGACATAAAATATGACATATATATCAATAGTACAAAACATATGTTCCAAAATGCCACATAGGCATACAACAAACAACACTAATAAATAGTCATTTCCCTCTAGGGGAAGGAAATAGATCCTATGCTTCCTTTGAAATTCGGTTGGATGGAGTGAATGTTGCTTCTCTTGTCTTTCAAACACGCTCGCTAATCCTCCTCTCTTCACTCTAGACCTTCAACTAATACAATTAAAAGTAAAAATGTTAAAACATAGAAATTAAATTGTGGAATGGCATATAACAAAATATATAATCACTTATCGCATACATATAGTCATCATGCACATTTACAGAATCACCACGTCCACAATCTGGAGTGACAACCACTTGTAGCAACCATGAAGATAGAAATTAAACTACATAAAATTATCATGAAAATTTTCTATAATAGACCATAAAAGAGAAAATATAATGTCAAATCGACTAATCTATTCCACACTTCTCTCAATGGATCAGAACTGGCTATTGCTACATCAACTCCATGGTCCATCATGCCACCAACATCACCAAGGCTATCTCTTATCAACATTTGCAAATGAAACAATATCTCAAATATCATGTTGATATAGGAGAACATAATGTGACATGATCAAGGAATAATTGAATACAATGTTTGTGTTTCTCATCAATTTTTTAGATTTGTATATACGCAAAATTATGAAAACTAGCTAACATATATTTACAACACCATTAATGAATAAGGGCTACCTGAGTGTACGTTGTTTGAGGATATGAATTATGAGGTGTGGAGGAAGAAGGTGCACTGGGAAACTGTTTGAAATCCAAAGCATGTTATGAGACAAAAATTCAAATATAGCATTCAACTATTCAAATGCAATAATAATATATTTAATACTAATTACATACCTATGGACTCATTGTCGAGAATGTATAAGATTTTGTAGGAATAGAGCATCCCTCATGAACAATGCGACCCTGAAATTTCATCATATCAAAATTCTACTAATTTAGTTATTCTTAAATTTCAAAATATATTTTAATAAACAACATTAAAATAACTTGCTAAATTTTACCTAAGTGTCAATGTCGAATGTGTCATTCGGAATATCATTTGTGAAATCCATCGCCTTTGCAACTAATGTAGGTTGTGTAGCTGCATCACAAGCACCCTGATAATCGTGTGTGCAAACAACACCACAAGCGCCACAATGGTGGGGTGGAGCTCGGGGCCTACACGTCTCCTCCACACCAAACTCTACTAGAGTAATCGCACACTATAAAATGGTCTGGGTGAGTGAGCCAATTGACTTCATCATGTCCACCTCTACACTATCCTTAACAATGGAAGGAAAAATGACATGCTCCACCATGGGTCTGCCCAAGGCTCTCGGTGCCAATTGTGGATTACATCGTGCAATAAGTCTATCGTGTGTGGAGCCCCCACCTCTACCCTGAAAGTCTAAGATGTCAAAATAGTTTGACATTTTATTGAGGACAAACTCGCAATAGAGTTTCCTCAAAAAGTATTGCGGCACCTCATGGTTATTGCATGGAGGTTGGTCAAATACCATCCACCACCGCTCCCAATTTTTTTTTTAATTAACTCATGGTGGCACCAATGGATGGGGAACCTCCTGCATGCATGGGACAAAGGTTCATTGGTTTTTGGGTCTATAAATAGGGTACACAACTCAAATTTGCTAATTTTTAGGTTTTTGACATCTGCATATGGCAAACCATTAGCATAAAATTATCTCATCTCATGACTCTTAGTTGACCAAAAATTCATTTGCTCACTCATTTCTCCTATATGAGTTAAAATTGACTTCAATGATTCAGCACTCCTTCTCCTGTAAGGGTGGGTTTCGGCATGCTCGGTTAATCTTGCAATTAATTGTTGAATGTCTCTTTTATTGTTTTCAATTTGATTTTGAATATTTTCTTGTGTTCCTTGAGGATGCCTATGAATTGATGGAGGGGTTTCAGGTTGTTCTTGTATAGGAGGCTCTTCATGAGGGGGTGATTGTGAATTCTCAATGTTTTGAGGTGGAGATTCATTCCCTGAGAATTAGAACAAATTATTATTATAAAAATCTATTTAAATTTTCATTCCAAATAAATAGAATAAAAATACACACCTCTTTGCAATCTTAGACCTCTTCGACGTGTTGGGGACATCCTCTTGGAAAATGGCAAGCTAAGGATGCAAACAATGGAAGAGATTTGGCGAGCGCGAGTTGCAGACCTGAAATCCTCTTCCTCAAGCCGCGGGTTGAAGACAAAATGAGGTTTTGAAACCCAATTTTTACTTTTTATGTCTAAAAAAACATTTGGCGCATGCCAAATTTGGCGAGCGCCAAATGTCTTTTTAGTCATTTGGCGTGCACCAAATTTGGTGAGCACCAAATGTCTTTTTTGTCATTTGGCATGCGCCAAATGCCTTACTTCAGGTTTTTTTTAATGTTTTTTCAATTTACCACCTTAATTGTGTCACAGATTGGTGCACTTACCCATATATATATAAAAGCATCAAAATAGATAGATTAGGGCAATAATTTCTTACAAAAGAAATATTTCTACATAAAATATATATATATATATATTCATGATTTTTCCAGAGAAGTAAATCATGCAAAAATTTCAACAAAAGAATTTCTCAAAATTCAACCCATAGGTTCTCAAAGAAGAGAATTTTCAAAGACTCCATAATTCTTTCTTTCATACAGAGGAATTTTACAAATCTACAACAACAAAAAAATTAACGAAATTCTACAGACGGTTGTTCAATCCTATCACAGAGGTTCTCAATTAAATCTTTTCATATATTCTCTTGAATTTTTCTTTAAATAAATAAATTTAAAAGAAGAGGATTATAGATTTCTACAAAGAATATCACAAAATCCAACATAGAGGTTTTCAACAATTTTTATACAAAAAATTTCAATAAAATTTTCTAAACCTTATAATATTTTCCTCAAGGTTTTTCCAATGTTTTAACTATCAAATCTACAGAGGCTCTTTGATTTCACTGTAAAATTTTCCTACAAAGGCACTAAATTTATTCATAGTAAATCTAAAAATACAAAAGCCTTAAAATGTTTTAAAACATCTAAAAGATTCTTCTTACACAACAATCTTTCCATTTCTTTTTTAAAATCAATATAAACAAAGCTTCCATAGAAAAGAGTTTTGTACAGGCAATCTTTTCTTCAAAAAATTATTTCCATTTAAAAACTTTAACTAAGACAAAAGAAATAAGGAAGAGAACCTATATCCAACAAAGCTTCTCGAGAAAATGAAATTTCTAGTGTAGAGCCTCCTCCAAAGCCTCCAACAAAGCTTCCACGGCTTCCTCCAAGCAATTAAATTTTCTGAGCACAAGAATGACTCACAACAATAATATTTCCCAAACAAATCTAAGAATGCAAAATTTGCAACAATTTTTCTACAACTCAAAATATCTTTCAAATTTTTCCACAGCAAGCAAATCCTCTTACCAAAATTTTCAACATGTCAAAAATATTGAGTGCTTTGTCATGAAGAAGCTTTTCACTTCCTCACCCAAAGCCACAATTAACTCCCGAGAATTAATTTCCCCAACAAACTTAATTAATTTTCTAACACTTGCTGGCAACTTCAAAAATATCTTTGAACAACCCACATTTGTTTTCACAAACTAATTTAATAATTTAAAAACATAATTTAATTTCCAAAATAAATTTTATTTCATTAAACTACTTGCTTAATAAATAATTTAATTAATTAATAAAAAATTTAACCACAAGGACTAAATTTGATTTACTAAATAAGTTAAATTTAATTAATTAATTTAAAAAGAAATCTCCCATCATATTATCTAAAATTAATTAAGTAAATACCAACATCATTTAATGTATAATTTAACATTTATTTCCATAACATAAACCTTGCAGAATTAAGTAGCAATAAACAAGGCAAACGAAGACACATCGAAGACACATCGAACATGGACTAATGACACACTATGGCTAGGGTGTAGACTTGACACATGTAACCTAGCTACTATCTCCCAATCAACATACCGTTGGGTCGACACACTTAAACCCATGAAGCCAGGTGGAGTCGATGTCTTGTACCTGCAAACCTATATCCAAGGCATCAATAACACATGTATATAAAATCATCATAAAACACACCATGAAGAGTAAATCATAGAATCGCAAGGCACTCGCAAGATAGTAATGCAATCCCATCCCCTTCACCAATACAATATCACCAAACTGACAATTTCATCATTAATAAAACTATCATGTGCAATAATCATGTTATAATAAACCAACATTATTCTTAATCAAAGCATGTCAAGTATAACATCAAATAAAGTACATCTCATCACACATACTCCATGTCGCTCTATAAGAAACGATAGAATAATAAAGCATCATAATCTAATATAAGAGCAAAACAAAGGGGTGTTACAAGACATTATCAACAAGGGTTAGCTTTATGCCCATTCTATTATATTGAACTATTACCATGAAAGCATCATTTTGTTTTTGTACTTCCAAAGAAGGGATCTCACTTTGGTGGAAAATAATGTTAGCATTTATTCCTTGAATCATGGATGCTATGTCATTTGGTTGTGCATTAGAAGGGATAGGAACTTGTTGTAAAAAACTTTGAATCATGTTATGATAATGAGGGGAGACTTGAATAAGTTCCCATAAGGATATCTTAGTAGGAGCATTGTTTAGTTGTTTAACAAGATTGTAATCCTTTTCATTAAGTAAAGGAAAACAAGGGCACTAGGTAAGATAGGGTTAGGTAATGGGAGGGATGTTGAAGGTGTTTGTCTTGGTTGTAGATTTTTTCTATTGTTATATGTATGAGAAATGATATTATAACTCAATTGCTACAAAACATTATTCTTAGGTGGTTCGAGGATGAGGACGAGTTTTTTTTGAGTTTGTGGTTGGTTTGAGGATGGGTAAAGGATAATTTTAGGTTTATTTTGATTTTTTGGTCATTGTGAGGGTGGGTAAAGAATTAGAGGATTCTTAGGATGTCTGACCAAGTATCTAAGTGGTCCAATAATCAATGGGGATCTAACAGATACTTGTGCATTCATAACCTCAATGATCTTGGTTTGATGTTTTTCTAATGAAGGGGGGTCTAGTGTCATATTTTCACCATCATCCAAGGAAGTCACATTACTATTTTTAGTGTTATCATTTTCTTGCACCATGATATCCTCCCTAGGAGGAGAGTTTTTAGGAGAACTACAAACTAGATGTTCATGACATTCAAAGGTTGGTTCTTTTAAAATGACTTCATCACAAGTAAGGGAGTCACCAATGGTTGGATTTTATTGCTTATCAATGATGACATTCTCTTGTTCAATAATATTTTCCCTAGGGGAAGAGAGGTAACTAAAATTCTCATGACTTTCATCGATTAGATTTTTTAACATCAAAGTATCTTCTTCACAACTAGGAGAGATACTAAGAGAAGAACAAATGTGATTATCATGATTGTCCATAATTTCATTCCTTTGTCCCATAATGTCTTCTAAAATAGGTTAGGTAGGGGAAGAAACATAAAGAGGGTTGTCATAGATCTTAAATATTTGATCATCTAACTCCAACATATCCTCCTCATTTACAATTGCATCCTCTTTTACTGAACATTGTCCCAAATAGGGAAGATGTTGGTAGATGAATGCAAAGTAGTTGAAGTTGTATTTAGGTAGGTTTCAATGGTCTCTTGTTGTATTATGTGATCGTAATTATTTCCTATGATTGTGTCCTCTTGTCCATTGATGCCTTTCCCAATAAGAGAGGTAGCAGGAGAGAAACAACTAGGGTTCTCAAAACTCTCATTGATTGGTTCTTCTAACACCAAAATATCTTCTTCACAAATAGGAGATATATTGGGAGAAAAACGAATATGATTGTTATGATTTCCCAAGATTGTATTCTCTTCCACTAGACTAATCTCACTTATAGGAGGGATATTAGGAGAGGTATCCATGACAAACAAAAAGAAAGCCCGGAGAGGACTTCATATTCATATACACTTAACAAAAATTTCTTACAATACACAACAAGATCTTAAAATAGAACATGAAGTATGATAACTAGAGATTTTCGCATTGAAAAAAATGATGTAATAATTGTTTGAGAAATTTGAAATGCAACAATGATAGGGCAAACATGCAAAAGGATAATGCAATTTTCAGATTTAGAACATGATAATTGATTGATTATGCTATGTAATTATCTAAAAATAAAATGTTGTAAATGACATTTTAAAATTAAGCTATGCAATCAATGAAGCAAATTAACATAGATCCAATAAAATGAACGAAATAGAAACTCAAAAAATTCAAACAAATAGCTAACAATGACAAACAGAAACATCTGAATGATGTTTATAATACTGTAAAAGAAAGTTTTAGGTTTGATCCAGGACTAAATCACCTAGAGGAGTGTATGAGTACTAGTTAGGGTTTTTGAAGGGTTCAAATGCTAAAAAGTACATAACACAAAATTCCTAGAAAGTAGGAGAAATAACTTGTATAGGGACTAAATCGCCCAGAGGGGCGAATCAGTCCTGAAATAATGTTTTTACACCAAATTCACTAAATTCTGGGTGAATTGTAAAAGTTGTCACAAAAGTTGTAAAGGCCACAAAAAATCAGATCCGAAATTCATTTTTGACATTTTAGTAGTGAAACCTATGGGAAAAGGCATCTCAGGTCCATCACCAAAGGACCCCACAAATTAAAAATAAATCTATACAAGGACTCATTTGCCTTTTTTGGATGCTCAACAACCAATTTTTATGATGGGTACACAGTGTCTTACCACTTTTTTTGTTTAGATATATTTTGCCCCATCCTCAACCATAAGGAAATTGTAAGATCTCCGATAGGGTTGACTCACTTAAATGTTGAAAGTCAATTTTACCATTGGGGGATCTTATTTCCCAATGAAATAGAAGAAATATAGGCTCATTGCACCTCATTTTCTCCCTTTATATTTTTGGTAAAATTACATTGGTAAACCCCTATGAACCTTATTTTTTTATGTTTTAGAGATACAGAGATGAAAGATATAGAGAGATGGAGAGAGAGAGAGGGAGAGAGATAGGTAGAGGAGGGAGAGAGAGAAGATGAGAGAGAGCTCAATAGATAGAGAGGGAGTGATATAGATGGAGGCAGATATCAAGAGAGAAATATAGGGAGATAGAGGTATGTCATTCAAATATTGTAAGAATATGAGTATATCAACAAGGAGATGCATGAACCAATTCTTAACTAACACATCACCACAGATTTTGACATAGGTTGACACCTAGTATGGTGGCTATACCTTAGATAAATATTTGTACCAATGGTAATAGTTTTAACATAATATTAAATTGTTTATAATTGACATGTATAGCCTCATTTATTTTGTGGTCACATATGCACTAGCCTTTAGTGCCCTTATCCCCTTATACTTGTCAAGATAGAAGAGATATAAAGGATCAAAATATAAAATATTTGCAACTACTATATTTGACATGTCATTCATAATTGTACTAATTGGTAAGTTGGATTTATAGAGGATAGGGTGGAAAGGAAGGAAGCTACTTGGAAATTGCATAGGATGTGTCATTTTCATTGAATATGTATGAATTTACAAAATACTTATTGGTTTGACTGCATTGAACTGGTGTATTGTATCTTATTTTCACTTTCTTGTTTGTACTTGTTTCTCACCTTTGGGAATCTTAAATTACACAATGCTATTAATTTATTTATACCCATAATTGCTTTTCTTTAGTTTCACATACAACCTTATGACTATGAAGATGTTATTTTAATTATATGTTCTTGAATATTGATACATTACGAGGTCAAGTCCACCTAAGGCCCATACAACCTCACACCCTTCTAATGAATTTTGTGTTTTAATTATCACATTCTAAAATGAATTAATATTAGCTTGATTTTCTATCCAACTACCATATTAAGTTTAATTTAATCTTAATTGTTCTATTATATCTCTACATTATTTACAAATTTAACTATTAGCTAAAATAAATATTATTTCTATAATTAAAAAATAATATTAAATTAATTGATTATTTATTATATAATATTAAATAAAATTTAAATAATATTCTATTATTGATTAATAATTTAAATATAATATAGCTATATATTAAAATATTATTATTTATAATTTTAAAATAATGAACTAATATAATTTATAAACTAGCAATCACACCTTAGTGTGCAATGGATATGCCAAAAAGGTGTGGAATGTCAATTAGGGAAAATTTAAGCCTAAATTTTGCATAAATTTGTGTATTACATGAGTTCAATAGGTTGACTATTCAGAAAAAGATATTGTTTGTGTACCAAAGGTCTCTAAAAATGAGTGAAAGAAAACATTTCATGCGTGAAGATAATGGTGGTCTATGAAGGGGAGAGAGGAATATAGAGGTAGAGATGAATATAGAATGTGTAAGACCCTACTTCGTACATACTTAATACAACCATTATTTGTTATATGTTTTTCTTGAATTGATGATTAAATGTATTGTGGATAATAAATAAGGTGATCTTTTGGCAATATTCTTGCATATCATTTTGACATTATGTTTTATTTTCATTACCATGGAAGTGGATTGCACTCGTATACCGTAGAATACAAATTAGATTCTAAATGGATTATTATATAGTTAAAGCTTAGAATGTTCAACTAACAGATTAATGTGATACTTAATTGATACTTATGATCACATTGGTAATATGCAGGAAGACAACGATGTTAGCATGAAAAGGGAGAACCATCAAGAGTGAATCAAAAGACTACTTCATGAGGATATAAATTTGACCCCATTCGGGGCCTAGAAACAAGTGAAGTTAATGTATTGGAGGACTAAGGGTGTGAGGGAATTTAGTTGGGATTCATGTGAGGTGTAAGTGGGGATTAGGTCCTAGAAACCCCTAGCTAAGTTTGAAATTCGGATGGAACCTTGAGTGGGATTTTAATGAGAGTTGTTGGTCATATTTTTGGGTTAGGGTACAAAAAATAAACCCTCTAGGGTCTATACCATAGTGGTAGGGGTCAAGTGGGCATACAATAGTGCCCCTACAACATGATTTGACCCCTAAAAAGCCCTCATAATGGAGAGTGTCGAATTTTGAGAAGAGGATGGAGTGAAAAGATGAGTGGTTGTCCAAATGCATGTTATCATTAATGTGGAAAGGATCTTCATTGATGGGGGGAGGTACACTCCACACCTTCCCATCCAAGAGTCGCAATTTTGAAAATTCTATATATTGGGAGAGGAAGGAGGAGGGTGTTACCCACTTCTCCTTTTGGAGAACTTAGTGAAGTTAGTAGAAAAATGAGAAGAGGAGAGAAGGAGCCCTCTTTGGGAGGAGAGTGATCAAGATGGCTTGGCTTGGAAAGGAAATATGGATGAAAGAGTTCAATCCCTCCACCTAAAAGAAAAGATATAAGTTCTTCCTATTTCCATATACCCTTGTTTAATTGGTTGTAAGAAAGTGACAAAGTGTATGGATCATGGTTGAAAATAGGAAGTAGAGAACCTAGATGCATGAGATTTGTGCTATGTTATCTTTATCCTTTATAAAAAAAGAGAGAAAAGACTCCATTTATCATCATGGACTTAAATGAATTCCTTGCTCGGGGGTATGGCTAGAGCCCACGAGGCTCCATGATGCCATTATCGTAGGGTGGAGAGCAAGCCTAAGTTTCTTGACATGTAAATCGTTGTTTTTTTTAAATATTGATAATATTGTAAGTTTAGAAAAATGGATTACACATCTGCTTAAGGAAAGAGTGCAGGAGCAAGTTGATTTCATGGGCATGTTAATTGTCTCTTTTTATGTATCATTTGATTGGGATAAAAGATATTTATCTTACTAAAATGTGGAAGATTTTTTATTATGTCCTTTTTATGCACTGCGAATGTAATTTCTCTTGCAAATCATTATTTTCAAGTGTTAGGCAGATTGAGTTTGATGTATAAAATAAGTTTCACTTGGTTAGAATTTAAAGAAAGATAATTTAGTTATGTTTCTTATACACTAAAATTTAACTTCAAAGAAATCCTTTGCTCCAAGTGAGCATCACATTAGAGCATATGTAACCAAAGTCTATGATAATTAAACATGTGTGCCAATGAGAAAGAAAACTTTGCATTTTTTTTGTATAGAAGAAAAAATATGTTCTCCATTAAAGAACCAGTTATTGTTTAAGCGGATTAAAAAATTCTTCTATGCTATTGATATAAACATACTCATAAACTTACATTGATACACATGGTGGAAATGCATAGCATAGCATAGGGAATTGTACCTCCAGAATTATTGTCTACTCAAATATGTGTCCTTGTGTAACTGTAGTCATTGTGTATTTCTACTCCAAGCTTAGGTTGAAACAATATATAATAAGCATAAGGCTGGAAAACAGATAAATACATTAATAATCAACATGTAAATGGGAGTTTACAGATGGAATCATAGTTATCTTAGTAGTTTTAAAAGAGGAAAGATTCAAAATACTAAAACAGTCAATATTGGTTATACCCACATCTGATCTGTTGGGATCTATGTTTAACCACCATCTCCCAAGGAAAATTATGGTGTAGTAAAATAGGTGTTTTGTATTTCCTTTAACTCTATAGGCCATTCCCTCCCTTGCCATACAGAGAAATAAATCTAGCATAGGAATAAAAGAATAATAAAATTAAATAGGTTGATAAGGGGTTTGTAGCTCACAAAAAAAAAAGAGGTATGTAATGGCCTTATAGCTAATATAAGTAGCACCCGGTCAGACCCAATATCTCTCCCTTGAGAGTCTTGGAGCCTGGAGAAATGTCACAAGAAAAAAAAAAACATATATGTTCCCTCAAAAGAAAAGGAAATGTTCTACAGAGAGGAGTAAGCATGAGATAAATAAATAAAAATGGTTTTCAATTGTGACTAGGTTTTATTCACTGGCTGCATATTCAGCTACTCTCTTGCCTGCAGAAACCAACAAAAGAACTTTAGTATCACTAGAAACCTAAAATTCAAGATAGATGCACGTGATATCCATGGGGCATTAATGGAACATCTACCCAGATGTTTTTATATGTATAACATCACAGGAAAATGTTGTACAAAATGTCTTAACTATAAACCACTCCCTCGACAACAAATTTCCTCCATAAGTCCATTTCTTGTTTTCTTCTATCTATGCTAAATGGTATGACCTCCCCTAGAATTAATGTAAATGCAATCTCAAACTTGGAGATCTCCCAACAGTGGTGCCTAGACTCAAGAAAAACAATGCAACAAATTTCAAACCATATCAAGCCCTATAGCCATTTTCTTTTCCAAGCATTCTATTAAGGCATGGTGGTGATGAGGTTAAGTGGGTGTGTCATTAATTCCCAATGGCTGACAATGAATATACTTTTCCTCTAAATAGTCATACGTCAAATCCTTCAATATTTTTGCAAATCTCATGCCTAGATTGTGTTCGAAGTCACTAATTCTTTCACTCCATTAAACTTCTGCCATTCTTGTCTATAAAATTTTGACCATATACATAAATCTATTTGCAACATTATTTTGGGAAAATAACCAAGGTAAGCTGGTCTACATTTGACAAAAGTAGTACCTCTCCATAGCTATAAAAAGGTGAGGTAAAATGTATCCTTAGAGTCTTGGTTCACTCACATCTGTCTATGCTCATATTGTTTAGATTATGGTAGACACTATAGTCAGTTTAATGGCAGTCAATGTGTCTTTTATGTCAGTGTGAATGTTTGTGTTTAATAAATTCCATTGACTTTCCTTTGGTGGTGTCTATTTCTGGTGAACTCATAACTTAAGAGATGATTCGAATATAATTCTCATTTAATGGTTTTACCTAAAATCTTACGCAACAAAATGATAGTATAGTATCAATGATAGTAGGAAAAACAACTTCCCTAGTTGTCTAAACGATTTAGGTGTAACCTAATAATCATTGGACTGCACTTAATTTCCCAGCATTCAATGCTTAAATACTCAAATATTTTTGGTTGATCCAATGACTTGCTAGTTTGATTACAATTTATTAGTCTGTGTCTAAAATTTTATATCAGTGCTATCCATAGGAACTTTTTCTTTGTGTCTTGGCTGACCCAAATGCAATTTAGGGGTCTGTAAGAAATGTAAGAGAAATAAATTATTAGATTCCTTTCCAATGTATTAAAATATTCCATCTTCCCATACAAATATCCTTACACTGAAGGCGTCCCCATGCTGAGCTTTTCCAATGCCTTTTGACGCTCAATAGTGAAGATTGCAGTGGACTACGATGTAATTGATCTCAGTCGTCCATCATTTTTTGGCTTGAGATGTGCCTATTTTTGTTTGCTCCTCAACGGTTTCAACTTGCACTGCGATGCAAGACGTTAGAGATCATCCTGACCATCTGTAGAAACTAGTATGCCACCATACATAATCAAAGTGATAGTGCGTGTATATCTTATCCTTTAGTGATGATCTACCCTTTTCCAAACTTGAATGCTAATTAACTACTCAGCTACTCCTTTCCACTTGCAATGAGATGTGGGTTATCTGCAGAACTCATCGGCTTTCAAATTAGAGGACCAGCATATAAACTCTCATTTTGGTGTGGTGTTGTTTCTCAGTCAGTTGCTTTGAAGCAATATTTTCCTTGCCTTTGGTTTTGTTTTATTATTTGGTTTTGATGGTTGGAATGATTTGAAGCAGAGTGGGGATAGAGTTGCCCCAAATTGAGGTTCGTTTCAAGGGTTTGAATGTGGAAGTAGATGCCCGTATCTAGATCAGGGTTGAGATTCATTTCGAGGGTTTGAATGTGGAAGCAAACACCCACATCTACAGCAGGACTCCACCAACTATTCCTAACTATCTGGGAAACTTGGCCAAGGTATTGATTTGAATCACCAGTTTCTGCTAAATCACACCATATTCTCTATCTTCAGATGATTTTTTGGGGGATTTCCCGTTTTGGGTAAGAGAAAAAGGTGCTTGAAGAATTATCAAACTTTGTAGGGACAACACCCTTTCCTTTAATATTTATACATAGGTAATGGTAGAGTAATGCCTCTATTGTATTGTGAGTCGTCAACGAAGAATAGGGTTTCTTTTATTGATTTCTTGCATTTTCTTTGAAGTAATGATGTAAAATGTCAAATGACTTTTCTCCTTGAACCGATGGGCTTGTGGAAGATAACCTTACTTTTGGCCTACCACAGATCTGAAGGTATTTTTCTATTAGAATGGTTATTTGTAGGGGACTTCCAAATTTCTTTGAACTCTTTGATTTTCCATGTTCCTTGATAGTGCTCATCTTTAAATATATCTTTCTACTGAAATTGGGTTCTTAACTATCATCCATACTTGAATATGCCATTGTATTTTTAGGTAACATGTTTCACTATCATCTTTGTAGAGATGAAGGAAGTATGATATGCACAGGTTGAAATTTAGGGAGTGACAATGTCAACCACTTTCTGAAAGAATTGAGTGCCTAATCCCTCCACCAGAAGGTTACAAGCTACCTATTAGATGGCCAACAAGCAAGGATGAGTGTTGGTACAAGTAAATGCTTGCTACATTTTTATTCTATCCTATATCCACTATAAAAGAATAAATTGCAATTCCATTTCAAGTTACTTATATAATTTGATCTTTATAATTATGAATTTTTTGCTCATGTATGAAATAATGGATTATGTTATGACGAGTTTGCAACATTTTATGGTTTTTTAGTTCTAAAAGATGTTTTTGTTGTAGGAATGTTCCCTATGAATGGATTAATAATGAAAAATCAAATCAAAATTGGGTGAGGAAGGAAGGGGAGAAATTTATATTTCCAGGTGGAGGTACAATGTTTCCCAAAGGAGTCAGTGAATATGTGGATCGAATGGAAGAATTGATTCCAGGAATGAAAGATGGTACTGTAAATTATTTATTATTTAAAAAGGGGCATTTTCTGGAACATTATTCTTGTTGAATTGTATTGAAAAAATTGTTTAGAGCTACTTCTTGTTTATTGTTAATAGTTTGAAGCAGCAACTCTAGGGCATCGTTGATAACAGGACACAATTTGTGCAGATTCTTGCGGTGAGTCACTTGCCAAGCTTAACTCTTTTCAACTCATATACACTTATTTTGTCATCACTTTCATTTAATTGGTGTGAAAGACTCCATGTGAGACATTTCTTAACTCAACTCTGCTCAACTTGTCTACGCCCTTTTTTTTTTTTGCAATACATAATGTGTATTTTGTTCAAGTGTTGATTTTTACAATAAAATGCAAGTTGCAAGTGTTATATGTAATGTGTTTATGAGAAAGTGTAGAAAATAAGATCAAGAATTTGCAGATAAAAAGTACGCCACCAGTTTGCATCAAACCAAAATTCATACCCTGTTCTAAAGCTCCCATTTTGGCATAGGCAAGTAGGATACTAGCGAAGGTTGTGGAATTTGGCTTTACACCTGCCAATTGCATTTGCTTGAAAGTTTCTAAAGCCTTTTAAACAAATCCATTTTGTACATATCCACATCCACAATCATTGCAGACCATGAGCTGACATATTTTTTAGGTATTTTATCAAACAGTTTGCATGCCTTGTCGATGCTTCCATTTTTTGGATATATGTCTACTAGGGTAGATGCAACTATAATATATGACAAAGTTCCTCTATCCTTTAGGCTTCAATGGATGTCCATACAGCTCCAAAGCTCCCCATTTTGGGCATTAGCAGAGAGGATGCTAGCAAAGATTGTGGAATTTGGCTTTAAACCTAACAATTGCATTTGCTTGGAAATTTCTATAGCCTTTTCAACAAATCCATTTTGTGCATATCCTACAATCATTGCAGTCCACAAGACCATATCTCTTTGAGGCACCTTTCCAAACACTTAACGTCCCTTTTCAAATTCTCCAAGGGTTATAAGCTCTTGAATACAGGGGACTTCACTAGTATGGCTCATATAAATGGGCTAGTCTTTGCAAAATCCATCTGTGGTCTTTGAGAAAAAAAACTGCCTTAAAATTTTAATATAATTTTATGTTAGGAAAACTTAGTATAGATTGCAACAGACGAGAATTTTGGTAATATTGTGGCAGTGAATTTTTAACCATCATGACTCATAGCCCACAAGAAAACTATAATGAAGGCTTTTTGTTCATTTCAAGAGGCTTCAGTATTATTTATTTCAAATTTTAAAGACTGTCACAGGCAATAGACTATATGAATTTTTTTATATTTTTAAATCTAGGACTACCGTGTAGATTAATCTTGTACACTGACAACTCATCGAAAAAATGAGCTCCTTTAGTTTAGATCTAAATTACCAAAAATAAGAATTAGGAAATGAAATGGTAAAAGGAAACAAAGGCGGAAGAGGGATAGAGCATGTTGTATTGGGTAGGGTTGTCTTTGTGTGGCCTTGAGCATTTGATTGGCTGTAGATCACCCTCTTCATTTTTGAGTTGTAATGCTGGAATGAACCAGTGGGTATACAAATCTATTTATACATCTTTAGGTTATCTTACTTTGTAGGGTTGAATAGTTAAGTTATGAATTAGTCTATAAGTAAGCCTGGCAGAATGATTCAATAGTCATGATGTTGTCATGAATCAATGGGTAGACATATATTCATCTTATTCTCTGGGTTTGAATGATTATGACACCATTTTGTCTACTACTAAGCTAGGCTAGATGATCATAAAGTTGTTATGACTACTAATTCAGGCTTGATATCATAAATTTGTTTGAAGAATTGTATGTTCCATTATTTTTGACTGAGTGAATGCTTGTTATAAAGTGGTGTAACATGATTATGACCCTGAGTAATGAATGTCCCAGTTTGCCCGCTTTTAATCCTGGTTGTATGGTGCATACAGTTGTAATGCTGGTATTGCACAGATTCATTTACCATTGTTTTTCACTATGAAGAACTGGATGTATGGCATGCCATTCTTCTCGCTTTGCAATTTGGAAATTATGTATAGATACTCCCTACATGCATATGAAAATTGATCCGTGAGCCAAAAAAACTCTAAAAAGATGAAAATTATTTGAGCACCAAAAAGCCCATATCTATTGGCAAGCTCTGTCATGTCTCTCTGTATGTACAGAACATACTTAATTCTTGTTGGAATCTGTTAAATTTTTATTACTCCAATAGGAAACTCATTCTTTCTATAAAGATCAGTTTGTGCAGTGAGATCTATGCAACTTCTATTTCTCCTCATCTTAAACTATTAGGAATTCAAGTACGATAACATTCATCTTCACAAGAATTGTACATTCCATTATTTTTGACTGAGTGAATGCTTGTTATAAAGTGGTATAACATGATTTTATCCTTTGAGGCTCTAAATGGTTAGGATTACTGATTATGTACAATTATTCTTGGATATGTGAATTGATACTCTACCAATTATATTTATGGTAATGCAATACAAACCACTTTCTAATACGAGTTCAATTATGCTTAGTTAATATGAGTTGGTACTCTTACCAATTATATTAATAATAATGCAACATAAGCCATTTTCTTATACAAATTTTTTTTGTTGATTTATCTATGATATTTAGGAGTACAAGTGCGGCAATATTCATCTTCACAAGAATTTTGTATCCCTTCTTCTTAATCATCGAATTCTTTTCCTTAATTGGTGGAATATGCTCTCAACCTTTCAAGAACCTGCAAATACAGGGTGTGGCAATCCTATAGTTCAACCACCACATGTAATACCCCTCTGTTTTGCTTCTTGTTCGGTTTGATTTATGGTTTGTTGGTTGCAACTACTTTGATACTGGACACACCTTGTTATTTATGTTTTGATCACTATTTATTGAGCGATGAACTATTATTGTGTGATGTTCTGATGACTGTTTTACATGCTTTAATGGTTTAATGATGTTGGTAGTTGTAACATGAGTTTTTATTATGAGATTATTGAGTAAGATGTTAGTGTAAGTCTTGATGAGTGTATTGGTGAAGGGGACGGGTTCGTATCACTCGCTTGCGAGCACCCTGTGAATCTGTGATTTCTTCTTCACGGTGTGTATTATATGTTGGATATATTATATGATGTTGTTTACTTGGTTCTCAGGTTGTAGGTACATGACATCGACTCCGCCTGGTTTCACAGGTTTGAGTGTGTCGATCCAACGGTTCAGTTGAACGGGAGATAATAGCTAGGTAACATGTGTCAAGTCTACGCCCTGGCCTTAGTGTGTCATCAGTTTTGTTTGTTGAGTCATAGTTTACCTTATTTTAATGTTATTTGATTATGAAAAGTGTGTGTTTATTAAATCAAATTTTAGAATGATTGCTTTGGTTAGAAGTGAGGATTAATTGAAATTAATATTAAAATTATGTTTAGAAGTTATATTTAAATTTATTAATAAAATTTAATTTAATTTATTTAATTAATTAAATTTAGTCCCAAAAGGATTGAATTTATCTATTAAATTATTAAAATTAATTAATTAAGTTTTATATGGTTTATATTATATAAAAAGCAAAGAAAATTGAAAGTGATTTGAAATTGTATTTTAAGAGCAAAGTTAGTTTTCAAAATGTGGGAGTTAATTAATATTAAGATATTTTAATTTTTGATTTGCATAAAAAGTGGATTTGGTTGTTAAAGATATTTTTGATTTATGCCACAAGAGTGAGTTTAATTAATGAGAGGAATTAGTTGCAAATTCATTCACGGGAGAGTTTTTGAGGAGAAAAAAGCTTTTTTCAGGTTGGAGAGGATATTTGTGGAAAAATTGCATAGGGAATGGTTGGGAAGAATTTTTTATTGTAGAATTGATTTGAGAAAATTTTGTTGACATTGGTTGGGCTTTTGGTTGAATTGTTGGCTTGGAATCACTCCACTGTTGAAGAGAAATTGTCAGCTCTTTGGAGGAGACTCTTCTTCAAAATCATCTTCTTTGCCAGTAGCTTCAATACCAAGTTTTAATCTATGAATTACTATTCTTGTTTGTTTAAATTAAATTTGTAGTGAATAAAGAATTGTTGGTAAATCATTTTAGGATTAGTGATTACTATTTGAGATTGGAATTAAATATTTAGATTTTGGTAATTTTGTTATTCCCTGTGAAAATTCCTTTGTGAAATTGTTAAAAAAATATGGTGTAGAATTTAACTTTTTATTGAGGAAATTGTAGTATTGTTTGTTAAATCAAACCATAGATTGAACAATACATTCAGATGGTTGTTGCAAATTTAGATCCTTATAGAAAATAAATAAATTTATTTTAAAAATAAAACCTCTGTAGAAAACTTACAATGGAGAAATCCAGATCCCTATTTGATTTCCTTTTTTTTTTTTATTGTTAGGAATTTGATGAAATGGTTTATTAAAAAAAATAGAATCAGTTATTAAGTCTCTTTGAATTTAGGAAGGTATTCTGAAATTTTTTATGCAATTTCCTGTAGTTGGTTATTTTTATTTTTCTCAAATTTACCAGTGAAATTATTCTGTATAAATATGTATATATTTATACTGTATATGTATTATATTCTTGAATATATATACACATAACATATAAATACATACATATTTATTATGTGGTTAAAGATTAAATTTTATTTCTTTTATTAAATCGCCGTGCACGGAATTCAAATTCCGTCGCTGTACGAAATTGGAATGTATATTAATGGTGAGGTCCTCTCTTTAAATTTTTTGTTTTGATTGTTAATTTTATGAGAACAGAGGGGAGGTGGTAGTCAAGGCCCCACCGTCCACCTCACTGTACTAAGGTGGGGAGAGGCATTGCCCATGTGACAGCGCACCCACCTTATAGGGGGGCGTGCTATCCCATGGGAAGTGCCGCCCCCACTGCCTGAGTGTGGATGTGACTAGTCGGTACAAGGTACCGCCAACATACCATTGACATTATTATTTTTTAAAATAATTCTTTTTGATTGCATACGACCCTGTGTCCTTTCTGCACGTCTGTCCAAAATTCAATGAATTTTGGGGTTTGTGCTAGTTAAGGTTCTTTTTATTAATTATTGTTTAAAAAGGATTTCAACATGAATTTGTTTTTTACATATATAAATATATTTATATATTTTTTTTAATATATATATAATTGTACATTTATTTATTATATTTAATATTTATATATATATATATATATATTCTTTTAATGAATATAAATATATTAATATATTAAATACTGATGTTAGAAAATTTAAACAATAGTATTTTTAATTAATTTGAAATATGGTATGTTGATTGAGGAATGATAGGAAATTAAATGAAATAGAGAAATTTTAAATAAATTATGGAAATTAGATGCGTTAGTTGTGTAACTGAAAGAAATATTTTTCTTGCATGAGTGTATTATGATTTAAAAGGAATCAATATTTTGTTTTGATTAAATAAGAAATTTTCCAATTGTTGGTAAAAGTTAAGGCAATTATTTGAGTTTATTATTGATCTATTTGAAGTAATTGTTAAATTACTGAAAAGCATTAAATAGGGAAATGGATTTAAGATATCCGAAAATAGTGTATTTTTTTGCCGGAGCAATTTGATTATGTTGGTTATTTTGGGGAAAAAGGGTTATTTGTGTATTGAACTGTAAGTCTTCCAAAGGATGTGGGTTGATGCTTTGTTAAGTCCATCGTTCATTTTTTTTTCCCTTGGGTAGTGCTTTTTGTGGTTGTTTCCTCCAAGTGTTGGAGTGGGTTTCCTTAATTGTTGCCTCCTAGAATAGGAGAGATTGTGTTGTTTATATTTAGTAAGCACTTGAGTTACCCTCGGAGTCTAGGTTTGTATAGCGTGATATCCATTAGAAGAGTGGCTTTTGTTAGGGGTTGGAGCCCAAAGAGGTAAACCCGGTAACCTTCAGAAGTGATTTAATCAAGTGATAATTAAAGTAATGTACTTAGTTGAGTAGGATGCACTTCACATTAATCAAGATATCTTAACCTCACTCATAGACACAAGGGCTCGTTTAGACTTGGGATGAGTAGGAAGGCCTAGAATGGCAAGGTCAACTATTTTGTCCTCACAAGAGATAGTCAATTCCACATGAGTAAGTATGAGGGTCGGGATTCGTTAGAGGTCACTAGGAACTCTAGAGCCTATGAAGAATGCCCAAAAGAGATCTCATGTCTAACTATGTGATGACACTCTGTCTAGGATAACATTGGGATGTGTGTTATGTTTATGAGTTCTTTATCATACTTGATTAATTTTATGTCTGGAAGCAATGTGACCATGTTAGTGTTAGACTTATATTGTGCATGTGTTTGGTTGAGTCAGTATGTGTCAGTATGAGTCTGACTTTGGTTAGAGGTAGTAGATCCTTGTCCATGTTATGTGGTTACTATCTCCTAGCATGGGGGGTGGGCCTTCGGGTACCACTTGGTTGGGTGGAACATGCACCATAAACCATTGGGTCCCCCTTGATCTTTAGTACATGGTGGCGAGACATCCAGTTGGACAGCTCGCGGATCTTGTATTTATTTCTAGCACTGTTGTATTTCATAATGTAATAAGTTAGTTTTACCCCTCTTGTGTTTATGAGGTGGATTTATGTAATTGTAACACTTTTGTATTAATGCCTCATTCTGAGATGAGTGTTGTAACCAAATGTTCAAGTACTGGATTTATGTTATGAATGTTTATCTTCTATCTTGTTGTTTATGTATGTTGAATTAATGTTTAATACATGAGTAATCAAATGCAATGAATTTTAGATGGTGTATGTTAGTGGGGTTTAAGTAATCTCAGTTACGTAGCCTTAGGGGATGTTTTCAATTGTAGATGAACATGTATGTTTAATTCACTTTAAATAAAAAAAATTAGTACGCTTTTATTGTGAATTGAAACTTCCTCTAGGGTTGTGTGGTGGGGGATTACACATGGTATCAAAGCCTAGGTTTAAACACTGGGTGCTCTGGGATTATGATGTACCCACTAAGCTTAGTTGCATAGGATTTCAAGAGTACCTTGTCTAAAATCCTTTTGTGTCTGTGTAGGAGTATGCCTCCTAGATGCGGATGATGGAGAGGACGAGAACATGGCCGGGTAGGTGGTCGAGAGGAGAGTTAGCATGACTCGTAACCTCGTTTCATACCTATACCAAAGCAAGAGGAAAATTAGGCCTCACAGAATGATCCAGGAGGTGGTGGTGGATAGCTAGATCCTCCTAGGGTCGAAGCTGCACATAGAGCCTTCGAGGAGGCTTTGTCATTATTGGGTCTGAGACAGGTAGTACCTAAGGCTAACCCTATGGTGAGGACAACTATAGTACAGATGGAGATGTTAGCATATTCTTATATGAGAGACTTGATTCGATCGCAGCCACCTCGATTTGATAGCTTAGGTACCGAATTAGAGGCCGAAACTTGGTTGATAGGATTGGACCAATGTTTTTCCATGCACCCTTTTGATAGTAATACTAAAGCGCGGTGCACTGTTATACACCTTCGAGGATTCGCAGCCACTTGGTGGAGACTTGAAGAGCAGAAGCTCCATATTGGCATGATTTCGGTGTCTTGGGAGATCTTTCTTGAACGATTCAGAGCCCGCTTTCTCTCTGATCATTGGCATCAGCGTAGGGGTGATGAGTTTCATGCCTTACAACAGTTAGCCATGATGGTAGATTAATACGAGAGGTGATTCTATGAACTTAAACAGTTCGTAGGAATAGGGGATGATGAGGGGATGCTCATGCTACATTTCATCAGGGGCTTAAATACCCGTATCAGTGGTGGTGTGTGGGTCTTTGAGCCCAAGTCTATGGAGATAGCCGTGGAGAAGGCATGACTAGTGGAGGAGAACTTGAATATGGCACTGGGACGTCATACAGGTGTTCTTATTGGCAGTGGTTCAGGAGCTGGGACTAGTGCTCGAGGGGGACAGACTCAGGGAGTTGTGCCTCTTAAGACGCAATAGGGATCAACACAGGGCAGTTAGCAGTAGTCATTTCAGGGGAAACGGAAAGGTTTCCAGTAGAGGCAGGGTGATAGAAACTGGAGGTGCATGAAGCATTTCAACTCTAAGCAACCTACTCAGAGTGCCTAGTCCACTTTTGGAGGTAGTGCACAACAGTCTACTGCACCCGTAGGAGGAAGAGTATATGGTAGAGGCACAGGTTGCTTCTCTTGTGGTTAGTAGGGCCATATTGCTAGGATGTGTCCCAATAAGGGCACTTTAGGATTCACGTAAAGACCAGCGACATCAGAGCCGACAGTGAGAGATGTTGGCAGAGGCCATCACATGTTCGTAGCAGTTGATAACCATCAGGTAGAGCACCAGGGTACCATGATTGAGACTTATGGTATGTCATTGGGTAACCCTGTTACTATTTTATTTGATTCAGGAGCATCTGACTCCTTCATGTCTTCATCTGTAGTGTCACGTTGTAGACTGGGGGCCGTAAGGCAAGCCGATAGGTGGCAGGTCAAGTTAGCGTCTGGTGCGAAAGTCACATCGCATTTTGTAGTACCTGACTATAGGTTGGATATTGGACCACTCCTTACTTCCTTGGATCTTTAGGTTATACCATTGGGATCCTATGATATTGTCTTAGGTATGGATTGGTTAGAGGCTCACCGAATAGTTATTGATTGTCGACGTAAGTCGATTCGGTGCATTAATGCATCTAGTGGTGAGGTGGATGTTATAGGAGTTCAGAGATCGATATCTTTGAGGATTATCTTAGCTATGCAGTTGAGGAGATGTGTTCATCGTGGATGTCAGTTGTTTGTAGTTACAGTTGAGGACTTGGGATTAGGAGATGGAGAGGAGAAGGTATCTCTAGATAGTCATCCTGTTCTTCAGGAGTTCTCAGATGTCTTTCCAGATGATATTCCAGGGATGCCATCGTGGAGAAATATAGATTTTAAGATTGACTTAGTACCTGGATCAGAGCCTATTTCACGAGCTCCCTACCACATGACCACTCAGAAGCTGAAAGAGCTTCATTTGCAGTTGGAGGAGTTGTTAGAGAAGGGATTTATTCATCCTAGTGTTTCTCCTTGGGGAGCACTGGTTATCTTCGTGAAGAAGAAGGATGGTTCACTTTGGTTGTGCATTGATTATCGATAGTTGAACAAAGTGATGATCAAGAATCATTATCCTCTTCCCAGAATTGATGACTTGTTTGACCAAGTCAAGGGTCTACCATCTTTTCAAAGATAGACCATAAGTCGAGATACCATCAGCTTCGTATTTTTTACTCAGATATCCATAAGATGATGTTTCAGATGTGGTATGGTCACTACAAGTTTACTGTGGTACCATTTGGGTTGACGAATGCACCATCTATATTCATGAGTTTGATGAATGGATTATTCTACACATACCTTGATAGGTTTGTTCTTGTGTTCCTAGATGATATACTGATATATTCTAGGACAGTAGAGGAACATGAGGAGCATTTACGATAGGTATTGCAGTGTCTTCGAGATAACCAGCTATATGTCAACTTGTCGAAGTGTGAATTCTTTAAGACTAAGATCAAGTATCTTGGTCATGTGATCTCAGGGGAGGGTATATATGTGGATCCTTCAAAGATCCAAGCTATCCTAGATTGGCCTACACCCATGAATGTGGCAGAGATCTATAGTTTTATGGGGCTTGCAGGACATTACAAGAGGTTTGTTCAGAGCTTTTCCAAGATAGGTCATCCTATCACTTCTCTTCAGAGGAAAGGGAAGAGGTTTGGTTGGTCAGAGCAGTTTGAGTCAGCTTATCAGGTTCTTAAGGACAAGCTGACCAGTGCACCAATTTTAGCGATACCTGATCCCATAGGAGATTTTGTAGTTTGTACAAACACATCCTTAGAGGGGTTGGGAGCAGTCCTGATGCAGGAGGGTCGAGTTATAGATTATGAGTTGTGAAAGCTTAAGGATCATGAATTGAATTATCCCACACATGATCTTGAGTTAGCAAGAATAGTCCATGCATTGACCAGATGGAGACTTTCTTCTCAGGCACAAATTTGAGCTACATAGTGATCACAGGAGCCTCCAGTACATTTTCACTCAGCCAAACCTTAATGCTAGACAGAGGCATTGGATGGAGTTTCTCTGTGAGTATGACTTCGAGGTGAAGTATATTAAGGGGAAAGAGAATATCGTATTTGATGCACTCAGTAGACGTAGGCATGAGATATCCGAGTTGACTCTCATAGTATATTTACAGAGTCGAATTCTTGCTACTCTTCCAGCGGACAGTTGGTATCAGGATGCGAGAGCAGAGATTGAGGCAGGCAGACCTCTAGAGGGTAGGTTAACAGGTTATTCACTTGAGGCAGATGGTTTACTGAGGCATTTAGAGTGTATTTACATTCCTTTAGTAGTGACCTTCACACTTTGGTTTTGACCGAGGCACATCGTGCACCATATTCATCTCATCTAGGGGTGAAGAAGATGCACGCAGATTTGTGCCAGTTGTATTTCTGGCCAAGGATGAAATGGGATATTGCAAATTTTGTAGCGAGATTTTTGGAGTGTCAGTGGGTGACGGTTGGACACCAACATCCAGCAGGGCTTCTACAACCACACCTTATACCTGAGTGGAAATGGGATATTATCTCGTTGGACTTCATTTTTGGTTTACCCAACTCCTCGTGATGACATGATGCCATTATGGTGACAGTTGATAGGTTGACGAAGGTAGCACACTTCTCACCTATGCGCTCCTCCTATAATGCGTCATCCGTTGCTAGAGTGTTCATGGAGGATATTCTGAGGTTGCATTGTATTATGCATCAGATTATTTCTGACAGGGATCCAGTGTTTACCTCAGCTTTATGGACATCATCACAGTATGTGATGGGGACACAGTTGAACTTCAGTTTAGCGTATCACCCAAAGACAGATGGACAGACTAAGAGGGTTAATAAAATCCTCGAAGACATGTTACGCATGTATGTTATGGACCATCAAACACGATGGGAGGATTATCTCTACCTTGTAGAGTTTTCATATAACAATAGTTTCGAGAGTTCCATTGGCATGGCACCTTTTCAGGCTTTGTATGGGCGTCCTTGTCGTACTCCTCTGAGTTGGGATCGACTTGAGGACAGAGTATTATTGGGTCCAGAGATGTTGCAGGACATGGAGCGGCAGGTGGATCAGATTAGAGAGCACCCGGTAGCAGCAAAGATAGGCAAAAGAAGTATGCGGATGTGCATAGAGTGGATCATCAGTTTTCTGTCGGTGACAGAGCATTCTTGCGGGTGCATCCATGAAAGAGTCCAATCCGATATGGAAAGGGTTCTAATTTGGCGCCTCGCTTTGTCGGACCTTTCGAGATACTCGAAAAGATTGGTCCAGTTGCTTACCGACTTTCTTTGCCGCCCAGTCTTGCACATATTCATGACATTTTCTATGTTTCAGTTCTTCGGCCATATCATCCAAATGTTTCTCACATCCTTGATTGGAATTCTTTACGAGTAGAGGATGGGCAGCTGGCTTTGGAGCCCATGGCCGCAACGGAGCACAGAACGCTTGCTCTTCGAGGGTGAGATATTGATCAGGTCAGAGTTCAGTGGGATCCCAGGGATGATGCATCATCCACCTGGGAGGATGTAGTTAGGATGAGGGAGTTGTATCCCTACTTGTTTGCAAGCTTCCAGGAGTAAGCCTGGTCTTTGGGGGGGAGAATGTAATACCCCTCCGTTTTGCTTCTTGTTCGGTTTGCTTTATGCTTTGTTGGTTACAGCTACTTTGATACTAGTAACACCTTGTTATTTGTGTTTTGATTGCTATTTATTGAGCAACGAACTATTATTGTGTGATGTGTTTATCTGATGACTATTTTATATGCTTTAATGGTTTATTGATGTTGGTAGTCGTAACATGAGTTTTTATTATGAGATTATTGAGTAAGATGTTAATGTCAGTCTTGATGAGTGTATTGGTGAAGGGGACGGGTTCGCATCACTCGCTTGCGAGCACCCTGCGAATCCGTGATTTCTTCTTCATGGTGTGTATTATATGTTGGATATATTATATGATGTTGTTTACTTGGTTCTCAAGTTGTAGGTACATGACATCGACTCCACCTGATTTCACAGGTTTGAGCGTGTCGATCCAATGGTTTAGTTGAACGGGAGATAGTAGCTAGGTAACATGTGTCAAGTCTACACCCTTGCTTTAGTGTGTCGTCAGTTTTGTTTGTTGAGTCATAGTTTACCTTATTTTAATGCTATTTGATTATGAAAAGTGTGTGTTTATTAAATCAAATTTTAGAATAATTGCTTTGGTTAGAAGTGGTGATTAATTAAAATTAATATTAAAATTATGTTTAGAAGTTATATTTAAATTTATTAATTAAATTAAATTTATTTAATTATTTAAATTTAGTCCCAAAAAGATTGAATTTATCTATTAAATAATTAAAATTAATTAATTAATTTTTATGTGGTTTAAATTATATAAAAAGCAAAGAAAATTGAAAGTGATTTGAAATTGTATTTTAAGAGCAAAGTTAGTTTTCAAAATGTGGGAGTTAATTAATATTAAGATATTTTAATTTTTGATTTGCATAAAAAGTGGATTTGGTTGTTAAAGATATTTTTGATTTATGCCACAAGTGTGAGTTTAATTAATGAGATGAATTGGTTGCAAATTCATTCACGAGAGAGTTTTTGAGGAGAAAAAAGCTTTTTTCAGGTTGGAGAGGATATTTGTGGAAAATTTGCATAAGGAATGGTTGGGAAGAATTTTTTATTGTAGAATTGATTTGAGAAAATTTTGTTGACATTGGTTGGGCTTTTGGTTGAATTGTTGGCTTGGAATCACTCCACGGTTGAAGAGAAATTGTGAGATCTTTGGAGGAGGCTCTTCTTCAAAAACATCTTATTTGCCTGTAGCTTCAATACCAGGTTTTAATCTATGAATTACTATTCTTGTTTGTTTAAATTAAATTTGTAGTGAATAAAGAATTGTTGGTAAATCCTTGTAGGATTAGTGATTTGTATTTGAGATTGGAATTAAATATTTAGATTTTGGTAATTTTGTTATTCCCTGTGAAAATTCCTCTGTGAAATTGTTAAAAAAATAGGCTGTAGAATTTAACTTTTTATTGAGGAGATTGTAGTATTGTTTGTTAAATCAAACCATAGATTGAACAATACATTCAGATTGTTGTTGGAAATTTAGATCCTTATAGAAAATAAATAAATTTATTTTAAAAATAAAACCTTTGTAGAAAACTTGCAATGGAGAAATCTAGATCCCTATTTGTTTTCCTTTTTTTTTTTTATTGTTAGGAATTTGATGAAATGGTTTATTAAAAAAAATAGAATCAATTATTAAGTCTCTTTGAATTTAGGAAGGTATTCTGAAATTTTTTATTCAATTTCCTGTAGCTGGTTATTTTTATTTTTCTCAAATTTACCAGTGAAATTATTCTGTGTAAATATATATATATTTATACCGTATATGTATTATATTCTTGAATATATATACACATAACATATAAATACATACATATTTATTATGTGGTTAAAGATTAAATTTATTTTTTTTATTAAATCGTCGTGCACGGAATTCAAATTTCGTCGCTGTACGAAATCGAAATGTATATTAATGGCGAGTTCCTTTCTTTAAATTTTTGTTTTAATTGTTAATTTTATGAGAACAGAGGGGAGGTGGGAGTCAAGGCCCCACTGTCCACCTCATTGTACTAAGGTGGGGAGAGGCGTTGCCCATGCGACAACGCACCCACCTTAGAGGGGGACGTGTTGTCCCATGGGAAGCGTCGCCCCCACTGCCTGAGTGTGGATGCGACCGGCCGGTACAAGGTACCGCTGGCACACCACTATCATTATTTTTTTTTAAATAATTCTTTTTTATTGCATACGACCCTATGTCCTTCCTACGCATTCGTCTGAAATTCGATGAATTTCGGGGTTTGTGCTAGTTAAGGTTCTTTTTATTAATTATTGTTTAAAAAGGATTTCAACATGAATTTGTTTTTTACATATATAAATATATTTATATATATATTTTTTAATATATATATATAATTGTATATTTATTTATTATATTTAATATATATATATATATATATATATATATATATATATATATTCTTTTTATGAATATAGATATATTAATATATTAAATACTGATGTTAGAAAATTTAAACAATAGTATTTTTAATTAATTTGAAATATGGTATGTTGATTGAGGAATGATAGGAAATTAAATGAAATAGAGAAATTTTAAATAAATTATGGATATTAAATGTGTTAGTTGTGTAACTGAAAGAAATATTTTTCTTGCATGAGTGTATTATGATTTAAAAGGAATCAATATTTTGTTTTGATTAAATTAGAAATTTTCCCTTTGTTGGTAAAAGTTAAGGCAATTATTTGAGTTATTATTGATCTATTTGAAGTAATTGGTTAATTACTGAAAAGCATTAAATAGGGAAACAGATTTAAGATATTCGAAAATAGTGTATTTTCTTGCCAGAGCAATTTGATATTAAATTTCCTTATGTTGGTTATTTTGGGGAAAAAAGGTTATTTGTGTATTGAACTGTAAGTCTTCCAGAAGATGTGGGTTGATGCTTTGTTAAGTCCATTGTTTGTTTTTTTTCCCCTTGGGTAGTGCTTTTTGTGGTTGTTTCCTCCAAGTGTTGGAGTGGGTTTCCTTAATTGTTGCCTCCTAGAATAGGAGAGATTGTGTTGTTTATATTTAGTAAGCACTTGAGTTACCCTCGGAGTCTAGGTTTGTATAGTGTGTTATCCATTAGAAGAGTGGCTTTTGTTAGGGGCCAAAGTCCAAAGAGGTAAACCGGGTAACCTTCAGAAGTGATTTAATCAAGTGATAATTAAAGTAATGTACTTAGTTGAGTAGGATGCACTTCACATTGATCAAGATATCTTAACCTCACTCATAGACGCAAGGGCTCATTTAGACTTGGGATGAGTGGGAAGGCTTGGAATGGCAAGGTCAACTATTTTGTCCTGACGAGAGATAGTCGATTCCGCATAAGTAAGTATGAGGGTTGGGATTCGTTAGAGGTCACCAGGAACTCCAAAGCCTATGAAGAATGTCCAGAGGAGATCTCATGTCTAACTGTGTGATGACACTCTGTCTAGGATAACATTGGGATGTGTGTTATGTTTATGAGTTCTTTATCATACTTGATTAATTTTATGTATGGAAGCAATGTGACCATGTTAGTGTTAGACTTATATTGTGCATGTGTTTGGTTGAGTCAATATGTGTCAGTATGAGTTTGACTTTGGTTAGAGGTAGTAGATCCTTGTCCATGTTTCGTGGTTACTATCTCCTAGCATGGGGGTGGGCCTTCGGGTACCACTTGGTTGGGTGGAACATGCACCATAAACCGTTGGGTCCCCCTTGATCTTCAGTACGTGGTGGCGAGACATCCAGTTGGACAACTTGCGGATCTTGTATTTATTTTTAGCACTATTGTATTTCATAATGTAATAAGTTAGTTTTACCCCTCTTGTGTTTATGAGGTGGATTTATGTAATTGTAACACTTTTGTATTAATGCCTCATTCTGAGAATGAGTGTTGTAACCAGATGTTCAAGTAATGGATTTATGTTATGAATGTTTATATTCTATCTTATTGTTTATGTATGTTGAATTAATGTTTAATACATGAGTAATCAAATGCAATGAATTTTAGATGGTGTATGTTAGTGGGGTTTAAGTAATCTCAGTTACGTAGCCTTGGGGGATGTTTTCAATTGTAGATGAACATGTATGTTTAATTCACTTTACATAAAAAAAAATTAGTACACTTTTATTGTGAATTGAAACTTCCTCTAGGGTTGTGTGGCGGGGCATTACACCACAATTCTAAGCTATATAGTGTAAGCTCCAAGGCCATGACTATTAAAAGGACAAAATAGCAATAGTTGCCTGAAAAGTGGTCACAAAAAACTCTATATATGTGAATCAAGCATAAAGAAAGCAATGTGTATTTACATCTACAGATAAAGAGCATTATTTGGCTGTATTCTAGAGCACCTATTGCATTTAGTCTCCTAGATAGATAGTCATGGCCAAGGTTCAAAATCAATTAATTTGTTGTTGGTACAATTAAATTGCTACAACTATGGCCCTTCTATAATTTTGCGGCTCAAAGCTCTCAAGGTTTTCAACTCTGCAGAGTCATGTACTAAGTCCAAGAAGGGGCAACGGTTGCTTTGTTCAAATGGAACAGTGATCTATGATATTCATAGTTGTGATGTTTTCATATGGTACAGTGATCTGATAATGGAGAACATACTCGAAAACCATTTTTTTAAGCCTCTGTTAGTGTTACCTTTCCTCTTCAAATTTTATTAATAAGGAATCTATAATCATCCCAAACTGAGAATATTTGAGTCTCATTTTTTTCAAAAAATGATGATTCTATTAAATTTTGGAATTGCAATGGTCTTATGATGTACCCTTTTCCCCAAATCCAGATGGATTGACCCTCTGTTAATTTGATCGCTCTGTAAAGTTTTGAGCTCACAATGGTCTAATAATGGAAACACCAAAATCAACGTTGGTTGAACCTCTATTAAATGAACAAATTTAACACAAAAATTTACTAATATGTCTTCGGCGTACCCATTGCACACCGATTGCTAGTATTTAAACATGTAAACTGTGGAAGAGAGGTAACCTAAATAAAACATTTAGATCAATGAAGTAAATGACAACCCGTGGTATAATTTATTTTATTGCAACTAGTGATAGAGATAAGAAGATTTTAATGAAGGGTTTGCCTTTTGTTCGGATGATACAAAATTTAATATTACTGTTTTAAAAAACAAATTAAAAATAAATACAGAACTCGCAACTATAATATCGCAAAATTTTTAAATTCTTTTATTTTAATGCATTCTTCGAGCAGTGCATGTATAGTATTGGATATATTTATATATAAGCCCAATCATTGTTATAATAATTGCAAGATTAACAATTTAAAAGAATTGAAACTGGTATTACGGAACTCTGTTGGAAATTTGATGCCTTTAAAGAAGTCACTTAAATAATTAGAAGACTTCGATTCAAGTTAAAGCCTCCTTTTGGAAAAAAAAAATTATGCCTTAAATTAGGGAAGTGGGAATATATCCTCATTCCCCTATAAAGAGAATCATATTGATTTAAAATAGAATTGTCTACAGGATGAACATTAGTCTTATTAGAATTTCAGAAAAAGAGTCTTTTCCTCTTGTTTTTTAAGTTCTTCTATAAAGAAAAATAATATGTGAATAGAAATGATAATTCTATTTGTCTATGATAATTATTATTAATTTGGATTTTTTTTTAAGAAGAAGTAAATTAATTAATTATAAGATAATTATCATTTATATATATATAATAATAATTAAAAATAATAATAATTAATAAATATTAGTTAAATATAAATAAATATGTATGTTGTAATCTATTTTGACAATAATAATAAATATTGTTTTTGTTGCTACGGTAATAAAAGTGTTGCAAGTAACAAATGGTTGTCAAGTAATAGTGTTTATACATGATTGTAAAAAAATAGTTGGGATTTCTAGCTAAAGTTTTTTTGGGGCATGTCACCTCTCATGATAATCATTAGGGTATTGATATTAAAAAATATATAACCTTAACATCTCCTTGAATAGTATTATTAATATTGACATTGTCATGATTCAATATTAGATCCACTAATAATATTATACGTCCATGTAGGTTAGCATTACTATTTCTATGCTTATTAACAAAATAATGATTCTATATTGTTTATGGGGCTCTAACATTAGTGCTATTAGGAGCATGTATACTCACAAGTATGGTATATGTTTAGTTGAGATGCCAGCTCCTCTTTATGTCTTGTGAACATAAATAATCACCACAATAATTATAATGAAATTTATTAAAAACAATAGTATAATATTTTCATTGTTAAAATTATCATTCCTGATAGTGACATACATGTGTGTAAGTGTGTGCACTAAGTTTTCAACGTTATCCATGTCATCGGAAGCTTATAGGATTCTTTCATGTTAGGCTAAGTTGACATAGCAATAGGGGTTTTACGCTAAAGTTTCAAAAAAAAACAAAAAAATTGATGGGTTTTTGGTGTAAAATTTTGGGCATAGAGAGGAAGAGCGAGACAAATAGATAGAGAGATAGAGAGAAATGGAGAGAAATAAAGATAGATAGATAGGGATATATAGGGGGGAGATAGAGAGGAAGAGATAAAGAGGAAGAGGAAGAGGGAGATATATAGAGAGAGAGAGAGATATGGTGAGATAGAGTGAAATACAGATAGAGATATAAGGAGATATAGAGAGGGGGAGAAGGAGAAAGATAATGAGAAAAAAAAGAGAGAAGTAGAGAAAGACAAATAGAGATGGAGAGAGGGAGATATATATATATGAGGAGAGAGAGAGAGAGGGAGGGAGAGAAAGGGAGAGAGATAGGTAGAGGGGGAGAGAAGATGTGGAAGGGAGATATATGTAGAGAGGGGGAGAGGGAGAGAGATAGATAGAGGGTGATATAGAGAGATAGAGAGGGATAGGGAAAGAAATAAAGAGATAGGGTGATAGATAGATAGATAGATAGATAGGGAGATATATGTAGAGAAGGATATGTATAAAAAGAGATGAGTGAGAGGGATATCGAGTGAGAAATAAAGACAAAAATATAAAGCAGAAGAGATGAAGGGAGATATGGAGTGAATAAGATAGAGAGAGAAGGGAGAGAGAGAGGGAAATGATATAGATGCATAGGGAGAGAGAGAGAGAGAGAGAGAGAGAGAAGAGTGAGAGAGAAAGAAGGTGGCATAGATAAGTAATAGAGAGAGGTGTAGATAGGAAAAAATATGGAGAGATAGAGATAGAGGTAGGGAAGGAGAAAGAGGGATTATGTGTATATGAGTGAGAGAGAGAGAGATGGAGAGATATAGATAGGGAGATATGTTTATAAATAGATAGAGAGTGAGGGAGAGGGGGGGCATAAATAGGGAGAGGAGAGAAGTAGAGATAAATAAAAAGAGGGAGTGATGAGGAGAGAGGGGGAGATAGGGATAGAGATAGATATAGCTTGGGAAATATAGAAGTGGTGTGAGAAAGATAGATAAACATATAGAGAGGGAGTGATGGAAGGAGAGAGAAAGAGGGAGAGGGAGAGATAGAGATAGAGATAGAAAGAGGGAGATGATGAGAGGGGGGAGATGGAGAGATAGAAAGATAAAGATATAGGAAGTGATATAGAGAGAGAGGTAGAGAGGAATATATAGAGGGGGAAAGAGTGAGATGCAAGAGGTGATAGAGAAAAGTAGTAGAGAGGGGGTAGAGGTAGAGAGATAAAGATAGGATGGGATAAAAAGGAGTGTATGTATATAATATTTATATTTAATAATATGCACTATAGTTCGTATAATATGTAATAATAAATATAAATTGACTATATTTTCAAATAAATATAATTTATATTTTAAAAATAAATATAGATAAATATTACGAAAGCACACAATTTTTTTATATATTTAAAACAATAATGTAACATTAAAGTTCACTATCTAGCACCAACCTCCTCTAAGGCTACGAGACTAAGGTTACATCTAACCCATAACATATACAATACCCACATAAATAATTTAACTAATTACTAAGCAAAATACAATACATTCATTCAAAGCATTTAAATTACAACAATAGAATAAAATATATCAAGTTCCAGATTACATTAATTTACAAGTAAGATTACAATACTCATTCCTGGAATGAGGAAGATGATACCTAACTATTACAAATTACATGAGTCCTCCTCGAATACAATTGAGGAGTAACTTAAATACAAAAGCCAACTAAAATAATACATTACAAAAAAGGAACATATCTGTTGGTACCACCACGAGCTCTCCAACTAGAAAATCCCACCACCACAAACTGAAAAAAGGGGACCCAATGGTGTAGGGTGTGTGTTCCTTCCAACCAAGTGGTACTCAAAGGCCCACCCCCCATGCTAGGAGATACTAACAAGGATTCAAGTCCAACCCTACTACCTCTAGACATATGCTGACATAAAACTAAACAAAACAAACACATTTACAACACTAACTCATAGGGTACAATGTTACCTTAGTTAAATAACTAGTTGCACCAATGAACCATACATACTACTAACCTAGGAGAAGTTTCACCACAAAGGTGCATGGGTTACCCCAATAGATTTTCCCAAACCCCGGCCCCCATCAAAGATCACTTTCCTACTATCAACACGTGGAACATAACCACTCCAAACTTAAGAGGCAATACAAGATAAATTTTCACTCCAAATCTAAGAGGCAAAAAATTCTCGTTTACGGAAACAGGGTGACTCATTGAGCTCAAATGAACACACTACTTAAGGGAAAGTAAAGGGATGAAACCAAGAAACACAACAACCCCAAATGAAAATACTACAACTGGAAGGCTTACAAACATGACTAGCTAGTTTCCCCACTAAAGTGAACAAAATAAATCATAAGCACAACAAGAAATGCAATAATACATTGTTCACATAAATCTAATTTTATTACCAATTTACTTACAAACAATAAAACAATTAATTACAATTGCATACTCCAATTTTCACAATTTAACTATTTTAAATTCAATTTTCCTTTTTCATCATTCCTAACTAAAGACATTCTAATTATGCATTTGCATGCACCTATAGAATAAACTAATCATTTAAATATATGTATTAAATATATACACATAACCATATATATAATTATATATATACTAATATTATTTAAACAAAAACTACCTTTTCTTTAAACCAGATTAATTATATATATATATATTAAATCCAATGAACAAATAAAACCATGATAATAAATTTGTAGCATTTAAAATTCGTTTATATTTCACAAAGCCCAAGTCTTATTGAATGGTATGGAAGATGAAATAAATTTCATAATTCCAGGTTTCAAACAAAGTTAAGGAAGTCAAAGATTGCATTGGGGAGGGTTGTGGTGATAACCACAACCGAATCCCTTTGCATGGGGTGGCGGACTGTGGTGAGTTTGTGACCCTTCCCTTGGGGAAGTGGCAATGGAAACACCACCATCCACCTCCCTTGGGGGGTGCGGTGGTGGAATTCACTTGCCTCCCCTCAACTATATAAACCCCATATTTTAATCATAATGTCTTGTGATTGAAAAATACGTCAGTCGTACGATGATTAAAATTATTACCAAGCATTTAATACATAAAAATAGTATATATATTATATATATCCAACAATATATATGTATATATATGTATATATGTGTATATAAATATATATATATATTAATATAAATTTGATTAATCAAATACTGTAATAGGGAAAATAATTTCCCAAAAAGAATTCTATAGGAAATATTTTTGCAAAAACTTTCAAAAAGCCACATACAAGAGATAAGATGAATTTTCTCAAATAAACACATAGATTTCTTAAATCTATCTAAACAATGAATCTTAAAATAAAGCATCAATAAAATTCATAAAGATAATTTCACAAGAATTATCCGGAGAAGCTTTCAACCTATAGGAGAATTTTTCCTACAAAAAACTAAATTTTCTTCCTGACTATAATTTCCTTTCTAAATCCTTAACTGTAATCTTCTAGATTCTTCTAAATTCACAATAATACCAATTTACAATTTTGCTAAATATTTCCACATAGAATTTCAATCTACAGAGGAAATGATTCTATAGAGGAATTTATTTACAACAATACAATTTTTAACACAAAACACAAACTTAAAAGTTTGCAGAGGTAATCTTTTACAGAGAAGATCTAAACTATAAGATTTTCAATTTAAAACTTAATAAAATCTAAAGAATGAACCTATATTCCAATGCCTGTGAATTTGTAAATCTGCAGCAATGCCTCCTCCACAACTCCAAGCAATTTTCCCAGATAGACAATAGCTTCCTTCAAAATAAAATATTTTCTCGAACACAACAACAATTCTCAAGGGCAACTTTTTCTAAAATTTTAAGAACACAAAATCTCTTCCTACAACAATTCTTCAAATATTTTTCAGAACACAAGCCAAATCACATAAAGACTCTCCTTCAATCAATTTCCCAACACACAAAAATATCCTCGCACTTCTGCCATGAAGAAGCTTCCAACTTCTTTCGTCAAAGCCACAATCTTCTCCCATGAATAAATTTTCCAACAAACTCATTAATTCCTCAAACACATATAAAAAATCACAAAATATCTCTAACAACCCATTTTGCATAAAATCCTCCAGAATTTAAAATTAAAATATTTAATAATTACAAAACCTTTCCCTTTTCAAATTTAACTTAATTAACTAATTTAATTAATCAATAAACAATATAATCCTAGGATTAAAATATTTATTATTTCAAAGCTTTTAACATTAAAATAAGATTAATCTAATAATCAACTTTAAATGATTAAATTCATTAAATTCCCTTTTAAGCATTTTAACCTAATAAATCAAAGCAATAATAACAACTTTTAACAAGAAAATCAACTAACCCAGACGACACACTGAGACTAGGGTAAAGGCTTGACACAATAATCCTAGCTACTATCTCCCAATCAACATAACCGTTGGGTCAACACACTCAAACCTGTGAAACTAGGTGGAGTCGATGTCCTATACCTACAAACCTATAACCATGGCATATAATGAACATGCATATATACATCATAATTAGAACACACCATGAAGAGGAAGTCGTGGAATCGTAGGGCGCTCACAAGCGAGTGATGCAATTTTGTCCCCTTCACCAATACACTATCTCAAAACTGACAATTCTAACTTATATAATCTACTCATGTGCAATTAAAAATTTTATTCTAAATAATCATTATGGTAATCAAAGGCATGTCAAAATGATAACATCAAGATAGAGTAACATCACATCATAGCATATAATCCACATTGCTCTATAAATAGCGATAAAATATTAACAAAGCATTATAATCTAAGTATAAGAGAAAAATAGAGGGGTGTTACATTCTCCCCCCTAGGGTCAGGCTTACTCCAGGAAGCTTGCAAATACCCCTAGAAGAAAATCCATATAATTGAGCATAATCAATGGTTCCAAAACTGAACCAGTCCATACCTCAACATAAAAAACAACATTAACCCATGCCATAATCAACCCAGCCAAGTACACTGTCAATCCATACAAACCAACATGGTGAAGCAACCCCCAACCAAGTCTCCAAAAACACATATCCATGATTTAACATACATTCTTCACATACATACCAATACACATCACCGGGAATCACAACACAAAGCCACACATGGGTCCATTTGGACACCGGAAAACAACATACTGATCCATGATACAAAAATCCATGAACTAAGAGTTGAAGTCTATCTCACATAAACCAAACATCACAATCAATGGCTTGATGGTGTTAGGATACACATAAGGTGAGACCATCCAATCAAGACCACAATGACCTGTCTCTTGTTGTATAAGGTGATTAGCCTCAAAGAGATAGTCATCACACATAGGTGGGTAGTGGGTCCTAGCTACATAATAGCCTCATATACCCCCATCCTCAACATTTCTTGTGTCTACTTCCTCATATACACTCACCAAGTCTGCCTCATACGTGCTTGGAGAGGATTCACATTACGACACATTTTTGACTTTTAAAACAATAAATAAAACTAGCTTAGCCACCAAAGTCATAAAGAAGAGAAAACAAAATTCAATTCCAACAGTAAGGTAATAAATACATGTAAGTTTAATACTAAATCAAATATATAACCACTAAGTTTATAATAAAATAGGTTCATAAGTTGTGGCTAAACCATCACAATCAAGTATAACAAAATGTCAACCTTCACAATCAACTGAAAAAATCATCAATAATCATAAAGAAAGTTCACAATCTTTAAAATTGCACTGTACAACACTGTGTGACTAAATACTAGCCACCAAATGAGGAAAGAGGAAACAATGTCCGACTATAGTAATAGCCCTCATGTGGTGTGGAGTGAGCAGGCCATCCACATGACCCAGAGTGTATCCACGACTATCACGTCGTCACTCAACCTCATCATACGCCAGTCGAAAAAGACATGTACTAGTCATATGCCACATGAAAGTGTGTTTGTGGGTCCGCGAGAGTAGGCACATGCAAAACACACCCCACATCATGATACCTCATGGAGAAGGCACATGAAGGAACTCATTGTAGCTAGAGGTATACCTAGTAAGGATCTACTTATATGCTACCTGACCAACACAGTCAAATCAACCATGAGTATCCCTCTACAAGTGTTTGAGGCCCCATAACGATCATCACACAAGTAAGCTATCAAAGACAATGTCATAATGTACCTTCACATGTCTAAGCACGTGGCGTCATGTAACATGACATCATCACCATCACTATGTTAGAACATCGATGGGGTGTGGCATCATACCTCTTGCATCATGTTGGAACATGTGCAAATGCAATATATCACAACATCATCACCAACACTATGTCAGAACATTAGCGAGGTGTGGCATTGTATCTGTTACATCATGTCAGAACATGTGCAGATACACTAAATATATAATGCAAAAATGATAATATCAATATGGGGCTACCCGAGCTTCACCTCTCATACGGACGAGGTTTACTCAATAATTCCAGATCAACGTCCCTACGGACGTCCAAGCATACACTAACAAATCTATGTTGTTGTATTCAAATCTATGGGGATTAGGTTAACACATATGGATCAAGTATCCTGATCCATCATAAGGGAAAGTAGTAGGTACGTTTCCTCAGGATTGGTTGAGCTGAGTGAGAGCCTGAGACACTCTATGCTGCAATATGTGTACGCTGCACACTCCACCCAAGGAACTTTGTGGCTGCTACTATCCCTTCACAGATTGAGGGGCTAGAGAACCAAAAGAAAAAGAATCTTATGAATTTAACTTTTGGTTACTCTTATATATAAGTTTCAACCACACATGGGTTGGCCCTCAATCAGGTAACAAACATGCACACACACATGATGGCATGGTTAATCCCACACCAAAATGTGACTTTTTCCTCATGGATGGGTACCAAGTATCATCATCACATGGATACACAAAGCAAACACAGGGTATTCAAAACACTCAAACAAGACATAGTTACTGGTTCCTTACATTTACAAGGGGTACAACTCTATACATAATCCCATAAGAACATCAAATTCCATAACCCATGGGATACATATCATTACTTTCCATCCATAACCTTTTATCAGTTTTCTATCACTCTACTCTTTTCCACAGAGTACGTCACGCTAAATGTGAAAGTCATGAACATGTGATCACTTAACAACTCCACTAATATATTCACATGGACAACATAGTGGACTCAAATGTACCTAGATTACCCAGTGTATGAACTTGGGGCTCTGATACCATGTGTAATTCCCCGCCACTAACCCTAGAGGAAGTTGCAATAATCTACGAAATCACACAATTTTTATTTATTTATTTGAAAGTACAATGTAACATGAAATTTGACTATCTAGCACGAACCTCCTCTAAGGCTACGAGACTAAGGTTACATCTAACCCATAACATATACAATAATCAAATAAATCATTTACCTAATTACTAAACAAAATATAGTGCATTTATTCAAAGCATTTAAATTACAACACATAAAATAAAATATATCAAGTTCTAGATTACATTAATTTACAAGTAAGATTACAATACTCATTCCCGGAATGAGGAAGATCATACTTAACTATTAAAAATTATACGAGTCCTCAAATACAATTGAGGAGTAACTTAAATACAAAAGCCAACTGAAATAATACATTAAAAGAAAGGAACATATTTGTTGGTACCACCACGAGCTCTCCAACTAGAAGATCCCACCACCACAAATTGAAAAATGGGGACCCAACAGTGTAGGGTGCACATTCCTCCCAACCAAGTGGTACCTGAAGGCCCAACTCCCATGCTAGGAGACATTAACAAGGATTCAAGACCGGCCTTAACATAGGATGACATAAAACTAAACTAAACAAACACAAGTATAACACTAACTCATAGGGTACAACACTACCGAAGTTAAATAACTAGTTACACCGATGAACCATACGTACTGTTGACCTAGGAGAAGTGTCACCGCAAAGGTGCATGGGTTACCTCGACAGATCTTCCCAGACCTCGACCCCCATCAAGGATCACTTTCCTACTATCAACACGTGGAACATAACCACTCCAAAATTAGGAGGCAATACAAGATAAATTTCCACTCCAAATCTAAGAGGCAAAACATTGCCGTTCGAGGAAACCGGGTGATTCACTGAGCTCAAATGAACACAATACTCAAGGGAAAGTAAAGGGATGAAACCAAGAAACACAAAAGCCCCAAATGAAAATACTACAATTGGAAGTCTTACAAACATGACTAACTAGTTTCCCCACTGAAGTGAACATAATAAATCATAAGCACGACAAGAAACACAATAGTACATTGTTCACATAAATCTAATTTTATTACCAATTTACTTACAGACAATAAAACAATTGATTACAATTGCATACTCCAATTTTCACAATTTAACTATTTTAAATTCAATTTTCCTTTTTCATCATTCCTAACTGAAGACATTTTAATTGTGCATTTGCATGCACCTATAGAATAAAATAATCATTAAAATATATATATTAAATGTATATACATAAAGAATATACACATAACCATATGTCATCATATATATACTAATGTATATACATTATATATATATACTAATATTATTTAAACAAAAACTACCTTTTCTTTAAAACAAATTAATTATATATATTAAATCCAACGAAAAAATAAAACCATGATCATAAATTCACATCATTTAAAATTATTTTATATTTCACAAAGCCCAAGTCTTATTGAATGTTACGATAGATGAAATAAATTCCATAATCATAGGTTTCAAACAAAGTTAAGGAAGGCAAAAATGGCATTGGGGAGGGCTACGATGATAACCACAACTAAACCCCTTTGTATGGGGGGGTAGACTATGGTGAGTCTTTTGCCCTTCCCTTGGGGAAGTGGCGATGGAAACACCACCGTCCACCTCCCTTGGGGGGTGCAACAGTGGAATTCACCCGCCTCCCCTCAACTATATAAACCCCATATTTTAATCATAATGCTCTGCAATTGAAAAATACGTCAGTCGTATGGTGATTAAAATTATTACCAAGCATTTAATACATAAAAATAGTATATATATTATATATATCCAACAATATATATGTATGTCTATATATAAATAGATATATACATATATATATATAATTGATTAATCAAATATTGTAACTAGGAAAATAATTCTATAGGAAATCTTTTTCCAAAAACTTCTAGAAAGCCACATACAGGAGATAAGACAATTTTTCTCAAATAAACACATAGATTTCTTAAATCTATCCAAACAATGGATCTTAAAATAATGTATCAATAAAATTCATACATATAATTTCACAAGAATTATTCGGAGAAGCTTTCAACCTATAGGAGAATTTTTCCTACAAAAAACTAAATTTTCTTCCCAACTAAAATTTCCTTTCCAAATCCTTAACTGCAATCTTCTGGATTCTTCTAAATTCACAATAATACCAATTTACAATTTTGCTAAAGATTTCTACAAATAATTTCAATCTACAGAGGAAATGATTCTACAAAGAAATTTATTCTATAGAGAAATTTATTTACGACAATACAATTTTTAACACAAAACACAAACTTAAAAGTTTGCACAAGTAATCTTTTACAAAGAAGATCTAAACTGGAAGCTTTTCAATTTAAAACTTAATAAAATCTAAAGAATGAACCTATAGTCCAATGCCTGTGAATTTGTAAAACTAAAGTAGTGCCTCCTCCGTAGCTCCAAGCAATTTTCCTAGATAGACAATAGCTTCCTTCAGAATAAAACAAATTCTTGAACACAACAACAATTCCCAAGAACAACTTTTTCTAAAATTTCAAGAACACAAAATCTCTTCCTACAACAGTTCTTCAAATATTTTCCATAACACAAGCCAAATCACAAAAAGACTCTCCTTCAATCATTTTCCCAACACAAAAATATCCCCGTGCTTTTGCGGTGAAGAAGCTTCCAACTTCTTTCGTCAAAGCCACAATCTTCTCCCATGAATAAATTTTCCAACAAACTCATTAATTCCTCTAACACATGTAAAAAATCACAAAATATCTCTAACAACCCATTTTGCATAAAAATCTTCTAGAAATTAAAATAAAAATATTTAATAATTACAAAACCTTTCCCTTTTCAAATTTAACTTAATTAACTAATTTAATTAATCAATAAACAATATAATCCTAGGATTAAACTATTTATTAATTAAATTAAATTAATTTATTAATTCAAAACTTCTAACATTAAAATAATATTAATCTAATAATCAACTTTAAATGATTAAATTCTTTAAATTCCCTTTTAAGCATTTTAACATAAAAAATCAAAGCAATAATAACAACTTTTAACAAGAAAAGTTGACTAAACAAGATGACACACTGAGACTAGGGTAAAGGCTTGACACAAGAATCCTAGCTACTATCTCCCAAACAACATAACCGTTGGGTCAACATGTTCAAACTTGTGAAACTAGGTGGATTCGATGTCCTATACCTGCAAACTTATAACCATGGAATATAATGAGCATGCATATATACATCATAATTAGAACACACCGTGAAGAGGAAGTCGTGGGATCGTAGGGTGCTCGCAAACGAGTGATGCAATTTTGTCCCCTTCACCAATACACTATCTCGAAATTGACAATTCTAACATATATAATTTTACTCATGTGTAATTAACAATGGTATTCCAAATAATCATTATGTTAATCAAAGGCATGTGAAAATGATAACACCAAGATAGAGTAACATCAATCATAGCATATAATCTACATTGCTCTATAAACAGTGATCAAAAAATAACAAAGCATTATAATCTAAGCATAAGAGCAAAACAAAAGGGTGTTACATAATATATGTAAAAAGTTAAATTATATTTATATTTAATAATGTATCGTGTATATAAATGTTAAATGTATAATATTTAAATATTATAATATTATGCTAAAAATAGTTAAATATATAAAATGTAATTTTAGTGCATAGTATTAAATCAAGAATATTCTAGAAATTTATATTTTATAATAAAAAATAAAAAATATACCATAAAAAAATAATAAAAAATATTTTGAAAAATAATAGAAATTATTAATTTAAAAATAAATATAGATAAATATTAAAATTTTAATATATTTCATATTTTAATTAATAATATATGTAAAAAGTTATATGATATTTATATTTAATAACATATAGTGTATATAAATATTAAATATATAATATCTAAATATTATAATATTATACTAAAATATTTAAATATATAAAATATAATTTTATTTCATAATATTAAATTAAGAATATTCTAGAAAATTATATTTTCTAATCTAAAATTAAAAAATACCATAATATATTTTTTGAAAAAAACAATAGAAAATATAAATTATAACAACTTATATAATATAAAATATTATATATAATAATAATATTATTTATACATGTATCAAAAATATATATATATTTATACACTTTAAATATTAGTGAAAAATTAGAAACAACATCTAATTCTTTGCTTTCTTTATTTGTATAAAGTGTTATTTTTTAATATTATTTTTATTTATTTTATATTGGGTTCATCGAATGGTCATTCTTTTTCAATGGTCAACCATCGTTCTACCACATTCTCAACCGTGAATCATTAAAGTCAGCCAATAATGTTCATATAAGGAACGCCTTCAACATAATAATTATTTATTATCTATTATAATTGTTAATTATAATTAATAATTTAAATATAATATAGTCATATAACTAGCACTTGCACCTAAAAGAGGTTCAAGGATTACGTCGATAGAAAACTATTTTGCATGTTAATATGTTAGAGAGTATTATCTAATTTTGAAATATTTGCATATAGATTTAAAACATAAAGCAATGCAAATGAAAAAAGAAAGTTGCCATCAAATTGACAAAAAACATTGCAATGGAAATAGAATGTTCTCATCTAGTTGGAAAAACAATATTTATTTGGCTTTTACGTGATAAGTAAGATTTTGGAGCCTTTCACATGATATTTTGGAGGCTTTTACCATTAAATGAAGTTGGTTTACCATTAAATGATAGTTAAAACTTTTTTTCGGATGACTCAATAGTGGTTTGCAAATGTGAGACTTGTTTTAGGCTCAAATCTCACACTATATGTAGCCTATCAACTAATAATTAAAGGATAACATAAGATAACATAATAAGATAAGATAATAATATAATAACAATATAATGATAAAACAAAAAAAAATGAGGATAAGATAAGATGAGATAATAAGATAATAAAAATATAATAATATAATAATTATTAAAATAAAAAAGTGAAAAGTGATCCAACGGTTTGAGACGCTGCAATCATCTTGAACATCTTTCCATAAATTTGGACCATCGATCACATACTTCGGTCCATTGAATTTATATAAAGAATCAAAAAGTGATCCAACACCTCATTGCAATTGTCTTGCACATCTCTCCATAAATTTGGAACATCAATCACATAAATCAGCCAATTGAATTCATATAAAAAATACCTTAAAAAAAATGCCTCCAAATAATATATGCATGCCATTGTAAACTAAAATTTGAAAAATACAAAGACTTTGAATGCATGCCTATTCAAATTGCTTAAACTGATTTTTGTGATCAATGTTGAATAATCTATGCTTGTTGTATCTTATGATGGGCCCTTTTACCTACTTCAATAGGAATTATAAATCGTTCAATTCTATAAATGGAAAAAATAGATTATTTTAATAAAGAATTTGACAAAAGAGTTTGATTTTAAGTGTTCCTATAACTAGAAAGTTTAGAACTCTATTAGGAAAGAAAGCCTCATTTGCGCATGTAAGATGAGCTTCTCTTATATTTTTTATTTACTTGTAAAGTTTAAAAAGCTACCCATGCCATGTAAATAATTTGCATTTAAAGACTTTGTATATATTTGTCATAGACTTTGCAGGAGATGATCATATTTAAAATGAAAATAAATTCTTTTAAAGTTAATTAGTGCTTGCACTCCAGTGAGGTGCAATGGTTACACCGATAGCATGATATATTTAGGGAGTATATTGAAAGGCATGGGGAAAAAAATCACAAGGAAATGATAGGTACTGCTGGTTAATGATACACCTTGTGATCAAATGTAACATAATCAAGAACTGTATGATGCGGGGAATTTTTTTTGTAATACAAAAACTGTTTTATAACACATCAAAATTACAAACTGTACAGATTGGTTATGCACAATACAATTTTTGGTGGTTGACGATGAGGTTCTATGATATATGATATTCATCTTCAAAACCTATTGGAAAAAAGCAATGGAATGGTTAGATGTGATTTTTTTTACTTGTATAATGATTTCTACGTATTCAATTTGTGGTACTACTATTATTAGAAAATATTTTTTCTAGTGTATGAACAAAATTACCATAAGAAGTTGAATATGCTGAAGCCATTGATGACATTGATGTCTATGATTGATATGCATGCTTGATTCATGATTTTTTCATGGTCTATAGTAGATATCTACAAAAGAGAACTCTATAAAAGTGGAATTGATGATCCGACAATAACTAGGAGAGATGTGAGGGAGAAATGGATAAGAGTTTTGCACTTTCACTTGTTAGAGATAGTTGTTGTAATCAAGCCTCCTCTTCTTTCCTCATAATTGTGTATGGATTGTTCTGCATTTTGGAGTATCTCTCAAAGGATAACATTGGTTGAATGCAAAGTTCATTCAACGATTTGACTCTGGATATAGCTATAAATGTTATTCCTTGCCTTTCTACTTTCCCAATGTTTATTGTTGCTTTTTTAGCATTAGGCCCTGGGACTTGTGTATGTTGATAGCCCATGCCATTGTGAGCAGAATTTGCCTTCGACTGCCCAATGATACAGGTATTATCGATATACTTTTGGGGTCATCTTCATTCCATGGTGGCCCACTATAATTATTGATCCTTGCTACAACTTACATTGGAACATCTGGCGATTTAAAACTAGGGCTATAAATGATCTCAATAACTTCACCTAGAGCTCCATTTACAAGTCTTGCTTGTTTCCATATGTTGTTTGTGAGCATGATGTTTTTCCCTCTACAAATAAAATCTTGTTTTTCAAGTTTTTCATCAATAGTTGCATTACCTACTCTGGTCTCGGTGCTTGTTGTGGTACTTATTGTAATTGGCCAATTCAACAATTTTAACATTCTTCTATTGTGCAGTCTAACCAAATCATTGGTAGTGAAAAAGTGTATTGAATTGTTGAATTATTATTTTTCACTCGAGGTGAGCTACTTGTTTGTGTGTGTGTCATTAGAAGTTGCCAATCCTCTTGTATTACTTTTCCATTTCGTATGTTTTGTAACATTTGAAAAAATTGTCTTTGTGTTGGAGTCTCACCTTGTTGATGAAATACTGTTTCTAAGGTGACAACGATCGTGAACTGGTGCCACAATGCTTTTTCCTTTGAGTGTGATGAGTAAATAGGTTTGTCCATCATAGGTGGCAGCTAGTAAGGTCAGCGATCAATATTATTGAAAACCCACCAAAGTATAGATGTTGTCAGTGCGGGGAGGCCTCATGTAGCCATGCATCTATTTCCAATACTAACTTTGGACCTATGAAGCTCATCTCATCAATCAACATATATCTTATGTGTTTCATCTCTTCTTAGAATTTTGTTAATGGTTGGCCCTACAATGGGTGCATTTATTTGATGGGAATCCAAAGCGTTGAATGTATAGTTGATGCATGTATATTAAATGCAACAATGCCTGTAGGAGCTAATGTGAGCAACTGGCTTCTTTGTTGCAGAGTATTTCTTTCAAGTTCTTTTCTTATGCGAGCAATCAAGTAGGATTTTCTTGTACCTATTTTTCCTTGAATGATCATGTGCAATGGTTTATCTGAGTGATGTTTGTTGTGGTCAATAATATGTGTGAGTGCCAGTTTTTGTTTCGATGACAATGTATAGTTTGGGACATGAAACTTACCTGGAACATGCTCTTCTTGGCTACATGTTTTTTTCATGTTTAAGAATTGTGTGGTGCTTTCATGAAGATCTTGGGGCACTGCAAGTTGATACCATATGTTATTTCTATCAAACTCATGCCTTCCAAGCATCTAAAGTTCATTTAGATTGACTTTGTTTGAGGGGTCCATTTGTGAAAATTATTCCCATTCATTCATTTCTATTATGTCCCTTGTGTCCATCTCAATTTCAATGTTTGCTTCTTTTTCGTTGGTGCTACCTTCCAATCGGGTAGTGTGAGTGATGTGCCATACATCATATTTTGATGCACTCAATTGCTTCCAATTTGCAATTATTGTATCCTTAGTAATTCCTATGTCGATTTATAAGCTTCAGAAATGTTTGTATAGTAGTAACTTGCTCCAACATAATGTTTCAAATTTTTCTGAGTCCTTGTTTGAGATGTTGTAGAACTTTGGGAAAACATTGATAATTTATTTTACCTTTCTTTCTTTCCACTTGCATCCCTTGTGACTTGTAGAATAAGAGAAAGATCATGTAGATTCAAGTAGGGTTATGGTCTCCAATTTTCAAGGCCGATTAATGTAGGAATGAAGGTAGCTAGGTTGTAGGTGTCTTTTATCTGTTCTTCTTGTTATTCAATGGAACATTTTATGTCCAACATTCAAAGATGTAAAAGGTCGATTACAAACAACAAGTGGCAATTTTTGAAGCGTATGGCATGTTTCTTGTGCTCCTATATCATGCTCTATCACAATATTTGCCATGAATTTTTGATATGTTGTAAGGGTCGGGTCATCTATTTTTTGGGTCACAGATATTCTTGTTAACATATCAGTACAAGTCTCAGATTCTCTCTCTTCTTTTGATGCATATTTAGCAATGTATTTCAGTACAAGTGCTCGTGAGATGACAAGTTGGAAATCTATATTGGATCTCCATATTGAAACCATTTCTAGATTGTGTTTTTTTAGCCTATCATCATTCCTTACAGGTTCATATTGTTTTTTCCCATTGTTGTCACATGATAAGGTAGATATAATCTATTCTTTCCATGGAGCTTTGTATCAACACTCTATCTTTTTCCCTTTCTTGTGTAAGCATGTTCCCTCTCTACATTTTGTGTGCCTCTAGAGACGGTTGATTATCTCTTCATAGTCATGAGAGGGGTCTATAGAAAATATCTTGGTTGTGTCTAGCAAGCATGGATCGTCTAGTGGAGATCGGCAAACTATGTTGTTTTTGCATGATGCATCGTGGGGATTCCAAGTACTGGCATACTTTTCGAAGAATGTTCTTGCTTGTTCAACTTCTGCATTTTCCTCCCAATCAATTTTATCCATGTCTGGTGCATTTTGGAGCTAAAGGAAACCATGTACATGTGCAATGCCTTGATGCTACCATTCATATTTGTACCAGTAATCTTTTGCACCAAATATTTTTGCAATGACTTCTTCGTGAAATATTGTGAATCGTTGATGCAAGTATAATGATGTGGTGTGAGGATTATTGATTACATTATCTAAGCATTTTTTATTTGTTTACATTCCCACAACTATGTCATTTGAGAGAAAACGTTGTAGGTCTAGCCACTTTATGTCTATTGTACTTAATGTAAAGAATAGAGTGGGATACCTTATCTAGTTGATCATATTTATTAGTTTAACATGACACTTGTTCCAATATGATCTTGTGCCCCACATCGAAGATCCAAAGTGCATGAGCTCTTTAGCCATCTATGTGTCGCAAAGATTTTTCAAGTGTGCACAGAGGTTTCAATAGTGGCTGGCATGTTTTCTTCTACATTTTTTTAATGAAAATTGTTGTGAGGCCTTGGATACGATGCTGCATCATAAGACTAAACATGAAATATCAGAAGGTCTTAGATGCCTTCAAAATATTTTCTCATGAAATCTCATCAAGTGGAGTGCATACTCATGCATGTGCACTTCCCTAATTCATGGTTGAATTTGTAGTGCAACTCCATTTTGAAAGAGTGTTGGAAATTCCATATCAAGCAACCCCTTAGTATTGTATTCATTTATTGGAGATGATTTTATTTCAGGCCAATTGATAATGTTGTTTGTGTTGTCCTCAAGGTCCAGTGTTTTCTTAATAATTTCTAATTCACGACATATGTTTGGAAATCTATCCATAAATGATGATGTGTTTACTGTGTTGCTTTAAATTTCATCTCCATCATAGTCAATTTCATTATTTGGAACCACTATGTCTTCGCTAGTTTCAATGGTGTGGAGCATATTCAATATGTTTGCTTCTCCTTCAAGGAATTTCTCTAAGTGGTCAATACTTATTGCACCATCATTATAGTATGGGTCATATTTGACTTTATATTGCAATGCATCTATGATATGACTTCTACTTACATAACAATTGTAATAATGCCCTTATGTATGTATTCTTTAAACTATGAGTACATCCAATTCTTGTATTCTTCGTGGAAGAAATTTTGCAACGTTCTTTATATCTTGTGGGAAACTAATTGTGTGACCACTATATTTATACTTTCCTCCAAGAGTTTGGGTTACTTGTAGTACTGGGTTGACTCTAGCAATGAGCATTTCCTCCACTTGGGCCAGTCTTTTCAACACAACAGGTTGTTCTCCTGGGTCCATGTTGTTAAGTGTGGAGAATTGAGGTATGCCTCTCTCGGTGAAACATATTTTACAAGTAGCATTAGTATCTGATGAATGGAGAAGCATGCTTGCGTAACATTCCTTGCATATAATGCATGTTTTTCAATTGGAGAGTGCATCTATTCTTTGTCGAAATATTTTCATTGCTATCATGAAGTTAGCATTGTTGTTGAATGATGTTCCATGTTTTTTGTATTTTTGTGTTTGCATATGTTGATATTGCCATGTTTGTTTTTATAAATATCTAATGCGCTTTTTTGTATTTATTTCCTCTTTATGATGAGCATAGTAATCTTGACTTCTCTCACAATATTGTAGCCTTTGGGATTCTGTTTGTCGGGGGCTAGTTTGACTTTGTTGAAATCTTTTTAGTCGCCTTTGAGTAGCTATCTATTCTCTATGGCGAGCATAGTAATCTTGGTTCCTTTCTTATTTTTTCCATATTTTGATCTCTTGTTGATGTGGGATGACCTTTTTGTTTCCTATGGAGGAGTATGTCATCTATGGGTCTAGAAATGTGACACCAGTGAAGCTAGCAATGTTCAAAGAAGTGCATTCTACATATATATACAAGAAAAGAGACATATACATACTGTTACAATGCATATTAAGTTAGTGAACTTGTCACAAATGTAGTATAAGCGAAGCATGCCACAATTAATATAAAACAACAACTAGGTGTCTTTTCATAATCCCCCTAAGAGCCTTCACCATACATTGTAGTTAAAGAGTACAAGTATTTGTAGTATGAGAGGAATAGGAATCGAAGGAAGAAGTCAAATGTGCATATCTAAACTTCCAATCAAACATGTACATATTGTTACAACAAGCATTACTAATTGTGGCCAAGAAAGGTGCAATTTATGTGGAGCATGTAGAATCAGGAAAAAAAAGGAAGAAACATAAGATTCAATATATTTTCATCCATCTAAAGGCATAAGCATGATATTTTTCACATTAAAAGATATCTAACATAGTTATTTACAACATGATTGATTCTTCCACACATACTATATACAGTTTTATATATGAAGACATTTGCATACTGGACTCGAGAGGGAAAGATGGTAGATAAAGACATAATCTACATATTTTCCCTATCAAAAGACATTCACATACTACAATTATCAAGAGAACATGAAAGATATATTAGGCTACATATTACGGCTAAGATGATTCCATGATCCCAACAACCCTCTCTGGTACGACGTCATGGTCCACAGAGGAAGCAACCTTTTCATTACACATTTCCTAGATATTTTTGACCAAAAAACTACTCTCAAAAGTGTAATCTAGTTGTTTGACCTTGGAAATATTTTCTTTCAAACGATGTTCACCATTGTAAATGTCAATGTTAAAGTGCAGTGTGAACAAGTATTTCCTATTCAATACATCTCTAATCACCTACTCAATAGTTCTCTCAGTAGCTTGATCAAATTACAGATTGTATAGTTTGTCTGTTGGCATGCCCATGAGTTTTGTTGCCCCTTCATGAAATGTGACTGAGCATATTATATCAATGCGGTCATGTAACCTGACTTGAAGTATATACATATAGTCATAGTCAACAAGTATTGCATTACACTTTGCACAAAACCACTTTCCATCATCTATTTGGGATAGTCTTTCCTTTCAAGGCTTGTTACTTGATCAAGAAGAGCATGTTGGATAGCAGAATGAGTCAGTTTTTATGAATCATGTTGTTTCCATCAACATTCATTGCAGAGGTTGTATTGTATTTGGAGCTTCTTTTCGAATGCCATCAATCATCATTCTTATAGAAATTGGAGGCATTCGAAGGGAGTTAGTAGATGAAGACTGAATGCCAATTTCATTTTCTTTGAACCAAGTTTTAATCTGCTATATCTCCTCTATTCAGGTTTTATCCATATTTTTGTACTAGATGAGGTGTTAATCATCTTTCCATTGAATTCAGACACATGCCCATTTCTAATAGCTAGAATTGTTGATTCATGTAGGATGTAATTCTCTTGGAGTTGTGAACCCTCTTTTTTTGTTGATGGTCCCCATAAATTAACATCTATATCTATGTTTGTCATGTCTAGTATCGTTATAGTCCACCTTGTGACCTCTGTCCCATCTCTTCTTCTGATTGTGGAGCACAAATGTATGCAAATGACAATTCCAATGGCATCAACGTTCAACCCATTACTTTTTCTTACAAGTGCATTGAGAGATGTGAAAGAGTAATGGTCTTTCAGGATGGAGAGGTCATCTGCATAAAGAGTAGCCCTTGAATCAATGAGAAGCAAATTTCCAACCCACTATTAATCTTGTTGTAGATTCTATTAGCAGGCCATATCGATCCTCCAAATAATGTGTATGTAGCTCCGACAAGGATTCTTTCATAATGGGTGCTAGTTGCATCATTACAGCATGTCAAACATCTCTTAGTTCCTTCACAATCTATGATATCGAGGGTAAAGAGGTGCCCACTTCCTTTCTTCATGTTGTAGGTGCATATTTCGTTCTTCATAGTTACATGACCTTTGATGGTCCACCTTGGCTAGAACGGGTTCAATTTTTTGATAGGGGTGATTGTCAATGGGGCCTCCTTCCCTAGAGTTGGATTGACACCAAATATCAGATGTCAAGGAGCTAGCCTTGTAGGAAGGCGAGGGTTTTTTGAAGATGCAGGTGAATTTGAGGATTTTTTTGTTGACCACTCAACCTGTTCAGGATCTTCCGCACATAGGAAAACTGGCTCCCCAACTATAGCATGCATTGTGAGCACAATGTCAAGGTCGACAATAACAATCCACCTAAATAGTCATAGTGAGAGAAAGTATAATCAAGAATATATAAGAGGAGAGTAAGGCTCATTTATTTTTTGTCAAAGAGTAATGAATACATAAACATACCATGGGCTAGCTGAGTGAGGGAAGTTGTATCTTTTCAAGTGCATTATGGAGCCAAGCATGATCTCATTGGAATCTATGTGACCACTACACCTAGCCAGAAATGATGCTTTGTGCTTGTGCACACCATCGAAGATATCCAGCCTATAATGATTTTTGTGCACATGATCAGAGCCAAAAATCAAGATAGCTATGACTTGGACATGAGGTTTCAAAGCCACATTTCCTTCATGCATCAATCTAATTGCATATGGAGTTAAGAGGCTTTCCATGGTGCGGGCTAAGAAAAAAATCCTTAAAAAGTGTACTGGATGTAAGGCGTTGTGTAAATAAGTCACTAGAACAACCTTTCCATCAAATATTAACAAATAATTTCTATATATAGTAGAGTAGGTCAAAGAAGAGCCTAGCAAAAAAAATTAGATTGGTGCAAGGAGCAGTGCACCTAGAACAATTAACTTTTGTACACTATCTATTACCCTCTACCTCATTGTGGGGAGCGAGCAAAGAAAAATAGATACTCTCTATGCTATTCATTATTGGCTATACTCATTTTTTACAATTGTGTACATGACATATGTATAGTTTGATTTTTATAGCTCAAAGATACATGTGTATACTTTTGATTATAATAGTTGAAAGATACATGAAGTTAAGAAAACACAAAATTCACACTTAGAAAGATTGAGTGAACTATAATATTGTTTGATGCATATTTACAATGGAAGGGACCAAAGGACTAAGTAGTATATAGGGGGAAGGAATTGTACATTCTTCCCACCATAGCATATTTTGTGACAGAATATATAGGGTTTCACTATTTATCGTGCTAGCAAAAAATAGGAATCTGATGCTCATCATTCGATGTCTACGTTCTATATCAAGAGGGAATTCATGTTCCCCAACATAAAAAAATCATAAGTTGATGTCTTCATTTTGTATCGAAATGGAAACCATTTTCCCCAACATCACAAAAAAAAAGTAGCTATCTAAAGCAAGCTATTTACATTCTATTGTATGTTTTTCAGGAGTTTTAGGAAATCTTCCTCAATCCTAGTAGCATTTCCCATGCCATACAACACATCACATTTTAATGCTCGAAGGAATTCGTAGTATGCATCCAAAAAAATAAATGTTGTATGAAATGTTTGGACTGCCTCTTGCACCATTTCGACATCATGGTTCTGCACATGATATGCATCCTCACATGTCTTCTTAGTATCTTCAATAGCGTCATGAAAACCTCTCATGATGTTCTCTGCGAAGACTTCAATATTTCTCTAGTACATGCCAACACAATTAATAGAAGCAGAGTCTAATGTCGAGGAAGGAGAAACATTAGGTTTTGATCCTGTAAAGTCTCCCTTGGATGAGCTACTAGAGATGGTGATAATTTTTGCAGGTAGTTGTAATTTTTCCATTACCTAGGGAGTTAAATGGGAAACAAAAAATATGAAGATGACCATAACAGGAATACTTTTGATTATTTGATAACTACAAAAGTTGCATTTGTATGGTTCATAAATACACACCTGAAAATGGGATGGTCTCAAAACTTAAAATAGAGTTTCAGTAGGATATGTGTTTTTCAAAAAAATGAGGGGATGCTCCAAATGCAACACAATAAGCCAAACTATACTAACAATCAATAAATAGATGTCTTTTACTCTAGTTTAATTTATTTTGTTTTACTCTAAAACTCTCTAAGAGTAATTCTAATTTATGTAATTGTTTACTCAAACATTATTTACTAATTTTGATTTATCTAATTATTTCCATCATTCTCCATTAGAAGAGGGTGGATTTCTTCATATTAGGAGTAGATCATCTAAGGATAAAAGCAATTTTCTGCAATCAAAGTGGCTTTCTCCATTAAGACCAAAGATTTCAAGAGACTTGTAGATTTCTCTTTCACCTCAAAACAAAGATTTTCAGACCTTTCTTCACAAAAATCAAATGAATTCATCACAAAGCTCTTATTTTTGTGTAAATAGACCATGCTTGACCAAGGTCATGCTTCTTCTTCACAAACCTAGATGAGAGCTCTGCAAAGAATGCATAAATTTTTGAGTTCAAAAACTCTCGTATTAAAAGGCCTAAATACAAAGTGCAACATAGCATTCCCATGTTGTCTGTAACATTATGGGAGATGTAACAATACAAAAACAAAATATGCTTGTTTCCACCAATAGGCAGAAGTGTGTACAAGGAGGGTGCACAAAACAAAGAACAATAATGTAGTTTGAAGGATGAAGGCTCATTGGTGGAGGAAATTAATGTCTAATGGTACAAATGGGGAGTTGCACGACATTATTTTGAAACTGACATTTACCAACCAGTTGTAAGAAATTTGGCGTTGCCAATAAAATTGTGAGAAGATTAAATAACAAATGAAGTATTTTTTTCTTTAACAGGCCAGGCCAATGAGATTAATAGAATCAAGAGATGACTTTAAGGAGACTTCTAAGACTATTATTAAAGCCACACCAATGCAATAAGTTCCTACACAGTAAATGACAACCTTAATCCAAGCAGATTTCCACCAAGACATACTTATAAATACAATAATGATGCAAAGGTCAACTGCATGGAAAAACATAGAATTTACTAAATACAATAGTTCGTTTATGCTATATTTTCAGGTATAACAGACTAACAGTTTTTGATAGTCAATGAATGGAAACCCTTTTTCCCAAAGTTTCTTGAAACAAACTATAAAAAACTCAGATACATTTATTTATTTGTGCAACCATCATGTAGTGCAAATTTTTGAGATTACATTGACTGTGATTTGTATATATAGCACTCTTTGAATAAACATCATACTATACACTCATATCTAAGCACACAAGGCACTTACAAAGACACAACTCCTATTTATTATGTATAAACATCTCAGACCTGATTTGTTGCTTGATCTCATCCTAGGAAATGGTGGATTTAGCCATAAAACAACCTAGAATACATGTCCAGCTTCAAAAATGACTTCTTAGATGGTAGTCTCATCGAAATGATGGTTTGTCCTACCTTGTATGCTTTAGACGCCCTCCCTAAACCTTCTCATCAATAGCCACAACCCTTCTGTGATGAGAAGAGAGTCATTTTCCTTTTCATCAAACATGTTTTTTTATATTCTTCCCAACTATCTTCAAATCGCGACCCTAACTTGTCTCACTCACTTGTAGAAGAGGCATCTAGGGTTTCGTCAAGGAAAAACACCTTCAAATTTGAGTATTAAGCTCCAAAATATGTCTCCAAGAAGAAGCAAAAACCTCAAAACCCAATCCCATGAAAATATGGTTATAACTTATGTTCTCCTTCCTCGAATCTTCACTTGTAGAATGCAAAAATAAGAATGTAGAAAGAAAAAATCGAAACCAGAGAAGCTCAACAAAAAACATCGTAGGTGGATCCCATCTTAAAGCTGGTTGACATTTATTACCTCCAATGACGATTTGGTCACTTCTTAAATGCATGGCTACACACGAAGAGCCCAAGAATGTGTAGAATGACGCAAGCGGCTTCAGACCCACACCCAGTGACTCGAATGTAGGAGGAATGGCCAAACTTGGTGACACACAATAGCATATTGGCTAATTATTAATAAATATAAAATTGAGAAAATTATTTTTTTAGATGGCAAACCAAATTATTTCTAATTATTGGAGCATTTAAATCTTGTAGAATAATATCAATATGAAATTTTATTGGAAGGAAACAATCACATAACTTGGTTTTTTGGGGGACTTCATTATAGAAGATGTTATTAAATGCCCAACTCTTCATTGTTTGTGGGAAAACAATTTTGGGAAAGACAAACTTGTAATGTCTCTTGTAATTAATTATCAAATGTGAATCCTATATTTATTTTCTTGATAAGGATATAAAATTTATAATAAAGAGAGCATGGTTTGGAGAAATATAAACAATCAATAAAATAATAATAAACAAAATAATTTCATGCATACAGGGTGTGTGTTCCATAAAAGGTTGTTGTAACCTCCTAGATAGTTAGCATGTTCATCATGATAGATTTTATGATAGCTCATTAATGATGAGTTACAAGTTATCATTCACGACAAAGTGGGGGTTATTTTGAAGAGAGAATAATGTTACTTTTCTAATTGTTATTTTGGAGAGAAAAAATGAGGTATTGGAATTTGTGCCTTGCTAGTTATATTTATTGAGGAGCTTGTTAGTTTTTGAAAGATTTCTCATTTTTTATATAATTTATGTCTTAGCTTGAGCCTTGTGCTCAAATACTAATTCAATGATAAAAACTTTGAGATTTGGATATTAGAAGATAAAACCCCTTTAATTTTTTGATGACAATCTCATCTAGAGATTTTTATTTGTGTTGAAATATTTCATTTTATTTTCTAGAAATTTTTATTTATTTGGAACAACAACATATTATAATAACATATTTGATTTATATTTATAGGTTATCTATTTCATGATATTGACATATTTAAATACATTCTTTTGTTCCAACATATTTATATTGTTTGTGCAATCTATTGTTACATATTTTATACATTGTTACTTATTTGAATAACATATGTAAATCATTATTCATCCATTGTATGATTTCACCTACCCTCACATGATCTTGATGATAAAAAGGTGTTGAATAATAATACACATTGTATGATCTCATTTTTATATCATAAACTTTTATGATTAGGAGGTGGTATATATATTTTTATTAAAATTTGTTGAGGTCATTACACAAGCATGCAATGGACCTAGGATGATTTTCTCTACCAATGCTTACTAGAATTTTGTCATAAATGCTCTACAATAACTATAACAAGTTCCTTAGTTTCCTAGATTATTTTAAAATGAATAATTGAATGTATAACAATATAACACAAATCAACATAAACATACTCTAGGTTGGCTCGCAAAAACTAGTGAAATGATCAACAATATGTAAATCTACAATTTAAAATGTAAAAGGTTCAAAGTTTTAAATTTGGATGTGACTAAAGTCAAGTTGGTATGTGGATTTGATCTAAGGTAATAAAAAATATATTTAAGGATCAAAATGGACCCTTAGATTTCTAGTGAAGTTGAATGGTTTTGAATGAGCCCACCAGAGATCAAGTTTTGTTGAGTGCAAGGCCCCGACATTGTAACGGATGAGGTTGGGATCATGCCCTAGACACCTTTGAAAAAATAGATACCCCCCAGTCCTCGACTCTTACTTAAAAATGTTTTAACCTATGATTTGAGCTCCCATATCAAGTAGCTAAACAATTCAGAGTTTGATATAAAACCCTCCATAAAAAAAGAAATTCTAAAAATTAATAACAAGAAGATCAAAATTTAATGATGTTATAAGCCAAATGTACAAACAATATACCACTTATAAATCAATTATTACATATAATCTAATAAAAATAAATTCAAAACATAAAAGAAAACACGGTAAGTACCAAATTTAACCTATCTGACTAATTTCTACAATTTCAACATCAATTTAATTTAAAATATAACATAAAATAAAATAAAAGGTGATTCTCATTCAATTAATGCATTGCTTAGTTGTAATGTAGTAAAATGCATACCCTTGCATTTTCACATTTTTTTGGGCCTGCCTTGCTTTATTTATGCTTCTTTATGGTTTAATTGATCCTATTTTGTATCCACAAGCCTAATAAACTATATATTTTTATGGAAAATCCCGACATACCCCAAAAGATAAACTATCATTTAATGTTTATGTTTGTGTGTCCCTGATTTGTGGAATGGGACTAATACACCACCTTGGACGTCTTTGTCCTCCATGGGTCTTGGGACCCTCATTTTGAAACCTCTCAATTAGGCCCCTTTTTGGAGTTTGTGCCCCGAGATTTGAGCCTTGGGACTAAGATGCCACCTAGGGAATCTTAGTCCTCCTAGTCTTATTTTTAGGGTCCAATTTCAAATTCGAGTAGGATTTAGCCTCCTTTATTTAATGAATTCATATGTCGGCTTGTTCTGATGTAATTTCAGGATATTAAGCATGAATAAGTATAAATATAAGACTCCTTCACTCATTTTCATCTAAGAAATCTAATTCTTTTGTGAGAGAACTCATCATAGAATAATTGAGTTCATAAGATCATTGAAGAGAAATTCGTCAAGCATTTGGAGCCATCATCAATATTTAAGTATCATATCAAAGAGCTTCTTGCATCATGTGATTTGTTGTGCTAACATTTGTGATGTAGGGTTTTGATTCAAGCAAGAAAGCAATTCAAGATCTATCAAGCATTTAAAGATCCATATCCATTGCAACCATTTCACACAAGTTTGTATAATTTACAAGGGTTTGGTGAGTTGTAGCATTTCATGTTGTTCATTCACCATATCTATTTTATTTCAAGGTTTAATTACCAACAAGGGGTTTGAACAAGAAAAACCCCCATTCACTAATAATCAACAAGTTTTTCCCATCTTGTCTATCTGTGTTTACAGATCTAGGTTGAAGAATTGAAGATCACTTGGAGTGCAAAGTTGTCAAATTTGCAAAGTTGTCATCTTCACGGAAACTCACCTACATGCCAAATTCGGAAGTTGTAGGACCTCAAATATGGGGAGAAGCAAGTGTAGACCTTAGAGCTAAGCACCGCATTCAGAGTCTTTAGAAATTAGGAATGAGACTAATACACCACCTTGGGCATCTTAGTCCTCCACAAGGTATTTTTTAAAGATTTTTTGGGATTCTATTCTGGCATCCAAAGATTTTGTATTTGCCTCGAAAACTAGTAGTGAGACTAATACGCCATCTTGGGCATATTAGTTCTCCATAACACTTTTTCAAAACATTTTTGCATTTCTAGAATCCCCATTACATCTCCAAACTTCTCAGGTACACATACTCTAACTTGGTGTAGCTTAATTTAATCATTTGCACTCATTATTTGACTTGCATTACTAGGTTTTGTGAGTTGAATGTTATAGTGCCTTTTCCAAGATTTTGCTTGGTGGTGAACCCCTTAAAATCAAAAAGAACCCTTTCCTAGGTATTCCTCATTGTGAATTGACTCACCTTGCAAGGTTGTTAGTCAATCCAATTAGGACTCACAGGACATTATTGAATGACAATAGGAGAAAAGTGGTGTTCTATGACCTAGGTTATCAAGCACCCATTTTTCTATTGTTCATTAGTAAACTACTATAGATATATTAATAAAAGATTCAAACCAATCAACAACTGTTAAAGAAGTAAAATTCCATTTTCATTGAATAAGTTATTGTAGGACACCCATACAATCAGTTAAAAGTCAATAGAGCTAAATTTTTAAAAAGATTTGTTTATTAAAAGCTAAATTAAAATAAAAACTATAACGACTTTCACCTTAATTTAGAAATGGGTTTAGTTTTCAAAGTTAATAGTCAATAATATAGTAGAAGAAATGTCATGGATGGCTAGAAACGTTGAATCAAATAGGGGCCCACCACATATGATTTTTTTTGTTATAAGAACACAAATCTTCAATTGTTGAACGTATAAATTCAGCTTCACTTGTGAGGATTGTAGAGCTCATATCATAAATAGTGATCATAGCTTCTCATCTTCTAGTCATTGATCTTTATCTCCTTCCCTCCACATTTGGAGACAAAATAAATCTATATTTGGAAGGAAATGATGAGTTAAAGAAACTGAGAGGAGCTTGTAAGGAGTTTGGTTTCTTCGATATAGTAAACCATGGAATAGAAAATGATTCAATACCCATCTAAATGTCCACCACTTATAATCTCACTTAACAAGCATGTAAGAAAGTGGCAAGTATGCATACAATAGGTGTCTCAAGTGATGACTGACACATGACTCGATATTATGAAGTAGGACAAAGTATAAAAAACCTATGTAAACTTAAGATGAGTGTGAATAGGTCAATATTAGAAAGGTGATATCCTATCTAAATGGATAAATACACTATTTACACTAACACCCCCCTTAAGTGTAACTTAGGGAGTAATGTATGCACTAATGATGGGTCTCAGATACTAGGTCATGTTAGGTACTCATGTAAAAATCTCTAAGTGGAGTAAAGGAGAAAACATGGTGGGAAATAAAAACCCCTCTCCAAAAGATAAATAATGATAATGCAATACAATGTACAAGTGAATAAAATAATTAAAAGATGGAGAACTCATTATGACACCCCAATGACTACTTCTAGCACAATGTACAATGAATATTCCAACAATAGGAGCTCAAAAAGAGAGAAGGTCTATGTGATACCTCCATAAAATGCGAAGTAATGAACTCCATTTTAGGAAATTTTTCCTCCCAAAATTGATAGGAGAAGAGAAACCATGAAACATCCCCTCAAAATGATTCTTTTTGTTGGTAGATTCTTGAAACTGGGTGCTAAATATTATCTATGATCACTAAATAAAACTTCTCCCCTTAGGAAGAAATAACACCACAAATTTGTGCATGGCAGCTCATTCCAAATAGTGTTATATAAGAAGTAAAATAAAGGTCTCTAAATTTTGCACATGATCTAAAGATATAAATGATTACAATGATGCCTTCAAAGGATTCTTAAAGATCTCCAAACCAATTTTGATGTGTGAAAAATGCTAATAACATGGATCAGGTATTATATGTGATTCAAAAACAAGGACCTTAGATGTATGGAAACAACAAGACTGATGTGAATTTGATAAAATTATAGATGACTCAATTAGATAGGTCAACTCATGAATATATACATATCTTACATGATAAAAATTGATGTAGGTAAGGCAAGAGAAATATCTAAAGATGGAAATGGTGATGTAACTTATCTGAAGCTAACATCAAAGGGGAGATGAATATCCTCAACGGTGTCATCCAAATCTGCAAGGTGGGATTCTACTTGAACAAAGATGTGATGCCTAGTAGATATGCATCCCAATATGGTGGATTTAGAATAAAAATAAAAATGTCTTGATGCAAAGAATCTTTAGAATTCATGGATGAGTCAGCACTAGATTTAGATGTAGTAACAAGTGATATGGGAGATGAGATCTCAATGCAAGCCATGTGACTACATTGTTTATCCCAAAATGATGGTGTCTCACAAGATGGATTAGTGAGACTGGATGATGTTTTTTCATGTACTAGAATTATATGATTAGATAAAGTAATACCATTCAATCAAGAAGAAGTTGCTTCATTTCAACACTTTGATGTTAAAGACATTTGATTTTTTATTTGATTGAAAATGGGATCTTAGACCTAGTGTACCTATATCATTAAGATCAATCATTTTTCAAAATTAACATTAGAAACCAAATGAACAAGGATGTGATATTGGATAAAAAATTAAAAGGAGAGCATATCTACCCTAGATCTAGTTATTTTATTACTTTTAAAATTGTTTGAATTTAATGTAGATTGACTGATTTAATATGAATATGCAACCTAATTTGAAAACATATTTTTTTGGTACAGAAAAAGATAAAATTATTGAAACAAAAAGAAAATATAAGGAAGGCATAATTTTTTGCAACTATGATATAAATATGACATAGAATAGGAGGAAAAGGGCATGGGATGCCTTATACTGGGAGTGATTTCTAGCTCTATAACTTCAAGATATGAAGCTTTTAGGTCCACACTCTACAATTTTGCTTTGCAATCTTCCATCTTTGGATATGAGCCTACAAAATCACAACAATGAGGGGAAATGGGGTGGTTATATAGGATTTTTCCTAGTTCAAGCCACTATTTTGGTATTTCTACCTCCATGAATAACCAATTGATTGATTGATAAAATGTGTGTTCTCTTAAGCTTAAGTGCATCTAAGGCTGTAATGAGATAAAATGCTAAAAATCCTACTCAAATGTGTTTGAAAAGGATTCCTAAATGAAATAAATGAGATCAACCCAAGAGAAAGTCAAATACAATTAGGAAAATCCAAAATACAACAATACCTTGCCTAGGGAAAAAACTAGATCAAATTGTAACACCCCTCTATTTGTTAGAGTAATTGGACATTTACGTTTAATTATGTAAAGTTCCCTTGTACCTCTTTTTCACTTAAGCTAACATTAGATGCATAATAATTAATTACTTTATTAATTATTATTGTGCAAGCCTAGGGTTTTCCTTTTTACTGTTTTCATCTATATATGGTTGAAAACTATCTTTTATATTAATTCATTTTACATTTTGGGTGAATACATTGCTCCACATTCTTGAGCATTTTCTTTGTTGCTTCTCTTTGCTTCTCCTTATAACAAGTTATTTGCTTGCAGAGGTCACTGGACTCCTGTGGTGTTGTATCTTCTCAACCCCAACACTATTTTGCTCTTATGTTTAGATTACAATGCTTTGATATTTTGATCGCTATTTATAGAGCGATGTGGACTATTTGTGGTGGTGTGATGTTATTTCCTTTGATGTTATTGTTGGACATGTCCTTGATTAGTATAATGATGGTTTGCTATAACATGGTTATTGCACATGAGTATTTTATTTATGTTGGAATGTCAGTTCGTGATAAGTGTATTGGTGAAGGGGACGAAATTGCATCACTCACTTGAGAGCGCCCTACGATTTAGTGACTTCCTCTTCACAATGTGTTTTATGATGTTGTTTATATACATGTGCTATTGATGCCTCATTTATAGTTTTGTAGGTACATGACATCGAATCCACTTGCCTTCACAGGTTTGAGCATGTCGACCCAACGATAAATTTGATTGGGAGATAGTAGCTAGGTTACTTGTGTCAAGTCTACACCCTAGCCTCAGTGTGTCATCAGGTTTAGTCAGTTGTGTTTGTTTAATTGTGTTTATTATTGATTTTATATTATCAAGGTAAAATTCTTTAAAAGAGGTTTAGTGAATTTCATTATTAAGAGTTGATTATTATATTATGCTTATTTAAATGTTGAGGTTTTAGAATTAATAAATTAGTTAATTTAATTTAATTAATAAAAGATAATCCTTGGATTATTTTAATTATTGATTAATTAAATAGTTTATATTTGGAAGGGAAATTTTTTAATTATAAAATATTTAATTTTGATTATTAGAAGATTTTATGCTAAGAGGATTGTTGAAGATATTTGGAAATTGCCAGCAAGTGTTACAAAAATTAAAGAATTTGTTGGGGAAATTAATTTTCAGGAGATAATCTTGGCTTTGGGTGAGGAAGTTGAAAGCTTCTTCACAGCAAGGCATGAGATATTTTACATGTTGGGAATTTGGGGAAAAAGGATTTTTCTTGCTGTGATCTGGAGAGTTTAGGGAAAAGAATTTGGTTGTAGAAATTGTTTGTAATTCTTGCATTTTTAGAGGATTGTTTGGAAATTTCTTGTTGTGTTGGGATTACTCTTGTGATCGGGAAATAAATTTTCTTGGAGGAATCCATTGTCATCTGGAACATTTTCTTGAAGTTGTGGAGGAGGCATTGCACCAGATTCAAATACTCAAGAAGCGTTGGTTTACAGGTTCTTTCCTCATTTTGATAAATTTTAATTGAATGGTTTTTAGACTACATCTTCTCTGTAGAAAAATATTGTCTAGTGTGAGGAAGATTGCATTGCTTAGGTAATTCCCTCTGTAATTTAATTTCTCTGTAAGAGGTTATTTATGTTGTAGTTAAATCATTTGTGGAAAAATCTTATTTAATTGTTGTCTCGTAATTTAGGGAAAATTAGAGAAACCAGAAAGAGATATTTAGTGATTTGAAAAGAAAACCCCTCTAGAAGAAATTGTAATTTTTTTGTAGGAAGAAGTTTCCTGTAAGTTGTATTTTCTTGAGAAAAATTTTCCTGTGTTTTTAAAATGGTAGAAATGTTATTGTTAATCTTCAAGATTTGTTTCCTGATGGTTGTTAAAAGTTATCCTCTATATAAGATTTGGGAGAATTTTTTATGTTTAATTTCCTCTATGAAATTTGGTTTTTTTGGTAGATTGTAAAAAAATTGCTATAGAAACTCTTTCTGGATTTTTTTTCCTAATTTTGGTATTTTGGTGTTTCAATTTATTTTAATAAATATATATATACATATATATATTGTAGAATATATATATACATATATAATATATATACTATTATTTTTAAAATGAAATTTAATAAAGTTTTTGGGTTGAATCACGTCATATGACGATTTGAAAAAAGGAGAAATCACAAATAATTGTAAGGTTTTATTGAAGTTTTATTTATATTAATATTGGGGAGAGGTCGAGGGAGGCGTTGCCCCCATCACCGCCCTCCCCACTCCTTTCATTTGAAGCCATGGGGAAAGGGAAGATGACTATGCTTGCAGTCGCCCCTCTCTCTCCACTATTATAACAAACAAACTTTGTTAGAAATTATGTTTGCCCTTGATAAATTCGTGGCTGGGAATATATGGAAGTTTTGTCACAGGATTTTATGAATCGATTTTTATTTATTAAGAAATTTGATTTTCGATAAAGTAATTTATTGGATATATAATATATATATATTGGTTATTTATAATTTAAGTATATATATGTATATATAATATATTTACCATTTTATATTCTTATAATATTTTGATATATATTTAATATATATATATATAGGGTATATACATAATTATGTAAATATATAATTGTGTATATATTTTATGTATATATATATTAATTATTTTAGTTTTATTTAAATGGGTGCATGTTTTATAATCAAGTAGAAGAAATTGATTGAGTTAACTTATAGTGAATTTTTATATTGCTTTTAAAAGTAATCGAGGAATTGGTTTACTATAAATTTAGTACTCCCCTTCTCTATATTTGAAGAGGCACTAAAATTATTTTAATTTATTTATTTTCTATTAGGTAAATTGTTTTTACTATGAATTCAATGTGAAAGGGAAATGGATTTAATATATCCAAATTAGATTATTTCCTTTGTAATTGCCTAATTTTCCTTTTATGTTATTTCCTATGTATTCTAGTTTGGGGAAGTTGGTTTTCAACTATTTAAGACTTCCAGTACTAAAAAGGAAATGGGGTTTGTGTTTTATTTTGAGTCAACCCAATATTTAAAATATTAGAATTAGATCATTTTTGTTTTAGAAATAGGAGCATGTATTTAATGCATGTTTAGATAATTTAAAAGAAATAATTTTGATGAGGGAATATGATTTTTGAATAGATGAAAACGGTAAATTGTTTTAAGTAAGAAGAATTGATTTTTGTATTGTTGGAAATAAAAATTGATTTAAGACAAACGATTTGGGAAAGTGTTTATTGAAATTCTTGTATTGAAGTTGGATTTAGTATATCCGAATGACAGATTTGTTCTAGTTTAAATTTCTTTAAGAATGTGATTTCTTCAGTAGTGTTTTGGGGTAATTGAATAGAAGTGTTTGTCAAGGTTTTGTAAGTCTTCCAATAGAGGTGTGTTAATGTTTGGGGGGTTTTATTTTATAGTCTTTCCTTTTTTGATTCCCTTGGGTAGGGCATTACCATTTTCAGTGAGTCACTCAGTTTCCACGAATGGGAATGGTTTACATCCTTTGTATGGAGTGGTTTTGGGTATTTGTTTCCTCCTTAGTTTGGAGCGGTTTTGTTCCATGTGTTCATAGTAGGAGAGTGAATCTCGATGGGGGCTGGGGTTTGGGAAGATCTGTCGAGTAACCCATGCACCTTTGTGGTGACATTCCTCCTAGGTCAATTGTATGTTAGTTTTGTAAAGTAAACGATTGTGTAAAACTGAAAGCAATGTGACCTTGTGACTGTTTGGTTCATGTGTTTGGTTGAGTCGGTATGAGTCACCTTGTGTCTAGAGGTAGTAATTTTGGCCATGTATACTTGTTACTATCCCCTAGCACGGGGGGTGGGCCTACAGGTACCACTTGGTTGGGAGGAACGTGCACCCTATGACATTGGGTCCCCCTTGATTTACAGATCATGATGGTGAGATTTCTAGTTGGAGAGTTCATGGTTTCCAATTATATTTCATGCTTTGTAATAATTTCAGTTGGTTTTATAATTATAACCCCTTAGTTGTATTCGAGGTGGTTAATTGTATTATGTTATCACATTGTATGTACTACCTCATTTAGGGAATTATAGATGTAATCTTATTTGTTAAGTTAATGTTATACGAATTCTTTTTGTATTTCTTAATGTTATGATCTAATGTACATGTATATAATGTATGAGCATTTAATTATTTAAGTAGTTAAAATGCTATGGTTAAAATTATAATGTATGTATGGGTATAACGTAACCTTAGTCTTGTAGCCTTAGAGGTTTTTGGCATTCGTAAGTGAACTTACATGTTTAGTATACTTTAAATAAAAAAAATTATGTGCTCAAGTAGTTAATTGCAACTTCCTCTAGGGTTACGTGGCGGGGCATTACACATGGTATCAAAGCCCCAGGTTCATACATTGGGTACTCTAGGTACATTTGAGTCCACTATGTTGTCCTTGTGAATTTGTCCTTGTGAATCTGTTAGTGGAATTTTTAAGTGATCACGCATTCATGGATTTTAAATTTAGCATGATGTACTCTCTGGAAAATAGTAGCATGAAAGAAAATTGATAAAACGTTATGGTTGGAAAGTAATGTTATGTATCCCATGGGTTATTGAATTCGATGTTCTTATGGGATTATGTATGTAGTTGTACTCCCTGTAAATGTAAAAAACTAGTAATTGTGTCTTCTTTGAGTGTTGTGAATACTCCATACTTGCTTTGTGTATCCATGTGATGGTGATACTTGGTATCCATCCATGAGGAAAAATTCAATGTTTGGTGTGGGATTAACCATAATATTATGTGTGTGTGCATGCTTGTTACCTGATTAAGGGCCAAACCATGTGTGGTTGAAACTAATATATAAGAGTAACAAAAATTTAGTTTCATAGATTCTTTTTCTTTTGGTTCTCTATCCCCTCAATCCGTGAAGGGATAGTAGCAGTCATAAATTTCCTTGGGTGGAGTGTGCAACATATGCATATTATGGCACAGAGCATCTCAGCTCAACCAATCCTGAGGAAACATACCCACTAATTTCCTTATGATGGATTAGGATACTTGATCCATATGTATTAACCTAATCCCCACATATTTGAGTACAACAACATAGGTTTGTTAGTATATGTTTGGGCATTCGTAGAGACATTGTTCCAGCATTATTGAGTTAACCTCATCTATATGAGAGGTGAAGCTCAATAGCCCCATATTGATATTATCATATTGCATTATGTATATATACCCTATCTGCACATGTTCCGACATGATGTAATAGATATGATGCCACATCCCATTGATGTTCTGACATAGTGTTGGTGATGATGTCGTGTTACATGATGCCATGTGTTGAGACACATGAAGGCACATTATGAGATTTTATTTGATACCCTACTTGTGTGATGAGCGTTATGGGGCCTAGAACACTTGTAGAGGGATCCTCATGGTTGCTTCGACCGTGATGGTTGGGTAGTATATGAGTAGATCCTAGCCATGTATACCTCTAGCTATAGTGAGTTCTTGTGTGTGCCTTCTCCATGAGGTATCAAGATGTGGGGTGTGTCCTATGCATGCCTACTTCTCCGGACCCACTGACAAACTGCCACGTGGCATACGACTAGTACGTCCCTTCTTCGGTTGGTGTATGACTAGGTAGAGTGACAACATGATAGTCATAAATACACTCTGGGTCATGTGGATGATGTGCTCACTCTACACCACATGAGGGCTATTACTTTAGTTGGAGGTTGTTTCCTCCTTCCTTGCTTGGTGGCGAGTATCTATTCACATAGTTTTGTACAATGCAATTTTAAAGATTTCTCTTTGGTTATTGATGATTTTTTTTCAATTGATTGTGAAGGTTGACACCTTGTTATATTTGATTGTGAAGGTTTAGCCACAACTTTTAACCTTATTTTTTTATAACCCTAGTGGTTATATGTTTGATTTAGTGTTGAAATTATGTGCATTTATTACCTTATTGTTGACATTGAATCTTTATTTGCTCTTATTTATGAACTTGGTGGCTAAGCTAGTTATTTTTGTTGTTTTCAATGTTGACAATGTGTCGTATTGTGATTCCTCTCCAAGGATGTATGAGGTGGACTTGGTGAGTGTATATGAGGAAGTAGACGTAGGGAACCTTGAGGATGGGGGTATGTGAGGTTGTTATGCAACTAGAACCCACTACTCACCTATGTGTGATGACTATCTCTTGGAGACTAATCACCTTATACAACAAGAGACAAGTCATTGTAATCTTGTTTGGATGGTCTCACCTTATGTGTGGCCTAACACCATCAAGCCACTAATTCTGATGCACGGATTATATGAGATGGACTTTGGCTCCTGGTTCATGGATTTTTGTATCATGGATTAGTATGTTGCCTTTTGGTGTCCAGATGGACCCATGTGTGGCCTTATGTTATGATATATAGTTATGTGTGTTGATGCATATGTGTATTATGTATGTTTAATCATGGGTATGGTGCTTTATTTATGAGATTCTATATGTTAATTTAAACTTTATTTTGTGACTCCTTTCTTGGGTTGTGTGTATAGGATATCTAGGAGAGGTGATTGTGGAGATGATCATTTGAACTCTTCTTTTCTAAGTCCCCACAAGAAGAATTATGTGGAGTGTCTGGGTCCTCATATATGTTCTTTTCTTGAGGGGTTTCTTACCAATCTAGGCCCTAGAAAGGAGTGTGGTATGCAACAATAACACTTTGAACCTAAGTGTAAGGTGTCACAACCTCAAACTAGTGGCAGTGGTTCTCAAACTAGAACAAACTAAAACTAGTGGTGTTGTAAGCACTACCATCTGAAGCGGTCAAAATAGAGTGCACAGGTTGCAACGGGTAGAGGTATAGGATGTTACAATTGCAGCTAGTAGGGACACTTAGGTAGATAGTGTCCTCAGAGGAACTCACCTAGATTCAGTCAAGTATCAGTAGTAACAGAACAAGCAAGGAATGATGCAGGAAGAACTCATGGAATGAGAGCAGTGGTTGATCATCGTCGGACAAAGAAACATGGTATAGATGTGGAAATTACTGGTAGTGGACAGGCAACTGATTTAGGAGCTCATGTAAATCCTATGGTACAGGAGGTCGAGGAAGTGCCTTCAGTGTTGTTTCCTCTGACTTGATACTTGATATGTTAGGGTGTGTGTTTTGAGTCTATGTTGATTGTTTGGATTGGCAGTGTATTTGGCTTAGAGGATTATCACTCTGGTTATCATTTGTTTTATGTTGGTGTATGGAGTGGTTCAGTTTTGGAACCATTGATTATGTTTGATTCTATGGAGTTTTTTCTAGGGGTATTTGCAAGCTTCGAGGACTAAGCCTAACCTTGGGGGGAGAATATAACACCCCTCTATTTTTCTCTTATGTTTAGATTACAATGTTTTGATATTTTGATTGCTATTTATAGAGCGATGTGGACTATTTGTGGTGGTGTGATGTTATTTTTGGACATGTCCTTGATTAGTATAATGATGGTTTGTTATAACATGGTTATTGCACATGAGTATTTTATTTATGTTGGAATTGTCATTTCGTGATAAGTGTATTGGTGAAGGGGATGAAATTGCATCACTCGCTTGCGAGCACCCTGCAATTCTGCAACTTCCTCTTCACGGTGTGTTTTATGATGTTGTTTATATACATGTACTATCGATGCCTCATTTACAGGTTTGCAGGTATATGGCATCAACTCCACCTGGCTTCACAGGTTTGAGCGTGTCAACCCAATAGTAAAGTTGATTGGGAGATAGTAGCTAGGTTACTTGTGTCAAGTCTACACCCTAGCCTTAGTGTGTCGTTGAGTTTAGTCAGTTGTGTTTGTTTAATTGTGTTTATTATTGCTTTATATTATCAAGGTAAAATGCTTTAAAAGAGGTTTAGTGAATTTCATTATTAAGAGTTGATTATTAGATTGTGCTTATTTTAAATGTTGAGGTTTTAGAATTAATAAATTAGTTAATTTAATTTAATTAATAAAAGATAATCCTTGGATTATTTTAATTATTGATTAATTAAATAGTTTATATTTGGAAGGGAAATTGTTTAATTATAAAATATTTAATTTTGATTATTAGAAGATTTTATGCTAAGAGGGTTGTTGAAGATATTTGGAAATTGCTAGCAAGTGTTAGAAAAATTAATAAATTTGTTGGGGAAATTAATTCCCAGGAGATAATCTTGGCTTTGGGTGAGGAAGTGGAAAGCTTCTTCATGGAAAGGCATGAGATATTTTGCATGTTGGGAATTTTGGGAAAAAAGATTTTTCTTGTTGTGTTATGGAGATTCTTGGGAAAAGAATTTGGTTGTAGAAATTGTTTGTAATTCTTGCATTTTTAGAGGATTATTTGGAAATTTCTTGTTGTGTTGGGATTACTTTTGTGATCGGTAAATCAATTTTCTTGGAGGAAGCCATTGTCATCTGGAACATTTTCTTGAAGTTGTGGAGGAGGCTTTGTACTAGATTCAAATACTCAAGAAGCATTGGTTTATAGGTTATTTCCTCATTTTGTTAAATTTTAATTGAATGGTTTTTAGACTACATCTTCTCTATAGAAAAATATTGTCTGGTGTGAGGAAGATTGCATTGCTTAGGTAATTTCATCTATAATTTAATTTCTCTATAAGAGGTTATTTCTTCTGTAGTTAAATCATTTGTGGAAAAACCTTAGTTAATGGTTGTTTGGTAATTTAGGGAAAATTAGTGAAACTAGAAAGAGATATTTAGTGATTTGAAAAGAAAACCCCTCTAGAAGAAATTGTAATTTTTTTGTAGGAAGAAGTTTCCTGTAAGTTGCATTTTCTTGAGAAAAAATTCCCTGTTTTTTTTAAATGATAGAAATTTTATTGTTAATCTTCAAGATTTGTTCCCTGATGGTTGTTAAAAGTTATCCTTTGTATTAGATTCGAGAAAATTTTATATGTTTAATTTCCTCTGTGAAATTTGGTTTTTCCTGCAGATTGCAAAAATTTTGCTGTAGAAACTCTTTCTGGAAAATGTTTTCCCAATTTTGGTATTTTAATTTATTTATATATATATATATATATATATATATATGTATGTATTGTAGAATATATATATACATACATATATATATAATATATATATATATACATACATATATATATATATATATATACTATTTTTTTTAAATGAAATTTTATAAAGTTTATGGGTTGAAACACGTCGTACAAAGATTTCAACAAAAGAGAAATCACAAATAATTGTAAGGTTTCATTGAAGTTTTATCTATATTAATATTGGGGGGAGGCCAACGGAGGCACTGCCCCATCGCCACCTCTATAAGGGGATAGTGTGTGGAGGCAGAGCCTCCACTGCTCTCCCCACTCCTTTCATTTGAAGTCATGGGGAAAGGGGAGACGGTTGTGCTTGCAGCCGCCCCTCTCTCTCCACTATTATAACAAGAAAATTTTGTTAGAAATTACGTCTGCCCTTGATAAATTTGTGTCTAGGAATATATGGAATTTTTGTCACAGGATTTTATGAATCAATTTTTATTTATTAAGAACTTTGATTTTCAATAAAGTAATTTATTGGATATATAATATATATTGGTTATTTATAATTTAAGTATATATATGTATATCATATATATATTAAATATATATTTACCATTTTATATTCTTATACTATTTTGATATATATTATTTTATTTGTAATATGTAATAGTTATGGAGTGAACGGGCGAGCTGGAGTGGGAGAAAGAAAATGCAGGAGGGGAGAAAAAATGATGGAGCGACTTGGTGATGGAAGAATAAACAAGGAAGAAGATCGAGGATGAGGCCCTCCATCAAAAACCAGATCACATGCCACAATGGGTATTCAAAAATGGTGAGTGGGTGGACAAATGCAACCCTCTCCACAACCAGACAAGAAATCCGAAAACTGAAACCTTCAATCAAAACAGAAACCAGATCGGAATCCAAAAACTGATAGTGCACCAAAGGAACAAGCAAGGGTAGTGCATGAATGAGCAAAGGCATGGATAGTTTCAGGAAAATTTCTATCAAGGAAAGCCATCAGACTACAATTGGTGCAAAAAAAGATAATGGCAACCTGACACGGTCCAGTACATCTTGGAAGGTCAAGATATCGGGAAACCCTAATTTGGTGAATAATGACAAACCAAAATATCAATTGGGGGAAGAAGTAGATCTCAGAAGAAGAATGAATCAAAGAGATCGTGACCTTTTCAATCAAAAATAAAATAGAAGGAACTATCAAAACAAAAAAAATGGAGGTTATGGGCTTTGTCCACGAGGGAGAAAACTCATCCAAATGCCATTGAAGATGATTGAACAAAGAGTAAATCGATTTATGGAGAAATCCATGTTCACCAAATGGACTGGTTAGGGATGCCCAAGCAAGGATATCAAAGTTTGGTGGAAAAACAAATTCAAAGATCGGGTAAGCATAAATCAACTACCAAATTCCTTTTCTTCTCATAGAATGTAGTGATCAAGATCTAAAGCTAGAAATAGTAGAAGGAAAACCCTTGTTCATGAATGGTCATAGATTTCACTACCTGAATTGGAGGGTTAATTTTGATCCCTAAAATTACAAAATAAACCAAATCCTCATCCGGATCAAGTTTGTAGATCTTCCCACAAAATTTTGGAATATAGATGTCATGCTACGCCTAGGTGATGGTCTAGGGGTGTGCTTAGGGGTGAATGAGGATTTCATAGATGGAATAGAAGGAGCTGAAGTAGGCATTCTGGTGGAAATAGATGAAGGGGTAGGGATATACAAAAATCTAGAAATTATGACAAAATATGGAAGTTGGCAACAAGAGATAGAAATATGGGAAGGAGTTGAACCTAGACAATGCTTCTTTAGAGATTCTTGTCTGGAAGGAACCTCAAATGGATGAAGTAAGGGTATTGCAAACAAGGAAAAGAGAAGTGAGACTCTAAACCCTTAGGAGTCAAGCTCCAAATCGACAAAATATTTATCTAGGGATGTCAACATTAGAACAGATCAACAAACCCCAGGAGAAAAACACCTGGAACCCCATGGCTTCGCCCCACCAGCTAAGGAAGCCCAGGATAGGGGAAACCTTTAGGGTAGAGGTAGAACTCAATGCTCTCATGGAAGGGGCTCAAGAACTTCAAAAATACATAAAGAATCAACTATGGAAACTAACCAAAGAACTAGGAAAGATAGGAGCAGAGTCCCAACCATTTGGGGGGGGAAGTGAAAAGGATGGAGCAAACTGCCACAGAGAAAAATGTTGTTGTTCTCCAAGAGGCTAAAGATGAAATTGCTCAATCAGAAGTGAGGAGAGTTACCTTTCCTCAGAGGGAGAAAATGAACCCTGGGAAGAAACAGAGGCAAGGGAATTGTTGGAAATAAGGCAACTGGAATACCCAGAGTCAAAGATAAATGCACCAAATATAAAGAAAAAATCCAACAGAGGTAGGAAGACAAACAAGGCCAAGCCGTTGATCATAGGCAATGCCTCGGGACAACAAAAACTGATAGTGGGGAAGGAGAACCTCCTTCCCAAAGAAGAATGAGGATCATATCATGGAATGTCAGGGGCATTAATGCCCCTAAGAAATGGTGCATGTTCAAGTGCCAAATTGACTAATCAAACGTAGACATCGTGCTCATTCAAGAATCAAAATGGAATAGGGAAGAAGGCTAGAGGAGATTAGGTACATGGATATAATGGAAAGTCCAATTCAAGGATGTGGTAGGAGCCTCAGGTGGTCTTGGAATCCTATGGAATCCCCGTTCAGTAGCAGGAGTTGTGGAGAAAGAAGGGGACAATTTTCAATTACTCAAGTTTAAGAACCTGAGAAAGAATACCTCATTCTTTAGTGTTAATGTTTATGGACCAATAGCCACAACAACAAAAAGATAAGTTTGGGAAAAAATAACAAGTGATTTGGAAACTAGGAGCAGGGAGTTGGGAATAATAGGTCGAGACTTCAATGATTTGAACAATGAAGAGAAGCATGGTGGGCTGGGAAGACTAACCACCATCCAGAGGGATTTTCAGGAGTTCATAGACAATAATCTCCTAAAAGAAGTGCAAACCAAAAATGGAATATTCACATGGTCCAATAGGCGGAAAGGATTTACCAACATAGCAGAAAGGTTAGATAGATTCCTCCTACATAGAGATTGGGGTGATATGGAAGCCACCCATGAAGCTCAAATTCTACCTTTTACAGGGTCAAATCATTTCCCTATTTCAGTTACCTTTGGTCAAGATAACCCACTCTTGGGGAGCCCCTTCAAATTTGAAAACATGTGGCTAAGAGATGAGAGCATGCCAAAAATAATTGAGCAATGGTGGAATGAAATCAGGTTTGGGGACAACTATAACCTTTTCAAAATAAGTAAGAAACTGGGTCACATCAAAACCAAGCTCAAAGAATGGAACAAACTACACTTCAAAAACATATTCCAGGTGAAGGAAAGAGTGGAATAGGAAATTAGAACTCTGAATGAATAGGTAATAGAGAATGGAATGGATGCAGAAGACTTTGAAAATGAAAAGTCTTTGAAGGAGGAATTGTCACAATTATTAAAAAAAAATGCTACTGGCATCAAAAATCAAGGGAAACATGGTTGAAAGAAGGAGATAGAAATACCAAATTCTTCCATAATTAGCAATTGTCAATAGAAACAAGAACAAAATTTCAGAAATCAAGAAGGCCAATGGTGAAGTGGCTCAATCTACTAAGTAGGTCAACAAGGAAGTGACCAATTTATTTGAGGAAATCCTAAACAAGGCAATAAGAGACAAACTGTTGAGTGCAATCCCCACAATCATCAATGAGGACTAAAACCTGCACCTATACCAAAAGATCCCTTGGAAGAAGTCATGAAGGCAGTCTTTTAGATGAACCCAAAAAAGGCCCCTGGCTCGAATGGTTTCTCTGTTGACTTCTTTCAAAAAAATTGGAATATTGTGGGAGAAGATCTCAGAGCAGTTGTAGAGGAATCAAGAAGAAAAATGACAATGTTGGGGACAATGAACCACACCTTTTTGGCCCTAATCCCCAAGATAAAAGACCCACAAAAAATGAGTGATTCTAGGCCAATTTCCCTATGCAACATAGTATACAAGGTGGTCACCAAGATAATAGACAACAGACTCAAAGAAGTTATGAACAAAGTAATATCAGAAAAAAAAAGCGGCTTTGCTCCAGGTAGGTCAATAGTGGAAGGAATAATCTCAACCCATGAAACCATCGATACTGCAAGAAAAACCAAAAAGGCTTGTATGATAATAAAACTAGATATACTCAAAGCATATGACATGGTTGACAAACAATTTCTTCTAGAAGTCCTCAAGAAATTTGGCTTTGGGGCTAATTGGATCAATTGGGTCAAAATTTACATCTCCACAAGATAATTCTCAGTATTAGTGAACAGGTCTACTCATGGTTTTTTCCCCTCCTCAAGAGGACTGAGGCAAGGTGAACCCCTCTCCCCATTCTTGTTTATAATCATGGCAGAAGTTCTGGGGAGAGGAATTCAAAGTTTGAGAAGGGGAGATAAATGGAAAGGAATCCAAGTAGCCATTGGATTGGAGCCTGTGACACACCTCCAATTTGCAGATGACACAATCCTAATGGGAGAATAAAGTAGAAGAGAGGCAAGGGTGATCAATTTTTTTTAAGATGATTACTGCAAGGCATTAAGGAAAAGTATCAACTGGGGAAAATAAATATTTTCTTTTTGAACACTCAACCAAGCATGCAAAAGGTCTTAGCTAGGAACTTGAATCTGAGAATAGCTTCACTACCATGGTGTTTCTTGGGGATGCCCCTATTTGCAAGGATCAATATAAAACATTCTACTGGGAAAACATAATGAACAACTGCAAGACCAGACTGGGGACTTAGAAAGGTAAGTGGTTGTCTTCAACAAGGAGATTACTGATGGTAAAGCAGTGGAAGAGGCCCTCACCCAGATCTTTAGTAAATTCCTCTGGTCCGAGATAGGAGATCAAAACAAGTTTCCCCTGATGGCTTGGGACAAGGTATGCAAGCCCTAGGATGTTGATGGGGCAGAACTCAAACAAATGCCAAACATGAATCAGGCCATGGGAGCCAAGGTGGTATGGGATATCCACACAAAAGGTGAACAAAAGTGGTTCAAAATCTTGAGGAGAAAATACCTAAACTCAGAAGACCCGACTAGAATACTTACCATGCCCAACCCTTTAAGAGGCTCAGTAATTTGGAATTTCATCCTACACAGCAGGGATATAATAGTTGAGCATGTGACTTGGGAAATCAGAAATGGTGAAAGTGCCTCCTTCTCTGGTGCGGGAAACCCCCTATAAGCAACACCCCCGGCCTAGAGATAATAAAGGAGGAAACCATAAGGATATGGGGGGTCAAAGTAGAAAATTATGGATGGAAGATTAATAATCAAGGATCCTTTAGCTGGTGCTGGAAAGAAATCCAAACCCTTAGTGCTCCCCAAGTTCAGAAAGACACACTATCAAAAATCCTCAAAGTTAGATTTTTCATCCCAACCAATGAACACGACATGATTCACTAGTGCATATCACCAACATACACTTGCAAAGTGAGGCTTGGCTACAAGATTAAGGAACTAGCATTGGCAAGACAAGACTGGCCATTCAAACTATTCTTGGGTAGAAAATGCCTCCCCAAGGCTGGGGTCTTTTCTTGGTTGGAAAACCAAGGAAGAATCCTCACAATGGATAGGCTAGCCACCTTTGGTATACAAGGCCCAGGCAGATGTATTCTATGCAAATCAAGTGAGGAATAAACAAACCACCTCCTTCTATAGTGCCTCATGTCCAATGAATGTTGGATTACAATAAGGAATAAACTAAACTTGCAATGGCCCATGCCAACAGATCTAACATCATGGTTCAAAATGTGGCCTCAAAAAAACAATAAATCATTTTTTGGAGGAATATGGCAAATTACCCCATCCATTGTGATATGGGAAATTTGGAAGGAAAGAAACAAAAGAAACTTCCAAGGAAAGGAGATAAATAAATATAGAATATGGGATAAAATTGAAAGGGTCATAGTAGAAGTGGTAAATGAGGATGCCCAAATCAACTCATCCAAGCAGAAAGCCTTCAAAAATTGGGATGATTGCCTAACCAAAAACTTAATGGCCTCAAATCGCCACTGATGTCTGGGAACGGGACAACCTATTCAAAAAAAATCAATAGAGTAGAGGTAACCTAGCAAGCTCCAGAACTAGGTTGGATCAAGGTAAATTTTGATGGGGTGGCTCATGGCAATCCAAGACCAGGAGGCATGGGTTGCTTCACAAAAGACTCTCAGGGAAATTGCATAGAAGAAAAATCCTTGCCTCTAGGCACTTGCACGAACAATGAAACCGAGTTCAGAGCAACGACATTAGGCCTACAATTGGGGATCAATTTGGGAGTGCGGAAAATACATCTGGAAGGGGATTCGATGATCACAATCAATGCAATCAGGTGTGGCACTACCCCAAACTGGAAGCTAAATCATTTGTTGTAGAGCATCAAGCAATTGGTGAACAAGTTTGAAGCCTTCAAAACTAGCCATGTCTATCGAGAAGGTAATGACAAGGCTGATGAGTTGGAAAAGTTGGCATCTAAACTCTCCACATAGACAACACCAACTGATGGTGCTGAAAATTATTTTCGGTGTTGTATTGCCCAAAACAAGGCAACTAAATCCCATGAGGATTAAAGGACAAAATTTGGGGTCTAATCGAATGTGACAAGGCCCATCATTAGAAGGCAAGATGCAAATAAACCGAACAAGTTCCAAGGCAAAGGGAAGATTGAGTGGATCTCAATTTACTTTGCATTAAACACATCGCGTACTTCTAGTGGAGCGATAGCAAGCTAACACACTCCAACTGCCACATTCATAAAAAATCAATCATGAAGGCTTATGACCACCATCATTAAGAAAGGTCGGCTTGGGTCATTTAATCACTATCTTTGCAGGATTAGTGTGAGCATGCATTTGTAGAAACTTGAGGAATTTGCTTGGTAACAAAAGTCGATGGAAAAGAGATGGAGACTTTACTAGCCCTAGACACCGACAAGAAACAACAAGCATTCTGAGAAGAAGTGACAGAAAAAAGGCTCAATGGGCTACTAGCCTCTTCCCACCCACTAGTACTTTGGGCAACCAAGAAGGTGGTAGGCCCTAAGTTCTTGAAAACTTATCATAGGTTCAGGACCAATGCAGAAATACCAACTATGTTTCCGGTGGTTCTCCTCCCCATGGGAGTGCCGAAGGAAATCACAAAGAAATTGACTCAGATAGTCTTCATCCACGCATGGTTGGGAGACATTGATGTGGCTCTGGGCAATGTGGACAAAAATAATCTCATCCCAATGCCCCAGAACTACAACATGTTGAGCATGCATGGAAGGGAGGTCATGAAGTTCCCTATGATCAGGACAATCGACCTAGAAGGGTTTGAAAAAATTGGGATGAGAGAGACCAGAGCATCACCTTTCTGCTTAGATCAACCAAGTTAACCACCAACCAACCTCATGGATGGGTTCTGCGATATGTAAAAAACGAAGGGCTCACAGAGGATTTAGGTTCAGGAGACGACATCAATTGGGACTTTGGCTTTGGTGAAGAATGGATACCAAATGACGACAGGGACCTAGAAGAAAAAGCGAAGGGGTCGGCTCATCAGAAATGCAGAGTTGACTACTTGGTGGTTGTAAATTACTTAGCATACATGAAGCGGATGGAATCAAAAGACTTTGAGGATGAGGACACCGAGGAAGAAGAAGAAGCTTTATCATGCTGAGGCCTCTTCTAGGTCTTAAAAAAAATTAACAAATCCAATTCGCTATAAGGGCTTAGGTTTATCAGTCAGTCTCGGGTCTAAAAAGTGTAATGCCTATGCAAATTTTTTTGGTTTTTTTGTATTTTGTTAAAGTACTGATCATTGGGCAAGGTTGATTAGTAGGAAGGTATTAGGAGTTTAATGGTAATGGCCATTTTGTTAGACAATGCCACCACTCAGTCACTCTCTGAAGTCCATTTCAATGTAAACTCCTCATTTTGAAAAGCAATATAGGGTGTTGCCCCTTAGCAGTGATTTATCTAGCAAAAAAAAACATTTTGATATATATTTAATATATATAGGGTATATACATAATTATGTAAATATATAATTGTGTATATATTTTATGTATATATATTTAAATATATATATATATAAATTATTTTAGTTTTATTTAAATGGGTGCATGTTTTATAATCAAGTAGAAGAAATTGATTGAGTTGACTTAGAGTGAATTTTTATATTGTTTTTAAAAGTAATCGAGGAATTGGTTTACTATAAATTTAGTACTTCCCTTCTGTGTATTTGAAGAGGCACTAAAATTATTTTTATTTATTTATTTTCTATTAGGGCAATTGTTTTTACTCTGAATTCAATGTGAAAGGGAAATGGATTTAATATATCCAAATTAGATTATTTCCTTTGTAATTGCCTTTTATGTTATTTCCTTTGTATTCTGGTTTGGGGAAGTCATTTTGCAACTGTTTAAGACTTCTAGTAGTAAAATGGAAATGGGGTTTGTGTTTTATTTTGAGTCAACCCAATATTTAAAATGTTTGAATTAGATAATTTTTGTTTCATAAATAGGAGCATGTATTTAATGCATGTTTAGATAATTTAAAAGAAATAATTTTGATGAGGGAATATGATTTCTAAATAGATGAAAATGGTAAATTGTTTTAAGTAAGAAGAATTGATTTTTTTATTGTTGGAAATGAGAATTGATTTAAGACAGATGATTTGGGAAAGTGTATTATTGAAATTCCTATATTGAAGTTTGATTTTGTAATGCCCCGCCACGTAACCCTAGAGGAAGTTGCAACTAACTACTTAAGCACATAATTTTTTTAATTAAAATTATAATTAACATACATGTTCACTTCCTATTGCCAACATCCCCTAAGGCTATGAGACTGAGAATACTCAAAACCCAAACATACAACTTAAAACATCCATAGCATTTACTTACATAAAGAATTGAGTACTCATACATTCCATACATAATAAATTACAACATCACATTAAGAATTACAATAAAATTCCAATTACATTAACTTAACAAAGAGGTTACATCTCCCATTCCTTGAATGAGGTAAATTATACAAATGTGATACATATACAAATATCCACCTCAAATTCAAATGAGGGGTAATAATAACATGAGCCAAACTGAAATAAATACAATGCTTGATTTAAATACAGGAAACCAAGAGCTCTCCTGTTGGAAATCTTGTCATCACAAACAAAAGACCAAAGGAGGACCCAACGATGTATGGTGTATGTTCCTCCCAACCAAGTTGTACCCGAAGTCCCACCCCCCATGCTAGGAGATAGTAACAAGATAACATGGCCAAACCTACAACCTCTAATCACAAGCTAACACATACTGACACAACCAATCACATGAACCATACAACCATAAGTACAACATTACAACACCAACACAGGTTACATTGCTTCCAGATATAAAATAAATCAAGTATGTTAAGAGAACCATACACATAACTATGTACCAATCATTGGCGTAGACAGAGTGTCATCACACAACTCGACATGGGATATCCAATGGCAATCTTCATAGGCCCCGACCCCCATTATGAGATCTCCTGGAAGCCTCAACTGATCCCCGACCCCCATACTCACTCATGCAGAATCAAATATCTCTCATAAAGACAAGATAGATGACCTTTGCCATTTCAGGCCTTCTCACTCATCCCAAGCCCAAATGAGCACTTGCATCTATGAGTGAGGCTAACTTATTTTTCTTAATATGAAATACTACCTAATCCCCTAAATACTTTAATTATGTTTTCACTTGATTAACAAATTTTGAAGGTTATCCAGTTCATCTCTTTAGGGCTTTGGCGCCTAGCGAAAGCCACTCTTCTACTTGAAAACACACAAAACCAACCAACCAAACCAATCAATAAGGGTACCATAGTGCACAAAAACTAGATAAGACAGCCAATCCAATCCTAGGAGGCAACATATAATGAAACCCACTCCAAAAACTGGAGGCAACAAACACAACAAAGCAACTCCTTACAAGGAGGCACAAATCACATAATCCACTCCTAATCCAAGGAGGCACAAATCCCCCATTCGTGGAAACCGGATAAATCATTGACATGAATCCATGCACTACCCAAGGGAAATACAAACGGTTGACATCACAATATGATAACCCCCATTATATAAAGAACCTCTGGAAGACTTACAACTCACTGACTAACACTTATCTCATTTCCCCAAACAAGAACACAAAGGAAATAATCACGGAAGGCAATTGTAAGGAAATAAACCAATTTTGGATATACTAAATCCATTTCCCTTTCATATTGTATTCAAAGTAAAAATAACAATTTCCCTATTAAAATAATTGATAGAAATAATTAATTGTCTTTCCAATTACAGAGAAGGGGAAATACTAATTTTAATAAATAAATAAAATCCCTTGATTACTTTTAAAAGCAACATAAATTCACTACAAGTAAATTCCTTTAATTTCCCAACTAAAACATATACACATGCAACTATTGTTAAAATATCTATTTATTTAAAAAAAAACTATTTTAAAATACACTATTTAAATATATATATTTAATATATATACACACATAAAAATATAGATACATAATTATATTTTAAATTATATAATTATGTATATACACTTATAATGTATATACATTAAATATATAATTAATATTTTACAAAAATAACAATTAAATATACAAAAACATATATAATATATATATATATATATACATATATATAATATAGCATATATATATACATAATATGTAAGACCCCTCCGTTTTGCTTTATTGACCGAACAGTGTTCTGTTGGTTATGCCTTATTTTCTGTTAAGTGCTTTGACTAAGAACTCAATTGTTATTTGCTCACTATCTGTAAGCGATGTGAATGTGATATTTTGTTGTGATGGTATTTGATCTTGATGTTATCATTGTGGCATGCTTTGGATCAAACATTATGAACATTTGAATTAATGATGTTTTATGCTTTGATCGTATTAATGATGTTAGATTCGTTAGTTAGTAATATTGTATTGGTGAAGGGGACGGATCGCATCACTCGCTTGCGAGCACCCTGCGATTCTGAGATTTCCTCTTCACGGTGTGTATTTTATGTTGTTCATATTATATGTTGTTGTTTACTTGATTTTCAGGTTGACAGGTGCAGGACATCGACTTCACCTGGTTTCACAGGTTGGAGCATGTTCAATGCCCAATGGTATTCGATTGGGAGATAGTAGCTAGGTTTTCCATGCCAAGTCGTCACCCTAGTCCTAGTATGTCGTCAGGTGTCTGTTGGGTTGTGTTGCTTTGAATATTGTTCCCTCTCTTCGTTATTTAATTTCAAGTTAGAAAAAGGGTAATTAAATTGCTTTATGTATTTAAAAGGTTGATCTAATTAATCTGGTTATAATATGGAAAATGTTATTTAAAGTTATTAATTAATTTAATTTAATTAATAAAATAATTTAATCTTGGATTAGATTTATTTTATTGAATTAATTTGAATTAAGCAATTCATTTTGGAAATTATTGGATATTTGTTGAAATTGAAAAAAATAAGAAAAATGATTTAAAAGTCAAATTAGAAAGTTTGAATTCAAAAATTGAAGAAATTGAGATATTTTGCATTTTCTATTTTGGAGAATTTATGGGGGTGGTTGTAGGAATTTTAGGGTTTTATCCTTATGTTTGAAATTTTGCTTTTCAATTTGGATCATGAAAATTTTGGAAAAAAGTTTGAAATGGAAAGAGGAAGAACTGTTGGATTTGGTGGGTTTTGGTTTTAAGTTGTGAAAATTTGTGGAGTTGAAGTGGGAAGCAAGGTTGGGAACTAAGCACCATTTTGGATCTTTTCAACTCAAGGAAAAAACCAGGATAACCCATAGTGGGGGCCGGAGCCTAGGAAGAATCCCAGAGGATAACCCATGACGAATTGTGTGATGACACTCTGTCTAGGACAAAAACTGGTATTTGATTTGGTGGGTATGGTTTCCTTAACATACCTGATGTGACCATAGTTGGTATTCAATTATTTTTTGTATGGTTCTTTTAACATACTTGATCTGCTTTATTTCTGGAAGCAATGTGACCATGTGGATTTGCACTTGTGTTGTACTTATGTTGTACCCGAGTTGTATGTGTGTTGTACTTGTGTGTACTTGTGAGGTACATGTGATTGGTTGTTTCAGGTTGGTTCAGTTTGGTGTTAGCCTATGTCTAGAGGTAGATGGTCTTGGCTAGGATTCCTTGTTACTATCTCCTAGCATGGGGGGTGGGCCTTTGAGTTCCACTTGGTTGGGTGGCATGCACCTAAATCCGTTGGGTTTTTTCTTCATGTTCTCGTGGACGAGACTTCCAGTTGGAGAGCTCATTGGATTTAGTTTCAGTTCTTGCTTTATTTCATTTCAGTTGATCTTGTATTATTTTACCCCTCATTTGATATCGAGGTGGAAGTTGTATCTATAACCTGATTTATTGGACTTGCCTCATTCAAGGAATGAGAGTTGTAATTGTAATATTTAATTATGGTTAAATGAAATTGGAAGTTATCTAGTATGCTCTGATGTTTTGATCTCGTATGGGATGTATGCGTTATTAATTTCTTGAGTTGATAAATGTTATGGATTCATTTATGTTGTTGTGGGTTAATAAGTAATCTCAGTCTCATAACCTTAGGGGATGTTTGCATTGGGAAGCGAACTTGTATATTAATTGTACTTAAACAAAAAAAAATTAGCCTGTTTAAGTAGTTGTTTGCAACATCCTCTAGGGTTGTGTGTCAGGGCATTACATAATATATATCACAATTATTAAATAGCATAAATTCCCAACGCCAAGTTTCATAGCCAAAAGTCAAATTTATATGGAATGAATGTTACCCGTATTTGAAGGGAAAGGGCAAAATATCTATTGGGGTCGACTGTGTATTACACAACCGTACCCATCCTTGTGTGTGTGGTGCAACCACATGGAGAATGGAAGAGGGCTATGTAGGCCTTCCTCCACAACCGTCCACTTATGGGGGCAGTGGTGGAGGCAGCGCTTCCCATGCCTCCCCCAAACCATTACATAAATAAACTCCAACATAAAAGATATAAACCTACGATTTATTCCTTGGATTACCTTCACCATAGGGATGACTATCAACAATTTTAACACAATATTAAATATTTCACACAAATAAAAAAAATATTATATATATGCAAACCTATATATACATATATATGTATATATAAAATATATAAAAAGGAATTTCAACATAATAATTTAGTTGGGGAAATTTTCCCAAAAACACCATCTACAGGCAAAATTATACAAATTTCCTGAAAACCCCCAATTTTACAAAAGATTTCTAAAAACCCAAATTTCACATGAATTTTCTATTGTTTTAAAAAACCAGTTTCCCTATAGAGGTTTTCAATAAATTTCTACATCTTATAATGTTTTCCTCTAGGTTTTTCCACGAAAAAACTACAAACACAGAAGCCTTACAATTTTTCCCAAAACAAATAAAAGCTTCTACTATAAATATAGATTCTTCTTACACAACAATATTTCTTGCATCAATCTATTTCAATTTAAAACTTAAACAAAGACAGGAAATAAAGAAGAGAACCTGTATCCAACAAAGCTTCAAGAGTAAATAGAATTTCTGGTGTCAAGCCTCCTCTAAAGATTCCATGACTTCTTCCAAGCAACCAAATTTCTCGAACACAATATTGACTCCAACACCACAATAATCTATTCCAAACAAATCTAAGAATGCAAAATTTTCAACAATTTCCTACAATCCAAAATCCCTTTCAAATTTTTCCACAACAAGCAAATTCTCTTCCCAAATTTTTTTAACATCCCCAAAAATATCTTGTACTTTGTCGTGAAGAATCTTTCTACTTCCTCACCCAAAGCCAAGATTCACTCCCCGAGAATTAATTTTCCCAACAACCCAATTAATTCACTAAAATTTGCTCACAAATCAAAAATACCTTTTAACAACCCACAAATATTGAACTCAAAGTAATTTTAATAGTTTCAAATCCCAATTTAATTTCAAAATAAATTTAATTCTATTAATCTATTTTCTTAATAAATAATTTAATCAATTAATTTAATTACTTAATAAATAAATTTAACCTCAAAGATTAAATTGCTTTACTAAATAAATTAATTTTAATTAATTAAATTAAATAGAAAGCTTCCATCAATATTATCTAAAATTAATTAAATAAATACTAAAATCATTTAATGCATAGTTTAACATTTATTTCCATAAAATAAACCTTGCAGAATTAAATAGCAATAAATCATTTAATGCATAATTTAACATTTATTTCCATATAATAAACCTTGCAGAATTAAATAGCAATAAACAAGGCAAACGAAGACACACCGAACAAAAACTGACGACACATTGTGGCTAGGGTGTAGACTTGACACATGTTACCTAGTTACTATCTCCCAATCAACATATCGTTGGGTCGACACGCTAAAACCTATGAAGCCAAGTGGAGTTGATGTCATGTACTTTCAAACCTGTAAATGAGATATCAAAGTACATGTATATAAACAACATAGAATACACACCGTGAACAGGAAATCACAAAATCACAGGGTGCTCATAAGCGAGTGATACGATCCTGTCCTCTCCACCAATATACTTATCACGAACTAATAGTTCCATCATAATCAAATATCTCATATGCAATAAACATGTTATAACAACTAACAATATTACACCAATTAAAGCATGACAATAAAGAATCAAAGAGATACATCACACAACCACAAATAGTCTATGTCACTTTATAAATAGCTATCAAATAACACACACATGATAAGGTATCTCAAAGTATCAAAGTAGCTGAAAAATTAAAACAAAGCAAAGAACACTATCTGAGCAAGAAGCCAAAACAGAGGGGTATTACATCCTCCCCCCCTAGGGTCAGGGGTACTCCTGGAAGCCTGCAAACAAGTAGGGATATTACTTCCTCATACAAATTGCATCCAAATCAAAACTTCGACCCTTGAGGACAAGTATCCTGCACTACACGTCCAACTCTAGAAGTGTTCCGATGTGGACGATTCCTTGCAAGGTGGCCATGTTGGCCGCAAGAGTAACACCCTATGTTACGACCAAACCCTCTATATCCTAATGGTGCACTAGACTGTTGCATACTACTCCAGTCAGCCACAGACTACAAACTCTGGGCTAGTTGCACTTGACGATTATGCTCATTGCCCCACCCACTCCAGTTCCTCCTAGGGGAAGAACCACCACCATCCTAATGCAACTAAGAGTCCTTACGTTTCCCAAGTGCAATTTGTTGCTGCCCATTCTGAGTAGGCCCCTGCTAAGTCATCGGTGATCCAACTCACTGAGTTTGAACCACTCATGCACTAGTCCCAACTACTGAACCACTGCCAATTTGTATACCAGTGTGGCCTCTTAGTGTCATGGCTAAGTTTTCTACCAACAATTCCATCTTGCTCAAGGCGTGAAACTCATTGCCTTAGTGCTAACGCTAGTGGTCAGATAAGAAACAGGCTCTGAACCGCTCTAAAAATGTATCCCAAGACACCAAATTAATATCTCTGTGGAGCTTCTTCTCCTCCAACCTCCACCATGTGTTCACGAATCCCCGCAAATGCAAAATAATGTATCATGCTTTGGTATTACTACCATATGGGTGCATATCAAAGCACCGGTTGAGGTCAATGAGCCAAGTCTTAGCCTCTAATCCACTGCCTAATCCATCAAATAAAGGTGGGCGTGCCCTAAGAAAATCCATCATATGCGTAGATGTTATTGCCTCTGTTTGAACCGTAACTTTCCTCACTTCAAGATTATCCTGTACACATGTCTATCTCTGTCCAAGGAGTGCTAGTGCCTCCTCAAATTCTCTGTGCGTGACCTCGATCCCTGGAGGATCCTGTTGTCGATCACCGCCCCCTGGGGCACTCTGCAATGTTTGTTGCTCCTCCTACTTTGGAATATGTGGAACATGAGGAGGAGAGTCATGTTGACTCCCTTCACGACTACCTACATGGCCTCGACCTCGCCCTCTACCTCTTCTGCGTCTAGGAGGCATATTCCTACACAAACACATAAAGGTATTAGACAAGGTAACACTTGAAAACTTACACAACTAAAGCTTAATTGGTACATCATAATCCTAGAGCACCCAATGTTTAAACCCAAGCTTTGATACCATGTGTAATGCCCTGCCACATAACCCTAGAGGAAGTTGCAACTAACTACTTAAGCGCACAATTTTTTTATTATTATAAGTATAATTAACATACATTTTCACTTCCTATTGCCAACATCCCCTAAGGCCACGAGACTGAGAATACTTAAACCCCAAACATACAACTTAAAACATCCATAGCATTTACTTACATAAAGAATTGAGTACTCATACATTCCATACATAATAAATTACATCACATTAAGAATTACAATAAAATTCCAATTACATTAACTTAACAAAGAGGTTACATCTCTTATTCCTTGAATGAGGTAAATTATACAAATGTGATACATATACAAATATCCACCTCGAATAGAAATGAGGGGTAATAATAACATGAGCCAAACTAAAATAAATACAATGCTTGATTTAAATATTGGAAACCACGAGCTCTCCCATTGGAAATCTCAAAAAATGACCCGAATTGGCCACTTCTTTCTCATCCACTCTCAATCAGAAGGAAAGGAGGATAGCAGCATAGGGAACATCGTAGGTCCATGTGTTCGACAAAGAAAGATTTCATTATCTGAAAAAAAGTTGTATACAAACAACAAACTCCCACTTGCTCGACAAGGAAAGATCCTATTTATCCTTCAATTATTTGGTATTACATGTCCATTATTTCAATATTTGTCTCAAATCATATGAGACACACCAGCTGAAGCTTAGCAACATATTATTTCATCTCACTTATGTTCTATGGAGTATCCTACCCAAATATGTGTGGAACAAAGGGCTCTATTTCCTTCCACTATTAAAACATGAGAAACATTATAATTTCAATCTATCATAAAGTATACTTGTTGAATTATATGTAGAGTTGTATCATTTCAAAGATTGTGGTAATTTTTAAGACAATATAATATTAGACAAATCTATAAAGTAGTTTGTAGTATGAGACACATTATATTGGGTTAGCTTCAGATTTAATGTATTAATGTATCTATTGATAAATAGTATTCATGAACAAAGTTAAAATGATATTCTAATGAAATCTATAATGTAGACATATCAAATGTGTGATGTTGGAAAAAATAAGTTTTTTTTTTCAAGCACATACAATATTTAGGCACAAAGCTAAATTTCATTACTATTGCACTAGCATTCTCTAAATTTATAAAAATGATTAGTACAACCTAAACAAACACTATAGTATACTTTCCTCTTACACTTTTTATTTCGAAGAAATAATCTTTCACTTGCTCCTATAGATTGCTATTATTTGTTCAAATTCGATCGGTCCGGATTTTGCAAGACCTTGAAAACAATATTTAGTATTTTATCCTATTGATTTTGTATCAAAAAATTCAATCTAATTGAAGTAATATCAATTTGATTTGTTGATATTATTTCAATTGCTCATTCAATAAACATTACAATATCTATGCCTTGAAGAGGACTCAAACCTCCACGATGTTTAGCACGACATTTTGAGTGCTGTGTGTCTATCATTTCACCATCAAGGCATCCAAGAAGCTAATTCTATTTCATGGAGAAAATATTTCACAATACAATAGTATAATCACATATCATTATATAGTCCAATAGTGGAAGAGAAAGTGGATCAAAAGGATAGAATATATCTATATTATTCATATCAATTTATATCTTATAGATATAAGACATATCAATACATTTTTATTATCAAACAATTGGCATTAATTGATCTAATAGATGTATGATGAAACATTTTTTCTTTTTCAATTCAATAGAAGACGGTTACCCAAATCATAATATGTTAAAAACATGATTTCCTATGAAGTCCCTATTGTATCATATATAAATATAGTTTAATTCTATTTATTTAACTATAATAAAGGTGGATATAGACATTTGTATACCATGTTAGAAATTGGGATCTTAGGTTCCTAATCATCAAATATAAAATACAAAGATAAATGAAATAACAATTACAAGATGGACATGTTTAACACATTAAACAATATGCAAACGGGGAAAACCTTCTAAGTAAAATACCCCATAAATCATCATTTTAATAACTAAAACACTTACAAATTTATCTATATAAATGTAAAAAAAACTTAGGGATAACATTTCTCATCACTTCCACATAGACAATAATTATTTCTGTGTATAGTGATAAAATTATTTATTAATCACCATTTTTTTCATATCCTCAATGAGAGAGAACCTCCTTAAATATAGAAGTGAGTGGAAAATGTAATAGTTTATTTGATTATTAATTATTTAAATGGTTTATACTTTATAAAGCATATAGTATGCATAAAATTTTATAACTTTATATTAGAACAATATAAATGTTATATGGACCTCTAATAACATTATGTTCTACATTTTTGTACCAAAATAACTTTATATCAAACTAGAGAGGAATTGTGTGTTCAAAAGAATCGTCATTATAATCTTTGAGTTCATAATATAGTAACATTTTTTAAATATTTTCAATAATATAGTCAACGTTTTCTTTTCAACACCTTTCAACCTTCTACCAATGTAAACTAGCCTTGAGGACTTTGATCCATTGCTTACAAAGAGTGTTGAAGACTACCTTGTAAGAAACTCAGGATAGTTTTACTTGAGACATTTCTAATACATTCAAGAAATCTAATTTTTATCCAATGGACTAGAAGATTATAAATAAATAAATTTTGAACTATATGTATCTCATATGAAACTTATGTGAATAAAATTCTATTTGAAATGAACTCAAAATCCACATAATGGACAATGGTCTCAATAAACATGGAATCATTCCTAAATAAAATAGTTTCATCCTTAGATATTTTATGGCGCAATAATGGAAACTTAGTATCTTCAAACTCATCAACCAAAATATCTTCATCCATAGTTTGTAAAGGGAAATAATAACTCCATATAGAAAGCTATCATCAGATGGTTTTAGGCATCAACTTTATATAAAAACCAACAAATATAAAATGCCAATAAAGCTTTATTTATATATTTCGTTAAAGCTCGATCTGTACTACTAAACTTTTTGTGGGCCATTTTGTTGGTAGGTAATGAATTAATTGAATAAAAAGTTTTGGTCGGCCACATGAAATTGTTTGTTATAAAAACACATCCCTGTAGCTATTGAAAGTACAAATTCAGCTTCAGAAAGGAGATCATGGCTTCTGATCTTCCAGTCGTTGATCTTTCTCTCCTTCCCTCCACATTTGCAGAGAAAGAAGATCTCTCTCTGGAAGGAAATGATGAGTTGAAGAAACTGAGAGAGGCTTGTCAGGAGTTGAGACAGCTCTGATAGAATGTGTTTCCAGAGATATGTTTTCCCTGCCAGAGGAGGTGAAGAAGAGAGCCATTTATCCCATACCTATTACAGGTTATTACCTACCCAGTGTAGGAGCTGATGGAAAAGATTCAATGCCTGAGAGCATGCATTTCCCTGGTGACAGTGTTCTACCCAACTCAGTTAACCAGATCTCCACCAAGCTATGGCCTCATGGAAACTAACAGTTCCAGTATGCTAATTTTCATTGACCATCTTTCAATGCTAGCTATCTTGTGATCAAGGATGGAATAGTATTCAATATAAAGAGCTTGCAATGAAATAAGTTTGTATGTTTTATTATTATTGTAATATATATTGTTTTTAATACGTCGTTATTGATTATTATTATTATTATATGCACAGAGAGTGCGTGCACATATAACTCCCACATGATGCGTCTTGGCCAGAGGATCATAAAGCTCATTATACTTAGTTTGGGATTGGATGTGTCCAAGTACACTATAAATCTGATCTTTTTACAAGTTTCCTATAAGGATACTTATTTATGAATTACTATCCCAATACAAAGGATAACGAAGAGCCTCAAAATGCACACAAGACCTCTATAGGTCATAGAGATCTTGGATTCCTTACAATTTTATATCAGGATGATGTTGGGGTCTTTTTTATGAATTACTATCCCAATACAAAGGATAACAAAAAGCTTCAAAATGCTCACAAGATCTCTCATAGAGATCTTGGATTCCTTACAATTTTATATCAGGATGATGTTGGTGGCCTTCAAATTCGAAGGTCATAGAGATCTTGGATTCCTTACAATTTTATATCAGGATGATGTTGGGGTCTTCTTTATGAATTACTATCCCAAAACAAAGGATAAAAAAGAGCCTCAAAATACTCACAAGACCTCTATAGGTCATAGAGATCTTGGATTCCTTACAATTTTATATCAGGATGATGTTGGGGGTCTTCAAATTCGAAGAAAAGAAGGCAAATGGATTGATGTTAAACCTTTGAAGAGATCACTTGTTGTTAACCTTGGAGATTGTTTACAGGTTAAAAAGAACAATGAACCATCTTAATCAAATTTTATTATTATTTATAACCATGTGTACCTTTCCATGGCTTGTTTACGAGTGGGTCATTCCTTGCTTTATGTATCTAGAGAAATTTTCTTTCTATAGTGTTTTCTTGAGACTTCATAATGTAATCCTAGTACTAGTACTAGGACTTGCTTTCTATAGTGTTTTCTTGAGACTTCATAATCTTATTAGTACTAGTACTATGACTTGCAGCTGGAGGAGCTGCAAGGAATACGCCGATAGCCAATAGTATGATATAATTATCTGAACATTATTGACTAATTAATTACAATTTTTCAGGCCGATAATATGATATAATTACCTGAACATTATTGACTAATTAATTACAATTTTTTATGAATTTTTTGAAAAATGCAAAAACTAACATTGCCATGAAATACAAGAAATGCTAGTTGCCATGAAAACATAATCCAGGCCACAGCTCAACTCGTGACTATCAATCCCATAGAAAATTAGATTGCAATTATAAAATTTGATGCACATGACTATTGACACACTTTACATTTGACAAAAACGGGATTTCATTTACAAATTAGATGTGCCCGACTATTGTTAGTTTACAATATCTTCATAAGTCTTTTATGTCATTGGTTAGTCAAAAGAAATGAAACATACATAACATTTGGAACAAACTATTTTGCCACTAAATAATTGGTTTGCAATAAAAGTACTAGCATAAAATGCAGGCTTCTCATAATGATTTTCTTTGGTCAGCTGCACGGAGTCTCCATGCAACATTATTAGTGTTTATTAATCAATCTCCTTATGTAGTCTGTAGAAATTAACAAGTACCTAAAGCCCTTTCTCTATTTTTAGGCAAGGAATTACATTGAAACAAATATTCAGTAATATACTGGACAGTGGAAAGCATTGCTATAGAAGAAATGTTGCATATTTCACCTTTCTTTTATTTGGGTATTAGTAAAAATGCATAAACTCTGCTGCTCTACTGCAAGCTCTCTGCAATATTAGAAGTTTTTGAAAAATGATCTGAAAAAAAATTCAAGAACATTTAACAACACAAGCACAATATTAGAACTTTTAATACTTTTTATAGAATTAAAAAATTAAAGATGTTGTCATTATACCTTATAGGTTTTATAAATGATTCAACAAGAGCCAAACAAAACAGTAGCAGCACAACACAAATGCGTAATTATTTTCTACAGATTCTTTTTTTTA
>CM021105.1:419060176-419072123 GCA_007115665.2 Sequoiadendron giganteum
TTTACAAATTCATTTCCCTTAAGATTTTACATTCCCTAAGCTATGAGCTATGCTGCAAGGTTCAGACCTGCAAGCTTTGAATTCAAGATAAAGCAATACAAGTTTTAAGAAACCTTCATATGGCTGTGAAAAACACAACAAATTTTATAGAATAGAAACAATTTTTTAGATTATGGGAATTAAAAGAAGTAACCTTGATAATCATGTCAGGATACTTTTTTGCAAGGTACGATTGCAGTAAGATGTACATTCAAGTTGCCACTAAGGTGAATGATCAAGTAAACAAGGCTTGTTAGAAAAATGAGCAAAGCCAACATCCTTAGCACCTTGGTCAAACTAAAGAAATTTTTGAAAATTTGAGAGTACTCATTTACCTACGAATTGTCTTGGAAATTTGAGACACAAAATTGCTGCTATAAAAAGAGCATTCAGTGTATCTTGTCAAGTAGAAAGATGCCCGAAATTCTTACAACTCTTAGATTGAGAGACTATAAAATCTAAACCATAAACGAGGAGGTACAAATTATTTACAAGGGAATAACATGATGTAGAATCTAGTTCGACATCTAAGCATTTAGAAATGAATAAACAGGTATATGAAGAGCAATTCCATAGTGTTAAATGTAGCACTGCATGTAGATGCTATATCCTCTATCCTCTATGTTGTAGTTACAATAGAAGTCTGGCTTGGTGGGAGGAGACAAAAATTAAAGTAGATAATGGAATCAATCTTTACCAACGTGTGGTAAAATTGCTATTAATTAGATTTGATTGGTCTTTTTTAAAAGTTCAACGTGTGTTTTGTAAGTTTTATTGAGACAATTATGCTTTTTCTAGGCTTAAGCCTTTATTAAAAGCATATAAACAGGTAATTTGGGCTTCACCATTTTAAATTTTAATAATAAAATTATATTTAAACAACAATTTAAAACGGCCAATAAAACTAAAGTGCGATTAAAAACCAACCCAATGAAAACATAATCCAGGCCACAGCTCAACTCCTGACAATCAATCCCATAGAAAATTAGATTGCAATTACAAAATTTGATGCACATGACTATTGACACAGTATACATTTGGCAATCATTTCAACAGAAATCTGGAATTCATTTACAAAGTAGATGTGCCCGACTATTGTTAGTTTACAATATCTTCATAAGTCTTTTATGTCATTGGTCACTCAAAAGAAATGAAACATACAGAACATTTGGAACAAACTATTTTGCCACTAAATAATTGGTTTGCAATAAAAGTACTATCATAAACATCCACGTGTTTAATTATACACATCTCTGTATTTTTCAGACTTTTAACCCATCAATAACAAACCTAAACTTTGAAATACATAACATCACTAATAACTGGCCAAATTTTGGCTTTGACTGTTGAATAGGATGACATTAAGAATATAGCCCAATATCTTAGATTATTTTACAACTAAATTTCTTTCTTTTACTTTCTTGACTGGGGTTGATCTGTTTAACACTTTCAGCATCTCTGATAATATTTAGCCCACCCACATGTGACTTCACACTCACAGACAGAACCAAACAATCAAGCTACTTCCGGTAGGTCCCAGTGAGAGTATCAGTCCAAAGATGCTTTGATTAGACTGCTGCAGCAGGGAAGCTTTGATTAGACTGCAACTACCAGCACGCTCAAACCAAAGCCCTATCCTACAGGGGGCGCCACTGGGGGAACTAGTTAGGAGGGGAATTCCACAGGAGACATAAGACACGCTATCAATGAAGTCCAGCCAAACTACATAAACTCCCATTTACTTGATTCTTTGTATAGAATCAGCCACCAAACTGGATAATTTTATAACCGAACTTCATAGATGAGGATTTAACAAACCAACTGCTGCAGAAGACAGGTAAAAGATTGGTTTGAAAGGGTAAACTTTGGATCTGTTGAACCTTCCAAACATTCCTCAAAGAATTCAGGTATTCTTTTCTAACAATGTATATTACCTTGATAATGGAAAAACATTTCCCTAACAGTGCTGGCATAGGCAGCTTGATATATGAATATATTTTGAGCATATATGGATGTCCATTAAATTAAAATTTTCAAACATACAACAGTTTCAAATGTCAAAACATTCAACAACTTCAAATTTTTTTAAAAACCCTAAACCCTAACCAACAAAAAATTTGCTCACAACCTTACTCGCTCGTGAAGTTCCAAACCCTACATATTTTATAGACATAGTTGCATAGCCATCGAGTGAGCATTCGACCGCCAAGACCGTGGGAAGACCCGCAATCCAAAAAAATGTGAGAACAATGAATGGGAGCCATGGCAACAAAAAAACCAACTTTAAAAACCTTACCTGGTCGTCAGTTTCCCTTCCATTATTGCAGAACCCACATCTCTCCTGGTGATCGACACGATTGTTGAAGATTTGACGTCTCCCCTAACGATAGACACGTCGAAAACTTCCAGCCACATTGTGGCAGCGAGCTATGGAACGGCTTCAGCGGCAGAAACAGGCGAGCAAATTACATTTTACAAGTGAAACTTCTTGATAAAATATTGGTTGCAACTTAAATAAAATGTGCTGACAGGCTTGACAGAGGAAGTCCGATATGAGTGGGAAGATCGATTTCAGGTAACCGGAAACAACTAAACTACTTCACAGTTTAACAGCAACTCGAGAGTTGTTTGGCGACGTGAGACAACATTCTGGAGGAAAGCTCACACTAAATATAGCCTATGGGCAGTATTAATAACTAGCACTTGCACCCATGGGAGGTTCAAGGAAAACGCCAATAGGAGATTAAAGGTTTGTATCAAGAGAGTGAAGCATTAATTTACAAGGGCGGGTTAGTCAATAGTTTCTTGTTATTCATCTTTATTTGTCATTGCAAAATAAACAATAAAAAATACTAGTTCGAAAACATGAGCTGTTCAAAAAATTGCAAACCCTCCAAATTAGATGTGCACTATTTAAATACCGTAGTAGAACGTATTAATTTTTATTCAGGTAGGGGCTCTATACCCAACAGGTTTTTTACCAGATTCATATTCATCGAAGAACCCAGATGGCTCTACCCAGTGAGCAATTTAAATACTAAATAATAAAAATGTATAACTATTGGGGGCTCTATGAGCCCTTTATCCCTTGCTTTTGAGTCCTACCTTTGCACATGAATCTGGAAATTGTTTAAAAAACAATAAAATGGAGTCTTAAACAATAATTCAGAAACCCACTTACAAAATAGAGTCAAACGTGTTTTTAAACCGTGAGATGATCAACAAAGTATTTCTCTACCCTGAAGCAACAATAAATAGTAAAATGACTTGAAGCAACACTTTGGATCAACTTGTATGAATATCCATGAACATCATGGCCCACATCACTCTCTTACTATCATTTAATGAACACTTCACAGAGACATTGTCTATTGCAAAACACAGTGGTATACTGTACATGCACTGTCTAAATATTGAAGCAACAGTAATAGTAAAATAACTTGAATCAAGCTTGTATCAACTTGTATGAACATCATATCAACTGGTAGCTTTGACAAATAGTGAACAAGTCCCTTTGTAAAACTTGCATCAACACCGTGAAGAGATAATAAAGGAACTCTGTGATACCAAAGAACATCAACATCATCTTTGGAACGATGAACAACATGGCAGACATCACTGTCTTTCTATCATACGAACACTTGGCAGAGACATTGTCCATTGCAAAACACAGTGGTTTATTGTCCATGCACCGTCAATAAGGAATTCAGATATGAATAGCATTGTACATGGCACGGGGCACTGTCTAAATATTGAATGAAGCCCATTTGAGAGTCATCTTGACCATGCATATCATTCTCCATATGAGTACACAAAACATAACCATCAAAACAGACCAAAATCAATGGATATCACTTGCAAGCATTGACTCCCACTGTGACTGAGATAATATGTATATAGAGCCATGTCACTGGCATGGGGCTACTGAAGCAATAGTAAATAGTAAAATAACTTGAATCAAACTTGTATCAACTTGTATGAACATCATGTGAACTGGTCGCTTTGACAAATAGTGAACAAATGAAGAGTACATCAATAACACATGCTAGCAGTACTCCCCACCAGGGCAAGTGAAGCTGATCAATGTAATTTGGAACCATAATTCTGGCACCTGTTTATATTTTAAAATTGGGTCTATTTTGTAGGGTTCTCTTCAACGCATACCTGATACCAATTTGAATCTGTACATTATTTATTAAAGCCTCATGACAACACCAATAAGTTAAAATTCTTCATCAAGCCTTATATAGAGATGAATACCATACATTTATTATTTGTTTGAAAAGAAATGAAATCTATTGCCATGAATTTTCTCATGTCTTATAGTGATCAAGCAAATATGATCATATAGTATTACTGTTCTAGTTAGTGGGATTTTCCAAACGAGTTAGAAATAAAAGGGTATCTAATATAACTTTGTCACAAAAATCTTCCACAAATTTAAAGAATATTTAGTCATCAAAAAGTACCAAGCATCTTCATTGAGCAAGGGAAGGAGTTTTGACACCATGGAAATTGTCCAGTAATTAGCAACTAGTTGAATGGACGGGTGAAGATAATGTCACAAGTCATAACTTCTCTACAACCCCAACCATTTCAACACTTTAAATGGACATCACAACCTTAGATTATTTTGAAAACTAATAAGACTATCACTTTGCTATTCTATCCATCACAGATTAGAGGCAAGTTCAAAGCACACAATTACGGTAAACTTACATCTTGATCCTTGTTTTGTGTCCTAAGCATTGAATAATGATCTAAAAATAATTATTAGAACAAAGAAAAAAATAATGTTGCTATTACAATTACAAAAGCTTGGACAGTTTAGGGAATGCTGAAAAAAATTAGTATTATGATTTGTTGTTGATATTGGTGAACAACACTGACTGGTCCTCTGAAGCTCATCATGGCTTTCACTCTAACTTTGTTTTTGTGGATAAGAAAAGTCATTCTTTTGACTCATTCTATCAGCCTTCCCACTTACTAAATTGTTTTTGTTGTTGCCATTCTTATATGTTGATAGAAAAGGATAAATGACAATTTAAAGTAACAAAATGGTAGCAATCGAAAACCCTTTCACAAAGGGTTGATGGAATATAGTATTAGGTTTTCCCTATTTATGGTAGACACCGACATTTCATTTCATTTTTTAAAATGTTGATGTGATGAATGTTCGGAACATTTTAATTTTTCTTTTTTATAAACTTCTATACAATTATGTTTTCAGTTAAAGCCAGTAAGCACCCATGAAGCATAACAATTTGGCAACAATGTTTCATTTTGAGATGTTCTCAAATACTATTCTAAGGTTTCAAATTGTTGAAAATATTGGATCACATTGCCCTTAAAACAATTCAGATCAAAAGTGTATGACTCAAAGGTTAGTTGTGGCATGGATTATCCAAAGTCTGCAACATTATAGATGTTTGAAGCCAAAATTTGTATTGATATTTGGTTAAGGCTTTTGAGGTCTGCACTATCTAAAGATGCAATATGATTTCAAGGTCTCTCGCACAATCTATCAAATAAAAAAATCTATATGTTATTAATGATTTCGTTATATGTTTATTTATTTTTAAATACATAAGATTTGTTTTTGTATTCTTAAAGTCATTATGAGTGTGGATATTTTGATTATAAAAGAAGCTTTACCAATTACACCAATGCTTGTTTTTACAAATTTTGCATTGTCCTCTGTTCACCAGAGGCCTTTAAATCATTTATCTATTTTTTATCATCTCTAAAACAAAAGAAGTAGAAAAAATGCACTGTGTTTAGAAAAACAGTATTCAACTGAAAGTTAATCTTGGAAAATTTCATCCCTTCTGCATTCAAACTCAGTGAATTTGAAGTAAGAGTGAGTTCCACTTCCAAGAGAGAAATTTCAATCAATCATTGAGGACACTAAAAAAAGATACCACAGGCAATGCTCCCAAAAGCTATATACATTTTATGTCACATAATCTAACGTATAAATGTACATAAAAAAAATCTTTATTTTTTCAACTGATTATTAAAAAACACCACAGAATCATTGAGAAAAACAGTGCCACAAAATTTATCTCATTAAATTTCTAAACCCACATTCTACATACAATGTTCCCAAACACTATGAAATCTTTTTAAGTCACACAACCAAATGTACATCTATACACAAAAAGATACATCTTATTTTTTAGACGAAAACAACCGTAGGGCACAAAATATGTGACATTGAACAAATGAAAAGCACAGTCCAACGAAATGCTCCCAAAAACTACAACCTCCTTCTCTATGGCACAAGCAAATGTATACACATACATAAAAATATGTCTTAATTTTTGTAGGTGAACACAAGTTAAGATACAACCACTCTATTATTAAGATGAGTACAACCCTACACCAAGTCAACTGGGATGAGCTTGGGGTCTAAATTCATCTACGCTTTCATAATGGTGATTTGTGCTCAAGTCCCCAGGAGACATATTACATACTTAAAACATGTATAAATGTTAAATGTTAATTGTTAAACAGGGTAACTTCCAATTTTGGGTACAACATTTTCCAATGGACAAGACTAAATTCAAGTCATGGGTGAATTTGACATAAGTGATACTCCTGAGTCGCATCATCTAGGCTAAAACATCGCTAAAGATAGAAATGGGTTCTCCTATTTTAGAGGAACGTTGCTAAAGATACAGAAAGTATTAGTGGAAAAATGGGGAAATGTCGTGACGAGTTTGCAGCAACTACTTCGCTGGAAACGTTTCAGTCCTCACCACCCACAATTATATATTATAAATATATGATTTTTGCATCCTGCCTCGCACTTTGTTGTGCTACTTGTTACCTCTCTGATAGTGATTTTTACATTTTAGAGTTACCTCATTGTTGTTGACCTTGTATGAAGTGTGTGCGCGGGAGTGCGGATAAACGAGGAGGGCAGGGTTCCAATTTCAGCGGGGTAGATTTGCTTTGAAGAAGTTTGTGCTTTGTCCTTCTCCGCCCAGGCAAAAGAAGGTCATGCTCAAATCTCGAGATCCTCCTCCTAGCGGCTACTTCAACCCTCTGGAGCTCGAATTGATATTTGCCAAGACGAACAGAAGGGCTTCCTTTGCATGACTATTTGCTCGAGCAGTGTAGTGTTCAATTTTTTGGCTTATTGTTGTAATGATGTTGTGGCTGTTGGTTGTACAGTGATATTTTTTGTATTTTCACATTATGCAATTTTGTATTTCAACTAAAACAAGGTTGAAGCTTCGAGAACCCGCTTACAGCAGTGTGTTTTTCTTTGCCTAATTTACCGTAAGATATGGTTGGGAATTTGGTTTTGCAAGATTTTATCATCAATAAGACATGGCTAGGACTTCAGTAGCCTTCCTGTGAAAGTGATAAAAATAATTTGGTACAGGTTCATTTTTCTGTAGCGCTCTTCACAGACCAGACCCCCTCTAAATTAAATGATCTGAGTGCTTCCCATTGAATTCGTACATTTAAAACTACAAATTAAATGATCCTATCCCCTAAAAAAAGATTCCTGCAGTGCCACAGCCTTTATTTGTGAAACACAAATCCTTCATTTCACAGATAAAAACACTATTGTTTTAAAACAAATATAACACAGAAAAATGATCTTGTCGCATACATATTCCCAAATAAAACACGGAACCATCGCAAGTGACATACCTCAAGATTTTGTACAAATTTTTGTCGTCCTGTGAGAAAAACTGGGGAGAGTTTGTAGGAAAAATATTACAGAACCGTATTTGAGCCGCCTAATGTTCACACCAGGGCATTAAAGTTTCTGAATGCCATGCAATGTCGCTGCCCTGGGTTTGACAACTGTCCTAGCTGTCAAATTCTTCAGGTCGATGAAAGATTTGAGCCACCTTTACGGGGAAAATATCTTCTTTCCCAACGAGCCAATGACTCTTTAACGACAAATTTACAGGGATCTGAAGACTATTTGACGGCGGCTATGAGGCATATTCTGGGTGCGTGAGACAGGTTTGCAGTTCGATTGTGCTCTGGGGATCCCAGAGGTAAAGCCTATCAGCTAATAACTAACTATACTTTTCATGTTATGGATTACCTTATGTCTTTTATCAAGGATTTTTTTTCGTTTTCAACTATTGGGGAAGTATCAAGCTCTTAATACTAGTAAATTTTATTTTAAAAAATTATATTATCCTCCTTGTTAGTCTAACGTATAAATCCTTTCATTTTGTATGTGATAGGTGTGGAGTAATTGCAAATATCGTAGTGCAGAACATCCTGTGGTGCATGGAGGGTTGAAAAATAAGAAGGGGCGGTTATCCATTTTTTTTTTTGACCTTTAAAGACAAGGAATAAATTGAGGCTCCTAAAGAGTTTATAAATGAAAAGCATCCACAAAAGTATAATGTTGCAAAGTTTGGTGAGATGATTGCACGATACGTCCAATTAGGCCCAAATTTGGGTTGATCCAATTACTTCTTAATATAAGATTACAATATGTTTAATTCCTATATATAGTAATGTATCTATAGCGTGGAGTGTAATTTTTTTCAAACATTAATGCATTGCAATTAAGTATATGTAATTTATTTTTCCTTATCCCTCAATAATAACTATGTTAGAACATAATGCACCATTAAAGGGATTTCTCCTGTTTTATTCTTAGTACTCACAATTTTGTCTTATACTATGTAAGAGCATTATATTGCATGTTGCTCTAAGTACTCACATAGTGTGTGTGACTATAAAATAACTTGTATTTAATGTACATTAGAAAAATATTAAATGTCATGGATGCTTGATATAGGTCTAACTTGTAGATTTCTTGTGTAATTTTACTCACTCATCTTCTAAATGTCTTAACTAGCTAGCACAATTATTAAGAAGCTATCAAAATGACAATAGAGTTGTGTTAAAGCTATATTATTTGTGTGTGATATTTTTCAAGTGACTAAAGTTACTACCAAATGTATGCTTTACACTTGCACTTAGTGTGATTTGGTTTTTAAGAATATTTGAAATATGTGTTACTAGATCATAAGAGCTTTGCGGTTTCAATTCCTTTTGTATGGAAGAAAAGGAGATTTTATTTACAACAACACAATTTTCTTAGTGTGGTTCTTTTTTTAAGAACATTAATGATCACATTTAAATATTTTAATTTAGATTTGAGATTTGGTGATCAAACCCAAATATTTCACACCTAGATTTAGGATTTGATTGTATTTTGTGAAACTATTTTTTTTAGGTTTACAAAATTTGATCTATAGTGATCCACACAAAAATTATGGATTGGTTTTCCATAATAGGACACGAAACATGCCACTCAAAACCATTATGATGCTTTCATATTTGGTTTGACTAATATCACAATTTGTTGACCAGTTAGTGTAATACTAAATAATTATATATAACTCCTTCAAAATTGATACAATGTTTAGGTGAAGTGGTGCTATTATTTTTCAAATTTTAGGTTATTTTATTGATATTTTTTTATTAGGAATTGAAAACATTTCTAAAAAATAGGGTATTTTTTGAGTTATTTTATTTTGGGCACTTGTTGGGTGAACTAATTTTCTAGATATAGTTAATTGTGAGATTCTATCCTTCGTATGTTTGGCTCTAATAAGATCCAAAGCTATTGAAAATTTTAGTTTAATTTATAAAATAATGTAAAATGAAAAAAGACTTGTGTGATTTTGGTTCTTAAGCCCCTTTATATTGCACTAAACATGTCATTTGAAAAAAATATCCCTCACATCTTCGGAGGTATATCCTAAAGGTACTTGATATCTAAAGGACATCTTGGGAAGTATATATCCTAGAGGTATTTGAGATCTAAAGGGTCTATAATGATGAATAAATTATATGAACCTTTCCTTTTTATATTCTCTTAATATTATTTTATCTCTTTTGTTTTATCTCTTTTCCCAATAATCTATCAATATAGTTGTAAATCCAATGAATGGGGAATTAGAAATTCAAAGGTGTGACCAAGCCTTACACTTCTCACATACCTTTTAAGGCATGTACATGGACTTTGAATTTCCTTGTGTGAGTAGATAAAAATAGTTAGAAATACTCGAGACCTTTCATGTACCACTTTCTCACTCATACCACTTTTCCTTTCTATATTATTGGGTATATTAGAAGGTTTGTATATAGGGTAGTTTCACTATATTTGAAGATTTGGTATATAGAAAGACGATAATGATAAGGTTCTAAGTAATAGTTATTTATTCTATGATAAATAAGGATATTAGTTTGTGTTTATTGGTAGTATTGTGTAGGCTTGTCCCATGTAACCACAAATTGTTTTCTAGAAGAATTTTTCAAATAGAGTAGTTGAATATATAAAAAGTCCTTAAGAATTCCTTTTGGGATATTATGAGCAATGATACTACTGCCCTTTCCTTTCATAATTTCACTTTGGTGTAGTATCAACATGGTTTCAATTAAATGATGTATGCTTTAAGATTGAGGGGTTGGAGGTTTGCTCGAAGTCTAACTTGAAGGACTCTGGCCCGAGATGGGTGATCCTGAAAAATCCTCCTTTCATTCCGATGAAAGAGAGAAATAGGAAAAAGCAGTCTCCTCCTCCAGGGGTTTTAACCAGAAACAGGCAAAGGTCAAATTGCGGGTCTGAGCCGAGAGGTAGGGGTCATCCTCCTTTGAATGCTACAAGGGAGAAGGAGAGTTGAATGGATATTGTTGATGGGACTCAGAGAACTTTGTTGAATATGTGCTCCAAGAGTGCCTCCCATAAGCCCTCATGAAGATTATTTCCTAGAACATGAGAGGGTTAAATCACCCTCACAACCATGATCTCCTTGCTAACCTGGTAAGGGATCATAGGCTTGATATTGTTTTGATACAAGAAACCAAAATGGGAATGGATAGGTTGTCTAAACTTAAACATAAGATATTCAAGGATTGTGGTATGCATTGCTCTAAGGCGACTGATGCTTCCGGTGGTATTGTTACTTTTTGGAATCTGAAGTTGATTCAAGGGGTAGAGGTGCTTCAGGGCTGTAACCATGTAGCTACTTCATTCATCAATGTGCATGATAATTTTTTTTAGACTCTTTCTAATATTTATGCTCCAAATAGTAAGACTACAAGATTTTTTTTTGGGAAAATCTTAGTTCCTTTAAATCTTCGCATCCTTGTGCCAATTGGTTGGTAATGGGGGATTTTAATATGCCCTTAAATGATGTTTATAAGTTGGGAGGATCACATATTGTGGATGATAGTAGATATGATCTTATGAATCTCATTAATGACAATGCTCTTCTTGATCTGGATCTCAAAGGGGCCTCTTTCACTAGGTCTAACCAGCGTCTGGGTGAAGCTCTTATCTAGGTTAAGATTGATCATGCCTTGATTTCTCTTGATTGGCTTATTTCTTATTCTTGTTCTCTGTCGGCCTTGACTAGGTTGGGGTCTAACCATTTTCCTCTCTTTATCAGCGGATTTGCTAGGGAGGGGATAAAAATTTCCTTTCAAGTTTGAAAAGATGTGGACCTGTCATCCTAATTTAAAATTTTTGGGAATGTGCAAGATCATCATGGAAAAAACAAGCCCTTAAGTGGCAATGAAAATTCAGAAAAATCAGAGTTAGGCAACTTGACGTAAAAAATTGAATAAGTTGTCTATATTATTTCAAAAATATGTAAAAATAGAATCTGTGGCAAATTGAATGTAGTTTCTAAACTACTAGGTTAATTTTTGTAAAAAAAAAAATCTATTTGGTGAAAAATTGAAATTTCAATGCAGTAGTACTTAAATTTTAGGGAAAAAATAAGAAGTAGGTGTATGTCTGACCACCCTAACCATAGTAAAATGATAATATTTTTTTACAAGATTTTAGATATAAGTAGAAGATTCATGTCCGGATGTGATGCATATTTTTTTGTAAATTTTTTTTAAA
>CM021105.1:419072223-419236495 GCA_007115665.2 Sequoiadendron giganteum
CTCTCTCTCTCCCTCTCCCTCTCCCTCTCTCCATCTCCCTCCATCCCTCTCCCACTCTCCCTTTCTCCCTCTCCCTCTCACTCTCCCACTCTCCCTCTAACTCTCTCCCACTTTCCCACTTTCCCACTCTCTACCATTAACCCTTAGGTCTATGTGGGCACAAATCGGATATTCAATTTGTGAAACTCCGATGTGTAGAGATAGAATCTTACCATTGCAAAACATTTTAAAATGTTTTCTATATCAGATATCTGATTGGATCAGATATCGGATATTGGATTTGTGGGCCATAGAAAAACCCCATGTGGGTCATTTTTGTGCATTCCAATGAACCCTACATTCTGTTTGCAGCACTGTGCAGGCGACAAATGTGTGGTTTCAAACAAGGAGACAAAGATCAACTTTTTGGAGCATCTTGTACTCAAATTTGTCATAAGGAATGATTTTTTAACATCTTTTACGAGGTATACTGGGGAGAAGCACTCGTCGGAAGCAAAAGCATAAGAGAAATCTTACAAAAGAACAAATATCAGAATATAGACAAAGAGATAGAGAAGGTCATAGGAAGAAAAGACAAGGTATGTTAAATATTGGTGAACTTGAGCCCTATGGTCTTTCAAGTGAAGAGGAAATTGAATATGTTCAAGGTGAAAATGTAGAACATGATATTGAAATCGGGAATGAAAATGTTCAAGGTGAAAATGTTGGAATTGAAGATGTTGAACATGATATTCAAATTGGGAATGAAAATGTTCAAGGTGAAAATGTTGGAATTGAAGATGTTGAACATGATATTGAAATTGGGAATGAAATTATTCAAATTGATATTGAAAATGTTCAAGGTGAAAATGTTGGAAATGAAGATGTTGAACATAATACTAAAGCAAGTGTAAATTATGTTTCACCAGATTACATGAGAAATGAAGAACCTTGTGTGGAAGAAAGACATATTCCAAATTCAAGACCTTCAAGGACCCCTAAATGGTTAGTTGAAATTGATGATAACATTATAAACAATTTTGAAGGCAAGAGGTCAACACGAACTATTTGGTTGTGGGTTAGAAGACTTTTCAACCAATATTTTAGTGATAAGACATTGACCGAGCAATGCCAAATTTTTGTACAATTGCTAAAGATGCAAAAGATGAGACCTTTGCTAGCCAAATTGAAGATTCATGTGAACAAGAAGAGCAAAAAAAATTATATTATTGTCAAATATCTTTTTAATGCTCTCAAGTCTATTGGAAAAAATAACAAGGAAAAAGATAAGAGAGCTGCTCGGAGAGTCATTACAACCGCCCTAGTAAGCCATCAATTGAAAAAGGCTCGCTTTACGAGAAAAAATTGTATTGATTTTGAAGTAAATCTTAAAACTTTGGATAGAGCACTTGCAAGAAGAGAAATAATAGATGATCCTATTCAAAATGATACATGGGATTTTTCTGAGAGGCTTCCACATGTTGATAAGAAGCTAACCGATAATGTAAAGCAGGCAATTCAACAATTTTGGCATGATAACTCTAGAGTATCACCCAATGCAAAGGATGTTTTAAAGTTAAGAATTGGCAATCGAGACCGTACACCGCATCCTAAACATTTCTTGGAATCAAGCCAAACAATGTTGTTCAACAAATTTATTGAAACACATCCAAATATGGAAATCTCACAAAGGAATTTTGAAGGTTTGAAGCCTCTTTATTGTGTGCCTCTTAAGATTCATAATACTTGTTGTTGCAAATACCATGTGGAGTTTTCAATGTACCATGAACTGTTATGCTATATCCATTTTACTTTGCATACTAATGAAAAGTTGCAGGAGTGTGGTTCAATGCTTCTTCTGAAATCATCAAGGGACTTGCTAGATCTATTTTTATGTTCTAGAGATGATGGTTCCTTTTTCTATAGAAATGATTGTTTAAATGCAAAGTGCTCACAATGTGGTGGCTTGTCAAAAAAAATTCAATGTTTTCATGAGGGTTCCGAACATGAATTTGGAAAGAATCTTGTTGAGAAAAAGAGATATGAGACAGTAAAATATACTTTGCAGAGTGGAGGTGAAGGTTCTAGATGCGAGTTGGTTACAAAGAATGCAATGTTGCTGATTTTATTTCAGATTTTAAGGACAATCTTTTCTACAAGTATGCAGGGCATAGTCATAGGTCTCAGTGGTTGGATCAACAATTCAGGATATGTAAGGACTCTTTTCTGATTGGCACTATTATATTAGTGGTTGATTTTGCATAAAACTACACATTGCAACCACAAAACGAGATTCGATCTCAGTATTACAATTCCATTCATATTGCTATTTTTTTCCACATAACGTTTAGACATGCACTTGATAGTACAGAGGAGGATCGAAATATAATTAGAGAGTACCATTTTTATATGAGTGATGATAGATCTCACTCGTCCGAGTATGTCCAACATTGTTTTGAGAATTTTTTTGAGTTCTTGCAGGAGCATGATATAGCACTGGGTCAGCATCTCATTTGGTCAGATAATTGCACAGGTCAATTCAAGAATGCTCATATGTTTTATTGGTTGAGTAGAATGCATGTAGAGAGGGGTGTACCTAATTTTGGAGTTTTTTTGAAGCTGAGCATGGGAAAGGGGAGCATGATGGAGCAAGTTCATGTGTAAAGAGAGCTCTAGTTAAGGAGCAATTGAAGATTTCATGAGCAAAATTCAGTGATGCACATTCTATTGTTGATTGGTGTAGTTCAGCATTGTCACAAGGAGGGACACTTGATTCAACAGTGCAAAAATTCTTTTGGTTGGTTGGGGAGGGTACAGTGGGAGGCAGATTGGATTGTCATACAATCAAAGATTCTTCAAAGATGCATTCATTTCGAAGCTCAGATGCAAGCACATGGACCATTTGGACACGATAGTTGGCTTGTTTTTGTCAAAGTTGTATTCAGTGTGAGTGGGATCAATGCGATTCAAGTGAGTGGGTGGATACATGGGTTCCACAGTATCTAACTCTTTTATCTCAAACTATATCGATGACAAATGACACAATGGAAAGTTCACTTGATTACAACCGGATTTTAGATCTACTACAACCAGGACATGTTTTTGCAAATGTTGCACCATAGGGGAATGAAGAGAGATCAAAATATTGGTTGGCTCGATGTGTGTGGGTAAAGCACAAGCTAACACAATTGATGGAAGATGATGATGGGTTTGTGTATCCTACAGGTTCAGTTGTGGTTGCAGGAACTTGATTGCAAACATACATGATTGGAAAGAATGGCATACCTAGATTTGAAGACTACGAGAAACACAAAACCATTCTCATGTATTCACACCTTGTTATAGCAACAAATGTTAAGTTGTTGAAGCATCATGCCAAAACAAAGACAAAACAACTATGGACACTTAGTAATACTAATCATGAAGCAATATTGGATACTCTTAAGCAAAGAGATGACCCTTTAGGCACACTTGAATAGCATATTCAAGAATGGAAGGTACAATGCTTAGGTTCATTATGCTTAAGTTCATTAGTGTTCTTTATTTAATACTGATATTTTGTATACTATTGCAATGCAGGTTTCTTTAATAGTTATATTTTTGGAATGATTGATCATGGACCTGCTGCAACAATAGCCAACTTTGTTCCTTTCAAAGAGGTATGCAAAAGATTACAATAATATAGATTGGTTATTCAAAGTGTCTTCTATAGTTTGCATTACCATCTCATCATCAATTAGGTCATTTAGAATAATATAGATTGGTTATTCTAAGCATCATTTTTGTTCTAACAATATAGATTTATCATTTGACAACTTTTGCGATATTCTTGGCACGATTGATCATGGACCTGCTGCAACAATAGGCAGCTCTAATCCTTTCAGAGAGGTATGCGACAATGGGTAGCTTTGTCACTCCAGAACATCAACATACTACTCTTGTGGAAGACTATGCCCTGAATGCCTCCAATAGGCAAATTTTGTAAAATTATAATTTTGAAATGTGAAACAATGTAACAAGGTCATAACTATGTATAGGCATAATCTATATCCAGTGATGTTTTTGAAATATGGGTCAAATGTCTGGCATTGTATAAAGGGTATGTTTGAAATGTAAAGAGCTTTTTGTACTTAATCAAGCTACAACCAAAGGTTTTCTTCCTAGTTATTTCCTCTCGGTAATATCTCCTATTTATATATAATAATTTACAGTGGCTTGCCACTTTTTCCAAAAAAAATATATGTAAAGATTTCATGTGAATTTCATTTCCCATGTAATTGTAGATGGACTCTTAAGGGAAATCATCGGTCCAATGTAGCTTAGAGTGATTCGGCGTATTTGGGTAAAAAAGAGGAGCATACCTAGAGTAACCGTACCCATCCGGATGTGTTGGAACAATCTATTTGGTTGTACGAGTTGGAGAATGAAAGTTGCACCACTTTGCAACTTTACACTGCTTGCATTTGGCAACTTTTCCCTCAACTGAAAACTCATCACCATGGGAAAACGCCTCCAAGATAGAAAAAACCGAGAGAGGTTATTGTAGATGTTCCCAAAATGATTCCATATCCTCAGATGGAGAGTTTGTAAGCATCACGGTTTCTGAGTAACAGTCCATCAAAGATTGCTACCTTTTAGCACTTTGGTCTCTTACGGGAAATCGCCGGTCCAATGTAGCTCAGAGTGATTCAGTGTATTTGGGTGCAAAAGAGGACCATACCTAGCGTAAACGTACCCATCCAAATGTGTTGGAATAGTCCATTTGGTCGTACGAGTTAGAGAATGAAAGTTGCACCACTTTGCAACTTTACACTGCTTGCATTTGACAACTTTTCCTTCAACTGAAAACTCATCACTAAGGGAAAACGCCTCCAATATAGCAAAAACCGAGAGAAGTTATTGTAGATGGTCCCAAAACAATCCCATATCCTCAAATGGAGAGTCTGTAAGCATCACGGTTTCCAAGTAACAGTTCGTCAAAGATTGCTTCCTTTTAGCACTTTGGACTCTTAAGGGAAATCGCCGGTCCAGTGTAGCTCGGAGTGATTTGGCGTATTTGGGTGCAAAAGAGGACTATACTTAGTGTAAATGTACCCATCCGGATGTGTTGGAACAGTCTGTTTAGTCGTACAAGTTGGAGAATGAAATTTTCACCACTTTGCAACTTTACACTGCTTGCATTTGGCAACTTTTCCCTCATTTGAAAACTCATCACCATGAGAAAACGCCTTCGAGATAGAAAAAATTGAGAGAGGTTATTGTAGATGGTCCCAACACAATCCCATATCCTCAGATGAAGAGTCTATAAGCATGACGGTTTCTGAGTAACATTCCGTCAAAGTTTGATGTCTTTTAGCATTCCTGATTAGGCCTGGTAGGGCAATCCTTCGCATAGTGACCAAACTTGTCACATCTAAGGCATTGAACATGAGAGAGATCCCACTTCTTCTTGAATGCAGGAGCACCATTTGAAATTTTATCTCTATTCCTCTTGAAGCATCTTTTCTTTCCTCCTTTTCCTTCCTTCTTCGAGGATTGAGTGGAAAGAACATGAATATATTCATTTGTAGGGCTTCGTCCAATACCTCTCACAACCAACCTTGACTCCTCTTGAATACATTCAACCCTCAACCGATCAAACTTGGAAAGTTTCGATCTCGCGTTGATTCCTTGAATGTAAGACTCCCAAGATGAAGGAAGACCATTAAGAGCCAACATGGTCAAATCCTTGTCATCAACAATATGACCAATGGTAGAGAGTTGATCTCTCAATTCGGAAATCTTCATGAAGTAGGTGATGAAAAATTATCCTTCCACCATCTTAACATGATGAAGTTGTTGCTTCAAGGCTAGAGAATGACTTGTGTTGTTGATCTCATACATCTCCTCCAAAGTCTTAAGCATTTCTCTCGTTGTCTTCAACTTAGAGATGATAGGAACAATATGGAACAAGAGCAGAAATATGCTTACAACTCAAGCCTAGCTCATGGTTGAATTTGATACAATGAATAATAGCACATCTCCTAGATGCAAAGATACAATTGAATATGCTTCTCATTGAAATCAGCCTGCTGTTGCAAGATGAAGCGCTGCTTCTCAAGTGTGAACTTCTGCTTGGAATGTGAATTATGCTGAATGAACTTGATTGAGAAAATGAACAAACATCACCTTGTATTTATACAAAATAAGGTGACTCTTCGAGGAGGTCGACCTCTCTTGAAAATAATAAATTACAAAATAATATCAAGGAAGGTTGGCCTCATCCATTTAAATCAAATGAGTATAAATTAAATAGCCATAGGCTATCATTTAATTTATTACAACTTAATGTGATCGCTATGAAAAATGAACTGTTTGATAAAAAGCTTTGGTAGACATGTATGAAAAGTGTGGTAGCATATACAAGGCAGTGGACTATTTGAAAAAAAGCTTCAAAGAAATGTGGTCTCATAGAATTCCATGACAAGAAAATGCAATTGACAACTGCTCATAGTTTTTAGTTATACAATGTGAAGTAATTACATAACTGCTTAGGTTGACTTTGTAAAAACTATATTGTAATTGAAATTTTTTAATCTATGAACATCTAGTTGTTATTTATGCAATGTGAAGTAATAATTTGAGTTTGAAATATTGTGTAATGCAATGTAATCAACGATATAAATATAAACTACATAATATAACCATTCTTTTTCATGCTATTGTACATTGATATTTAACCATTGCTCAAGATAAAATTTTCAAAGAGTTTAATCATGCACATGAGGAACAAATTAAATTTCAATTATCAACTTCTATATATCAAATTATCCAATAATCAAGTGTATGTCCACATCCAAAAATGGCATCGACCCTAACTCAAACAAATTTTTACAAAATGTGGCATATGCCATCTCAATATGTATTCAAAATTTACATGCCAAAATGTCTATCTCATCCTAAACTACTGGTGGATCATCAAAATGGAGCCTCTTTGAAGCACTCGTTGTCTATGAAGGTAGGTGCACAAGAAAAATTCAAACCACAATTGAGATTAGTTATACTATATAATTTAAAATCGAATAATTAACATCAAAATCAATATACATTGAATTTTAATTGAACTCTAAAATTGAAATCTTGATTACCTGAAATATACGTCTCTTCAAAGGGTTGGGAGTCCTAGAATATACCAAACCAACTTTTGAAATGCCAATCTATATATGTGAACAAAAACATAAAATTGATCCAAGTTAGCATACGATTATTGGTAATAGGAACATATTTACCAAATACAAGATAAAATAAACATATACCTCTTTAGGTTGATCTTTTTCTTTATCTCCTTTAGGTGTTTCGACACCTCCTCCTTGAGGTGTTTCAACACCTACTCCTTGAGGTGTTCCAATACCTACGCCTTTAGGCGGTGTGTCACTTATCAACATCTCTGTATAGCTCATAATTGCCTGTACATAAAAATGACAAGTACATATGAAACTACCAATCTATGTCGATGTATGTATAATCAATATAAGATCTTAAAAATCTTAATTCAATCCAATTTGAGTTCAATTACCTTCCCCTTATCTAACTTTGCGCCTCCATAGTCTGGACGAGGCTGCACCTCACTCGCACTAGGTATTTCCTACGAGAGGAAAATAAGATAAACATATAAGTTATTATATAATTTCATTAATGACAATTCAGATGACAAGAAAGTATATAATAAAAAATGTAAATGAGTGAGTGCGAAAATATATACTGTGTGTGTGTCCAAACCAAATGAAATGGCCCTAAGGGTGCTATTAGTCACCTATGTGAGCTCCTCCTCAGACATCAACTATTAAATACACCATGTAAATAAATATTACTACTTGATACTATCTCTTATTAATATTCATTTAAAAACAAATGCAAGATGAATTTACAACTTAAATCTTACCTGTGTCACTATTCCAACTTCTCCCTCTCTAGCAAGAGAGGACTATGTAGGGTGCACTCCACTCCCCTGCGACTAATATATAATGTCCACATCATGGAGGTCATAATCAGAAGTGTCCAAGGGATGCTCAACAGGCTGTAAAAGAGGACCCAAGCATATCTAGCGGCACATAGTGCAAGTATGTGGCACACAAATATGTGGACCTGAGGAGGATGATGCAGCAGCACTCGAACCTTCGCCAACATCACCAGAATGTGGTTGATCTATTGTAGAAGCATGCAAAACCAAATGACCACTCAAAGAGTGAATAGCCTAAATAGTCTGTGTGGCTGCATCCTGAATAATCTCTGGATGATATATTGGAGGTGGTAGACGAAGGGGAGGAAGGGGAACATTTGGGTGCAAGACTACTCTAACTGCCCTTGGTCTATCCTGGGGCATACCTCCACCGATGCCCTGAAAGGGTTTAATGTCAAAGTAATTGACATGATGCCCTAATAAAAACTCAGCATATAATTTTTTAATAAAGTAAAATGGTATATCAAAATTGTTGTTCGGTGGTTTATCAAAAACCATACACCAACGATCCCAAAATTTATCTACAATGTCCCTATTCATGCACCATTTTATAGAAATTTTTGTTTTATTAACATTCACTGGCAAACCGATGCGGGGGTTAATGAATAAAGAGGCTATTTGGAGATATTTCACATCATCATAAGACAATCCACATGCATAATATTCCCTCATGTCTTCTCACCATGAATGAAAGGCATTATGTTGGGTGGAGAAGGTTTCTATATTATTAATTATTTCCTTCAATGTGTTTGTCATATCTCTCAATTGAAGGATTGCCTTATAAACTTCACAAATGCCCCTCAATTGCCCCAATTTTTCACCAATTAAGTCTTCAATTGGTGGCTACGGAGGTGGTGGAGCATTTGGCATTTGTGCATTTTCATTCTCAGCCATAATACCTGATTAAAGTTAAAAACCAATTAATCTAATTAAAATTACATAATATAAATGAAATTATTGTAAAAAAACCCTAGTTTTTAATAAAAATCCAAAAAAAACCCTTTCACAAAAATCCATAACAAACTCTAGTTTTTGATAAAAATACATCGACAACACTAGTTTTTAATCAAAATGCATTTAAAAACATTAATTTTTAATAAAAATTCATTGTAAACTCTATTTTTTAATAAAAATCAATAAAAAAACCTATTTTTGAAAAAAAAATCATAAAAACTACTTAAAATTATAAGAATCTAATTGAAAAATTGATTAAAACATAAAAAAAAATCAATAACATTCCTTTCAAATTGGATTTTTCTTCAAATCAAATATCGAATTTTTTCTTCTCCTTGTGCGCCCACGTCCAAATTGTGAAATGACTTATAAAATTCGGGTTTTTTAAATTTATACAGGATTTTCAAATCGGATATCCGATTTGGATTGGATATCCGATTTGCAAAAGTAGGTTTGGGCATTGTTTTGGAGCAATGTACTGACACCCGAACCTAAAAAAAGTCAACTCAAAATTTTCGTGTTTTTGAGTCGATCCAAAACGTGATTTTTTTTCCATTGCCACTTTTTGCCCCCTCATGATCCTGCACATACCCTTTTGGTTGAAGCCTAGTGGAACATTCAAGTGGATGGCTTGGCTATGTATAGGGTTGCTAAGAAATTTTCTAATGTGAAGAGCAATGTTAGGAGGTGGAATCGGTGCTCCTTTGGGCACATTTTTTTGAGAAGGAAGATGTTAATTGGGAGCTTTTAATTGTGCAACAATCTATTCAAGCTTCTGGTTATGATCATGCTCTTGCTCAGAGGGAAAATGTCCTTTTATCACTTGATTGCATAATATTGTGGCTAAAGAGGAGGAATTTTGGAAGCAACAGTCTCAAATTATGTGGTTAAAAGTGGGGACAGAAATACGAGGTTCTTCCATCTCTCCACGTTGAAACACCAAGAGTCTAATTTCATTAATTCTATAAACTTCAATAATCGGGTGTTGGATAAGGATGTGGATTTGCAGCAGGCTGCTTCTTCTTATTTTTTGAATGTGTTATATGGGGAAAAGGAGTTGGATTATGACTATTAGGATGATCTTCTTCGAGATATTCCTAATATCATTTATGAGGATCTTAACCGGAAATTGGTTTGGGTCCCTTTAGAGGAGGAGATTAAAAGTGTTGTCTTCTCTTTTGAAGGTAACAAGGCGTCGAGTCTTGATGGTTTTCCAATATTCTTTTTTCAGTCTTTTTGGGATATTCTTATGAAGGATGTTGTGGATGCAACCAAGGATTTTTTTGGCTGGTAATCTTTCGAAGGAATTAAACTCACCCTTTGTTGTTCTTGTTCGTAAGAAACTGAGTGCTTCCTCCTTTGATGAATTTTGTCCTATTAGTTTGTGTAACTCTATCTATAAGATCTTTTCCAAGGTGTTGGCGGTGAGATTGCATAAGGTTCTTCCTCAAATTATTTCTCCTTAGCAAAATGGTTTTGTGGTGGGTAAGAAAATTCTTGATTCTATCCTTACTATTCATGATAATATTCACTCTTTATCTGTTAATAAGTGTGTTGTTTTTCTCTTGAAGTTGGATTTGCTTAAAGCTTATGATAGAGTTGACTAGGGTTTTCTGTTTAAGATCATGAAAGCTTTTGGTTTTGGGGATAAACTGGTGGTTTTGGTGCTTTAGCTGATCTCTTCCCCAAGATTCTTTGTTCTTGTTAATGGGTCCCCCTCCCCTCTTTTTGGTTGTTCGAGGGGTTTCAGACAGGGGGATCCTATCTCTCCTTTTTTATTCATTATCATGGTTGAATCTTTGGGGCACCTCATTCAAAGATTTATCAATTCTGATCAGATGTCTGGTTTGTCTCCTTCTTCTCGGAACCATATTTACTCCCATCTATAGTTTGTCGATGGCACTCTTATGCTTGGGGAATCGTCTATTAAGGAAGCCAAATCTATTAAACTCATTTTGTAGAAGTATGAGGCAGATTCGAGGTAGAAGATTAGCCTTCCAAAAAGTGTTATTTTCTTCTTTAACACTCCTGAGCACCGACAACATAGAATTGCAAGGATTTTGCAATGTTAGATTGGTGAGATTCCTGTGTCTTACTTGGGCCTTCCCTTGTGCTCTAATGTGGTTCTTGAGTCTTTCTGGAGGGGGTTGATTGATAAGTTTAACTCTAAACTATCTATTTGGAAAGGTGTGTTGTTGAGTCAAGCTAGGAAAGTGTAATTAATTAAATCTACTTTTTAGAATCTTTCAGTTTATGCTCTCAGCTTGTTTTATATGCCAAGGAAATTTGTGGACAAGTTGGAAGGGATTCAAAAAAAATTCTTTGGTCTAGGGTGGAAGAGAAGAAAATAATTCATTTGGTTTCCTAGGATGATGTTTGTAGGCCTAAAAAGTTGGGTGATCTCGACATTTGTAAAATTAAAGAGTTTAATTTGGCTCTTCTTGCTAAGCAATTGTGGAACCTAATTCCTGCTAATAGTGAGTGGGCTTGTAATTGCTATAGGAAAATATCTTTGTGGTGTGGATCGTATAAGGGAATTTTTGTCTAGTGGCTTCTCTACCCCATCTGCCTCAACTCTTTGGAATTGTATGGTGAAGGCCAAAAATAATGTTTCTAAATGGTTGCCTTGGCAGATGGAGAATGACAGGAGAATTCTCTTTTGGGATGATTTTTGAATTGGTAATAGGCCACTCAAAGATGAGCCTTAGGAACTCCCTTTGATGGATACTTGTATTCAGAGGGTTGGCAGATTTGTTGTTGATTATATGGATGGGTTGTAGTGGAAAATATTACATGAGGTGGAACCTGCTTTGGAAGGTCTTTATAATGCTCTATCCTTTGTTCATATTCCCTCTTATGCTCTTGCTGATAAGATTGTGTGGAAGCTTGCTTTTAATGGTAAATTTTTTGTTTCGTCACCTTTTTCCCTTCAAGTTTCTTTTGTTGGCCATGTTCCTTTCTAGACCTCCCTTTGGTTCCCTAAATTGATTCCCAAGGTGAATCTTATTTTTTGTCTTTTCTGCCAGAATAAGGTTTTAACTACTGAGAATCTTGTCAAGAGATGTTTTATGCTTCCTAACAAATGTTTTTTATGTGAAGAAAATGCTGAGGATTCCTATCACCTATTGATTGGGTGCAGATTTTTTAGGGAGGTGTGGGCTCATGTTCTTTCTCTTTGGAATCTTTTTTGGATGTTTCCTTCCACAATTAGGGAAGTGTGGTCTTAATGGGTGGGACCTTCCTCTAATCCTTCTTTGCTTTTTCTTTGGTCTCTCTCTATTCCTCACTTGGCATGGGGTATTTGACTGGAACATAACAATAGGATTTTCAGAGATTTTGCTCTTCCCCCTATCCGTGTGGCCTATAAGATATGTGCGGCTATCAAGGAGAATTTTGTGTCTCAGGTCTCTTTTTAGAATGGCCCTAGGAGGATGCTTTTACCGAGTGACATTTCTTTTGCGCAAAATTAGAAGTTGCCTTGTGATATATCTCTTCCTTTGAATAGCGGTAAAGCTTCAAGAGATAATTTTGTATAGAAGGCTCCCCTACTGGATGGGTGAAGGTCAATTTTGATGGAGCTGCTAAAGGTAATCCGGGACCTGCTGGTTGTGGGGGAGTGTTAAGAAATTATAATGGTAGGTTCGTTCCCGCGGTGGCGCTCCCTTTGGGATCCTAGACAAACCACTTCACGGAAGCTTCAACTGCCTACCATGGGTTGAAGATTGCTCAATCTAAAGGTTTTCAAAAGGTGTGGTTGGAGGGAGATTCTTTAAATGTAATCAAAAACTTGAAGTTGTCCACTCCTCCCTCTTGGAGTGTTGAATCCCTTATATTGGATGTGATTGAAATTTTGAATTCATTTGATGAGTTTTATATTTCTCATATCTTTAAGGAGGGTAATGGTCTTATAGATGTCTTTGCTAACATTGGTGTTAGCAGTTGTAGGTTTTGGGATGTGGACGATCCCCTTCCAATTGAGGCCCTTAATTGTCTTAATAATGATTACCAGAAGTGCTAAGGTGGGCATCAGATTCATTATGCATTGTATTCACATGTTCCTATTCACATGGAAGATTATCCTTTCGATCGATCTTGATTTGGATCATTATTGAGCTTTTGATTGTTTGAGTATCCTCTGTATGAGGCAACCTTCAAGGCTAATTATTATTCTCTGCCACCTTTTCATTGTTACACGGATTGTGGGTATTTCTTTGCCTATGTTCTCGAGGCTTCTTCTAATTTTTTGCAAAGTTCTCAAGCTCTTAGGTTTTGTTGAGTCTACAAGCATGGGTGGTGATAGAAACAAAGCAGATTCATTTTTTTGTGACACCCTGAAAACTAAGTCTCAAGTGTGGAAAAGGTTGGAGCGGTGTGGGATAATGTCGTATATTGAGCAGCTCCATGGTAATGATCCACAGGCAATAGAGTTGTTTGTCAAGGGTTGGCATGATATGGTTCTGAAGATTGGTGGAACAAAATTTGACATTAATGAAGACTTCATTATGAGCATCACAGGAATTTCTACTGGGGGCGGAAAGGTGTATAGAGACAAGAAGGATTCCAATGCTACATTGTAGATTTTCTTTAAAGATGATGAAGAAAAGAAGCTTGAGCGTGCTAAAAGTGGTGGCTACTTGCGCAGCTCCATCAAGGCTCTATGGGGAGATGCGGGTTGAAGAGTTAATGAGGTATATAACCTTAGAAGGTTAGTTCTCTACAATCAATGGTTCATTTTTTCCTTTTGAATCACTTTAGACTAAAGAAGAAAGTTTCTTTTCCTTTATATATTTTGGCTTCTTTGGAAAGTAGAATTAAGGATCACAAGAGAAATCCTAAAAATCCTATGCTACATGTTGGTTTAATTCTCTTAATTATGGATTATGAAAAATCTTATTTGGTTCCTAAGAAGCCTGAGAAGGATCCTAAAGGAAAGCAAAAGAAACTAGAGCTAGAATATGAGACTGTGTCGGAGGAGGAACCTATAAAATATCTGAAAGGGAAAAAGAAGAAAGTGGAATTGGGGGAGGAGTTTGGGTTGGATGAGGATGAGGATTATGTTCTAGAGTCTAAGGCTTCTATGGAAGTCTAGTCGTAGCCCCCTATTCTTGGTAAGGGTGGCAAAAAAGGTAAACCTGCCCTTGATTCTGTGGAGTACGACTTGTAGTGAGGAAGGGGTTGGAGACAAACCCAACAAAAGTGGGAGAGGTGCTCCCTCTACCCTCTTGAAATAAATTCAAGCTAATTTCAAGGAAAATAATCCTATGCCCCCTGTGTTGGGGTATAAAATAAAAAAGGGTTTGAAGGATGAAGGAAAAATGAAGCTGGATAAGTAGACTGGTAGCCCTGTGCAAGAGGAGACTGTTGATTCTCCTCTTAATGTTGGTGGCAGGAAGGATACTATGACCATCCCTGATGAGGGGAAGGAGAAAAAAAATAGTAGGACTTTTGTGGAAGAAATTGCAAGTTCCCTTCATAAAATTCAGATGTTGATGGTGGGGGTTAAAGGGATAGAGGCTATTGATATCCATAAAACTTCTAGTGTCTCCCAGGAGGGTGAATAGGAGGCCTTGGATGTTTTTAATTTTAACCAGGAGGATCTACCTAATGTTTTGGGTCTAGCGAAGGAGGGCACTTTGTCTATGTTTAGATTGTTCAAATGGGCCTTCCATGAGCTCATTATGACCAATGTTAAGGTTCGGGGGGCTATGAGTAAAGCTAGGGAAAATTTGGAGTCTTCTATACAGGCTCAAGTTGACCAGCTATTTGATTCTTTAAAGATTATTGTAGAGGAGATGCTTAATTTGAAGCAAATTTTTGAACAAAGGATTGTGACCTTAGAAGAGGAGATGGAATAGGTTAAATTGAATATGGAGAAGGTTCTTGAAGTGACTAAATTTGTGATGAGTAATGAAGCGAAGGGCCTTACTATTCTCAATGAGAAGTCTAGGATATGGATGGAGGAAGCTCTTGGTGATAAGGAAATTGTTGGGAAAAGGTAGTTAATGGAGGAAGCTTTGGTTGATAAGGTTGTTTTTGGGAATTTTGTTGGTTCACATGATGTTTTGATTAAAGAGGTAAATGTTTTGGGGCCTGGTGCTAGAACCCATAACAAAACTAAGATGTAAGGGGTCCCTGCCAAAGAGATTTTTCAAGTTATGGATGTGCATCAGAAGATAATTGAAAGTGACATGAAGGCTGCTAATATTCTGAAGAATCTGTATTTTTTGTTCTTTTTCCTCCTTTTTGGTAGCTGTTGTGCCGATGTTTTGCAGCATGTTGGTTGTTTGTTGAACTATTTGGTTATCTTTTGAAACATATTCCTTTTTTATAAAGGGTTTCAGGGCCCCTTCAAAACCTACTTTACCTCTAATCAAAAACATGGTTTGAATTGTCAAAAGAAAAAGGTACCCATTCTAAAATATTTGGATACTTGATCCAAACATAACATTAATTTTGAAACCACATATCAAGAATGGTGGTAGCTAAATAATATTATGATATTAGTGATATATGTTGGATAGATTTTATGTTACCCTTGGAAATATAAAAGTTAAGGATGAGAAAAATATTTTGATATATGTAAATAAGATTAAGGAATATAGAGCTAAATTTGTGGCCTTAGGATAAGTTTCATACAAATATAATAAAAGAATGAGTAATTTGGTTTTAGAGAATTTGCATGTAACATATAATAACTTTTTAAATCTCATTAATGATAAAAATTAGATAAGGATTTGATGAAATATGTTCTTACAAAAGAACAAAAACTTGAAATACTCAACCTTAGTGGATCTATTTCTATTGGAGTAACCAAGATTAGAATGCAAATTAAATGATTTCCTCCTCAAGTGAAAAATGAGAACAAAATAATGTCTATCAAAACAATGAGAGTGTTTGTAAATGAATAATAGGATGCTTACATTTAAAGGAAATGAAGACAAGATATGAACCTATAGAATTGAACATCTAACTACCCCTCCAAATGTGTAACACATGTTAGCTCAAATGAGACAAGTGTGAGGACATTTTTCAAGTCCACATGAGTTGAGACAAATGGATAAACAACCTCTATGCAAAATTAATCTAAGTGTGAATGGGCCAAACTAGAAAGGGTGATTAGCTAACTAGTTTGATAGTGACCCTATTTACACTAACACCCCCCTTAAGTGCAACTTATAGAGGATAAATATAACTATGATTAGAATCAAATACTAAGCCATATTACATACCAAGTATAAACAAGTTTTTCATAAACAAAATAAAGGAGAAAGACCCTATATTTAAATTTGGGACCAAGCAAAATAGGGGACACTGTCGCCATAGGGCGTCTCTTTCCTTGCCTTATTTTTTGAAAAATAAGGTGTTAGGGGAGAATTATCAAATGAATTCATTTTTTTTTCTTGCAATTTTTCAATAATGATTGAAAATAGGGCATAGAATACATAATTTGGGAAATTAGGTGCTTAATCAAGTCCAATAAATAAATGGGAGGAAAACATAGTGTGAAATTGTCAAGGGTGACAATTTTTGATGCTACCAAAACTATAGACTATAAAATACTTGTACCTATTCAAATATTCCAAAAAGAAACATCTTCTAATCTAGGACACCACCGCCCTTGACTAGGTATTTTCAACCCTAATTTACATCAACTATATCTATATTTTGTTTCTCTGCTATTAGTTTTTATGTTTCAATCTTGTATTTTTCTATATTCATATTAGCTTGTTGTAGATTCACAGTTAACATAGTTCACTTGTACATCACACACACCACATCCAATATCAAACCAATAAACCCCCACAAAAAGAGGGACCAATACTCTGATCAACTAATCTAGCTCTTCCATTGAGGATAATAGTTATGTGGTCTTATGTGATCAATTTTGAGTTAGACTCTAATGTAATGTTAGCAAATTTGTGATTGAAAAACTAGATCCCTTTTCCCACATTTTTGGTGAACCCGATGCTTGTTACATTTGCAAAAATCTTTTGAAATCATAAATCTTTCCTTTTGAAATTTGAGTGCAATATGAGGTTGTTTTCATTTTCCAAAGTGCATGCATATCTTCGTGAAAAATATTGAAAAAGTATGGATTTTCATTTTTTTTTCATTTCAAAAGCTCAAAAATTATTATCTTTCAACATTTGCAAGATAAATTCATTTAGTTACAAAATTTTAAATTCTATAAATGATCTTTTGAACATATTACATTTCTTTAACATAAAATTTTATGCATGTGTGTGCTTCACATAGACAAATTAGGTTTTTGTGCATTTTCAAAATCTATTTTCTTTCAAACCCAAACCTGTGCAATCTCAAATCTTTGACACTATAGTTGATTTCTAGATTTTTAAACTATTAAAACCTTGCACCTATGGTCTAGGGTGCCACTACCCCTGTCCAACTCATTGTCCCCAAATTTCAGTCATAATTCTATCTCTATGACCTGTATGCAATTTTTTTTTATATTTCTAATTTTTTTTTTTGTTTCTATCACTTTCATATATTTCTCTCTTCATTATATGAGCACTCAAGCATCCTAAATCTTGTATTAAATTTATGAGCTTCATATCTTGGTGTCCAATATCCAATGCCTCTATGAGACATAGTTACAATCTTTTGGCTTCCCATGAAGAAATCAAATCCGGTGTTGATTCCAAGTCATATAACTCTTTCAGTCAAGGAGTTACATCTACACAATCTATGTTCAAGATTTTCTTCCTAGTCCTATATTACCTATGTCTTCTTTGTCACCTAATATTCATGTGGAATTAGAGGTTATTGTTTCCCATGTACCTAAAGATAAACTTAAACAATAATACAAAGACTTAGAGAGCCTTCAACAATACTTAAGCACTGAATATTTGTCTAGAGAAACAATTCCACTAGTGGATAACCTTTGGAATCTAATCAATAATTCACAAGGGATAGAAATATTGTATAGCCTAGCTCATATAGTAGATGCAAACATTCCTATGGTATCAAGTTGCACCTAATATCTCACTAATGCTCAAAATGAAATTGGAAGACAAGTTTCCTCTCCAAAAACCATTTCTTCTATTCCTCTTGTCACCCCTTTAATCGTAGCATCAATCATGCAACATAGAAATGATTTTACCTCTAATTTAGGTTTTTCTTATGGAAATCCTTATAGATTTGTCCCTTCATCTACCACACCTTCATTTTATTTTCCTCTCATTAACTTTTAAAACAATAACCCTCCACTCATTAACTATATTCCTACACATTCCACACATTCTCAAAACATGTCACCAAAATCATCCCATAATTAATCAGCTTTTGCAAAACATGTCATCTTTATAAAAAAATTCTAAACATGAACCAAATTCAATACTCCTCCAACATATCTCACATGAAGTCCATTGTCATTCACTATCCTAAAGACAACCATACAAATAAATATTTAGATACCTTGATTTAAGATGTATATTAGAAAATTATATCCCAACCATGTGTTGGCCTTTACTACCTTGTTAGTGATTTTATTTTCAAAGATCCTCTCCTATCTAAATTTTTTCCTAAATCATTAAAATATATGGCTTTTGAATGGGTTTTTTTGGTCAAATAACTCAATTACTTCCTTTACACAACTGATTAATAAGTTCCTTCAACACTTGATAAGTAGGAGGTATTTTCCACATGTCAAATTATGATATTAGTATCAGGATTCAACCGTGTAGTGTTACGATTCAAAATCATCGATCCATGTTTCATGAGTAGTGGTTCACAAGAACCCATCTCTCATTATAATGAATGGTCCACTTAGAACTCATTGTATCTAGGTGATGCTCACATAGGTGAAGCATTGGGCCTTCCTGGGGGGTCACCAATCTCGATACTACTCCAGCTCAAGCACACTTAACCATGGAGTTTTATCCAAGGTTAAGCCCACTTAGCTTGCAACCCCATTTGCAAAACCTTCAACATGTGGTGTGCCTTATGAACCATTCATTATAGAGCCCCTTTAGCTCCTTCAACACTTTCAAGTGAAAATTGGACCTCAAGTTACACTAACTGATTCAATCCATTGTAAACAAGGACCTAAGGAAAAAGTGATTGATTTTATGGGATGATACTAAGCTCTTTATTCATAAATCTCCTATACTCTCTCAAATTCTAACATTCAAATGGTTTTCATTGGAAATTTGAAACCTAACGTTAGAGATAAGATCTTATTGATGAAATATCCCTCATTCACACATTTATGTATGGTTCTTTGTGATTACCAAATATCAGTTAGACAATATGAAGGTACACCTTCATCAACTCTTAATGGTCAATCTAAAGCCATTCCTCAAAAAAATAACAATCATTTAAAAAAACAAAAACTTCATAAAGATAAACACTCAAGATTTTAATAACATTAAGACACAAGTTGTCACTACATCTGCAACACAATATCAATTTAAAGCCAAGAGATGGAATTTTTTACAATTTCTCGATTCTCTCCATGCTATTATTTATAGTTTTAAAAAAATGATCCAACTTCCTCATATTAGGTCTATTGATACCACTAAACCATTACCTCCAAATTTTAATGCAAAATATTTATATCAATATCACCATACGCCTAGACATGATACCAAAAGATGTATGCATCTTAAGAACCAAGTTCAATACCTCATCGAATATAATGTTATCCAGTTGGATGTTTTAAGTGATAAAGGGAATAACTCAATATTGGTTAATTAAAACTTATAAACATTTAGAAAGCCGTTACCAAGTCATTCAACCAAATTTGTTCAACAAAGTGATAAAGAAGAAGATGATAATTATATATCCAATATGGTAAACATGATTTATGCTCATCCTCATAAAATCCAAACTACTATTTTATTGATATTAATTTCATACATATTGATACTTATATAATTGTACCTCATGGTCCTCTTTACATAACTAGCAGAATTGATGATAAACCCACAAGGGGAATACTCATTGATCTAATATGTATGGTAAATGTGATCATGTAAGAATTTTTGTATGTGCATGAACTTTATAAGCATAATCATGAATATTAAAAGTGTTTTAAAATTCTCATGATGGTGTTACACAACATATGATTGGTTCTATAAATTTCCCAATTAAAGTAAGACCTAACATTTTAGATATTTTATTCACCATAATACCGATGTTGGACTAGTTTCATGTGAAGTTGGATCATCCAAGGCTAAGCTCCATGAATCCAATCCCATTGGTCATTCATAAAAGCCTTAAATTTCCATCCGAAGAACAAATACATACTATTTACCATAGTGGATTTGAGCCTTTGGCCTATCGTGGAAACTTTTCACTAGATTACTTTTGGCCTCAACTAGCCCAACCTATTAAACCCTATGAGGGTTAACTATTTTTATCATATCAAAATTTTGAAGCTAATTTTATAGCCTAATTATCCCTTACCGAAATTCCACCCAAGGCTCCTCAATATCTAGTGGCTATGATGGTTGTTCCTTCTACTCCATGGTAGTGAATGAAACTTGGCCCGAACCAAGTATTTTTCCTCAACCTTCTAGAATCTATGTTGTGGTTCCCCTCCTCCATCCTATAAATAACCATGAGAAATTTTTTTTGAAAGGACTTTGGGGATTAATTTTTTTCCTCTGAAGGGAAAACAAACCTTTCTGCAAAAACTTAAAACACATATAGTTTCCCAACCTTCAATATCTCCTTCTATTCCTCCTACAAAGGAAGAAAAGGGACCAATTTCGGAAAATGTCTCAATCCCCCTTCACAAGTTGGAGCTCATATTGTAGGATGAAATAAAAGTGAAAAGGAACACAAATAAAGACATCATGTTATAGTTCATTAGCTTGTGGAAGATAATAATTCCTTTCATAATGATCCTCCATTCACACAACCAAATATCGATGAGATGCCTCCCACACATCCATCTTCATCATCACCTGGCTCCACTCCACCTCCCTCACCAAACCATGAACTTTAACCTTATCTATCCCAGCTAAAAAAAATAAATAAAATATCACTAAATACACAATATATGCATATGGATGATGGTGCTCACAACCATGCCGATAACACTAATATGAAACCCATTTTGATATATTCAGATAACAAGATAGAATTAAAAAAAAATATCATAATGAACTATTGCTCACATTCACAAGATCATGAATTTATATGGGGGAAACCATTATGATCCTCATTTGGTGAGTGACCCACCATGTGTTGAACCTAGTTCTACTCCCTGTACTACACTTTTAGTTCCTTTAGCTTATTTTTTTCCTTCTATTTATGATGAGAAAGATTGGGATGTGGATGATTTGTGATAGATTGGATCACATGTGTAGTACCTTTGTGTCTTTTTTTTTCCTTAAAGGTAATGTGATCTTTGTATAATGTGCTACTTGGAGTGTATTTTGTTTATTATTTTTTCTTTGGGTGACCCTTTTTGTTCTCATTGGCACAAGGATACTAAGAAAATGAATCTATCATGATATTCCTCTATTTGTATCTTCATTCCTCTTTATGTTGTAAAAACCTTCCTTTTGTTCCTTTTGGGAATGATGTAAAGTTATGAGATATTTATGTCTTTTCCATGTTTAACCAAGATCTTTTTTGTCTTCATGTGTCATTTATCCCTTATATTTTTTAGTTCTACAAGTATTTCGGGAATGATGTCAATTTAGAGCATGATCATATTATACATTATCTCTCACCTATACTAACCCCAAATTTATGGATCCTCATGTTCTATCTTTGTCTTGTCAATTATACGGATTTGATTTAGGAGCAACCCCTTGTCATGAGTCAACTTTGTTGATAACATATCAACCCCTTGTCATGAGTCAACTTTGTTGATAACATATCACCTGGTATAGGTTTTTCCAATAATCTCTTATGGCTTACCATTTTACTTGAATATCATTTTTATTCTTCCTTAAAGGAAATTTCTCTTAGTTTACATTAGCAATTAATTTAAGGTGGGGCCATACATTCCATTATCTTCTTAACTTTGTTCACACAATTGGAACTTGATGATTCTATCTATGGAAAATTGATCATATTTTATAGCACCTTATCAAAATTATTTTGCAAACAACAAGATTCACTTATAATTCAGATTGGTATGGTTTACATGAGAACTCACATAGCGAATATTGGAATTTACTAGCACTTTTTTTTTCATTTCCTAGCTTTACAAAAACTCACCTAGTTAATATTGAGCTTCACTAGCATGTGTTGTTTCTTATCAAGATCACCCAGGGAATATCAAACTTCACTAGCCTATGATTCCTTTCATAGGTCACCTTGAAAATATTAGACTTTACTATCCTATGATATATAGATTTCTTGGCTATGGATCCTAAAAGAAATTTGTAGATCTTACTAATCTATGACATCATACCCTCTTTTGTGTGTTTACATCATGGTTTTTTTAAATTATATTTCTATCTTCATTGTGTATGCTTCATGTTTTTCATGCTACATTGCACCTTATGCATGTGTGTTCCTTTGTCTTTACTTTTTTCTTTTGTAGGATTTTGATCCTAGGGGCTAGTGCATCCCTTAGATTCAATGAATAACCATACAAATCCATTTTCCTTGTTGACCCCTATGATTTCACAAACTATGGTGAATGCTTGAATGTAATTTTTTGCATCATGTGAAATTTATCTATTAAACTTTAGGAAGTGCTTTCTAGAACTTAAGGTAAATATATGTGTATTGAGTCAATGGTAGAGGTTCAAAATGATTTCCCCATATCTAAGGAAAAACCAATGCCATGATGAAAATATTAAAAATATGACATGTATCTCATTCCAATAGGATATCTTTTGCCAAACATATTGTTCTAAGTGTGTCCCACTATATAGAGTTGTAAACATCCATCCTAGAGGGGCACCTTTAGATTTCTAGAAATCCACTTTGAATCCAAAATAGAGTCACCAAAATTTAGTTGATAAATCGCTATGATATTTTATGAAAAATAGTCTGACTAACCCAATGAAAATAAAAAAGTTTACAATAGTTGGAAAGATCACACTATTGGATGTATAATATTTCTCTACATTTGAGAGTGGAAAATCCATCACATAATAATATAAGTTTTTTAATGGCATGATATTGATCAAAAAAGAAGAAACACACAAACTAATGTTTATGTGTTTTAATGTGTATACATTTTCAACACATTGAATTCAAAATTTGTATGATCCCACAAATTTAGACTTGAATTTCCAAGCCTAAGGATTGGACATCTCTTGTGACTCCTAAATTCATGTATTTAACATAAAACGACATGAGTTCAAACTTCAACCTCATTAGGTTTACATGTTTTACAGTACAATTTTATGAAACCCCCATCAAAATGAAGAGCTACTTCTTAGCTTTCTAACTACACATTTTTTCTAATATTTGGGATACGTTAAGGTAGAATTTTTATTTTATTTGAAAAGTGTCTTTATATTCCTCCAGTAAATATGTATTTATTTTATTATAAATTTTGACCTGCTTATCTAAATTTGAAAAAAAAACTTATATAAGATTTCTCTATATGATTCATTCTACACACATTCAAAAATTAAAATTTATATTTTTGATTATTTTGTGTAGTTTATATGACAGACACGTTGAGTGATGCAACTTTTATAATACATCCACTTCAAAAAATATATTAAATAAATATATATATATATATATATACTCACTCTTGACTATATTTCCACCAACTAGCTTTTAAAAATACCTAATGTGGAAAAAATTAGGAGGGCACACACTAGACACTATGTTAATTTTAGTGATAAACATAAATAAAAAATGTGTGTGCTTAGCATTTCACCCCCTTACCTTAACCATTTAAAAAAATATCTAATCATTTAAAAACTATATTTAAGTTACTAAAATTCTTGTTGTTATCATATGGTGGTGCCACAATAGGGTGTCTCACTTTTAAGACATGTTGATTTTTTCTTGAAATTGCTTTTTTTAAAAGAAAACTAATGATTTAAGCCTTGAGAGGTTCCATCTAAAGGGTTTTAATTGAAGAGGGATAGATAAGACCCCCTTAGATCAAACCCCCTTGGATAGAACCCCTGCGTTATTAAATCATACCCACAATGGAGTCTCCTTCGCACCTGTCAAAATGATGACAAAAAAAATACTTTTTCTTTACCTTTTGAGGGATTAAATAATTTCATTTAGAAATTATATTTTTCAAGATTGTAGCTCTCAAAACAATCTTTCTAACAAGTATAGTTTTGATATGTTTTCATTTTATCGTGTGTATTTAATTTTCAATTTTTACTGAACATAGGTTTTTCTTCGAACATCAAGCTCTTCATTTTGCAAAGGTAGAAAAATAGTAAACCATTGTAAAAAAATTAAAAAAATATCCTTTCCCTAGGTATTTGTGTCCTTATGGATTGTGGAAACTTGATATCTTTAATTGATGTCCTTCTTTCACCAAAAAAAAGGATTTTGATATATACACAAGTTAGGTTGGATAACACACACGTATGTCCAAATTATAGTTACAACGACTTCAAAATTTAATTTAAAAAAATATGTAACAAAAAAATATGAAAATATATCCTTTCCATAGATATCAATGTTGAGAATCTATATTTCAAAAATTAAAATTTTATCCTTTATAGAAAAAAAGTTATGTTGGACGACACAAACGTTACTTTTTGAAAATGTTGTTTTTTGTTTAAAACTAGTTATTAAAGGAGATGTTGAAAGTGTGAGCACAAAAACCTACACGAGCTAACAATTGATCAACAAAATAATGTCAAACATGTTAGAAAAGAAAATCTAATGCTCCCTATGAAATTCTTGGAGAAACAAAGTTGAAAACATGAAAATTAAGCAAGAACACAACATGAAATCAACTAAGCTAACCAAACCTCAATCCCATAGGGGGATTGGTGCCTCTTTGATGTGGAAAGAAGCCCTTTCCCAATCCCTTGATAAGCTTTGATATTGAATGTGATTCCAAATATGGAAAATGACAATAATCTAGCTAAAGTGGATGAAAAAGATGAAATGATATGAACTGAAATGGCTATAGTGATAATGCATGACGTTGTGGATCCATTTTATGAAAATGATGCCTCTGTTTATAGAAGCCAAGGGTTGAAGGATGAGAGGATTTGATGAATATGGGATAAATTGAGAGCCAATGAGAATGTGACACTTGTCAACATTCCATTAGATGAAGGTGGAGCACATTTTGGGAAATGTGTGAGTGGGGGAGGATGGAAGAGAAGTAAATGTTGTTGGTTGAGAATTTGAATTTGTTGTAAGAGGAATTGAATGAGATTTGAGAGGATGTAAGAAGATTTGAAAGGTTGCAAGAGGATGTGATGGATTTTTGAAATCCTTTGGAGGGAAATTGAATGAGAGGTTGTTGAGAGGAATATTCCTTGGAATATGCCTTGGTGAGGGAAATAGATGAATTAAATAATTAATCAAAATTATTTTTATGTGCAACCTGGTTAGTTGACCATGGTCGATTTAACTCTTGGGGAGTTAAAAACTAGAGGATTTGATTGATGATGGTTAGAAGGCTGATTTAGGATTAATTAATTGGAAGAGGTTAGGAGATTTGTGATATTTGATTTAATTGATTTTAATCAAATAGGAAGACTTTAGGAGAATTTAATTAAATGATTTGATTTAATTATATATGATGAAAAATAGAAAGGTGAATTAATCAATAAATTTAATTATTGATTAATAGCTAAATTTGCTGATTTTAATTAAATAATTTTGAAAATTTAATTAATTGATCAATTTGAGATGATTTCAGAAGAAATAATGTTAGAGTTGGTCAGAATAGATATACAGTATCAATCAGGACATTTTTGGTATCTACATTTTGCCCCTCTTTGAAGTGAAGCACCTGTTGCATCGGTTCAAAGAATAACACTGCCATGGTCAAAAGTTATAAAAAAATTTATTTTTGAATGGCTCACTGTTGTCCCAGTGGAAGGAATTACGCTGATGTACTGCCCCCTCGAGTGATCGGGTGAAAACTGCAAAATTTGGTCGAGCTCATGAAAAAGATTCAATGATGATGCATGAGCGAAAAATATCCCACAAGATGCGAAATTAGGCTTACAATGATGAAAACGGACCAAAACGAGCTTTGTTTGGGCAAAAAGATATTAAATGGGTTAAAAAACCCTAAAAAATACCCAAAAATCCCCCAAAAAATTGTATAAAAGGGATTAAGAGGGTCCTTTTCAAATCATTTGCACACTTGCCTTTTAGAAATTCTGCCACTTTTTCTCTAAGGTGTTGACGAAATGGCTACTCGCATGCTTCCCTGACATCAGACGGATCAAGTTTGAGAGTTCCAGTGGCCTCAGGACACAAGACTCTTGGTATGCCTTTCAAAACTTTTCTCATTTTTCATGCTTTTGAAATATAGCCTCACCTTTGATTTTTGATGGATTTTTTCATTTTTTCAAGAAGCATCCTTTTCAATTTTTGATGTCGTGCACATTTTGGTTGTAGGAGGTCTTGCCAATGCTCCATTCAAAGGATCGCAGGAGCTGGTTATTGCGACGAGCGAGACATTTGTCAGACCAGGTCCTTTTTTTCCTTGGAGCGATTAGTTTCGACCACATTGCTTAGATGCCCGAGGTGCAGACACACCTCGCAATGATAACAACTTTGGTTGAGTGATGGTGGAGCGAGACCTCCTCGTTCCATCTACCGACTGACGAGGCCACCATCACCTTGGAGGACGTATGGTAGATCTTGTGGATCCCTATTCATGGTGAGCACATCATCTATGATGTCAAGGCCAGTGGTGATGCCATTTTTGCTTTGTTTGGTGTTGACTCGTATGAGGTAGACAATGACCAGATAGACCTCTGCCGATATGAGGGGATTGCCTTTGTCTTGAATTTATTTGTCAACGCACTGATTTCAAGAGTCCTTGTTCCTAATCGATAGGCTAGAGCATCAACATTGGTTGGGGCATCGTTTGGTCTTGGATGATGGAGGAGGTGACTTCCTACACCTGGGGGCCAGTCATCCTAGCCTCCTTGTATCATGATATGCACCAGTTTGTCTAAAGTGGGGCCCATAGCATTGGAGTGGGTGTCACCCTTTTGCACGTGTGGGCCTATGAGCACATTTCCATCTTGAGGCCATAGATTACAGATGTCCAGACCAACCTGATGATCTTGCGGTGTACAGATATGGGGGTATGACCACCCTCCATTTCATAGGTATCACAGGCATCCCACATTGGAGGTGGGTTTTGGACGAGATGACAATGTTTACATAGAGGCCTTGGCTCCATCTTCTAAGATGGCACAATGATGACGAGCATCTTTTCTACTATCGGTAGTCCCAATACATGCAAGGACAAGAGTATTACATGGTTGAGTGATACCTCCCTGATAGGGTTGCTCGCCAATTTGGTGAGGTGCAAGATGCACCTGACGACACACACAGAACCATCTTCGTGTGTAGATCCAGAGAGGCAGCATGGGGACAAAGGATCCCCTCCAGTAGGTGATTGATGATTTTAGGCAATGAGTTATGGTGTCATGGGTATATTTTGATGGTCCTGCGGATGCAGGGATGACCTAGGCATATGATGTGTATTTGTAGGACCATGCCCCTATTCGATTGAATTTACCAGTAGTGCCAGCTGCAGGGAGAGGATAGGTCAGGGGACCAAGGATTGGACAGGTCTAGCAACCAGGACAGGATGAGTAGGATAGGTAGGACGGGGGTGTAGGACATGATGGGCATGACGAATAGGTTCCACCATTAGTGCCACCCATTAGACAGAGGCCACTAGTCCAACTGCCACAACAACCACATATGCCACCGCCACGACCACCATTAGGTCCCGATCCTAGGGACAATTAGATAGTAGCATTGCAAGTGCAGGTCCAAGTTCTCATAGGGTAGCTTCAACAGGCACAGGCCCAAATACAGACATTGGTCTAGGAGAGGGACCAACCTTGACGAGAGGTGGTGCAAGAGCGCTAAATGAGGCAATACTTTTATATGGATCTTGCGCTCGAGACATGACAATAGTAGTAGCTAGAGGCTGCAACCCAGTAGATTCAAGGGCATGCTATAGTTTCGGTGAAGATGTATGGTCGTGTAATGCAAGAGGCATCCTATTATAGGGCGGTGTATTATAGAGTTGTGGCATAGGAGTAGATGGAGCCATATTTTTCCCATCTTATTCAAATAGCTCCTACCAAGACCCCTCGTGCAGGCACATCAGGGAGACCCACAGGGTCTCATCACCAGATTCGAGGCAGTCACCATGAAGGAGGACATAGCTAGGGCAGCTCAGGATACTAAGAGAACACAGGGACATACTTTTTGTATAGCCTAATTATGATGTGTATACATTCATTGGCTGAGTTTTTGACTAGCCTCTTGTATATGTGATACTATATATCTAATTCTGATGTATCATGACAATCAATTTTTTTATGATATATACATGAGATGACTTTACAATTCATTCATATGATGTGATGCTTATTTTATTTTATTTTATGTGATGTGTATATATATATGGATGGATGGACGCATGTAATGTCTATTTTATGATGTGATGTAATATTATGATGGATACCTAATATATTTATGGATGATGTATGTAATGCAATGATATGTTCTATTTCTTTTTCAGTATCTTTTCTATGTATGATATGATGATGCAATATGTATGTATGTATGATGCAAAATGTGATGTTTTTAATGATGCTTATGTGGTGCACGATAATGGAAATGTGATGTAATGCTTATCTTATTTTTCAGTACCTTTTTCATATGCGATGTATGTATGGATGATGCAACATGTGTTGATGCCTATATGATTATGCAATGGATGTTTTATGCAAATGTATAGTTTATGAGATGCTTAGAATAACCAATCTATATTATGATTGATGAAATGTGTATGAGATGATTGATGTTTCCTACTATGTATGATATGCAATATGTTGACATTTTGTGGATGCAGGATGGATGCATATATGGGTGTTTTTGTTTTCGAATGTCATGATACCATGTTAGTTTTAGTATGTGAGAAAGATAGAAGAAAGAGAAACCAACCCTTGACTTCGAGATGATACAAAAACATGATGATGATGATGATGATCGCTTATCAAAGATTTGGGATATAAAGAGCTTACTTACCTTATTTTTGATAACACACATAGATATGATGCATCAAGGTATAAAGAACCAGGATGACGTTGTACCTAGTGTGATGGACTTTGACTTGACAATCAGATAAGAGTATCCTTGTTCACACCTGGTGTACAAAACCCTATTTAGGATGTAGTTCAGATATCTCAAACATCTCAGACCAAAATATAGAAAAGAAAAACTTTCCTATGTGGTCAACAAAATACCCAAAACACCCTCCCTACAGATCAAACAAAGTAAGCATGACCAAGGTTATATTACAAGAACATCCAACAAGCACAACATATAAAAAGATAATGATCAATGACACATTCTTTTCTCTCTAAATCATTTTGTTTAGACATCATCGAGAGGTCCTTAGAATGAGTGCAATAAGATAAATCAACAAGACAAGGACCAAGTAAACAAGCTAGTGTTCTTCATACCTCTAGCTAAAACTAAACTACGGTGATGCCTGATGTTGATGTTCATTGTAGAAAGGATGCATCCTAGGACATGATGTTATCAAATGATTTTTGGATTGAATAGATGATTGGATATTAATAGAAAGAGTTTAACAACTTGTTTACCTATTGACCTAGACTTGAGACCTTGATGTTTGAGTTCTCACTTTCGATTTGCTAGACTTGTTTTTTATTGTTTCACCAAATTTTGAAGATGAGGATTGTTTATTATGAGTGGATGTTTATTTTGGGTGAATGTGAAATGGGATGGATGGATTTTTTCAAATATTTGGATGTTTTTGATGTTTTGAAATATTTTGAGGCTATTTTTTTGGATTTTTTTGAGATGTTTTACAAATGTTTTGATTTTCAAATTTTTTGATTTTTTTTTGTTTTTTCTGAGATTTTGACCAAGAACCTAACCTAAAGACCTATCATAGGGGCCTCGGGGGCTGATCAAAGATTAGCCTTGCCTACGTTATACACGTAGAGGCCATGTAGTTTGACTGACACAAACTCATTTATTGATGGGATATGAACAAATGGATTGCTAGTTTATTGTGACAGACTCTTAAAGGACTGACCTAGGGTGTCTCGGGGGCCAATCAAAGATTAGCCTTACCTATGTTCAAGCTCAGAGATGACATAGTTCGACAAGATGACTCTATTTTTGACTTTTTCACCTATTTTTTGGATTTTTGACATGTTTAAGATGTTTTTGGATTTTTTTACTTTATGAATGTTTTGGGTTTTTGGTATGATTTGGATTTTTTTGATTTTAAGGAAGATCTCAAGAATGTACATGAATCCGATCTGATGTAGGTAGAAGAATGTGACACTAGCATGATGTGATAGACTACCTCGATATAGGTAGGACAAAACTGACCTTAGGAATGTGCCAAGTAGTACTAGGGTGGAACATGATACAAATGCAGGATCAAGCTATGATGTAGACACATATGGGTGATGGAAGAACGAATGGAATGTGATGGATGAATGATGCAAAATGAGCCATAGAGATCATGGTGGATGGAAAGTGCTTATTTACACAAGGTGCTTGTTTTGCAAGTTTTCACCAAGGTACTTTCCCAAAGTGCCACTGAAGTGGTTTTCACTAGAGGAGGATTTTTATCTTTATACTTTTTTTCAATCCTTTTCTAATTTTTCTGGATTTTTATATTTATTTTTATTTTTGAGGTTTTATACCTTGAAACTTAGGCATAATTTTTTTTAAGATGGGACTTACTGATAGGCTCCTATAGAGGTTCCCCTTTGAGTGTGGATAGATGATATGCCAGATTTATATCTTGTGGTGACAATGAAAGGTCCCAACCAGTTGGATTCAAACTTTCCCTTGTTATCTAGATTCGACCTATTTTTTTTTTCTTTCATCACAAGCTCGTCAACTCAAAATGACCGGTTTTGGATCTTCTTGTTGTAGCTACTCTTCAGATGGTTCTGGTAGACTTACAGGTGGTTCATAGAATCCATGTGTCATTCATCCAATAGTTCCAGCTCGTTCAACTGAGATACCCGATATTCATCTGTTATGAGGTTTTGCAATGATATCCTCAAGGATGGGAGCTCGATCTTGATGGGGAGAATGTCTTATGATCCATAGACTAGGGAGAATGGGGTTGCACCTATTGGTGTGTAGATACTTGTTCGGTAAGCCCATAGGGTGGGGTTCAACTGTAATTGCCAATCACGACCAATTTCATTGACTATATTTTTGAGGATTCTTAGGATAGTTTTATTTGTAGCCTCAGCTTGGCTGTTACCCTAGGGGTAGTATGGAGTATAAAAGCGATGTTGGATGTTAAATTTCTAGCATAGGTATTGGACATCCTAGTTTTGGAAAGGTGTCCCATTATTTGAGATAATGGCTTGTGGAACATCGTAACAAAAAATAAGGTAATTCAAGATGAACTTTGCAATCTTATTTTCAGTGATATAGGTCATAGGAATGACCTCTACCCACTTTGTGAAGTATTCCATAGCAGTGATAATTAACTTGTGTCCATTAGATGAGGTGGGGCTGAGTTTTCCACTGAGATCAAGCCCCCACTACGAGAAGGGCCAAGGTGTTACAATCGGGTGGAGCTCCTGAGATGGTGCATGGATGAGGTCCCCATGCTGTTGATATTGCAAGCACTTCTTAACATATTCATGAGCTTCTCTTTCCATCATTAGCCAGTAGTACCTTGTTCTCAGCAGCTTCTTGGCCAAGGTCATACCACTTGAATGTGAACCATAGATGCCATCGTGTACCTTAGTTAAAGCAGTCAAAGCTTCCTCAACATTTAAGCATCCTAAAAGGGTTCCCTCAATACTCCTACGGTATAGGGTATCGCCTAAGATAAAAAAGTGGGATGACTTCTTGAAAAAGGTTCTTTTAAGGTTCAGAGTGATATCAACAGGGAGGACTCCTATTCTTAGGTAAGTGTGTATGTCATGATACCACAGATTATTAGGATCAATGATTTCACACACAAATTCAGACTTTGGTACCTCAAAAGCTAGTACGAGAAGCCGCTCTACCAGGAATTCATGTTTAAGGACATTGTGTGGGATATCTAGCAATGATCCGATCGTTGCCATGGCATTCACCACTATGTTGTTCTCCCTTGTTATTTGCTCAAACGTGATGTCAAAAAAAAATTCCTTGAGGTATTCCACTAGTTTCTTGTATGGGGTCAGCTTGTCATCCTTTGTTTGGTACTCATTGTTGACTTGGTTGATGATTAGCTGAGAATCTCCATAAAATTTAAGTGCCATGATATGCCACTGTACCGCTACTCTGAGTCCAATCACAAGGGCTTCTTATTCAACAATGTTGTTAGTGCAAGGGAATGATAACCTATAGGATTTACGAATACAATCCCCTTGTAGTGTGATGAAGAAAACACCCGCTCCTGATCCATGTTGTGTATATGACCCATCAAAATAAACCTTCCAATGATTAGTGGTACTGAGGTTGAACACAAATTCGTTTGGGAATTCTACTATAAGTGGGTTCTCTGAATAGATGGGCGCTTCCACTAATTGGTCTGTAACCACTTGTCCTTTGATAGCTTTTCTTTCCACATATTCAATGTCGTATTTTGAGAGGATCGTGACCCACTTAGCCATCTGCCCCATAAGTTTCACCTTGGAAAGTAAATACTTGAGGGGGTCTATTTTGGCGATGAGTTTAATTTGATGAGCTAACATGTAGTGCCTAAATTTCTGTGAGGCAAACACTATTGCTAGGTAAGCATTTTCAATGAATGTATAACTCAACTCATTCCCTACCATGGTTCAGCTGGTATAGTATATGGCTCTTTCCTTCCCCATCTCATCATGATATGCTAATAGAGCCCCAATTGCTAGTGTTGTGGCCAATATGTACAAGATCAGTGGCTTATTCTGGATTAGTGGCATGAGTACTAGTGGTGTCAATAGGTATTCTTTGATTTTGTTGAATGCTTGATCACACTTCATATCCCACTTGTATGTTACTCCCTTGTGGAGTAGATGAGGATAGGGGACAACTTTGTCTACCAACTACATGATGAACCTACAGATGGATTGGAGTCTTCCTTGTAAACCCCTTAATTGTTTCAATGTTTTTGGCACTTCCATTTCGAGAATTGCTTTGACTTTGGTTGGGTCTATCTCAATCCCCCTCATTGATACTATATATCCCAAAAGCTTTCCTAATTTTACACCAAAGACACACTTCTTAGGGTTGAGTCTTACCTTGTATTCCTCCAATCTATCAAAGATGGAGCTTAGTGCTGCTATGTGATCCTGTCGCTTTCTTGACTTGGTCAGTATGTCATCCATATAGTCTTCTACAGACTTGTGGATCATGTCATGTCCCTTTGATGGGTGGCTCCAACGTTCTTCAACCCAAACAACATCATGTTCTAGCAATATGTACCCCATGGATAGGTAAAGGTTGCCTTATGCTAATCTTCTTTTGCTATCATTATCTGATTGTACCCTGAGAACCCATCTATTAGTGACAACATTTCATGGCATGTCATTTGATCCACAATCATGTCAATGTTGGGAAGGGGAAGATCATCCTTAGAGAATGCTTTGTTCAAGTCCTTGAAATCAATGCGAATCTAGATGCCCCCAGTGGGTTTAGTGATTGGTACTAAGTTTGAAACCCATTCAAGATAATCAATGGGTCTTATGAAGCCAACATCTAGGAGTTTTTGTAACTCCAATTTGACCAAAAGTGCGATCTTTGGATGCATCTTAGTTTCTGCTTCATTGGCTTTGCCTTTGGATATACTACTAGATGATGAACCACGACTTTCGGATCGAGTCCTGGCATGTCAGTGTAGGTCCATGCAAAGTTTACCTTTCTTTCTCTCAAAAATGTAGCTAGAAGTTCCCATTCTTCAATCAAAAGGGATTCCGCATAGAAGGTTATGTGTGGTGTCTCTTCAATCCCCAGGTTGACGGGGTTACACTTCTCTACCAACACTGTTGACTTCTCCTAATAAATAGCACTAGGGGGAAGATTGAATCCCTCATCCTTTGGCACCTCAGAGAGGTTTTCAACATCAGATGCATCCTTTGTTTTATCTATTTTCGGGTCAGAAAGTGCCACAGCGTGGTTTTCACTTAAAGACCTAGATTTTACTCTTAAATTTTCACTTTCATGACTGAGGGATTCAATCATTTCCCCATAGTACACATGGGTGTCTAGCTTGATGTCAAATCCTAATTTGTGGTCTCCACATGGTATGTTATCCATGAGTCCCATGAATTTTGAGAGAGCTTCGTCACTTTCGAATGTGTCCAAAACCGGTGGTCCTCGTTGGTCATAGTCTATTAGCTAGGGATAAACTATCTTTAATTCGTGGGTTTGGCTGTTTGAATCAAAATACACATTGGAAATCATGAACAGAGAAGATTCCTCAAATAGCATGGGTAGGTTAGTGAGGAGATCATCGTCACTCTCACATACATCAGTTATATTGAAGGTATAGTTATCTAAGGGCCGACCTGTGGATACTAGTAACTGAGGAGGAGCTTTGACTGTTTTAACATGGATACCTCTGCCACATATGGTTATCTTCAGAGGGGTACATCCAAGGCCAAGATTCTTTATGCACTTCTCAACAATGATGGGTTCTAACAGGTCATCATTTTTTCTCGAGTTTATTGTTCTTGTTGTAGCCCATGCCAAGCATTAACTGTAGCCCTTTTTTATCATCATCCATTGGAAGAGCCGGTTTAGGTCTTTCATCTTGATATAAAAAGCTTGATATGTCTTTTTTGTCTACCACTTCTCGACTTAGGTCCCCCCAACTTTTGAATCTGGAGGGATCTGCTCTAAATATTTGAGATGGTGTGTTACTTAGTTGTGTTTGTCCATGGGACCTAGGAGATTGAGGTAATTCTCCTATTATGAAGGCTATTTTCGTCATCTTGTAGTCTCCACATCCGTTATCTTGGATAATGACTTTAATATTAGAAACATCGGGAATGGAGGATGTCTTTTTCCCAGAAGTGGAGGCTATGGTGGATGGGTCTATAGATGAAGTCGTAGGGCCTTCATCATTCTTGGAAACTTGTGGGATTTTGTAATATTTGGCTTCTAGGTTCCTGCAATAAGCAAAGGGCTCTGGGTCGCCATGAACTGTTACCTCTTGGTTTTCATAAGGGAATTTAACACATTGGTGAAATGTGGATGCAATAGCTTTCACCCCATGGATCCATGGGCACCCCAGGAGAATATTATAAGGGAGGTCAATATCAAGGACTTGGCAAGTAGTCTCCATGATGGTCGGTCCTACTTGGATAGGAAGTTGAATGGTGCCTTGAGACACTCTTTATTGAGCATCATAATCCCAAATTGTGATGCCTTTTCCCTTTTCGATCATATCTTCTGAGAATCCTAGATTATTTATTAGCTTAAGAGAACAAATGTTCAAACCCATACCTCCATCCACCAAGATTCTTTTGACTTTATTTTTATGGATGAAGACTTCAAGATGAATTGCATGGTTATGAGATGGTTGTGTTGGGAGATCCTGCTCAAAGAATGTAAGGAGATGTGGTGTGGTGATGTGTCCGACCATAGCTTGAAACTGGTTTGCATCAAGATCTGTGGGTATTAAAGATGCAGCTAGTGCCTTTTCTAGAATTTCCCTATGGGCAGACAAGATTTTTAGTAAATCCATGATGGGGATCTGGGCAGGGGTCTTCTTCAACTATTCTAAGACATTGTAACCATTGGTAATTGACTTTGAGTTTGCAAGGGGTTCTTTAGCTTGTGTGTATGGTAGGGGAATAGTGATTTTTCCACCTCGTGTGGTGACTCCACACTCAACTTTGGACCCTATGATATGGATAACACCTACCCACTCATCTAAAGATGTCACAACATGGTCATAAACATGGTTGAAACTACTATACTTTTTGCCTTTTCCATTGTTGTTTGCTTTATTGTGATCTGGCATCGGATTCATGTATATTTTGAGGTCCTGATTTCTAGTCAGTTGCTCAATGGTGATAGTCTTGTCATCAGTAAGATCTTGGATCAGGTTCTTGATCCTCATGCGACCAGTTGTCGTGTTCCCCTTTATCTTATGAAAATTGCAAAGGTGCTTCTCATTATACCATGGTGGTTTAACTTGAGGCTCCTAGTAGTTTTCAATGATTGGGAGCATGATGATGTTGGATTCAATGAGTTTTTGCATGATAGATTCAATCGATTCAAGTAGTGTGTACTTTTGCTTTGAGGGATATTTGTTCCTTGTGGATGATCTGTCTTGATCATTAACATTGTTGACTGTCTGTGTGTTGTTTTGTTGTTGAGATGTGTTGGGTTGTGAGGTGTTTTGAGTGTTGTTTGGAGGTTGTTGCTATGTTTGTTGTTGTGTGTTTGGCCTTGGAGCACTGATTACAACCTTGACATCAACAAACCATCATTGGTAACATTTTTGTTTTTCTCTCATGTTCAAGGTTTTTCGTTGTAGCTTATTGATGGATGATTATATTGATAAGTGGGTGTCCCCCTTGTGAAATGAGGGCTCTTTCGATGTTAAGAGCTTTGGGGATGAGTTGATTGTAGGTGGTGATGCACTACATTTTAAGATGGAAGGTTAAGATCCCTTCAAGATTTGAGATGATGGTTCCGACTTGTTCTTCTTCTCGCATAGCCCACTTGCTCCTATTGGCCATAGATCGTCATCGATGTAATAAGGTTGCAAATGACTCTCCCTTGTTTTTCTTAAGGTTGGAAAACTCTTCCAAGCATATATCTATACCCATGTTAAATGAATAATTTTGTGTGAATGCATCCACAATTTCTTGGAACTTTTTGATTCTGGGAGGAAGACGAGAGAACCATTCCATGGCTAGGCTAGCTAAACTTCTAGGGAAGAGCCTCATTAGATAAGATTCATTGTAGGAAACTTCCATGCAGTGTACATTGAATTCTCTGATGTGATCTTCAAGATTTTTGATTCCACGATACTTGTCAAATTTTGGTATCTCAAAGCTTGGTGGGAACAACTTCATCACAATGCTCATGTCGAAGGGATAAGGGCATAAATTCCCTTGTGGTTTTGTGGTTTTCCCAGATTGGATATCCAACAGTTGTTGCGAGAGCTTTCTGGTTTGAGTGGATAAGTCATTTTGTGGATCAAGTGGTGGAATGAATGTGGATGTTGTGGATTGAATGATGGGTGGGGTGACTTGTGGACTTGGTGATGCATTTTTGGGGGTTTGTTGTAATCTTTTATCTACAAGTAATGCTTACTGATATGCTTGTAGTTGTTTTTGTGCCAAAAATGCTTGTTGTTGGTCTTGTTGCTGCTGTTGTGCCAACAATGCTTGTTGTGTGGTTGCTTTTTGTTGGGCTTGATATTGTTGAAAAGTTTGTTGGTAAGCATGTTGTTGTAATAGGGCTTGTGTTTGAGCTTGTTGTGTTTGATATTGAGCTTAGGCCTGTGCTTGGGCTTGTGCTTGTACTTGTGTAGCTTGTTGAGCTTGTTGTTGTTGTAATATTGCTTGTGCTTGCACTTGGGCAGCCTGGTGGGCTTGTTATGCAACTTGCTGGTTTTGGAACTGCTAAAATGCCTTTTGGTATGCTTGTTGAGCTGCTTGTAAGGTAATATGATATTGATTGGCCATGTTTGGATTTGGTGGTAGAGGTGGAGGATTTAGAATGGTATGAGATGGTGTGATGAGGTTTTTTTGAGGTAGTTGTTGAGTGATGACCATGGGTTGTGTGGTGGAGGGTATGGTTGATGTGCTAGGTCCTTGGGAGACCACGTTTTGAAGAATTTGGGGTGTTGTAGATAGTGTAATGGTTCATTGGGATGTCTAGATTGGTGGCACCTAGTGTTGTGATATCAGTGGCATGCTTGGAGGATTTGGTATGTTGATTTGATTCACAATTGTAGGATTGATTTGATTTGATTGATTTTGGATTGGTATGTTGGGTAAAGGGGGTTTCCCTAAACCTTCGATTGATGTGGATGTTGATGTTAGCGAGGGAAGTGGTGGGGGGATAGATGGTATGTTTCCTTGAGAAAGTGATTATGAAGTGTCAAATATTCCCCCTTGTCCAAATAAACCCCCTTGTCCTTGTGATACCATGGGGAGAGAGACTTGTGTCCCAAGAGGGTATATCAGTGTCATGGAGAAGGTAGATGTATTATTGGTATCATGGAAAACGAGTGGAACATATGGATTCTTTGGGTCTTGAGGGACGGTATTTGTGTCCAAGTTTTGGCTATTTACAAGGGGATGTGTTTGAAGAGCATGAAGCAATGAACTCCCATTGGTATTTATGGGTTGGATTGGAGCATGAGATGATATTGGTTGTGGGATGGTTTGAATAATGTTTTGGAATGATGATGTGAATGATATCGACCGCATAGTCCCAAGAGGTTGTTCCACAATAGTGCTTATATCATAATCAGAAGGGAGTGTATCCCCTTCCTTTGCTAATGCTAGCATGTATTGTGAAGGATTGAGTCTCATCATTATATTGGCAATCTTGTGGGTTTTAGGATTTTGGACCATCTCCATGATTTTGTCTTGAGTCATTCCTAGGGGGATGTTGGTGATGTCCTCCACTTGGCAACCTCCCTCTTGAGGATCTTGTGGTTTTTGAGGAAGATTGAGTGGGGGATTGCTAGATCCGATGGGGTTAAATTCAAGTGTGGTTTAACTCAAGTCACTTGAAGTGGATGTCTCTTTGTTTTGCTCCATGTTTCTCTTGTGTTGAGATCTAGTTTGGACCATAACATAAGGATCAACTTTCAAGAATATGGGGTGAACCTTTAATTCCTTAGGTTGGTCTAGAATTTAGGTACAAAGAAGAAAATATAAGTTTGTTTAAGGATAAAATGATGATGATGGGATAAATGAAAGATGGATGGTATGAAGGATTGAACTCTTAAGAACCTTGGAGGGATACTAGACTCTCAGATTTTTGGATTTGATTTGATTTGGATTTTGGATAATGAACTCATAAAACCCAAGATGTTGGATGTTATCTTGGAATAGAATTTGTCCACAAGGTGATAATTTAACTAAGTGTATGAAGAAGGATTCATCCACACACACTTAGTCAAACAAGATGATTTTTAATTTTGATTTGAAGGATTACCAAAAGTCTAGCATGAATAATTTTTTCCAAGATTCTAAGAGTTGTTTGTGAGATGGGATTTTGATTTTTTGTTTGGGTGATGGATGAGAGTTAATTTTTTATCCTAGATTGAACCTAGAGAGACTTCTTTTACAGGACCATGGTATTGAATAACATATTATACTTCAAAAGTGCTCAAATTCAAAAGATGAAACTTTGACTTAGATGAGTGGCTCAAATTGAGCACACATATCCAAACTATTCGAAGGGATGAATCTATAAAACCTTGTGAAATTATTTCTTATCTTGGTGTATTGCTTGAGGTTCCACTTATTAATGTATTTCTTGAAAATAAATTGAGTGTGACACCTAAACTTGAAGCTTTTGCACAAATATTTTTGTTTTGAGATCTTGACCTTTTTGGAAATCATGAGAACAAACACATATGTGGTTCAATTATCTTTTATCTTGCTTAGATTCAATTCTTTTTATCACATCCACACTTTCTTGCTTAGATTTTCAAACTAAATGTCTATGTCTGAATTTCTTTTCATCCCACAAGGTCCATTATGTGGAAATTAAGAGAATCAAGGCAATAGTTCCCTAATGTTAACTTTAGAGAGAGAAAATTGAGATATAGGCCCAAATACTTAGAAGCCTCTAAGGATTGAATCCCTAGGGACAAGCAGTAATATATGGGATTTTTCAAAGGTATTTTCTCTTTCCAAAGGGTTTGAAATTGTGATGATCTTGGTGAATGTTTTTTTCCACGTTTTTTGAGATTTCAAGCAAAGTGTTCTGATTTTGAAACAATGCACAACCCTAGGATAGAAAAGGCAATATTTGTCGGATTCCCACTTGGATTTCTCTAGTTGTGCTTATTCAAAGCGGATGATTAGAAGCTTGACCACACTAGCTTCCCCTTTCTCAGAACACACTTCTCGGGTCATCCAAGCTTCGAGTTCTCATGAATCTCCCATGAAAAACTCTTCATCTCTACTTAGAACTGCAAGTACATGGGATGGCTTCAGAGGTCCGACCTCCTAATACCAACAAATAAATAGGGATTTTGGATTCTAGACAAATTAGTTCATAATCAAGGCACCCATTCAGAAGGCCACATGAGAGGCAAGATAAACTCATATAAATAGTATCACCTGCTTGTATGTAGGAGCTCCTGTAATGATGGGATTTCCTTAACATTCAAATTTGCATACCGGTTGGGAGTAGCTTGGCGTTTAGCTCGTTACCGGTTTGAGTCATTCCCTTGGGGTGAGAACTTTTTCCCACCAAGGTAGGATCTCTAAAGGTAAACAACAACAAAGAAGTGAATTTGTAGTTCGACCACCTAACACATTTAGGTGGGAGCACACACAATGCCTTTTCTTCACACTCGCAAGATTTGTTCAATTTTAGAACCCAAATTCGAAATATGGAGGCAATCTTGTAGACAACCTAATATCACTAAAATTCTTTTGATTCTCAAGATCGTCGTGAAGCATGAGAGAAGTGCATACACATTCGAATGACATGAGTTTGTAGAAAATATTATGAAATAGAACAAACATGAATTCTTTTTAGTCCTCAAAAGCAATAAATGAGTTCTTTTTATAGCACCAAATTTGAGTGTGAAAGCTGATTGTTCAATTTTAGATCATTTATCAAAATTTTAGTAAGTATCTAAGGTTAAATTTTAACCAACTTGACAAAGCTTGAGTTGTGGGTTAATTTTAAGTTCAAATTGAATCTAGTTGGTCCTAGAAATTGAAATGCATAAATTAAAGCCCAAATCATCATAAAGAGCATTAAAAAATGCTTTTAGAACTTCAAACTCTTCCCCTCCTCTACTTCCTGAAAACGCGGTGCTGAAAGGAAAATGCGATGCTCTGTCAGTAACATATACAATGCTGAAATACATATGTGATGCTCTGGTGAATTCAAAAGCGATGCTCTACAGAAACAAAGAGCGCAAATGTGGCGTTGTAATGAAAGTTGCACTCTACGGTGAGAGAGTTAGGCAGAAAGTAGAAAAAGCATATGCGACAATGTGTCAAAAGTGGCACAACAAAGGTTTGTGAAGGTGATGCAACATGATGAATGCAGTGATGTATGCCAAAAGTGGCACTCTGCGGTGTTACATTTCTAGAAAGGCAATGTCGCTCCCTTGTCGCTGCAAAAAATGGAAAAGTTATGCAAAATTGAACATGTTAAGTCGACCAGCCCTCCTAACACCAAAATGTGAGCACAAAAACCTACACAAGCTAACAATTGATCAACAAAACAATGTCAAACATGTTAGAAAAGCAAATCTAATTCTCCCTATGAAATTCTTGGAGAAAAAAAGTTGAAAACATGAAAATAAAGCAAGAACACAACATGAAATGAACTAAGCTAACCAAACCTCAATCCCATTGGGGGATTGGTGCCTCTTTAATGTGGAAAGAATCCCTTTCCCAATCCCTTGATAAGCTTTGATATTGAATGTGATTCCAAATATGGAAAATGGCAATAATCTAGCTAAAGTGGATGAAATGCTATGAACTCAAATGGCTATAGTGATAATGCATTAAGTTGTGGATCCATTTTATGAAAATGATGCCTTTGTTTAGAAGCCAAGGGTTGAAGGATGAGAGGATTTGATGAATATGGGATAAATTGAGAACCAATGAGAATGTGACACTTGTCAACATTCCATTGGATGAGGGTGGAACACATTTTGGGAAATGTTTGAGTGGAGGAGGATGGAAGAGAAGTAAATGTTGTTGGTTGAGAATTTGAATTTGTTGTAAGAGGAATTGAATGAGATTTTAGAGGATGTAAGAAGATTTGAAAGGTTGCAAGAGGATTTATTGCAAATGTAAGAGGATGTGATGGATTTTTGAAATCCTTTGGAGGGAAATTGAATGAGAGGTTGTTGAGAGGAATATTCCTTGGAATATACCTTGGTGAGGGAAAATAGATGAATTAAATAATTAATTAAAATTATTTTCATGTGCAACCTGGTTAGTTGACCATGGTTGATTTAACTCTCGAGGAATTAAAAGCTGGAGTATTTGATTGATGATGATTAGAATGTTGATTTAGGATTAATTAATTGGAAGAGGTTAGGAGATTTGTGATATTTGATTTAATTGATTTTAATCAAATAGGAAGAATTTAGGAGAATTTAATTAAATATGATGAAAAATAGAAACTTGAATTAATCAATAAATTTAATTATTTGATTAATAGTTAAATTTTCTGTTTTTAATTAAATAATGTTGATTATTCAATTAATTGATCAATTTGGGATGATTTCAAAAGAAATAATGTTAGTTGGTCAAAATCAACTATCTAGTATCAATAAGGACATTTTCGGTGTCTATAGAAAGATTCATGATTTTTTTTTATTTTTTTTTACATATATTTAGAATCTAAACACAAATTTCTACAAATCACTAGTTTGCATCATCTTCAAATTCTTAACAATTTAGCTCTGTTATAAGTCTTTGAAGATGAAGATTTAGTTAAAAACATTGATGTAAATGTCTATCTTGGGCAAAAAGTGAGACACAGTATTGTGATTTCACCCCATATCATCAAATTTTGAGTGTACACATCTCAAATTACTTCTCTAGGATCATCTTTAGTTATTTTAAGAAAAAGTGGCCACTTTTAACCCTCTTTTGTCCCTCATTTCCATGTACTAAGTACCCATTATGCATGTCTTGTCAAATTTTAGATAGTATTTAGTTTACAGCTGTATATTTATAGTAAACATAGGCCAAAATAGGTTGGAGTTCTTCTAAGGTTAATGAGACTTAAATGACGTGTAGCAAAAAAAGGTAGAAAAACTCCAAGCTAATGATTTTGATATAGAATAATATAAAAGGTAAGAAGAATGAAGTTATTCTCTTTCAAGAATGCTCACTCTTTGTTTTATTTCTATCATTTTTGGTGATTGGAATGTTTCCATCATGATAAAAATCTATAATAACATATTTGTTTTTAACATGTTAGATTGTAAAAGATATCATGTATTGGATAGAAGATTTTCTCATCTTATATAAGGATAAAATATTTATAGAAACTAAATCTAAGATAATAAAAAAAATTGAAAGTGTTACATGATGCAACTATGGATGGGCACCCTAGATTCTATAAAAAAAAAAATGTAGATAAGGGAAATGTTATCTTTGAAGTTCCTTAAGGATGATGTACTCAAACACAACAAAGAGTACACAACTTGCCAACAAAATAAATTGGAGAATGTCTTTCCTACAAGCCCATCCCCATTTAGAAGTGAAAATATGTATCCATGGATTTCATCATAGGTCTCCCAAAGGTAAATAAAAATAATTGTATTTATGTTGTAGTGCATCGATCAACCAAAAATGTACATTGCTTTGTCATCCATTTATAGAATTCAAATCACACCACGTGTTTGATTTAATTTTTTGAGGGAAGTATTTATGCTACGTCATTTTATTAAGAGTGTTTTTAGAAACAAGGATAATAAATTCCTTATCTCATTTTTAGCATGAGCTATTTCATCTTACTAATGTTGATCACATTCCTAGTACTATTCATCACCCATAAATGTATTATAGATAGAATTAGATAGTGAAAAATGGGTTGAAGGATATTAAAGAAACTATGTCACAAACTAGTAGCCAACATGGGTTAAATGGTTGCACCTTAGAGAGTATTGCTACACCAATATCAATCATATATCCATTAGTATGACACATTTTATGGATTCATATAGAGATGGTGTACTAAACTTTATAGATTTTATTTTTACTAATAACATGCTACCAACAACTAGTGACTTGGTAAAACATACCCAAGATATTCGAAGATCACTCAAGAATAACCTATAGCAAGCTCAAAATCAGAATTTTTTATATAGATCAACACCAAATTGAGAGTACATTTAAGGTTGATGACATGATTATTATATTCTTGCAACCTTTTAGATAGACCTCCATTAAGAAAAGTAGGGATAAAAATATCAAACCTCAATTCTATGGACCCTACAAAATTATGAGAATAGTTGTTGAAATTGGCTTATAAATTGGAGTTGTTAGTAGATTGTAAGATTCTTATTATTTATCTTTGTTTCCTGAAAAGGGTATTTTGATAGCACATCATTTTGATAATTGAATTTTCATGCTCGGATGATGAAGGAAAACTCATATTAGTGTTAGATGTTATCATTGATGCATGGGAAAGAGTCCAAGTAATAAAATAATTGCATAATACTTTGTTTGGTGGAGGAGCCTACTTGTAGAATATGTTACATGGAAGGGATAACACAGTGCTGAGAACCCAACTTTGCATTTATTACGGGAAAGCAATTTAAAGAAGGATGAATTTTAATTTCCCTTTTTAACTAATTATCCTAGGTGGGACCTATCCTTATTTTCTTGATAAGGATGTAAAAATATCTTTAATGAAGGGGCCATGGTTTTGGGAAATAAAAATTATTAATAAAATAATTTCATGCATATTGGGTGTGGGTTCAATAAAAGATAGTTGTAACCCTTGAGACACTTGGCATGTTCATCATGATAGATTCTATGATAAATCATTGATGAGGAGATTCAAGTTGGCATTTATGACAAGGTGGGGGCTATCTTGATTTAGAGAGGAAAATAAGGAGTTTGAATTTGTACCTTGCTAGTTCTATTTATTGAGGATCTTGTTGGACTTTGAGAGATTTGTCATTTTTCATTTAATTTGTGTCGTATCTTGAGCATTGTGTTCAAATATCTTCAAGGATGAAAACCCTTCGCATTGGATACACCTTTGGTTTCTTGAGGAAGATCTCATTTAAAGGTTGCATTTGTGTTGAAAGATTTTATTTTATTGTTTAATAAGTATTTGTAGTTGGAACAACATATTATAAAAGAATATTTGACTCATATTTATATATTGTCTATTTTATTCCATTTTGATATATTTGAATTTTTTCTTACTCCAACATATTTGTATTGTTCATGCAATCTATTGATGAATATTTTAAAAATTATTGATTAGTTTAGGTCAAATTATGTTGGGCGTACACAAAGGGTTTTCAAAAACAACAATTAGGGCCAATAATAAATAAATTAAAAAATATATTTAGAAAAATGTTATAAAAATTATCCTCATCAAACTTCACTATAATACACATCTTCCCACAAAAAGGAATTAGAAAAATACTATTATTTAGTTCAAATTATACTGACCATACATGTGCATGTTATGAACCTTAAAAGGTGACTTTTAAAATTGGTTTTTGTAGATTCCTATTAAAAATTAACTTTTACCATATGGGTATTCGAATAAATCACATATTTGAAAAATAGACTGAAAGTAATACATTTCATATTACCAAAATTTCTTAATATTTTGTGTAAGTCCTTCAGACTTTTACTCCAATTGTGACAAACTTTTATTTTCAAGAAAAACATTTCCACTCTTTTGCCAAAATGTGGGCCCAAATTCTTGTAATGACCCTTTTCCACCCATGTATAATTCAAAGCACACCAAGTGGTTGTTTTATATTTTAAGGAAGTATTTATGCTACATATTTTTCATAAGAATATTGTTAGAGACACGGATAATAGATTCCTTAACTCATCCTAGCATGAGTTATTATTAATGTTGATCTCATTCCTAGTACCAGTCATCATGCACAAACATACATAAAAAATAGATAGTGAAAAGTGGGTTGAAGGATAATTAAAGAACTATGTCACAAACTAGTAGGCAACATTGGTCAAATGGTTGCACCTTGGAGAGTACTGCTACAACACTATCAATCACATATCCATAAGTATGATATTTTCAATGAATTTATATAGAATTGATTTACTAAATTTTATAAAATTAATTTGCATCGATAAGAAGCTTCCAACAACTAGTGACGTAGTAAAACATATCCAAGATATTCTAAGATCACTCAAGGATCACCTAAAGAAAGCTCAAAATCAAGAATTTTTTATATAGATCAACACAACGTTGGAATACATTTAAGGTTGAGGACATGATAATTTTATGATTGCAACCTTTTAGGTAGACCTCCGTTAAGAATAGTGGGGATTAAAGGCTCAAACCTCAATTCTATGGATCCTAAATAATTATGAGAAGAGTAGTTAAAGTGGCCTATGAATTGGAGTTGTTAGTAGATAGCAAGATTCATAATATTTTTCATGTTTCCTACCTCAAAAAAGTATTTTGATAGAATATTGTTTTGACAATTAAATTTCTATGCTTGGATGATGAAGGAAAACTCATATTAGTTTTAGATGCTATCATTGGTGCATGAAAAAAAATACCAAGGAATAGAATAATAACATAATACTTAGTTTAGTGGAGGATCCTATTGGAATCAAGGAACACTGAGAGGGGGGGGGGGGGGGGAATCGATGTTCTTCAATCTTTACCTTTATTAATCTAACCCTTCAAGCATTTATAACATTCAATCAAAATAAATATGCATGAACATAAAACAAACAACCATAACACCATAACACAAGAATTTTTACATGGAAACCCTATTAGGGGAAAAACCACGGTGGATGGCCAATCCACAATATGATCTGAGTATACTCAAAATGAAGTTTACATTATGGGAATACACTTGCATTTAGGCACACTGCCTAGAGCTCACTGCTCAAAGAAGACTCACTGTCTTACAAAGATAATCAGATTAAATCCATCTGAGAAATTTAAATTGAAAGATTAACATCTACATATGCTTGATTACAGTTTCGATTAGGCTCAACAATTGATCTTTTGTCCTTTTGACTGATTCTACACTTCTGCTTTGCTCTACTCAAACTCACATCACAAAATCCTTAATGGACAAGTGAAATTGCGCATAATCACTCTTCTGCACTTCTGATATTCACAACTCGCATCAACATAGCTTGTTCACATATCAAAATGATATGATCGATCACTTATAAATATCCACGACTAAGAATTTAATCGCAACATGTCAGCTTTCAACAAGATATGAAAACATTTGCAAATTGTCAGCTCAATCCATGGATAATCCTTAATGCACACAAACCAAAGTCATCTATAGCATAGCAATGATCAAAATCAGCATGTACGAACACAAAATTACTTAAACAATTACTTCTCAAACATCCACAACATGTTATATCCACGAAGTCAACTTTCTATACTGATAAACAAGAAATTAATTAACCAAATCTTCTAACTCACACACGGATAAATACAAGCCACTAAGATTCAATAGCAATAGAGATCATATACCAAACAACATTCCCTGAGATACACAATACAAAATAATAACAAAAAATATTCATGTGAATCAATGAACACAAAACCATCGGATGCTTTGTTCTTCCTTGTCTGTCTTCAATCTAACTGTCGATATGATCAAATGATGACGTGCGGATCCAATCACCAACTAGGGTTTCCATAAATAGCAACACCAAATGATATTTGCAGTGTCTCTTGCCAACAATCTCCCCCTTTGGCATTGATGGCAACACTTAGTGAAAAATGACTAAGTGTTAGATCAGTACCAACATCAATACACTGCCACTCTTCAAAATTTCAAAAACACAACTCTCCCCCTGAGATTATTATACATTTTTTACTCTAATACTCTCCCCCTTTGACATCAATGGCAAAGGAAGGAATCCGCATACTAAAAATAAAAAAAAATCTTCATACTATACAAGCATGTTTCTGCAACTTACACAAACTTGAAAATATCTGCAAAATCTTTCTTCAACAGGATCAAATTTGTGTCCCAAACCCTTTTGAGACTCTCCAAAATTGTTATGTGACCAAAAACTAAGTAAGATTGTGTCTTTGCAGACTTAATGTTCACTGGATCACCAACTGCCTTAGCATCTTCAACTTCCTTTAATGCACTCGACATTATTTCTATCTTCGAACCAATTAGGCCTCTAAGCTCACATGCTCTTTCCACAATTCTATCATTGTCATGCTTCAAGCTCCTTATCTTGTCAAGAAGAGATATCACCTAAACTTCTTGCTTTCCAACACCACTAGCTAAATGATCAAAAGCTTCAGAAATAGCAGCTAACTATTTTTCAAGATCCTTAACCTTCTTCTCATTGACCTCAGTAAGTTTAGACAAAGAAAAACATGACTTATAGATCTTTCCACCTTTAGATAGAGCACTTTGAATATTATTCACATAGGTGGCTAACCAAGTTTTATCATTAGTTATAATTCCTTTCAACCTACTTAACCTTTTGGCATCAAAGTCCTTCTGAACTTTAACCATGGCTGACATCTCAAGAGACTCAAAATGAGTACTTACAGAGTTAATGAGCTTCTTCAGTTCACCGGAGGAGGAACTAGACGGATCCTTGACATGAGTAGGAATTATTTTCTCCAAAACTCCAGATGCAAGATTTAAGAGTTCACTATCCTCAATGTGAGACTTCAAAATTATTCTCTAGCCTTACCCTGGGAAAATGATGCAACCTTCATTTTCTGAATTTGGGATAGAGTCGATAGGTTGATAGGAACTTCAACCAATTCAGGGTCAAATTATTCCTTTTTCTCTACCAGAAATTTCTTTATTGCCTCTGTAGTGTCTCTTGCTTCCACTGGAACTTCCTTTACATCAACTTTCTTTTCTTCAACCACTGTTTCCTCAACTGCAAATTCTTGCTTATCTTCAGGAATCTCAACTTTCTCAACCGATACAATTTCAAGAGCTTCAATCTCCATAGGTATTTATGTATTATCCTCATCAAGAGGAATTTGAGTATTTTCAACTATATCTTGTTTTTATTCTTCTTCTACCGGACCAGATGAGACATCTTTATCATGTGTTTCTTCAGAGACAACATCAATTCTATTACTTAACAAAAAAATTCTCAAAATTTGTTCAGTTTCTTCTGCAACTTCTTTAGTTTGACCAATCATGAGCTTATTCACTCTTGTTTTTCTCTTGAATTCCTTTTTGGCTTTATTCAAGATTGCCTTCATTTCTTCTAGAGACACCACTAGACATAATTTTGCAAGAATTCTCTCTCTCATTTTCTCTTCTTTTGATCTAGCATTTACTCTTCTCATTTCCAAAATCTCATACAGGGTTTTAGGTAAATTAGACATTATTTTAATAAGAACCTTATTGAAAATATTGAAATGCTTTATTGTAGCCTCCTCAAGAGTTCTTTGGCTAGATTTATCAAATGTTTCATACCATTTACAAAACGGCTTAAGATTTCCATCTTTGACCAAAGCTTTCTCAACCTCCTCTACTAACATACCAGGTTTGTCAATTTTTACCTTCTTCTTTGCTTTGTCTTCTTCACCGAAGGGCTTGATTTTAGTAACCTTTGTTGCCTGGGTGCCCATATGCTTTATTTCTCTCACATCCTCATCAAAATCAATCTCTTAATCTTCTGAGATAGCTTCATAGACTCTTGTGCTCTTATTCTTCTTCCTCTTACCAGATGCCTTGGTTTGAGTTTTCACAGGAATTAGCTTTGCTGCAGGGGCAGATAGGGATGCAGAGCTCCTTGTTGACCTAGTTCAGGCAGAGGATGTTGTCAGACTAGCATATTCAATTCTTGTTGGCTCTTTTTTTGCTTCATCTTGTTCTCTCCTTTTTCTAGCTTCTCTTACTACTTCTGCAGATATACCCATTATTTTCGCAAATATTTCCACTTCTTTTCTTACTCTTCTAACTATCATAGGTTTTCTTAGTTCATTGTGCACCTGTATATCCTTTTCTACATAAGTTCCAAACCGCTCTTCTATCGGATCCCGAGGTTTATTTAGTAAATGTCGTGCATACATTTCCAAAGTGTGCTCTTCAACTTCATAACCCATTGGCATAATCCACACTTTCTAGGATCAGTAGCTTCCATCATGCATTGATCAATGTCTACCATAAAAAAAATTGTGTCCTTATACTTCTCCATAATAAAAGTAGGAATTCTTTCTCTTGCATGCATCATACTCTAAAAGTTTTTGAAATATCCCCAGATTGCAGTTTTTCTGGCTTGGCTATTTCCAATTCCATACAACATCTCTCTAATCTGAACAACTACAAGCTAGCCACCTTGCCAATATACTTTCCCAACACTCGAAACTTCACTCATGAAATAAAAGAACAAACAAAACAGAAAATTTCCATACTTAAAGGGATTTTTCTTGTCTTTCTTGATCTTACCAAGATTCTCCATCAGCTGAATTCTTAGCAACTCGCATAGATCATAGTTTGCATTCTCCTTTACCATTTGACACATTGCATAAATGGTTATGCTAGATACATAATTGTCTCGACTTGAGTGATATATCCTGTAACCAATGATCATCGAGGAGAATTTCACATCCACTTCAATGATATCTTCGATTGTCATGGCTCTTCTATCATACTTTGAACCTGTTGCATCAGTAACTATTTGATTCTTTACGAACTTAAAAATTGGAAATCCACCATGTTAGGTCTCAAAAATGTAGGTTTGAACCACAAGAGGTTGCCAAGCTCTCACAACGCTTTTGGCCAACATACAAGGTCAAATAGTATGATTGAAATTTCTACTCTTTAGGCTCTGCTAAACCTAGGCGGGTGTACCTATGTGAATGATGCATATTTTAAATATGTTTCCTGCTTGAACAATCTATCCACAATGGCAATTGGAAGTGGATAGATAAAATCATAACAACTACTCCTACTGCATAAAATGAAAGTATTCATATATGTTGTTTTTATGAAATTTATTTTTTGGGGTATGATAGATCAGTGCTTTCTATCCACATGGGCAACAGAGTAAAAATTCAAGAATGATATGTGTTTCCCTATTTTTGGCTTAACTCGAGTTGCTAGGCACTTTAGAAAATGAGGTTCTATGATTGACATAAAAATTCACTAGATTTATGACTTTCATAAATTGTGCTGGAATACTTCTTTACCAAGTTCTTCTTCAATTATCCAAAAGAAATCCTTAATCACTGTGATCTACTAAAAGCATTTAAATCTAACTTGCAAACACCCATTAATTGAATCACACAAAATGAAAATGCACTTTGATAAATCTGGAATATGCTTAATATATTGATTTAAATGATCAAAAGACCTCAAGTTGGAAACAACCAGATAAAGATTATGATTAATTGCAACACAACAACTAAACACCAAAAAAGATTTCACCAGTTTAATACATTATCTCCATTGCTTTTCTTCAGAAATTTTTTTACATTATATACATCCCCAGGTTTTTATTTTCTGCTATTTTCTAAATGTTCCCTCTCTTTCCCCCTTTTTCTATTTTGCATCAAACTCTTGCTTTTATACACTTTAGAGAACCTGTCCCATGCCTTTTGGTTTTTGTCTATTCATATTCTCATGAAAGGCCAAAAGTTGTGCCACTTCAGAACCAAACACAACTGAAAATAACCATCATAACTGTTGCAGCAAAAACAACCACTTTACCGTGCTACCACGTGCCATCTTTCTCCTCAATTACGGTATTGCGGTGTTCTATTACATTCATACCAAGATATCACCTTACCACGGTCTATTTCTCGCCTCCTCATGGTATCATAGTAATGCGTTCTTTGACTTTCCACCACTCTACCTCGGGCTCCTTTTCAACCCTCCACGGTATGGCGGTTCCTTTCTATCACTGCTCCTCTACATATCGCCCTACCGCGGGCCTTATCCATGCCCTCTACGGTATCACAATATCGCTTTACTTCCACACTACTGCATAACCATGGTCTCGGTTCTGACTCCTCACGGTGTAGTGGTATCCCCATTGCCAACACTCTGACCTTTCTATCACTCAACCGCAAGCCAGGTTCCTCCTCCTTGCAGTGTGGCGGTATACTCTTATAAAGCGCCTTTCACTTCACCACCGAATCGCGGGTCAAGTTTCTGCTCTGCACGGTATAGTGGTAAGACAGTTTTTAACCGTGATATAGCGAGCCCTTTTGCAAGAGGTTGCAGTAGGGAGGTAAAAAGGTGGAAATTTCAAAGGGTTAAAGTTAAGGTAGTGGTATGGCGGTAAAAGGCATTCTAGCATTATGGATGGCGGTAAAATGATTTTTTCATGAAAAAGAGGAAAATATTAGGTTCGAATGGGTAAAACCCCTAGAATTTTAATGAAAATTCTAGTTCTAACACACTAGAGAAATTTAAACCTGTAACAACACTTATGGCCTCCTTTGTAATTTTAAAGGGTATATTTAACCACATAAATTCATCATGAACTTGACTCAAGATATACTAGACCCATTCACTCTCTTCAAACACAAGAAATTTAACAATCTGTGTAAATTTCTTCTCTTCTAGGGTTTTGAATTCTGGTTTGACATAGAAATCCTCTCCAATTATATGATTGTTGTACAAATTCAGTAGCTATGAGATTCCTAACTCTTCAATGTTTGTGTGGATATATTCCCTAATATCTTCAGTATGCAAGACGTCATACAAAACAGATGGAAATGCACATAATGGGTCTGTCTCGACAGACTTGAAAGGATGCCACCTGAATTTGGGACGGGGTCTATCCTTGACTTAAACTACAAATGGAGTAGCCATTTTCACCAATTCACAAATTCACAGATTTTTCTGATAAATACCTTTTCATCGGATTGGAGTTTGATTGCTGAAAGCTCCTTCACACTTGAATTTCACCTCAATTTGCCAAAGTTCACTTCAGAGCTCTCCAAACTTCTTTTCTTCAAAATGCAAAGTGACAAATGAAAGATAAAAATGACCTTTTATCATTCACACACTTAACCCTTTTTATCACAATAAATGCTTTTTACCCTAACTCATCCGGTTACCCTCTTTCCATGTACTGTGAAAGATAATTCTTCTACAGACCTCTAATACTACATAATTCTCTCCAACACTGCATAATACTCTCTCCAATAGGTTCAACAACATCTGTGGATCATCTATGTGCTTATTGTATTCATCCACATCCCGGTGTTAGTTATCGGCAGGGGGTTAAGATATTTTATTGACAGCTCCCCCTAGGCCCAAGGCCTAAACTAATGCCTGGAGGAATTACCAGAAGTAGGTACTGGTGCTGGTGCATTTCCTTCAATAGAGGGAATTTTCTTCACCTATTTCTTCTGTATTTGCTTCTTGATCACATATGTAGTGGCTTTTCCTTTTCCCTTAACATCCTTATTCATGTTTTGATTTATCGGACCTTTTCTGTTCCAACATAATCTAGCAATGTGACCAATTTTCTTGTAGTTATAGAACACAACATTTCTTTGTCTAGACCAATTGTTCCACTAATTTTCTCTTGATTTTCACTAGTTAGCAATATGGCCAAATCTAATGCATGTATAACATATAAAATCTCTATGAAAGTTTTTCATCACATTTCTACATTCATTTGACTTATGACCAAACTTATTACAATTAAAGCACTGACCTGAGAATGATGGACCACTTGGATTCATCCTGCTTCTACACTGAGAAGCCATATGACCAAACTTATTGCAAGTAAAATAGTAACCATTGAATCTTTGAGCATTATGTTGTCTTATCGGATTCCTTCCTGCTCTATTTATCTGATTTCCTTGCCTGAATCTGCTTTGTCCAGATCTGGAACTTTCTCCTTCTTCATAACCAAGACCTTGCTTGTCACCATTAGTCCTCTAACTTTGATCAGTTCATCAAGCTTGGCTGAGATATCTTTGAACTTCTCTTTGTACTCATTTGCAGTAGCAAGTTCATCTCTGAGATCATCAATCTATTTTTCAAACACTTCCTCATTGTTTTTAGATTGTTCCAATTCATTGTCCAAATGGTTGCATTCTTCATATTTTTCTTTCAAGGACTGTGCAAGCTTCTCTTCATTCTTCGTTTTGTCTTCAATCTCCTTGGTCATCCTCATCATGATAGATTCCATATCATGCTTTAGAACTATATTATCTCTAGTAAGCTTTTCACATTCTTTTGTCTTTTCCTTCAAGGCCTAATTGAGTTGTTCATCTTCAATGATTTTACTATTATTTTGCTTAATCTGATCACATAGTTCCTTTCTTTTCTCCCTGGACTTATTGATTTTATCTTTCAATGATTCAATGAATCTCTCAGCATCCATGAGGTTTGCTTGCAATTTCTGAACTTCAGATTTTGACTGGGGCCACCAAAAGTTGTTGAAGACTACTTAAATCCATTAAAACAATTTCCAAGATCTCCCCAAGTTGTTAGACTTCTTCCAAGGAACTTAGCTCTGATACCAATTGTTGGAATCAAGGAACACTGAGAGGGGGGGGGTGAATCAGTGTTCTGCAATTTTTACCTTTATTAATCTAAACCTTCAAGCATTTATAATATTCAATCAAAATAAATATGAATTAACATAAAACAAACAACCACAACACCATAACACAAGAATTTTTACATGGAAACCCTATTAGGGGAAAAACCACGGTGGATGGCCAATCCACAATATGATCTGAGTATACTCAAAATGAAGTTTACAATATGGGAATGCACTTGCATTCAGGCACACTGCCTAGAGCTCACTGCTCAAAGAAGACTCACTTTCTTACAAAGATAATCAGATTAAATCCATTTGAGAAATTTGAATTGAGAGATTAGCATCTACATATGCTTGATTATAGTTCCGATTAGGCTCAACAATCGATCTTATGTCCTTCTGACTGATTATGCACTTCTGCTCAAACTCGCATCACAAAATCCTTAATGCACAAGTGAAACTATGCATAATCGCTCTTCTACACTTCTGATATTCACAACTCACATCAACACACCTTGTTCGCATATCAAAATGATATGATCGTCACTTATATATCCGCGACTAAGAATTTAATCGCAACATGTCAGCTTTCAATGAGATATGAAAACATTTGCAAATTATTGGCTCAATCCATGGATAATCCTTAATTCACACCAACCAAAGTCGGCTATAGCATAGCAATGATCAAAATCAGCATGTACGAACACAAAAATACTTAAAAAATTACTTCTCAAAAATCCGTGACATGTTATATCCATGAAGTCGGCTTTCTGTACTGATAAACATGAAATTAATCAACCACATCTTCTAACTCGCACATGGATCAATACGAGCCACTAAGATTCAATAGCAATAGAGATCATATACCAAACAATATTCCTTGATATACACAACACAAAATAATAACATAAAATCTTCATGTGAATCAATGAACACAAAACTGTTAGATGCTCTGTTCTTCCTTGACTGTCTTCAATCTGACTGCCGATATGATCAAATGATGATGTGCGGATCCAATCACCGACTAGGGTTTCCATCAATGAAAACACCAAATGATATTTGCAGTGTCTCTTTCCAAAAATCTCCCCCTTTGGCATTGATGGCAACACTTAGTGAAAAATGACTAAGTTTCATATTAGTACCAACATCAATACACTGCCACTCTTCAAAATTTCAAAAACAAAACTCTCCCCCTGAGATGATTATACATTTTTCACTCTACTACTCTCCCCCTTTGACATCAATGGAAAAGGTAGGAATCCACATACCAAAAATCAAACAAAATCTTCAGACTGTACAAGCATGCTTCTGCAACTTACACAAACTTGAAAATATCTGCAAAATCTTTCTTCAACAGGATCAAATTTGTGTCCCAAACCCTTTTAAGACTCTCTAGAATTGTTATGTGAACACAAAATAAGTAAGATTGTGTCTTTGCAGACTCAAGGTTCACTGGATCACCAACTGCCTTAGCATCTTCAACTTCCTTTGATGCACTCGACATTATTTCTATCTTCAGACCAATTAGGCCTCTAAGCTCACATGCTCTTTCCACAATTATGTCATTGTCATGCTTCAAGGTCCTTATCTTGTCAAGAAAAGATATCACCTAACCTTCTTGCTTTCCAACACCACCAGCTAAAGGATCAAAAGCTTCAAATATAACAACTAACTATTTTTCAAGATCCTTAACCTTCTTCTCATTGACCTCAGTAAGTTTAGACAAAGACAAACATGACTTATAGATCTTTCCACCTTTAGATAAAGCACTTTGAATATTATTCACACAGGTGGCTAACAGATTTTTATCATTAGTTATCATTCCTTTCAACCTACTTAACCTTTTGGCATCAAAATCCTTATGAACTTTTACCAATTGTTGGAATCAAGGAACACTGAGAGCGAGGGGGTGAATCATTGTTCTGCAATTTTTACCTTTATTAATCTAACCCTTCAAGCATTTATAATATTCAATCAAAAGAAATATGCATTAACATAAAACAAACAATCACAACACTATAACATGGGAATTTTTACGTAGAAACCCTGTTAGGGGAAAAACCATGGTGGATGGCCAATCCATAATATGATCTGAGTATACTCAAAATGAAGTTTACAATATGGGAATTCACTTGCATTCAGGCACACTACCTAGAGCTCACTACTCAAAGAAGACTCACTGTCTTACAAATATAATTAGATTAAATCCATCTGATAAATTTGAACTAAGAGATTAGCTTCTACATATGCTTGATTACAATTCTGATTAGGCTCAACAATCAATCTTCTATCCTTCTAACTACTTATGCACTTCCGCTCTGCTCTGCTCAAACTCGCATCACATAATCCTTAATACACAAGTGAAACTATGCATAATCGCTCTTCTGCACTTTTGGTATTCACAACTCGCATCAACACACCTTGTTCACATATCAAAATGATATGATCAATCACTTATATATATATCTGCGACTAAGAATTTAATCGCAACAAGTCAGCTTTCAACAAGCTATGAAAACATTTGCAAATTGTCAACTCAATCCATGGATAATCCTTAATGCGCACCAACCAAAGTCGGATATAGCATATCAATGATCAAAATCAGCATGTACGGACACAAAAATACTTAAACAATTACTTCTCAAACATCTGCGACATGTTATATCCATGAAGTTAGCTTTCTATACTGATAAATAGGAACTTAATCAACTGGATCTTCTAACTCGCACACAGATCAATATGAGCCACTAAGATTCAATAGAAACAAAGATCATATACCAAACAACATTCCCTGAGATACATAACACAAAATAATAATAGAAAATCTTCATGTGAATCGATGAACACAAAATTGTCGGATGTTCTGTTCTTCCTTGGTTGTCTTCAATCTGACTGTCGCTATGATCAAATGATGATGTGCGGTCCAATCACCGACTAGGGTTTCCATCAATGACAACACCAAATAATATTTGTAGTGTCTCTTTCCAATAGATCCTACCTATAGAAGATGTTACATGGGAGGGATAACAAATTCTCCAGCACCCAACTTTGTATTGCTTGTGGGTAAGCAATTTCAAGGAGGGTAGACTTGTAATTTTCCTTTTTAATTAATTATCCTAGGTGAGACCTAACCTTATTTTCTTGACAAGGATATAAAAATATCTCTAATCAAGGGGTTGTGGTTTTGGAAAATAGAAATTATCAATAAAATAATAATAAATTAAATAACTTCATGCATATGGGAGTGTGGGTTCCATAAAAGATAGTTGTAACCCCTAAGAAACTTGTCATATTCATCATGATAGAGTAGAATATGACAAATAATTGAGGAGGAGTTGTAAGTTGACATTTTATGACAAAGTGGGGGTTGTCTTAATTTGGAGAGGAAAATGAGGATTTTTAGAACCTGTGCCTTGCTAGTGCTATTCGTTGAGGAGCTTGTTGGAATTTGAGGGATTTATCATTTTTAATATAATTTGTGTCTTAGCTTGAGCTTTGTCTTCAAATATCACTTCAAGGATGAAAACCCTTAGCATTGTATATTGAAGGACAAAACACATTTGGTTTTGTGGGGTCAATCTCATTCAAAGGTTGTGTTTGTGTTGAAAACTTTTGTTTTATTTTCTAATAAGTATTTGTAGTCGGAACAACAACATATTATAAAATAATATTTGATCCATATTTATATGTTTTCTATTTGATGATATTTTGATATATTTTTTTCTTTTTCTTACTCCAACATATTTGTATTTTGCGTGCAATCCATTGATGGATCTTTTAAAAAAACATTTATTTCAATAATATATTACTCATCCATTATAAGCTCTCATCTCACCCTCATAGGATCTTGGTGATGAGAAAGTGTTAAATAATAATATTTACTCACCATATACTCTCACCGCGTCGTCATAAACCTTAGCGATTATAAAGTGGTAAATATATTTTTATTAAAATTTATTGAGGTCATACACAAGCATGCAATGAACGTATGATAATTTGTTTTACCAATTCTCTAATTTATCCTACTAAAATACTCTCATAAATTCTCTATCAATAGACTTATCATGCTCCTTAATAAGCCCTCGATAATTTTCAATTGAATAAGTGAATATCTTTAAACACAACATAGTACACAAATTGACATATAAACATGCTCTAGGTTGATTCATAAAGGCTAGTGAAATGGTCAACAATGTGTGAATTTGAATTTTGAAAGGTTTGGACTTGCAAGTGGATAAGTGGCTTGGGTCAAGTTTGTAACTATATATTTAGTAGGCATAATTTTTCTACAGTCCATGAAGAATAGTATAAATGTTTATTGTTTTAATTGTGTATGCCTTTTTGAATCAATGTTTTGAATCACACTCAGTGATCCATCATCAAGAAGAGGACAATTATTGATGATGGATAACTAAGTGTGATTTGAAACGTCAACTTAAAAATGCATACGCAATTAAAACCAAAAGCATTTATACTATTATGTATATTTAATCTAACGTAACAAACAATGGATTTAGGGATCAATATTGAAATTCTAAAAATTAATACCAAGAGAATCAATATGTAATGATGCCATAAGTCAAATTTACACAAAAATATGTCATTTGTAAACTGATTATTATATTTTAAAAGCTTTTGTAAAAAAAAAATCCAAAACATAAAGAAAAATAACATAAATACAAAAATTTCACTATCGCACAATAAAAAAAAAATCAATAATTAAATCTAAACATATAATAACCTCTAACAACGAACCTACTTCACTAATTTATACTATTTCAATATTAATTTAAATAAAATAAACTAACTATCATTTTTATTCAACTAATTCATTACCTACCAACCTACCTTAGATATCTTAATAAGTTAGTGCATGTTACCAGAAAACATTGATAAGTTTTAAATGTCAATAAAGCTTTATTTATATATTTCGTTAAGGTCCGATTTGTCTAAACTTTTTGTGGGCCATTTAGTACAAATCGAACCTTGAAAACCAACGAATCCAAAACCAAAATGACACCGTCGGTATCTGTATTTGGTCGGTTACATATGAATTTTTTTGTTATAAAACACATCTCTTGAGCCGTTGAACGTGCAAATTCAGCTTCACCTGTGAGGACTGCAGAGTTCAGATCAGAAAAAGTGATCATGGCTTCTGATCTTCCAGTCGTTGATCTTTCTCTCCTTCCCTCCACATTTGCAGAGAAAGAAGATCTCTCTCTGGAAGGAAATGATGAGTTAAAGAAACTGAGAGAGGCTTGTCAGGAGTTGGGTTTCTTCCATATAGTAAACCATGGAGTGGAGACAGCTCTGATAGAATGTGTTTCCAGAGATATGTTTTCCCTGCCAGAGGAGGTGAAGAAAAGAGCCATTTATCCCATACCTATTACAGGTTATTACCTACCCAGTGTAGGAGCTGATGGAAAAGATTCAATGCCTGAGAGCATGCATTTCCCTGGTGACAGTGTTCTACCCAACTCAGTTAACCAGATCTCCACCAAGCTATGGCCTCATGGAAACCAACAGTTCCTGTATGCTAATTTTCATTGACCATCTTTCAATGCTAGCTATCTTGTGTATCAAGTCTGTTATGGTAATATCTATTATTTCTAATAGATTGTTATTATTGATTATTGTTATTACAATGTGCAGAGAGATTGCATACACATATAACTCCCACATGATGAGTCTTGGTCAGAGGATCATAAAGCTCATTATACTTAGTTTGGGGTTGGATGTGTACAAGTACAATAAATCAGATCTTTTTGCAAGTTTTATAGAAGGATACTTACGTATGAACTACTATCCTAGGACAAAGGATGAAGAAGAGCCTCAAAATGCTCACAAGACCTCTATAGGTCATACAGATCTTGGATTCCTTACAATATTATATCAGGATGATGTTGGGGGTCTTCAAATTCGAACAAAAGAAGGCAATTGGATTGATGTTAAACCTTTGAAGAGATCATTTGTTGTTAACCTTGGTGACTGTTTACAGGTATAAAAGAACAATAATCCATCTTACTCAATTTTTTATTTTATTTATAACCTTGTGTACCCTCCATAGCTTTATGAGTGAGTCATTCCTTGCTATATGTCTCTAGAGAAATTTTCTTTTTAAAGTGTTTTCTTGAGACTTCATAATCTAATCTTATTAATAACTATATTTTCATGTTATGGATTACCTTATATAAGTCTCTTTTCATTTTATTTTTCTTTCAACTATTGGGGAAGTATAAAGGTAAATTATATTACTCTCTTTTATTTTCCTTTTCAGTTTAACTTATAAATCCTTTCAATTTTATTTTGTATGTAATAGATGTGGAGTAATTGCATATATCGTAGTGCGGAACATCGTGTGATAAATGGAGGGTTGAAACAAAAGAAGGGGTGGTTATCCATAGCTTTCTTTTTGACCTTTGAAGATAAGGCAGAAATCGAGGCTCCTGAAGAGCTTATAAATGAAAAGCATCCACAAAAGTACAATGTTGCAAAGTTTGGTGAGATTAGTGCACGATATGTCCAATTAGGCCCAATTTTGGGTGGATCTAATTACTTCTTGATATAAGATTACAATATGTTTTAACTCCTATATATTGTAATGTATTTATAGTTTGAAATGTAATTTTTTTCAAACATTAATGGATAGCAAATAAGTAGATGGAAAAATTATTTTCTTATCCCTCAATAATAGTTATGTTAGAACATAATGCAACATTGAAGGGATTTTTTCTATGTGTTATTCCTAGTAGTCACAAAGTTATCTAATACCATATAAGAGTTTTATCCTAGGGCATGTTGCTCTAAGTACTCACATAGTGTGTGAGATGATATAAGAATAACTTGTATTGAATGTGTGTGTATATATATATATATATATATATATATGTAAATATTGTGCTATGGATTCTTGATATAGGTCTAACTTATGTATTTCTTGTGTAAGTTTACTCTCATTCATCTTCTAAATGTTTTAACTAACTAGCACAATTATTAAGAAGATATCAAAATGACATTAGATTTGTGTTAAAGTTATATTATGAGTGTGAGTGATATTTTCACATGACTAAAATTACTACCAAACATATGCTTTACACTTGCACTTAGTGTGATTTGGTGTTTAAGAATACATGATTTAATATTTGTTACTAGATCATAAGAGCTCCATGGTTTCAATTCCTTTTCTTCAATTCCTTTTGTATGGAAGAAAAGGAGATTTTATTTACAACAACACAATTTACTTAGTGTGGTGCTATTTTTAAGAACATTAATGATCATATCTAAATATTTTCAATTTAGATTTGAGCTTTGGTGATAAAACCCAAAGATTTCACACCTAGATTTGGGATTTGATTGTATTTTGTGAATCTATTTTTTTAAGGTTTACAAAATGATCTATAATGATCCACACAAAAATTATGGATTGGTTTACCATTATGATGCTTTCACACCTAGATTTAGGATTTGATTGTATTTTGTGAAACTATTTTTTAAGGTTTACAAAATGATCTATAATGATCCACACAAAAAATATGGATTGGTTTTTCATAATAGACCACAAAACATGTGATTCAAAACCATTATGATGCTTTCATAGTTTCGTTTGACCAATAACATATTTCATTAGTAAGTTAGTAGAATACTATATCATCAAATATAGCTTCTTAAAAATTGGTACAATGTTAAAGTGAAGAGGTCCTATTATTTTTCAAATTTTAGGTTAGTTTCTTTATATTTTTTATTAGGAAATGAAGGCATTTCTAAAAAAAATAGGGTGTTTTTTAGTTACTTTATTTTGGGCACTTGTTGGGAGAACTAATTTCCCAAGTATAGATCTACCAATTGTGAAATTCTACCCTTTGTAAGTGTAGCTCTAATGAAATCTTGAAAGGTGGAAAATTGTCACTCTATAGTTTGGGACATAAATCAATAAGTTTTCTTCACTTCTCATTCAAGAATCACCTATACCAAGCTCAAAATCAACATTTTTTTTATAGATCAACACCAAATTGAGAGTGGGTGAAGCCACAATAGTGGTTTACAATTCAAGTGAGGAAGGAAAAATCACAAAAAATGACCCCAAGGAAAAAAATGTGATTTTGGGGGTTCGTATGAACCTATTGGTTCGACTGAACCAATAATGGGTTCGCTCGAATTAGGGTTTGAGCAAACCTCTTTGAAACTTGGTCGTGAAAAAGAACAAAAAAAATGCATTGGAAAGGGGTTTGCTTGAACCCCTAGGGGTTCGTATGAACCCCCCTTATCCCTCATCCCCCCACTAAGACATAAAAAAAACTTAAATTTTGGCACTTCAGAGCTCGGGTTGAGGATGAAAATGGAGGAATCTTCACAAACCCAACTAGAATTAGGTAGTCCTCAGAATGAGCTATCCAACGAATATAATTTTAATATGTATTTGTTTTTTAAGTTTTATTAAACATAGGGTTTTTATCAAAAATGAAGGTCTTTGTTCTACACATAAGGAAAAATAGCAGATTATCAAAAAAAAATAATGAAAAATATGAGTACACCAGATATTGAAGTCCTTGATTCAACAAAAAAATAAATTGAATTTTGATATATACAAAAAAAATTACGCGTTATACGGTCACGCTATGTCTGAATTGTAATTGGTTTGACTTCGAAACTTGATTAAAGAAAAAATATTCAATACAAAATTATCTAACCAAGTGGAAGTACTAGATATTGGAGTTACAAATCTAAATTTTAGAATTTTATCCTTCATGGAAAAAAGTTATGTGTTATATGGTGTGCGTCACTTTTTAAAAATGCTATTTTATGAAAAAAACCAATTTTTGTGGGAGATAGAAAAAAAAGTGCAATCTGATTCCAAAAATTTTGAAAAAAATATTTTTAGAATCTACAGACAAAATGTGACGAGACTCTAGTTTGCATCATCTTCAAATTCCTCACGGTTTAACCGCTATAGGTGTTCGAATGTGAAGATTTAGTTAAAAATAATAATTTCAGTGTCCAGTTTGGCCAAAAATTGTAAACCACTATTGTGGGATCACCTGAGTACATTTAAGGTTGATCATGACATGATTATTGTATTCTTGCAACCTTTTAGGTAGACCTCCATTAAGAAAGGTAGGTGTAAAAAGATCAAACCTTAATTCTATGGATCCTACAAAATTATGAGAATAGTTGGTAAAGTGGCTTATAAATTGGAGTTGTTAGTAGATTGTAAGATTCTTATTATTTATCTTTGTTTCCTAAAAATTGTATTTTGATAGCACATCATTTTGACAATTTAATTTCCATGCTTGCATGATAAAGGAAAACTCATATTAGTGTTGTTGATGGTTAAAATGACACAAAACAACATTAAAACAGAATATTTCTACTCTGTTTCTCTTGAAAAAGAAAGACTACATGTAGTGGCCTAACTCCCAAGGTCCTGGTAGTTGGTTCTCAAGTGTCTGATGTCACTCAATTGGTTCATGCAATGTAATATTCAAGGGGCCTGTGCTGGTAACAAAGGATTCAAGCTATGACTCTCTTTGTCAAAATAGTTCCTGTAAATCAATGGGTTTAAAATAAAAGAAAAAGATAGATCCAGGGGGTAAATCAGTAAGTATGAATTAAATTTATCTAATATCCAGACATATACTTTTAACAATGAATGTTTTCTTAACCGATCACAAAAACCATAGCATGACACAACCCACAGTATAACTGTACCATCGTATACATCTTAGGTGCTTAATTCAATTCCTCTATTCACCTATCACAAGTATTTCCAAGATTTCAAAACAACACACATTCATTCATCATTCAAACTATAGATCAACAGACTTCAATAACTTTAATTCAATGACAATTTAACAAGATAATCTTTAAACCTGGTTTCTTCTAATGACTTTCACCACATAAGAAACTATCATTCATCAACACAATCACTGGCATTTAGGTGGATTATAACTCATTAACCTTATCAAACAACACAATCCAATGCAAACTCCATATTTCGTAAACCTACAATTCTATTAACTATAAACAAGATCTGGTACAATGTATCTCTGCAAAAAGCTCTATAAAATCCTATCTCTTAGCACTAGGTAAGCCAATCCAATTCTCAATTAGCCGATCCTTACAATGTAATACCCATCTGGTATTTATAGAATACAAAAAGAAGTTCGAACTTTACTTCTATCTTAGGCTTTCCACCTTTTTAGGAACAATCAACTTTCTTGGAAACTCAGATCAACTTTGATCTTGAGTTCTTACATTATACATTCAGTTTGATCTAACAATAGAAGATAGAAATAGAAGAAAAGAAGATCATGCATCCTTAAGACTGTCAGTGCCGCATGCATGCAACATGCAAGGAAGAAGATCATCATGCGTCATGCATGGAAGAAGAATATCATGCATGCAAGATTTTATGCATGTGAAGCTGGATCCGCTATGAACTCATCATAACTGGTGAAGACTTGTTGTAGCATATCCATATCTAGCCCATCAATCCAGTCATCTTCAAATTTGATGTGATCCAACTCAACTGCAGCAAATTATTTCATGCTTTTTACCTTGACCAACTCTCTCCCTGTAGCTTTTATTTCTTCCTTGACTTCTACAAGCCGATCTATCACTAAGTCTTCTCCATCATCTTTCTCCTGCATGAGTCCTTGGAATCTTTCATTCCATTTCTCTCTAACCTGACTCAACGGCATGCCATCTTTAGTCATTACATTCACATCTACTATTATAGCCATAACCGCTTCCAACTCTTCCAACTGCTCAGTTAAATTATTAACTACTTCCTGAATTTCATCCTTATGCTTGCTCAAAAAGCCAGTCCTAAACTTAAGGATACGAGAAGTCTTTTCTACAAAATCTTTATTATCATCTTCGAGTATAAATTCTTCTAGAAGAGTAGTTAGAGGCAATGTATTTATCTTCTCTAACTTTTCACTATACTCTTTGTACTCTTCTTCTAACTTCTTGGATGCCTCAATATATTGATGCATCTCTTTTATTACTCCTTCCACCTCCTTATAGGTTTCAAATCCTTTTTCCAAAACCTCACCTACCTCCCGGTTCACTTTGTCTATCCATTTGTCAACCATCTCCGCCTTACCTCTAACCTGCACCAAATCATCAACCTCCTTTTTGCTTAGCAAAATAGGAGTCTCAATTGCTGCAACCTGTTGTGACCTTGGAGAGGAGACACTCTTCAAGAATGAATGTAACTGATCCAATTGAGCCTTAAGCTCATCTTTCTTTTGTTTGTCCTTAATCATCCTTGATTTTGTCGTTGAAGCCACCACATCAATCAGATTCATTTGTTGATTTCTAGTGGGTCTTCCCAAGTTAACCGTACTCAATTGATAGTCTGTGAACTACATATCCCCTACCTCCTTTTCAATCATAGGCACGACACATTCAGCAACTATCTCCCCTTTATCTATGAGTCTGGTAGAATGCAAAACTTTAGCCCTCTTCTTAGGCCTTTCCTGTTCAATCTCCTTCATCATGTCCTCCCAATTAAGAGGTTGAGGAGGTGTTCTAGCTCTCTTCTATAAATCTAATTTCAGCCATGTAGGAGCACTAGGAGTCATCATCATGGAAGAGGAAGCAGCAACTATAGAGGATGGCTGAATATCTACCTCAAGTTGAGAATCATCCTTTGCCTTTTCTTGTTGCTCCTGCAGCACATGCATCTGCACCAACTTCTCAGCCTCTTCTCTATCTCTTTGTTCCTGTATTTTCTTGTCTTCTTCTTCCTTTCTCAATCTCTCCTCTTCCATCTGATCCTTCTCTAACTTTTCTTTCTCTAAGGCCTCTCTTTCCAATCGTTCTACCTCTAAAGCTTTAAGTTTTGCAGCTTCGACCTCTTCTCCTTTTTGCTTCTTTTCAGTTTCTTCCTTTTCTATCCTTTCCATTTCCAAGGCTATGAGTTTCTCTGCCTTTTCCCTTTCTTCCTCAGCTTGTTGTTTCTTTACTAGCTCTTCAGCCTCTTTTTCTTTTCTTAGAGCTTCAGCTTCTTGTTCTTTCTATCGAGCCTTCTCTGCAAGCTTCAATCTAGCAACCAGGGCTTCCTTTTCCCTTCGGTTTCTTGCTTTCTCCTCCTCGAGATCATGGATCTTCTGTATTAGTTCCAACTTGTCATTTTCTACCTTGACCTTGATCTCATGCTCTCATTGCCTCATTTGCTCCTCCATTGTATCAGTTGCTGTCCTTGTTTCAACTTCTTTTACCTTTGATTGCTGCTGTTGAAGTAGAGCATCATCTTGTAACTTTGCCTCCATTTGCTTTTGTTTCTCTACGGCAGCCCTTGCATCAGATTCTCTGGTAGCATCTTCAAATTGTTTCCATTGTTCTTCCTGTGTAAGAATCTACTCAACAGTATAATCTAGAGGTACATTTTCTTGCAAGTTCTTCTCTGACAGAGTTTCATCCGAGTCTGTCTCAATTTCTACCAATTCTTCCTCCACTTCTTTTCCTTTAGTAGCTTCAGCCATGGCATAAAGTACTCCTTGAACTTCTTTACTTTTCTTTCTTGTGAGTGGGGCTTGTGCAGATGACTCACCCAATGCAGGCGTAGGAACAACAGATTCAATTGGAACATCTCTCTCGGGTGTTTCTTCTTCTTCATCAACTACCTCCAACTCTGTTTCTTCAACATCAGGAGGAAAGAATTCAAATGGTTCCTTGGAAGGTGCCTTTCTTTTAATCCTCTTATACCCTTTACCTTTCTTGAGGATTGGTCCCCGAGGAGCTTGAGTTCTCATCATCAACCATTGCACACTTCTATCCAAGACTGTTCTTCCCAGTTTCTTAATATCAATAGTTTCTTCCTCATTCCAGTCTATTGGATCTAAGTTTTTGGTGCCAATCTTCAAAGCTTCATATGAGGGATCTAATACAATTCCATCATCCACCAAAGTGTCAGGAATATTATCTTTAATACCCAGCTCTACCATAAGTGAGACTGGTAATCTCTCATAATTCTTCTTCCTTAAGTCATATTCATCCTGCCTATCACACCAAAAATCCTCCAACAAATTAAAATGTCTAGTAAACACTGAAGGTAATAAAGCATACATCTTCTTCTTTGGATCAAAATACTTACGAGCTGTATACAATCCCAATTTTAATTGTATCAACTCATTACAAACCACCTTAGCTGCCTTCAAGTGTTGACAGCCATATTCCCCCAGTGTCATAGGAAACTTATGGCATCCTGTCTTGTGCTTCATCCCAAATCTAGCATTAACTCCAATGGCTTGATATACAAATTCCATAAGCACTATTCTATTGCTGCAACATCTTGGAAGTAAATGGGGATAACCTTCAAACCCAAACAATCTGAAGTATGTAAATTTGGGGTATTGGATGTACCAACTTCCCCATTCAGAAATGAATGCCATAGCTTCTTGGCTTAACCTGTATCCTGCATCTCCACTCAACTGGTTGATAACCACATATAAAAAGGCATCATTGACTCTCCTGAAGTGAGTCTCAGCAACCTGAAGGGATAATTGATCATAGTGTTCCCACACATTCCTTTGTCCATCCAAGACTGCCATTATACCTACTCTGTTTAATCCTGGGAAAATCCCCATTCTTGCCGCAGCATAGACCACATATGAAGTCATGAAGAAAGATTTGGTCTGTCTGACCCTTGTGAGCTGATCATGTATGGCATCAAAAACAATCATTGACCAATCAAATTGATAATCACCCTGAAAGATCACTTGAATAAAATGAAACATCCATTCCTTGAAATGGAAGGCATCCCTCTTCCCAAACACTCTGGACAACATCAATATCAAATTAGATATCTCCTTCTTGAAGTCTGCCCTCTTTGGCTGGTCTGCCAGTTTGCTTAAAGACTTCTTCTCGGTGCTTAACCATCTTTTGTTTAAATGAGACTTATTGGAGTATTTATGCTTACTGTATTTCTCCAATGCCTTAGCCTCAGTTAACTGCACTAAATTCTTGGGATCAGGAACATTAAATATATTTTGGAACATCTGCGGAGTAAGATCTATAATCACATTATTCTGTGAATCCATGCATAATCTTGTAGCTGGATTATAAGTACTGGCCACTGTACATATCAACTCCGGACACTGAACTGACAAAGGAAACACAGTGATATGTGCAAGACCGGAGTCAACAATCCTTTGAGTTCTCCCTGTCAAGTTTTCCCTTTCTGCAAAGATCTCTTCAGGTAGTTCTTCAAAACTATACTGGCCCAGATTAGTATCTGTGATATCTGACCAGTTTGATTCCACCTTGCCCGCCTTCACCACCGGATTCCTATGATCATACCTTAATGTATAAGGTAGCTGTTCTGGTTTCACCTTCTTGATTTTCGGTGCTGTCTTTGACGTTCCAGCTGGTTGATTCCTTCGAGCAGCCTCTCCTGACGTTCCTGACATCTCTCAAATCTCTTGCAAGCAAACCTCTAATTAGACCTTCAAATAAATCATTATAAAACATGTTTTAAAAACATACCTGTTACATATACATCGGAGTCGGAACCAGACAGAAGCTCAAAACAAGCGCTTTTACAAAACTGGTGGACTCGGAGCAAAAACCGATATAGGAACTTCACCTAGTAACAAACGGGCTCGGAGTCGGAGTCGGGGAAGTTATCGGAACCGGGATCAGAATGAAAAAGGGATTTGGTTTTTCTTCAAATTCTCTTCTTTTCATATTCTATTTCCATTCCGCCTCCGCCTCCGATTTGGTTATCGTTACTTCAACAAAAGACTCCCCACTATATGCGGAGCCGGACACGGGATGAAAACGGAACTGATAACCTTTACAAACAAAATTCTTAAGTTCAAGATCAGTTCCGATCCCGCCTCCGCTAATTATCACATACTTCAAGAAAACCTTTTAGAACTCGGAATCGAAAATGAGATAACAATGGAATTGATAACTTTGGTAAAAACAAAACTCTTATGCCCATACCCATTCCAATCCCGCCTCTGCCTATGCTAATCATGACATCATCAAATTTATTCATTTTCATCATAACTTCATGATTAAACCTAGGTCGCCATAAAATGGCAAAGGAGCTTAAAAAATCTACCCTCATATGACCGTGGGGAACAATTGTATTTTAGAGCCATTTATTTAAATCTTATTTAAAGTAATTGTAGAGACCGATGAAACCCTAATCTAACAAACTTAATAAAACCAGAGCACGGGTTTAAAACCCTGCCATTCTCCCAAACGATGAAACCCTAATTTAAACAATAAATCTAATCTACCTTAACTCACTGTAAAATCTCTAATCTACCTCATTGTAAATTCTTAATCTAACTCATGCCATAATAAAAACCTTTAATCTAATCTAATCTACTGCAAATCGAAAACGACACGACGCGATCATGATTAAGACGTGAAAGCGACAATGCCCAAAAATAGAAAGAAACGACACGATAAAACAAGACAACAAAGATTAAAGCAAAACAAAACAAACCAAAACAAAAACCTGCTCATTCAATCACATCGATGATCATAAAATTGCTTTAAAACACAATGATTGAACACGCGAATAGATACAAAGCAAAACACAACAAGGAAATAAACAACGAACAACAAAGATAAAAGACCTACCTCAAACGCAAACAAAGCCATGCTAACTTTCTGAATCGATTCGCACACAATATCCCTTCTCTATCTCGATCAATTTGCTCAAACAAACTCTGCTATTGCTCTTCGCGCTCTCAGACTTGTGATAATAACAATAATGATCGGCTTTAACCCTTAATAAAGAAAATGTGTGAATTTCTACCTACATCGGCAACCACCATTAATGCATTAAAATGCAGTAAAGGCGGAGTCGGAACTGTAAGAGAACGAACACTGGTCTACAATGCAACTTCAGTCCAAAAAGTCAGCGACAAAAAATTGGCGGGGTCGGAACTAAAATGGAAACAGGATCTTAAAATCATAAAATTTCCAAACCTTATCCCCATTCCGACTCCGCGTCCGACAACTAAAAACAAAACAAAAACAAAAACAAAAAGTTAATTAAAAGACCAACCTAATAAAACAAAACACAAAAACCGAGACAAACAAACATTAAAAAGGGAGCGGAGGCGAGATCGGAATTGAATTTGATTTTGTAAATTTTGATAACAACCATCCCAATTCCCACTCCGACTCCGCTTCCGCCAAAGAGAAAAAACAAAGGCAAAGAAAAGACTGTCGGGATAGAACCAAAAAACAAGCCTCGAAAGAACTTTCAAAACTTGATTCATCTCCGGTTCCGACTCCGACAGAAAAATAAAGTATTGGCAAAACTAGATTCCAAACTTTGTTCCAAAAATAGCTAAGTACAAAAAACACAAAGGGGGACCCATTTTGACCAAGGCAAAAGATGGGGTGGTTATGCAAGGCATAACAAGTGTTAGATGTTATCATTGGGTAAACCCACAAAAGTGGTTTACAATTTGAGTGAGGAAGGAAAAGTTGCAAAAAATGACCCCATGCCAAAAAAATTGGTTTTTGGGGTTTGAATGAACTTATTGGTTCAAGCGAACCAAAAGAGGGTTTGCTAGAACCCAAGTTTGAGTGAACCCATTAAATTCCTCGGGCTCACCATTCTCGCAAAAAAACCCAAAGAAAACCTTTTTTGAAAGGGGGTTCACTCAAACCAGGGTTTGAGTGAACCCGGGTTCACCCGAACCACCCTTTTCCCACCTTCTCACCCTCCGGCCCAAAAAAACTCTAGAATTTTTCCATTTGAAGCTTGGGTTGAGGATGAAAATGGAGGAGACTTCGTAGACCCAACTGGATGATGGTAGTCCTCGGAACGAACTATCCAGTTGACAAATATAATTTTAATGTTTTGGTTTTATTATGTATTTTTTTATAGTTTTATTAAACATAGATTTTTCACCGAAAATCAAGCTCTTTGTTCTGCACATGTGGAAAAATAGAAGATTATCGATTTTTTTTGAAAAATATGAGTGCACTAGATATTGAAGTCTTTGATCCAACAAAGAAATAAATTGAATTCCGATACATACAAAAAAAGTTATGTTGTATATGATCCGCTTATGTCTGAATTGTAATTGGTTTGACTTCGAAACTTGATTAAGGAAAAATTATTCAATAAAACACTATGAAACCAATTGGAAGCACTAGATATTAGAGTTACAAATCTAAATTCAAAAAATTAGAATTTTATCCTTCATGAAAAAAAACTTATGTTGTAAACAGTGAGTGTCACTCCTTAAAAATGTTGTTCACTGAAAAAACTAGTTTTCAAAGGAGATGGAAAAAGAAGCTCAATATAATTCCAAATTTTTTAAAATATATATATTTAGAATCTATAGACAAAATTTCACAAATCACTAGTTTGCATCATCTTCAAATTCCTCATGGTTTAGCTGCTATAGGTGCCTGAAAGTGAAGATTTAGTTAGAAAAAATTATTTCAGTGTCCAGTTTGACAAAAAATTGTAAACCAATACTGTGGGATCACCCCATTGATGCATGGGAAAGAGACCACGTAATAAAATAATTACATAATACTTTGTTTAGTGGGGGATCCTACTTGTAGAATATGTTACATTGAAGGGATAACACGTTCCTGAGAACCCAACTTTGTATTTCTTATGGACAAGCAATTTCAAGAAGGGTGACTTTTAATTTCCCCTTTTAACTAATTATCCTAGGTGGGACCTATCCTTATTTTCTTGATAAGGATGTGAAAATATCTTTAATCAAGGGGCCATGGTTTTGGAAAATAAAATAATAATAAATAAAATAATTTCATGCATATAGGGTGTGGGTTCCATAAAAGATAGTTGTAACCCTTGAGACACTTGGCATGTTCATCATGATACATTCTATGATAAATCATTGATGAGGAGATTCAAGTTGGAATTTATGACAAGGTGGGGGCTATCTTGATTTAGAGAGAAAAATAAGGAGTTCAAATTTGTACCTTGCTAGTTCTATTTATTGAGAATCTTGTTGGACTTTGAGAGATTTGTCATTTTTCATTTAATTTGTGTTGTATCTTGAGCATTGTGTTCAAATATCTTCAAGGATGAAAACCCTTCGCATTGGATACACCTTTGGTTTCTTGAGGAAGATCTCATTTAAAGGTTGTATTTGTGTTAAAAGATTTTATTTTATTGTTTAATAAGTATTTGTAGTTGGAACAACATATATAAAAGAATATTTGACTCATATTTATATATTGTCTATTTGATTCCATTTTGATATATTTGAATTTTTATTACTCCAACATATTTGTATTGTTCATGCAATCTATTGATGAATATTTTAAACATTATTTATTGGTTTAGCTCAAATTATGTTGGTCGTACATGAGGGATTTTCGAAAACAACAGTTAGGGCCAATAAAAAAATTAATTAAAAATATATATTTAGAAAAATATTATAAAAATTATCCTCATCAAACTTCACTATAATACACATCTTCCCAAAAAAAGGAATTAGAAAAATACTATTATTTAGTTCAAATTATACTGACCATACATGTGCATGTTATAAACCTAAAACAGTGACTTTTAAAAGTGGTTTTTGTACATGCCTATTAAAAATTAACTTGTACCATATGGGTATTCAAATAAATTACATATTTGAAAAATAGACTCAAAATAATACATTTCATATTACCAAAATTTCTTAATATTCTATGTGTAAGTGCTTCAAACTTTTACTCCAACTGTGACAAACTTTGATTTTCAGGAAAAACATTTCCACTTTTTGACCAAAATATGGGCCCAACTTCTTGCACTGACCCTTTTCCACCCATGTATAATTCAAAGAACTCCAAGTGGTTGTTTTATATTTTAGGGAAGTATTTATGCTACATTTATTTCATAAGAATATTGTTAGAGACAAGGATAATAGATTCCTCAACTCATTCTAGTATGAGTTATTTCATCCCATGAATGTTGATCTCATTCCTAGTACCAATCATCACCCACAAACATACAAAAAAAATAGATAGTGAAAAGTGGGTTGAAGGATGTCATGAACTAGTAGGCAACATGGGTCAAATGGTTGCACCTTGGAGAGTATTGCTATAACACTATCAATCACATATCCATAAGTATGATATTTTTAATGGATTTATATAAACTTGATGTACTAAATTTTATAAAATTAATTTTCATTGATAACAAGCTACCAACAACAAGTGACATAGTAAAAAATATCCAAGATATTCTAAGATCACTAAAGGATCACCTCGAGCAAGCTCAAAATCAAGAATTTTTTATACAAATCAACATCATGTTGGAGTACATTTAAGGTTGAGGACATGATAATTTTATGATTGCAACCTTTTAGGTAGACCTCCATTAAGAAATCTAGGGATTAAAAGCTCAAACCTCAATTCTATGGATCCTATATAATTATGAGAAGAGATGTTAAAGTGGCCTATGAATTAGAGTTGTTAGGAGATAGCAAGATTCATAATTTTTTTCATGTTTCCTACCTCAAAAAAGTATTTTGATAGCATATTTTTTTGATAATTAAATTTCTATGCATAGATGATGAAGGAAAAATCATATTAGTTTTAGATGCTACCATTAGTGCATGAGAACAAATACCAAGGAATAGAATAATAATGTAATACTTAGTTTAGTGGAGGATCCTACCTATAGAAGATGTTAAATGGGAGGGAACAAATTCTTGAGCACCCAACTTTGTATTGCTTGTGGGTAAGCAATTTCAAGAAGGGTAGACTTGTATTTTCCCTTTTTAATTAATTATCCTAGGTGAGACCTAACCTTATTTTCTTGATAATGATATAAAAATATCTCTAATCAAGGGGCCATGGTTTCGGAAAATAGAAATTATCCATAAAAGAATAATAAATTAAATAACTTCATGCATATATGGGGGTGTGGGTTCCATAAAAGATAGTTGTAACCCTTAAGACACTTGTCATATTCATCATGATAGATTAGATATGACAAATCATTGAGGAGGGGTTGTAAGTTGACATTTTATGACAAAGTGAGGATTATCTTAATTTGGAGAGGAAAATGAGGATTTTTAGAACCCATTCTTTGCTAGTTTTATTCGTTGAGGAGCTTGTTGGAATTTGATGGATTTATCATTTTTCATATAATTTGTGTCTTAGTTTGAGCTTTGTCTTCAAATATCACTTCGAGGATGAAAACCCTTAGCATTGGATATCAAAGGACAAAACATATTTGGTTTCTTGAGGACAATCTCATTCAAAAGTTGTATTTGTGTTGAAAACATTTGTTTTATTTTCTAATAAGTATTTGTAGTCAGAACAACATATTATTAAATAATATTTTATCCATATTTATATGTTTTCTATTTGATGATATTTTGATATATTTGATATTTTTTCTTACTCCAACGTATTTGTATTTTTTCGTGCAATCCATTGATGGATACTTTAAAAATTATTATTTTTATTTCAATAATATATTACTCATCCATTGTAAGCTCTCACCTCACCCTCATAGGATCTTGGTGATGAGAAAGTGTTAAATAATAATATTTACTCATCATATACTCTCACTTTTCCTTCATAAACCTTACTAATTAGAAAGTGGTAAATACTTTTTTATTGAATTTTTTAAAGTCATTACACAAGTATGCAATGAAGCTAGGATGATTTGTTTTACCAATGCTCTAATTAGTCCTACTAAAATGCTCTCATAAATTCTCTATCAATAGAATTATCATGCTCCTTAATAAGTCCTCGATAATTTTCAATTGAATAAGTGAATGTCTTTAAACACAACATAGTACACAACTTAGCATAAACATGGTCTAGGTTGACTCATAAAGACTAGTGAAATGGTTAACAATGTGTAAATTTGAATTATGAAACTTAAAAGGTTTAGACTTGTATGTGGAGAAATGACTAGGGTCAAGTTTGTATCTATAGATCTAATCTAATGTAGCAAACAATGGATCTAGGGATCCAGATTGAAATTCTAAAAATTAATGCCAAGAGAATCAAGATGTAATGATGTCATAAGCCAAATTTACACAAAATATATCATTTGTAAATTGATTATTATATTTTAAAAACTTTAATAAAAAAACAAACCCAAAACATAAAGAAAAATAACACTAGAACTTGCACCTAAAGGAGGTTCAAGGATTACGTCGATAGAAAAATATATGTATGTTAATATGTTAGAAAGTATGTGTTATTGCATGGATGCACTACAAATTCTAGTTGCATGTGGCTGGATTAAATAATTAATAATAAGTACTAAATAATGGAATGCAATAAACTTAGACAAATATAGATTTTTTCCTTAAAGGAGTTAAGTATTAAATCTGATTATGAAATATTTGCATATAGATTCAAAACATAAAGCAATGCAAATGGAAAAAGAAAGTTGTCATCAAATTGACAAAAAATACTGCAAATGGAAATATAATGTTCCCATTTGTCAAATCAATATTTATCTAGCTTTTATGTGATAAGTTGATATTTTGGAGGCTTTTACCTGATATTTTGGAAGTTTTTACCATTTTTTCAATAAAAGAGGGGTTAAAATTTATTCAAACAATAAGAAATACAAAGCGACAACTGGTTTACCATTAAATATTTTCACGTGATTAAAACTACTACCAAATGTATGCTTTACACTTACACTTAGTGTGATTTGGTGTTTAAGAATACATCAAATATTTGTTACTAGATCATAAGAGCTCCATGGTTTTGATTCCTTTTGTATGGAAGAAAAGGAGAGTTTAGTTACAACAACATAATTTACTTAGTGCGGTGCTATTTTCAAGAATATTAATGATCATATCTAAATATTTTCAATTTAGATTTTATTGTATTTTGTGAAACAATTTTTTAAGGTTTTAAAAAAGATCTATAATGATCCACACAAAAATTATGGATTGGTTTTTCATAATAGACCATGAAACATGTGATTCAAACCATTATGATGCTTTCATAGTTTAGTTTGACCAATATCACATTTTGTTAGTAAGTTAGTAGAATACTATATCATCAATATAACTTCTTAAAAAGTGGTATCATGTTAAAGTGAAGTGGGGCTATTATTTTTCAAATTTTAGGTTATTTTCTTGATATTTTATTAGGAGCTAAAGACATTTGTAAAAAATTTAGGGTTTTTTTAGTTACTTTGTTTTGGGCACTTGTTGGGAGAACTAATTTCCCAGATATATATTTCCCAAGTGTGAAATTCTGCCCTTTGTAAGTGTAGCTCTCATAAGATCCAAATCTTTGGGAAATTTTAGTTTAATGTTGAAAATAATTTAAAAGGAAAAAAAAACTTGCATGATTTTGGTTCTTAAGTCCCTCTATATTGCACTAAATAGGTTATTTAAAAAAAAAATCTCACATCTTGGGAAGTATATCCTAGAGGTATTTGAGATCTAAAGGGCATAGAATGATAAATAAATTATAGAAACCTTTCCTCATAGTTATCTTCTCTCAATATTCTTCTCTCTCTCTTCTTTTCTATAATTTTTCCCAATAATGTATCAATAAGGTTGTAAATCCAATGAATGGGTAATTAGAAATTTGAAGGTGTGAGCATTTCAAATGCCTGATACCTTTCATGTACCATTTTATCACACACACCACTTTTCTCTTCTATATCAATGGGTATATTAGAAGGTTTGGTATATAAAGTCTTCATTATATTGGAATATTTGGTATATAGAAAGGTGAGAATGATAAGGTTAGATAAGTAATAATGATTTCTTTTGAGACATAAATATATTTTTTTTAGATAAAAGGAAATAATTCCCTTGTATGTAGATTAATTTATAAAATATATATATTGTGTATTTCAAATTGTTAGCTTAAAATGACAAATTCACTTGAAATTTAACTGCCAAATCTGCTAATTTCTATCTAAAACCCAAATTCAACTACCTTGTAGCAGATTATAAACTTGTATCCCACCTTCCCCTGCACTATTTTAAGTACACAATAATTTAATAGAACGCTAAAAGTGTCTTAATTTACCTAGAACATATAGAAATTTAACAAAATTTCCCACACTTAGCCCAAAATGCTTTCATTCTTCCATATATTGTGGAGTTTTCATCTTGTCCCTCCTCCAGACCTGAAACTTGTTGCAAACGATTAGAATCACAAATAGGGGCCTGCATTTGAACCAGAGAACACAAAACTATTGAAGTGGCATTAAATCCTCTGATGCAATTAATATCGAGCAAGGGATGACAAACTAATAGTTACGCCAGCCATCATATCCTTAGCCCAAAGATTGGCTCATGTTTCCAGCTAAAAAATTCATGTAAGGAAAACATATCCATTAATGATATCCCTGTTCGCATAACCTGTCATAATGAACTATTGTACCTACAAAACCAAGCACATTAGTAAAAAAACTGGCGGCTTTGTCCAACTTGGATTCTTGCACATGTATCATCCATAGTGGTAGCTTACATACATCACATTCCCACTCAACAATAATATCTAGCAACAACGCGCCACCTTCACCCCTTTAAATGCACTACTATATATTAAATTGTATGTGCAAGAAACACCCCTCCATCACACATTCCTTAGCAACTTATACAAACTTATTCTATCATAACACACATATTGAAAAAACCCCTTCCACAAATATTTTAATGAGTATGTTCACACATCTCCTCCAAATTGTTGGCTTCATGCCTAGCTATTTCTGTTATTTCTGGATATGCTTGCAATTGAGCATTACTAAATAAGGCAAGTTCTTTACCCTCACATCCCATATTAGCCAATTTTTCCGCTATGCTATTCCCCTCACGAAAGGTATGTGAGATGATAAATGACTGAAATTTATCCAAGAAATCCCAAAATTTCTGTAGAACATACTTTAAACTCCAACACTAAACCTTTATTTCCTTGTAAGCATTTATTATTATTAAAGAATCCCATTCCACATGAATCTTTGAAATCCTCAATTTCAAGGCGACTTCCAATCCTAACAATATAGCTTGAGCTTTAGCTATATTGTTAGTGCCTATTGGAAGCTAGAATGAAATTGCTTCAATTACCTTGCCCACAGATTTCCCCTTGACGCACCATCAAAGTTGAGATTTAAGAAATTAGAATATGGAGGCATCCATTCAACCTCATTTCTATTCACCTTCTTTTTAAGAAGACGTAAGGATGTTAGATTGTGTTTATTGATAATATTATGTAATATTTTCCCATGTAACCACTAATTGTTTTATAGAAGTGAGAAATTTTCAAATAGAGTAGTTGAATATGTAAACAATCATTCTTAAGAATTCCTTTTGAGATCTTTTTGATTTAGGTAAAAACAATTTTTGAAGGGAACCGAAACCCTTTACAACCAAAAACAAAGCTACAAAAAGACCAACTTACAGCCAGCCAAAAGCCAGCCCCCAAACAAGACCTATCAAGATTTACATTTAGAACTACTCTTGTGGGAGTGGAGAGTCATGTCGAAAGAAGGCCTAGAGAATTTTTCTTTCTTGCCCTTAACAGTAATCCAACCTTCCTCCAATTGCACTGCCTTATCATGCCAAGTCAACACACAACTATCCCGAGGATGAATGCCTGCAACCACTGTCTCAGAGATTTCATCATTATTTCTTCGTGCAGGCAAAAACTTATCAGAAAAGCCACCAGAAATGACAGCTAGAGTTCTATCACCAAAAATGGCAGCTTGAGACCCAATCTCTTGCTCTTTAGGGGTTTCAAAATGATAATCCTGTACAACATCATCAACCCCACCATTTGAGCCATCCAGAGGGGATACCTCAAGACCCTGTGATTCCGATGCAACCACCTTTGAAAAAATCATGTTTTGTTCAGATTTCTTCTCAACTGTATAATTTTGTTGAGAGACACCTTTCCACCAAGTAGTCATTACAATTTTTTTCTCAAATCTGCATTGTGTAGCAGCATGCCCTATTTTAAAACATCTTCTACAATGGAAGAGAATCCCCTCATAGTCCAAAGATTAAACTCAAGATCCCTTCGAAGATTTAAGTATAATCTCAGCAGGCAACCCTTTTAAAACATCCATTTCAACTAGTATGCGGGCAAAGGTGGAATGAAAAATGTTAGAGGAATCAACATCCACCAACAAAAAATCACCAAGGGTTGCACCCACTTCCTCCAGAAGAGGGTCAATCCATAAGTGAAGGGGAAGATTAGGCAGTCGAACCCAAATCGGGATCTTATTGAAACTTTCAGAATTAGGGTTGAAATCAGAATGCCAAGGCTTAATCATCAACAAATATTTGTTCTCCTAGCTAAAAAAAATGTCACATAAAATTTTATTTCTATCCTGAGCATTATCAAACTTGGCAACAAAAAACCCCTTTTCCATGGGGAAAATATGGACTTTACCAAAAATTAGAGGCTCCCATTCATGGGAGATCCAAGAATGCAGCTGAGGGAGGTTAGGCCAGAAACCCCTAAATTGACAAATCACCCCACGATCAGAGAGCTCATAAACATTCTCATCTATTTCCTCTTATGTCTTAGCTTTCAAATTTACTGAGATGGCATTAACAATAGGGGTAAACCCGCCAATCGACAGCCTCCCATGCCAGAATCTCACAACTAATGCCAAACCCTTAGCCACATAGCCTCTGCCATTAACGCCTCTCCTGCGAGACCCTGTCAAGCAGGAGACTCCAGTCTCTTTCGTTGCAGAAGAGTGGCCACCATCTTGGATGCCACCACTATCGACACCTCCATTCTCCTTCGCAGTAGGTACTTGGTACTCGCTTCCATTGCCATGGAGACCATCGCCCTTGCATTCTGCTCGGGCCGTCAATTTGCACATGCCGCCATCGTTTAGGGTTTTCCCTTCATTCGCAACCATCCTTTAGGCAAGTTCTTTACCCTCACATCCCATATTATCCAATTTTTCTGCCATGCTATTCCCCTCATGGAAGGTATGCGAGATGATCAATGACATAAATTTATCCAACAAATCCCAAACCTTTTGTAGAACATACTTTAAACTCCAACACCCTTTTGGGATGTTATGAGAAATGATACTACTACCCTTTCCTTTATTAATACCACTTTGGTGTAGTATCAAAATGGTTTGAATTTTCAAAAGAAAAAATACTCGTGGATACTCTCATCCAAACATAACATTAATTTTGAAACCACATATCAAGCATGGTAGTAAGTAAATAATGCTTATGAGATTAGTTATATATTTTAATTGGTTAACTTTAATGTTACCCTTAGAAATCTAAAAGTTAAGGATGAGAAAAATATTTTGATATATCTAAACAAGATTGAGGAATATAGAGCTAAATTTGTGAACTTAGGGAAAGTTTCATACAAGTATAATAAAAAACAAGTATTTTGGTTTTAAAGAATCTAAATGTAATATATAGTAACTTTTTTACTCTTATTGGGGATAAAAATTAGATGAGGATTTGAAGAAATTGGTGCATACAAAATAAAAAAACTTAAAATACTCAACCTCAATGGATCTATTTATATTGGAGTAGCCAAGATCAGAATGCAAATTCAATAATATCTTCCTCAAGTGAAAATGATCTTAAAACAATGTCTTAAAATAAATTGTGATTGTTTTAAGTGTACAATGAGAGACTCACATATAAAGGAAATTAAGACAAGGTAAGGAGGTAGGACTAAACATCTAACTACCCCTCCAAATGTGCAACACATGTTAGCTCACATGAGACATGTGTGAAGTCCACATGAGGTGATACAAATGGATAAATAACCTCTAAGTAAAATTAAGCTAAGTGTGAATGGGTCAAACTAGAAAGGGTGATAAGTTAATTAGTTGGATAATGATCATATTTACACTAACACCCCCTTAAGTGCAACTTAGAGAGGATAGATATAATGATGATGGACTCGATTACTAAGACATCTTAGATACCCAAGTATTAAAATGTTTATCATAAACAAAATTAAATGAGAAAAAAACTATAGGATAAAAACCCCTCTCCAAAATAGAAATGATACAATGAAAAAAAGTGAATAAGATAGAAGATAGAACAAAGCAATCATCATGAATCCCTAGAGACTAATTCTATGATATACATACAAGAAATTTTCCCCCCATAGGAGAGATAAAGAGAGACTATGGAGCCTCCCCATAAGATGAAAGATCCTCCAATGTTGAGTGATGCTTAAAGAAGAATATAGAATGTGATCCTTGAATGTTGAACAATATTTCTCCCCCATAGAATAAATTGAATTGTAGATCAATGCATGTAATATTCCCATGAGATAAAAATACAAGTCTCCAATGGTGCATAAGATCTGAGGACAATGATGAAATCTTAGAAAGTTAAGTTAGTGATCCATGTGAAGGCTAATAAGAACATGATCAAAAGATGTATCCATGTGGTGACTACAAGGTTGATGTGGTTGTCATCAAAATTTTATGTCAACTTTATAAAATTGGAATCACTAAACAAGTTTGATATTCCTATCAATTAATCTTCTCAATCAACTATATCAAAAACATAAATGAGAAGATCCTATTACCTTGAACCATGAGAAACCAAAGAAGTGGAACACTCAATTCTAAAGATGTAGGAGATGAGGAAGATATGGTATTAGTACAAGGTGTAGGATTTTATGAGGAGGATAGAACTCCAAGGTTAAACTAATGAAACTGTATCTCCTTATGCATGCTAAGGATATCAGTGTCATCTATACCCAAACCATCATCAAAGTTGAAAAAACTGAAGGATGAAAAGAATAGAATATAAAATCATGATCAACATGTCTTGTAACAATGATGTCTCTATTTTCCAGATCTTATATGATCAATTAGAATTTTTTCCCAAATATGTTGCACAATTAGAAACTTTTATATTTTTTTAAACATAATACATAATGAGCACACAAAGGATGACACAAGACATATACATGATTTTTATAAATGGAAAAAGCACCTATACTATCTCAAATCAATTATAAAAGTTGGGTTAGCATAAATCTAATGTAACACAAGGGAAAAACTTAGCTTAATAACAAATATTTGAGGCCTAAAGAGCTAGGCTCTAATAGATTGGGTTTTTAATGAAATATGAGTTATACCATTGAATTCAAACTATGCAATTTTTGGTTAAGAGAACTCTACTTGGCTTATTGATATTATTTTTAATGTCTATAATATTTCAAATTTCAAATTGATAGAGTAAATTTTTTTTATTATCGTAAAATAGGTTTTGATGGGATGAGAAACCCATCACAAGAAGGTTTTGCAGAGACCTAAAACCCTTTACAAGACACAAAGTTGCAAGGAAAATAATCATCAAATTAACCGCAACCCATAAACAACAACCATACACAGATATTCAAATCAAATCAAGTTGCAAACACTACTTGGATAGTCAAAGAAACTACTTGCATCAACTAGGCTATAGCAATCCAGTTGCTTAGAAAAAATAAAATTGAGCCAAGAAAAATAGAAAACATACTAATGAAAAAAACCATTAAACCCTATGTTGCACTAGAACTAATAAATCCAAACTCCCCACCTCAATAGGAAAATTAGAGAGAGCATCAAAAGACTGATAGCCATCCTCCTCCTTGCAGCTCCATCTCACCTGAAATTCCAACCCAATCTCCTTGTCAATAGGAGAGGGCCCCCCTCTAATGGAGAAGAAGAAATAAGAACCATTGCCACCAAATCCAACAATCTCCTGCACACACAAGCTCCACCTCAATAAAAACAAGCAGTAAAGGAGAGAGCTTCCACTAGTAGAATTTGGCAAATAAATGACTAGGTGACTAAAATTTTTAGTCACAACAACTAAAAATGACTAAATTCTACTCATTTTTGCAACATAGCTATAAATGAGTAAATAAATGACTAATTTGGTCATGGGTAAGAAATTATTTAGTTACACCAATAAAAATGACCAAATAGTTAGTCACACAAATACAAATAAGACAAAATTTTCAAAACAATCGGGAAACATAGGACGATAGCGTATTGTGCACGCAATTCGTTTTTCGTTTAGCCCGAGGCTTGCAAAAAAAGTCTCGTAGCCGACTCCCGCCTAATACCTTGTATTGAGTTCAAGAATCTAAGCGCTCCCCAAATTTTCATTTTTTTTTACTGTGAATAGATTCCAAAGCAACAATTGTAGGAAGATTGGTTTTGGTTCACATCATTTATATACATTTCTTTTGTGGTAGGTTTTTATAATTTTATTGCCTATTTTCTATCATTCCATATTTTATTTACTATGAAAGATTGAAGCAACAACTGTAGGAAGATTGGTTTTGGTTCACATCGTTTATATAAATTTCTATTGTGGTAGGGTTTTGTACTTTTATTGCCTATTTTCTATCATCGACATCTTCAACAACATGACACAATTTGTGCAAAAGTTTGAGGTGAGCCGCATGGTTTCAGTGAATTTTATATTTTGGAATCTTTACATTGTTGGATCATTTTTGTTATGTTTTATTCTGACACAATTATGGACTTGTGTTTCTTGCAATGACCGCATTTCAATTACCCATAGAGCTCACACTTGCCCTAAATCTTGTTACAACTAATCCAGCTAGGGTTCAAAATATTTATTTAGAAAGTCATACCCCTCAATGTTATCCCACTTAATTTGGTGAATAATGTTGGAGAGGCCCTTTTGTTTTGGATCCAGTTTTCCCTTGCCCTACAATGCATAAGTTTGTAAACCAATGATAACAAATTATTTAGAAATTTATAGTATTTTAAAGATTTGCTGATTTTGTGTCGTCTTTTGGTCATGTAATATAAATCAAATTATATCTTTGCCTATCAATTGAATCAGTGTTGTAGACATTTTTTTTTATGCTTGCATTTGGCATCAAGGAGGTCCCAATGATGTTGTGGTCCATGGGATACAATCTTCCAAAGCTTCTTAAATTCTTAATGTGTGATTGCTATAGTAGAGTATTATTTCAAAGATCACATATCTCATATTTCTACAAAGTTAGCTTTTATGTGTTTCACTCACTTTAGATGTTCACAACATTTGGCTATGTTGGTTATCCTTATTGGCATTTCAAAGTTAGTTCTGGTTATTTTGTTGATGTTTATAAAAAAAAATTGTACTACATAATAAGGATATTAGAAAATTTTATACCACATAATAAGGATATCAAAAAAATTTATACTACATAATAAGGATATTAGAAGTTTTTATACTACATAATAAGGAGTCACAGTAAATCTAGGTATCTAATTTACTGGAAATGTATAGTCAACATTAGAGCCAGGATAGAGATGGAACATACAAATCCAATAACATATGTAGATTATTCAATCTTGAGAGTTTACAATAAGATATGAAAACTAACACACCTGCCCCAAAAATGTGAGCAGAAAATTTAAAACCCCTCATTAAATTCAAGTCATATGAGACAATCACTAAATATAACATTTCAATATTATGTAAATTAGGTGGTGTTATTGTAGTGTATCAAATTATGTAATTATGAGTTGGAATTTCTATGTAGTTTCAAGTCAATCTTTATTGAATCATATTATGTATGTTCAAATATAGATGATTTGTGCTCAACTAGATAATGAAAGCCAGCTATTAGAGCTACGTTTAGATTCAATGAATATGCATATAAAGTCATTGCACTAATGTAGCAATGTTTCTATAAGTACAACATTGTTTGATTCTTAATTTCTCAAGCCTAATCTTGTAGAATTTATGAAAGAAGAAATTGTACAATGCTACTTGATTAGAAATTAAATAACAACCAAGAGAGGAAGAGAGAAGAATTAAGAACACTATATTTATCCCCCAAACCCTTCAAAGAGAGGAAAATCAAATTGTGGTAGTAGAAATTGCCTACTACCTATATTATGTAGAAAATTGTCATATTTAGTGAATGTATGTAAATGATAGATAAAATCTACCCCTTGTCCCATTCAACAAGACCTTGGCTATGGATGCAATCCATCCCTTTCTGCATAAGCTGCCTATCTCTATTATTTTCCTATGCTTCCATGCTCCTTTCCTTTTGCTTCTCACCTCTTAGAAAGACAACATAATTGTTCTCCTTAATTTGAAAGAAGAAGATACAAGATGCATTTTGTTCCCTCCTCCATCAATCCAGGCATATACAAAAATACAATTTTCCTCCCATGACCATTTTGCAAACCAATACAACCTCTTATTTATAGATTCCCATGCACTATAGAGTTCTCCTAGGCCCAAGAATAAATTCCATCAACATAGGAAGTTGCCTTCACAGAGCTAATGGACTTGTAGACTGGAACAAAATTAATGTATCTCCTTGTGAGTGGACTAGAGTGTGTTGTAAGGAGGCACTGTGTAGAGATTGAGAATCTTAAGAGTTTCATGATTATGAATCTTACAAACAACCTTCTGTTTGGTAGCACTCCAAAGAAACTCTAGGAGTTAAAGAAGCTTAAAATTCTGGATAAGATACACTGTTGAATCTCACACATGACCATGTATGTGGGGATTGAACTTCAGTTTCCAATATCAAAGGCCCATTGATTTTACCACTTGATCTCAACTTGATGGCATAGCATATCTATCCCTTAACAACTTTGTAATTGTGAATTTATTTTCCAGTGGCAATGGTTGAGGAATATGCTTAGTTTATCTGCAGGTGGAAAGGAGCAATTTCTCTAGGCTGAGTTTTTGAATCCAAGAATATTTTAATAGATATACCATTCATTGTATTATTGGTTCTTTTGTAAGATTTTCCTATTCTTTTGAAATTCAGAGGATTTTACTTACGGTGGCTATTTAGTGATATACTGACTGTGTTGGGTTTTAGTTTAATATGTTTTAGAATCTGAAGTGATGATCATAATAATTCTTATAGGTGTGATTCAAAATTTCATTCTCAGACATTGAAAAATTAGTCCCAATCAGTAGTGTCCCTTCAATAAATTCCTGAAATCGATGTCAATAACTCCTTGAAATCAATGCCAATAACTGGGCATTGTAACTCACAAGGTGGTCATGTATCAATCTGTATTTAAATTAGTACTCCTGGGGAGTGTCATGAAAGTCACTATTGACAAATTGCAAGTCTTAGAAATTTGTAGCAAATGCACATGTTAAGAGATCCATACTGTAGTATCTATTGTCAATTATTTTCAATTTGACAACATTTTTCTCTGTCCTCCCTACCCTACCTCAGTGTTCAAAAAGATTATCACATCATACACTTTAGAATATTGCCTTGTTGTACTTACATTTATCTTGTACATCACCATATCTAGTGTAGTTTCTGATCAACTACTATATAGAACCTGCTACTATTGATTATGTACACCACCATTATTATGTACTAGAGTTGATATCATACTTGAATACGAGTCCAGTTTAGAAGGGAAAATAAGCATCTGGCGAAAGTATTTCACTTTTTTTTTTTAGAATCTTCACTCAAGAACAAAAATTGTGTCCTCTATAACCCGATGTCCCTACCCTATTATGCTTTTAATGGAATTGTCTAGCTCACTCTAGAAGGTGACGTTTGAAATAGACTTTCCTACTGAACCTGAGTGCCTTCTAGTTCTCTTATCAATTACATACACTCCCTTCTATAATGCTGACTTCACCATATATTGGAGTGCAATTAAGGAAAATCATTTACGAGACTAAAGAGATATTCAAAGGTTCAATTTCATCTGCAAAAAACCCCTTCAAAAAATCCTTGTGAAGATGCATAATAAAATATGAGTTGTGCCATTTTCCTTATGCTTTGTCTAAAATACCCCTTGGAGCCTGTGGGTTTCTTTCTCATAGAAAAATCACATCCTTTCTGCATTGCATCAATTCACTTTCAAATTCATTGCTTCCAAGTTCCATGACAGTTGGGTTTTGAAGAATGAGCCATCATACTCACTGCCATGCTCACCTGTTCAATTGCAATAATTCTTCTTATAAAATTGGGATCATATAATAGTTTTGATATAGAATGTTCAGAAGCCAGTGCTAGTGATGAGTGATATGTATATATGTTATCAATATCATAAAATAAATGGAATTACATATTTTTAGTTGCTTAGATGTAATGGTACTTCTTATATTTGACAAAAAAAAATGTCTGATCATGTTGAACGTTTTCTAAAATGGTAGGTGATGATTTTTCTTGCAGGAGGATTTATGGCAAGCTGAATTTCCAGTAGGCATAGAGGTTTGTAGAAGTTATGTTGTTCGTATGAAAATGATTCTATCTTTACATTTTTCAAAGATACAAGTCTTAATAAATCTCTATATTGGAAAATTGAATTAGACTTAATACTAAAAGTGAGATTACTTGGTCTACTAAATCTATAATATAACTGTTCCCATTGTTTAAAGTTGAATTCAAAACGAAATATTTCTAGGATATATGTTCTAAAAGCTACCCTTTAATTCACTTTTACAAATGCTTAAATATTTTTTAAATATATATTTATCTATAACTTGCTATTTTAAGCCAGTTAGAAAGTTCCACCAGTGTGTTCAGAATTAATCATTCTTTTGTTGCATAGGTGCATATGGTGATGCAAGCCTAATTTTGTTACTTTTTGTTCATGCAATGGGATCAACTTGATTCTGTTTATAAAATTAATTGGGATTTCTCAAATTTGGAAGTATGACATTGCCTCATAGGTCAATGTTCTTTTATTTTCCAGCTCTGCATGTATGTCATTTTTTTTTTGCAAATGCTTAATTGATAAGTAGATAAATATTTTGATGTAATTTCTACTTTAGAATATGAAATTTGAATTCTACTTTGCATATACTAGTGCTTATTTAAGAAAATTCTAATGAGTATGTTTTGTATTACGCACTACTTAATGGTGAGTAAGAATTTATTAAAATTTATTATTGTAATGCCCAAAAAACAAAGAAGATGGAGAGTTTTATGGAAAGAAGGTGTATCTCTTTGGTTGCACAAAACATAAGGGGAGAAAGAAGAATAAAACATTCCCACATCACCATAGGCATCACTTGAAGTGCTTGCAAGAGAGCAGTGATACACCGCTCTCCCTTAAGCACTTCAAGTCATGCTTGTGATGATGTGGGAAATCCCACCAACACCACAAGCATGACTTGCAGTGCTTGCGGGAGAGAGGGATCACATTGCAAGCCTATTTTTCAAATTGTTTCATTTAGCATCACCAATATTCTCCAGAAGAACATTGTCCCTGTTTAAAATGATGGAAATGGTTCACATCTCTCAGAACAATTTCTCTTGCAACAATCTTGGAGATGAATTTAGATGCAGTGTGAAAATCAAAACATACTCGAAGGTTCTTAACAACTCTAATAGTTGTACCAAGGGCCATGTTTAACAAACCAAATACAATTGCTAATTTTTCACTATGGTGGCAAATCAATGATTTTTTTTCTTCTATTCCACAACATTAAGTAAAATTCTTGAATCTAGAAACACCATACTGTCTTCATTTTCCAAGCCAATTTCTCCAATATAGACTTAATGGGTGTCACCAATATAGAAAAGTTATGCAATCCTCCCATATAATCTTCTTTATTTCGAGTCATCTTGAATTTTCCTAAAGAAATAATTTTTTTTCTATGTGATTATGAGATCGTCAAATCATTGAACTCTACACCCACCTTTCTAATGTCAATGTTGCAAGTTTCGAGAGTTTTTCCTTATATTTCCATAGGTATTATTGTAGTACTCTCAAAGTTATGCATTCATGTGTCATTTGAGAGGGTAACTCCATAAAGGTTTTTTCACAATTGAAGAGTAATGCATTATCTTATGTCCATCATAAAAATAACAAGGGTTATTATAGGGAAATTTGATAGGAAATGAGTATATCCTAGAGTATGCTATAGGCCTTCAGACTACAACCTTGTTCATGATAGAAGATTCTTGTTTTGTGACATGGAAAGAATACATTAAGTGATTGATAGACCAAGGATAGTGAACTATGTAGGAATATATGAAAGGGAAGTGATCAAGCATCTACTACTAAGGCAAGGCCAAGAGACACAAGTGTGTAGAGATCTTAAGCACAAGTTGGTTACAATCAAGATAAGGAATCAATGTTAAAAGATAGAGCATAGTCCATTAGAAATCATTGGATAGTAATGAATGTCAAATTCCCATTAACAATGTCAAGGGGCAGTGACTTTATCTCAAGAGATATTTAAAATACATGTCAAGTGGATTGTGCAAAGATAATTGAAGGTAGTGAAAAGTGACAAGTACAATGTCAAATGAAAGAGACAACCACTTCTTAAAACTAGGGACAATCATAAAAATAAGTTTAACACTCACCATAAAATGATGGTGAAACAATAATGTAAGGACATTCATGATAATGTTTAGTACAATGACCATGAATATAGAGTTTAGGACAGCCATATAATGAATGTGGAGTCTAGGATAGCCTTGGACTATTAAAGGTAGTCGTAGGAAGGACAAGTCGCGATTGTCCTCAAGGATGAGTAATATTTAAAGATAGTCATATCATCATGGCTGTCTAGACATATTGATAGTGATAAAGATGCAATGAGATGTGTTGATGGTGAAAATGACACAAACAACGTTAAAACATAATATTTCTACTCTATTTCTCCTGAAAAAGAAAGACAACATATAGTAGCCTAACTCCCAAGGTCCTGGTAGTTGGTTTTCAACTGTCTGGTGTCACTCAATCGGTTCATGCAACTGTAATGTTCAAAGGGCCTATGCTGGTAACAAAAGATTCAAGCAATGACTCATTTTATCAAACCGTTCTTGTAAATAAAGGGGGTTTTAAACAAAAGAAAAAGATAGATCAAAGGGTAAACCTGTAAGTATGAATCAAATTTATCTAGCATCCAGACATATACCTTCAATAATGAATTTTTTCTAACAAATCACAAAACCAAAAGCATGACACAATTTACAGAATAAACTGTACCATTGCATGCATCTAAGGTGCTTAATTTAATACCACTATTCGCATATCACAACTATCTCCAAGATTTCAAAAATAACACACACATCCATTCATTGCCAAGGTCATAGATCAACATACTTTAATAACTTCAATTCAATGATAATCTAACAAGATAATCCTTAAATCTGGTTTCTTCTAATGACTTTCATCACATAAGAAACTAGCATGCTTCGGCACAATCACTGGCATTCAGATAGATTATAACTTATCAGCCTTATCAAATAAAACTCCATTCTAACACCATATTGCGTAAAACTTGTAATTTTATTAACTGTAAAGTATCTAGTAACAATGTATCTCAGATTTCACTACAAAATTCTATCTCCTAATATCAGGTAAGCCAATTCTATTCTCAATTAGCCGACCCTTAAAATATGATACCCAAAGGGTATTTATAGATATACAAAAATTCGAACTCCACTTCTATTTTAGGTCATCCACCCTTTTAGGAACAAAGACTTTCTTGGAAACTTAGATCAATTTGATCTTGAGTTCTTACATTAGACATTCAGTTAAACTGGAGAAATAGAAAATAGAAGAGAAACATGCCATGCGCCTCAAAACTGTCAGTAATGCATGCAACATGCAAAGAAGAAGAAAGTCATGCATGCAGGAGATTTATGCATGTGAAGCTGGATCTGCAATGAACTCATCATAACTGGTGAAGACTTGCTGTAATATATCTATTTCTGGCCCATCAACCCAGCTGTCCTCAAACTTAATTCACTCTAACTCTTCTACAGCAAACCCTCTCATACCTTTTATCTTAGCCAACTCTCTTCTAGCAGCTTTATTTCCTCTTTGACATCCATTAGTCGATCTATCATCAAATCTTCTCCATCATCTCCCTTTTGCATGAGTCCTCTAAATCTTACATCCCATTTCTCTTTGATCTGACTCAAAGGCATGCCTTCCTTGGTTAATACATTTACATCTACAATGATAGCAATGACTGCTTCTAGCTCCTCAAACTGTTCAGTCAGATTATTAACAGCCTCTTGAATCTCACTCCTATGTTTACACAAGAAATCTGCTCTGAATCAGAGTATACGAGAGGTTTTTCCAACAAAATCTTTATTATCTTCCTCAAGTATTGACTGTTCAAGAAGAGTAGTTAAAGGCAATGTATTAACTTTCTCTAATTTTTGACTATACTCTTTATACTCCTCTTCTTGTTTCTCTGATGCTTCAATATACTGGTGCATTTCTCTTATCAACTCTTCAATGCCTTTGTAGACTTCAAAACCCTCAGCCAAAACTTCACCTACCTCTCGATTCAACTTGTCTACCCATCTGTCTACCATCTCTGCTTTACCTCTTACCTACACCAAATCATCTAACTCCTTTTTGCTTAACAAAATAGGAGTCTCAATGGCCGTACCTGTTTTGATCTCAGAGAGGAGACACTTTTAAAAAATGAATGTAATTGATCCAATTGAGCCTTAAGCTCATCCTTCTTCTATTTATCTTTTATCATTCTTGACTTTGTTGTTGAAGCCACTACATCAATCAGGTTCATCTGCTGATTCCTAGTGGGCCTTCCCAAGTTGACAGTACTCAACTGATAATCTGTTAGCTGCATGTCCCCTACCTCCTTTTCTATCATTGGCATGGAACACTCAGCAACAATCTCTCCTTTGTCTGTGAGTCTGGTAGAGTGTAGGATCTTGGCCTTCTTTTTAGGCCTCTCTTGTTCAATCTCCTTCATCATATCCTCCCAATTGAGAGGTTGTGAAGGTGTTACTGCCCTTTTCTACAGGTCCAATTTTAACCAAGTGGGAGCACATGGAGCAGTAGTCATCATAGTGGAAGAAGAAGCAATGGTAGCAGAAGGTGGCTGCACATTTACTTAGGGTTGAGAGTCAACCCTTGATTTCTCTTGTTGTTCTTGCACTATATGCATATGTACAAGCCTTTCAACCTCTTCCCTATTTTTCTGTTCTTGTATCTTCTTCTCATCTTCTTCCTTCTTCAACCTTTCTTCCTCCAATCGATCTCTCTCCAACTTTTCCCTTTCCAATCTTTTCTCTTTTAGTTTTTCCTTATCTAATTTTTCCTTCTCTAGAGCTTTTTTTTCCAATTTCTCTTTCTCTAAAGCCTCTAGCCTTTCTTTCTCTAGTCTTTCTGCCTCTAAAGCTTTAAGATTTTCTACCTTTGTTTCTTCTTCTTGGTGCTTCCTAACCAGCTCTTCGACATTCTTTTCCTTTCTTAATCTTTCTGCTTCTTCTTCTTTTCGGTGAGCTTCTTCTGCAAGTTTCAACTTAGCAACCAAGATTTCTTTCTCCCTCCGGTTTCTTGCCTTCTCCTCTTCAAGGTCATGAATTTTTTGTATTAGTTCCAACTTTTCATTCTCTTCTTTGACCTTGAGTTCATGTTCTTGTTTCCTTTTCTGTTTCTCTACTTCATCAGCTGCTGCCTTAGCTTCAATTTGTTTGGCTTTTAATTGTTGCTAGTACAGTATAACATCAGCTTGTACCTTGGCATCAATTTCCTTTTGTTTCTCTAAGGTTGCAGCTCTTGCATCAAAATCCTTCTTCGCCTCTTCAAACAACTTCCATTGATCCTCTGGTGTCAAAACCTGCTCAATATCCTCCTCTATAGGCATATTTTCTTGCATATCTTTTTCTGACTCAGTCTTATCTGAATCTGTCCCAACATCATGAATTTCCTTTTCCACTTCTTTGCCCTTTCCAGCCTCAGCCATACTATGAAGAGCTCCCCTTTGAATTTCTTTACTCTGCTTCTTTACAAGTGGGACTTGTGCGGATGATTCACCCAATGTAGGTGTTGAAGCAGTTGATCCCTTTTTTTACATCCCCTTCTTGTGTTTCCTCTTCATCATCTATCGCCTCAAGTTCTATCTCTTCGATGTCTGGGGGAAAGAACTCCAATGGATCTTTGGGAGGTATCTTCCTTTTGATCCTTTTGTTTCCCTTACCCTCTTTAGGGGCTGGTCCTTGAGGATTATTGCTTCTTAGAACTAACCATTGCACACTCCTATCCAATACTGTCCTTTCAATCCGCTTAATATCAATGGTTTCTTCAACATCCCAGTCAATTGGATCTAGGCTCTTGGTACCAATGTTCAAAGCTTCATAGGATGGATCCAATACAATTCCATCATCCACCAATGTGTCAGGAATGTTATCTTTAACACCAAGCTCTGACATGAGTGAGACAGATAATCTTTCATAATTTTTCTTTCTTAGATCATACTCATCTTGTCGATCACTCCAGAAGTCTTCTAATAGATTAAAATGCTTGTCAAACACCGAAGGTAACAAAGCATACATCTTACCCTTTGGATCAAAGTTCCTACGAGCTGTGTATAAACCCAATTTCAACTGTATCAGCTCATTGCAAACAACCTTTGCTCCTACTAGATGCTGACAGCCATACTCACCTAACTTCATGGGGAACTTGTGACATCCTATTTTATGCTTTATTCCAAACCAAGCATTAACTCCAAGAGCTTGATATACAAACTCCATTAGCACTATCCTGTTATTGCAGCACCTTGGAAGCAGATGTGGATGGCGTTCAAAACCAGCCAACCTGAAATATGTGAATTTGGGGTATTGAATGTACCAACATCCCCATTCAGCAATGAATTCCATGGCTTCTTGACTCAACCTGTACCCTGCATCTCCATTCAATTGGTTGATGACAACATATATAAATGCATCATTGACTCTCCTGAATCAAGTCTCAGAAACTTGTAGAGACAACTGGTCATAGTGGTCCCACACTTTCTTTTGTCCATCCAATGCTCCCATTATTTCCACTCTATTTAAACCTGGGAAGATACCCAACCTTGTTGCTGCATACACAATATAAGAGGTCACAAAGAAACACTTAGTGTTTCTGATGTTAGTCAACTGATCATGGATAGCATTGGATACGATCATAGGCCAATCAAACTGTTGGAATCCATTTAAGATTGTCTGGATGAAAGGAAACATCCACTCCCTGAACTGAAATGTATCTCTCTTCCCAAAAACTCTAGACAACATCATGATTAAATCTGACACCTTATAGAAATCTACCCTCTTTGGCTAGTCTGCAAGCTTGCTTAAAGATTTATTTTCTGTCTTCAACCATCTTTTGTTCAAATGAGATTTATTGGAGTCCTTGTACTGGCTGTACTTCTCTAAGGCTTTTGCCTCATCCAACTGCACCATGTTCTTAGGATCTGAGACATTGAATATACTTTGCAATGCTTGAGGAGTAAGATCAATAATCACATTGTTTTGGGAATCCATGCACTGTCTGGTAGCAGGATTGTAGGCACTGGCTGCTGTTAAGATCAACTCTGGGCATTGGATTGACAAGGGAAACAAAGTGATATGAGCCAAACCAGACTCAACAATCCTCTTCATCCTAGGCGTCACATCCTCATTGAATGTTTCAGCATATGCCTCCTCAAAGTTGTATTGGCCCAAGTTTGTGCTAGTGATGTTTGACCAGTCAAATTCCACTTTGCTTACTTTCACAACTGGACTCCTATGATTATACCTCAGGGTATAAGGTAACTCTTCCAACTTCATCTTCTTTGGTTTGGGCGCTGCCTTTGATGTTCCTGTAGGTCGATTCCTTTGAGAAACTTCTCCTGATGTTCCTAACATTTTCTAGCTTTCCTGCCACAAAAACCTCCAATTAGATCTTTGAATATCATCATAAAACATGCTTTAAAACCATACCTTTCATGTATACATCAGAGGCGGAACCAGGCAGAAACATATTCTAAAACAGTCTCTTTTAATACACTGTCGAGATCGGAGTCAAAACTGGAATGGAAATTCTACTAATAAGAAGTGGGCTCAGAGTTGAAAATGAAAATGTGACCGGAACCGGAACCGGAATGGAAACTGATTCGGTTTCCTTCAGATTTTTTGTTTTCATATTCGGGTTCGGTTCCACTTCCGCTTCCGCCAGGTAAACATTTTTATAAAGTAAAGCTTCTCACTATAAGTGGAATCAAAGATGGGATGGAAAATGGAATTGACACGAAACATAAAAGACATTCAAAACTCCAAATCAATTCCAATCCCGCTTTCGACCATGTTAACCATGACATCATCAATAATTTTATCAACTTTAAAGCATAACTCCAAGGTTAAAATTAAGGTCATATTAAATGAAAAAGAGGGCCTAAATACATCATGAAATCGACCATGCCCATATGACCGTGGGGACGACTGTTACTTTAGGGCATCATATTTTAATCTTTTAAATGTGATCACAGAAAGACACAAAACCCTAATCTAGAAAACCCGATAAAACTAGGGCACGAATTTAACCCTTGCTATCTTAACCTAACGAATGCGCAATGAAACCTAAGTAAAACAACAGATCTTATAAACCCTAAACTACTGTAAAACATGAATTTAATCTACCTTACTGTGAAAACCCCAATTAAAACTACACATTTTAAAAACCTAACCCAACATGACGCGATCATGACAAAATGTGAAAGCGACCGTGCCCTAACCCACTATAAAATAGAATTTAATCTAGAAATGCAAGCACAAAAACAAGAACAACAAACAAAAAGAAAGAACACAACGAAAAACAACACGCAAACTTCAAGAAAGTGATCCCATTCAAAGATCAAAACAATCAATCAAACAAACACAACAGAACACACGAAAGCAAAATAAAAGAAAAAGTCGAGAGTAAGAACCCTACCTCGAACACAAAAAACTGGCTAACCTTTTGAATCGATTCGCAAGAAATAATCTTCTCCTCCTTCAATCGATCTCTGCAGCTGTTCTTCCTTGCTCTTTAATCTCTTAACAATGATAATAATGATACGTTTAATCCTTAATGAAAGTAAAAATGAGAATTTCTACCTACGCGAGCAGCTGTCATTAATGCATTAAATGTAGTTAAGTAGAGTCCGAACTGAAAGAGAACCAACACTTCACTGCAGTGCGACTTCAGTAAAAAAAAGTCAATGACCCAAAAGCGGCGGGGGCAGAGTCAAAATGGAAACTCATTTAGAAACTTAAGAAATTTCTTAACTTCATTTCGATTCCAGTTCCGATTCCGCCGATAAAGCAGAAAACGAAATCAAACACAAAAGGTAAAATAAAAAGACCAAAATAATAAAACTTAACACAAGGACTAGACTAAAATTTTTTTTTGGAAAAGCGGAGGCGGAGACAGGATGAATTTTGATTTTGCAATTTTCATTAAACACCAACTTAACATCCACTCTAGTTCCGGCTCCGATAAAGACAAAACAAAAGATCAAAAAGAAAGACTGTCGGGATGGGGCCTAGAACGAGTTTTGATTCAAGTTTTAGAACCCGATTTGGTTCCGGCCCCGATTCCGATAGAGAAATTTTAAGAAAAACAAAGTGTTGGAAAAACAAGACTCCAGACTTTGTTTGAAAAAACAACAAGAGATTAAAAAAACAAAGGGGGACCCATTTTGACCAAGGCAAAAGATGGGGTGGTTATGCAAGGCATAACAAGATGGAAGACAATAGTAGATAATCGAAAACAAGGTAGTGAACTGTTTGATAAAATACTTTGGTAGACATGCATGAAAAATGTCGTAGCATAGACAAGGTAGTGAACTATTTGAAAATTTTCCTTAAAGAAATGTGGTCTCATGGAATGCCATGACAAGCTAATGCAATTGACAATTGCTCCTAGTTATTAGTTATGCAATGTGAATTAATTGCATAAATTCTTAGGTTGAATTTATAATAAACTATATTGTAATTGAAATTTTGTCCTCTATCATCATCTAGTTATTAGTTATACAATGTGAAGTAATGCTTTGATTTTGAAAGATGTCCAATGTAATGAATATAATCAACAATATGAATATAAACTACAAAAATCTATTTTGTACAATTCATTAGTTAAACTCTTTATTTTATTTTGTACTATATTATCTTATTTAACATATGTTCATGTGGGGAAGATGCTAAGATAGGCATGACTGTAGCTTTTGAAGGTGCATTACAGGCTCTTCATGGGTATGTCTACCAGGGAAGTTACCACTACAACATATTGCAAGCCTATTTTTCAAATTGCTTCATTTAGGATCACCAATAATCTCCTCAAGAACATTGTCCATGTTTAAAATTATGTAAAAAGTTTGAATCTATCACAACATTTTTTGTTTAAAAAATCCATTTTGTGCATATCTTGCAATCATTGCATTCCAAGAGATGACATCTCTTTGAGCCATTTCATCAAACAATTCACATGCCTTATCTATACTTCCACATTTTACATACATGTCTACTAGATAATTTCCAACTATAATATCTGACAAAACTCCCCCTTATATTATGTTATGATGGATGTCCATACTGTGTTCCAAAGCTCCAATTTTGGCATAGGTAGGGAGGATGCTGCCAAAGGTTGTCGAATTTGGCTTTACACTAGCCAATTGAATTTGCTTTAAAATTTATAAATCCTTTTCAAAAAATCCATCTTGTACATATCCTGCAATCATTATAGTCCATGAGACCACATTTTGTTGAGGCATTATGTCAAACAGTTTACGTGCCTTGTCTATGCTTCCATATTTTGCATACATGTCTAACAGGGTAGTTGCAACTACAACATCTGACAAAATTCCTCTATCCTTTATGCCTTGATGAATGTCCATACCCTATTCCAAATCTCCCATTTTGACACAGGTAGTGAGGATGCTGGAAAAGGTTGTGGAATTTGGATTTACACCAAACAATTGCATTTGCTTTAAAGTTTCTAAAGCCTTTTCAACAAATCCATTTTGTGCATATCCTACAATCATTGTAGTCCATGAGACCACATGTTCTTTCATGTTTTGATGGATGTCCATATGATGAAGATCAAGGGTGGACAACTCAAAAAAAACCTAAATCAACCAATCTTGACACCCTAAAACATCATTTGGTGGGTTTTTCCTCACAAGCCTTCAATCCTTAAAGCCTAAAACATGGGGCAACAAATTGGATTTTTTGGTCATAACTTTCATTGCAGACATGATATCAAAAATGTAAACACAGTTCTAGATACCCATTTGGGTTTTATACAACATACCAAAATTTTAGGGCTGGTCACTTTGTATGAAACCCTTCAAAAATTGACTGTTCTTCTGCCAATTAAACTTAAAACATGAAAAGATCAGACCTAGGGCATCACCAAAACATGTGCCAACCAAAACCTTGGAACCTAAAATTTTGAGGAATGAAAATATATACAATAATAAGCCATTTGACCAATTTTTAGGACTTTCTACTGTGGGAATGGCAAGAAATACAATTTACAAGTCCACTAGGAACCTTGGGTAGGGTTTCTGGCCAGTTTCACTAAAATGCTAATATCTTTTGACAAACTCCATAAAAATTGATCACACAAAAACAAAAATGAATTTAAGAGTTCCCTTTACATGATTCAAACAAAGCTTAGACTGTACAATGCATTATTAATTCTTACAATTCCCTGTATCAGCAAAGAACATTCAGAAAGTTGTAGAAAACGAGGCTTTCATTGCTCAAAACTTCAAATCTCAAAAACCCAAACCTCATGGTCGATGATACAAGGAATTTTTAAGGAGTTTAAAACCATATTTAATGTTTACAAACCTAATCTTTCATATTCCAATGTTTCAACTTCCACTTGACAACAAAAATGCAAAGTTGTTTTGTGCAACTTGACAACATTGACACTTTTTTTGCATTTACATACTAATTTACCCCCTAATGACTCAAACCGACCCAAAAACCTATGAAATGGTCTTATAAGACCTCATTACATGAAATTGACTCAAGAACAACAAAATTTCACTTTTTGATCCCTCTTGGGGCATGAAAGCCTAGGTGCCCCTACACCATACTCCCAAGGAAGAAAGATTCAAGCTCCATTTGAATGGAGAGTAACAACAAGAGAACTATGCTTGAAAACTCTTGAATGATGTCTTTAGATCCCTGCTTATTATCTTCTTTGAAATAGTCCCATGCTGGTTTCATCTTCACCTTAGGTTTTCTTTGACATTTGGCAAAGACAACTATATAAACTATGTTGCAACTCACCTTCCAGAGATACCTTGTGCAATGAAAGATAAAATTGATCAGTCTTCCCAACAGATTGCTCACACTCTTCCTCCTGCAGTTGGATGATAACAATGAAAACATTTTCCTCTAAAACTATTTGTTTAACACCATCACCGTTTATTCCTTGTTTGCTCTGCTACTCATACTCTTGTAGTGACCTTGTCAACATGAAAACATCTGATTAAAGTAACTTGGTATGTAAACTACAATAACAACTTGATATTTCCCATCAACATCCCACTCTATTGTCCTAGCAAACAAAAAACTTTGCATCCTCAAACTCAAATGGTAAATGTGTACCATGGTGGACTAAATGGAAAGCTATTTCCTTGCATTTAAATAGCTGAAAATGTGAACCCTTCAACTCACCTTGCTCCACTTGGACATGAGACTCAAATTCACTCTCTTCAAACAACTGCAAATGATTGATCCTTTGCATTGGTAATAAAGAAGGTGAAAACTCATCCACAATTATGTCTATACCATCCTTCAACATGCTTTGGATCTCCCATGGAAAATCACATATATCAATTGCTATCATGACAGTCTGAGGTCTGATCATGGTCTCAAAATCCACCCTTTCCTCCTTCATAGGCTTTAGGAACTCTTTTTGACTTATTATCATCACGCTTGCTCCCACTTTTGGATTTTTGTTTTCCTTCTCTATGATTTGAAAAAACTCCTTTTCACTCACCAACATAGCACTAGAACCCATTTGTGATTCATGAAATTCCTCTTTCTCAAATGGTTTTTTCTCTTCCTTCATTCTCTTCAAAATAATCTTCTTGATAAGCCATTTGAGCCTCTTTCTTATTGGAAAACGCCAACCACTTGCTTGTTCTGCCTTCTCAAGACACTGTTGCAACTCAAGTTCCTTTCTCTTTTGCATTTTTTCTTGGATTTCTTTCATTTTCTCCAAGGCTTGTATCGAGTCTATTATCTCTTGTTCAATATCCATTTGTTTTTCCCTCTCATCCTTCTTCTTTATCTCACTTCTCTCTTTTCTCATCACTGGCTTCTTGCTTGGTAACTCCTTACTCTGCAAGTCTTCATGGAATTTTCTCCTCAACTCTTCCATTCTCCTTCCTTAATCAAGTCTCTTTCACCTTGCTCCTTCTTTTCTTCATGATACCTCACCTCGGGCCTCTTTCTTTTCCCTTGGCCTAGTCTCTTAGCATCCAGGTTGTTGCTTCAACCTACAAAAAGACAACACATAAACACTAAAAAATTATCTTGCCCAAATCTTCGTGCTCTAATACCAATTTGATGCAAATAAAATGATTCACTCACAACAAAATTAACACAACACAACTAGGTTTTCAATACAAATGGTGAAAATGGGCATTCTTGTTCAATCTTGACAACTTGTTTTTAAAGCCTAAAACATGGGACAACAAATCAAGTTTTTTGGTCATGAATTTCATTAGAGACATGATATAAAAAATGTAAAGACATTTATAGATACCCATTTAGACTTTATACAACATGTCAAAATTTTAGGGGGGTCACTTTGTATGAAACCTTTCAAAAATTGATTGTTCTTTTTCCAATTAGACCTAAAACATGAGAATATCAGACCTAGGGCATCACAAAAACATGTGCCAACCAAAACCCTGGAACTTGAAATTTTGAGGATTAAAAATACATACAATGATAAGCCATTCCACCAATTTTTAGGACTTTTTACTATGGGAATGGAAAGAAATGCAATTTACAAGTCCATTAGGAACCTTGGGTAGGGTTTTTGACCAGTTTCACTAAAATGCTAATATCTCTTCACAAACTCCATAAAAATTGTTCACACAAAAATAAAAATTAAGTTAAGAGTGCCCTTTACATGATTAAAACAAATTTAAAACCGTACAATGCACTAGCATTCTATACAATTCCCTGTAGTAGTAAAGAATGTTTAGAAAATTGTAGAAAATAGGGTTTTCATTGTGTGGATATAAAATTCCTTGAGCTCCCTTCAGGTTAATGTTGTCATTTTTCTTGGCTTCTAATTGCACCCTATGTACCTCCGACCCCTTTTTGAGGAGCTCCGCTCGCTATTGCCATGTGTCCATCGTGTGCTCCTCGCAAAGTCTTCATCTCTCGCTTCTCTTCCGAACCCTGCCATGCTTCCACGTTTCAACAGTTCGTACCTTTGAGGCTTGCTTCCCTTCGCTTCTCTATCGACTTGTGTATGTGTTCCACGTAGCATCTTTCCACGTAAACCTTATGGAAGACCCTGCAGTCAACACAAGCAACAAAGACTTCTCCATGGGCATTTTAGTGAAGGGAAGGATGGAACGAGCAACGGGTTGCACCACATTGCCACGTGTCCTAACTGACTTTGTGGGTTAGTGACATGATGGCACTCTCAAATTTTTCAAATTTGAGATGCCCATTTCAAAAAATTTGCCTCTGCACTTTTAGAAGTGCACCTGAGAATCAGTCTGAGTGACCTACTTTGGAGGGTCATATCTCAGAGCCTATTGATTTAGAAGTCAAACCCACTTGTAGGCATATTCAATTGATATATGTGAACATGCATGCCAATTTTTAGTTTCTCATGATGATTTTTTTCAAGGTTTCGAAAAGCGAAGCTGGAGGGTTTTGACACTTTTCAGTTGTTTGCAAACTTATAGTTTTGCAAAGTTGCCTCCCATTTGGGTTTGTATTTTGCAACGAGTTGACTGCCATATCAAAATGAGTGTTTTTCTGCATTCTCCCCACTTAAATGAACTTGCATGTCAATTTTCAGAGCTTCATGACCTCATTTGCTATTTTTATCAAGTCAAAACCAAATGCAATTTCTCCTGTTTTGCACCTGCATTTGCAGAAACCTTTCTGAGGCCAAATTTGAGCGTCAATATCTTTTGATGGGAGATTGTTCAATATAATCCTTCTTGCACACGTACTCGGGGTACCTAGATGGTCTTATGTTTCCAGTGGCAGCTCGCTAGGAGTTGATTTGCTAATTTTCCAATGAGGTGATTGGGTGAGTTTTAATTGGTTCAGAATAGTTGTTTGTTGCAGAAAGTTTGACTAAGCAACTTTGATAGTTAATAAATTTCACCTCAGGAGTCCTTTTTCTGAGCCGTTTGTTGCACTATATTCTTGGGTCAAATGACTACATTCCTATAATTTTTTATGGTTCCCGGAGGTTGTTTGACCAGTTTCCCAAGGCTAATTCTAGAGCCAACTTGGCCAGTTTTGCTCATTTTTCAAATGTGCCAGAAAGTAGATTTTAATGGCAACCCAGTTTACCATTTCATTTCGAATGCATCCAGAAGCTTCCTTAAACCAATTCAAGGATGAAACTTGTTTGAAAATGATTTTTTTTTTAGTCAGGCCCACATGGGGGCCCGACATGTTTTGCACAATTGTGAAATTAGAATTGTTGCAGTATGGCAATCTCCTCAAGAATGTTGTGTTGAATAGCTCAGCATGTGGAGGGATTACTTAATTTGGCATAATAAGGTGTAAGCATTTTCAGATGGTGAAGGCAGTTTGTCAACTTGTGCACTTTGAACGTTGCTCACTTGAAGAGGTAAAACAAAGCTCCACTGGCAGCCTTGCAATGAGAATGACCCAGTTGATATGTTGGTGATTGTTTTTCAATTTGTTTATATGGAAATATTCTATCAACTTGTGGAAGATGGCGTTTCTCATATTTTTAATGGATTAGGTCATAACACTGTTTGATCTTTTTATTAAATGTGAATTCACTACATGATACTAAAAGGAGCATGGAAGGAGGATACTTGCTCACTTTCACTGCTATTTGTTGAGCGGTTTGTTTAGATTATTAAACAACCCTAAACCGTGGTATTGTCTGGTCTTTGTTGACTTGGAGATGAACCCACAAGATTAAGTATGCGTGAAGGAAGATTCAAGGATTGTATGGTAATATGTTGGCCTAGAGATAAAGAGGCATTTATGTTGAAAGGGTTCCATCACCAGCTACAAGGAAACCTCATGTGAGTATTGGAGCCATTAGACACGTTGACCATGGGAAATGACTTTAACAGCTATAGTTACAAAGTTTCCAGCAGAAGGTAAAGCTAAGGCAGTTGCTTTTGATGAGATTGACAAGGCTCCCAAGGAGAAAGCCCAAGGAATTACTATTGCAATGACTTATGTTGAGTATGAAACAATCAAGTGACATACTGCACATGAAGACTGCCCTAGACATGCAGACTTTGTAAGAAAAAAAAAACATGATTATGGGAGCAACTCAAATGGATGGAGGACGCTATTTCCTGAGTCGAATGGATTAGGTTGCCATGTTGGAGTAATCCCATGTGGTAGGGTATGGGCATCCATTAGCGCACAGGGTATAGAGGATTTTAGTTGGAATCCTCTGCGCAGGTGAGATAGGACTCCAATGAATGAGCCTCCCATGTTGAGAACGAGAGATGCCAATATCACAGACATATGCATAATATGGATTTATTAAAATGTTTTAGATACGTTTATGCAAATTGAAGATGCGGTTGCATTGTTTTTCTCCTGCTCGCGCTAGGTGAGAGGTTAATGGGAAGAATAACAAGATATATTGGCAAAACCTCTACTATCTAGAAAAGTTGTTCTTGTTTCAGGATAAAAGCACAAAGCCATGTCACACTTTATAAAGGAAACGACCAATGTTGATCCAAATTTTAAACTTGAATCACTAAAAAGTAGCATATATGTTTTGAATTTTTAAATGATGTAAACTAGTAAAATATGTAGTTTTTAGTATATTTTATATTTGTATTTTTTATAAGAAATTAAAAAATTATTTTAATCTAGTTTTTCATAAATTAACACTATAATTTAGTTGCTGAAAAATGAAGTTGCACGAGACGTCAAACTTTTTATAGTAAATTTTATTTTTTTTCTTTCAAATTTTTTGTGTATTTATAACTTGAAACTTTAGTGCATGGATATTATTTTTTCCAATTTTGATAAATATATATTTGTATATAAGTATTAAAATGTGCGTGAATAAAAAAAAACTGTTTCCATCGGATGTCAACATTCATATTAAATATTTATCTAAAATGGAAAAAAAATTATACCATCTTGAAATAGATTCTTTTATCTAGTGCATCATATTTTTTAAATTTTTTTTTAATAAGTTTTAGTATTTTTCCTTGGCATGGTAATCAACCTAATATTTTTTGTTGATAACCTACTTTTAGTATAAATAAAAAAAATAAAAATAATAATAATTAAACTATTAAAATAAATATATTTTTGAAAACTACACTTATAGATCTACAAAAGGGTATTTTTATATTTTAAAAAAAATGTTATTTACATGAGGAGGAGTTATTAAAACTTCAAGTTTTTCAAATAATTTTTTTTTTGGTAAATTGGACTCAAAGTGGTGCTCCATATATTTTTAGCCAACAATTTTAGTTGAATAAATTGTGGAAGTATCTAACTTGGCTAATCTTACTAGGTCATATGTTTGACCAAAACTGATTTTTAGTTAGAAATACTTAAATTCAGTTGTGCTGATAATGTTGGTTGAAAGTGTGACACAACTTTGTGCTTTTACCCTTCACAAGACATAGATGATGATGCTGACTTTAGGCCACGACAAAGACAGCGTGTCGAGCCTCCTATCACTGACCAAACCGAGGAAGGTATGACCAATGTGGGGATGCTAAGGCTTGGCCAAGTAGCTAAAATGGATGTGTTAGCTAAGGAAGGATGCCATGATGGACAAAGCAGCGAGGGAGCATGGACTGGGCATGTAAACTAGTTTGGCAGAGAGTCTCCAAGAAAATGTGATCTCAGTGAATGCCATGATTGCAGGACATGTCCAAAATAGTTTTGGTGATAAGGTTTTAAAAAAAATTCAAGTAAAATACAATCTTTAGCAAGATGGAATGCCATGAGGGCAGCAACACAAAATGGTGGATTGAGTGTCGCCATGAAATATGAAGAAAAGTTGCAGAGAGGAGTAAACACACATGAAAAGTTAGGGTAAAATGTGAATCGATGGGCATAGAGGTGGATCGACGGCTATCAATAAAAAATAAAATACAACCAAATCTCATTTGTTGCTTGTGAACCTCGCACAATAAAAGTGACACAAGCAAAATTCCTGCGAGGTAAGCGAGATGAGGCCATGTGGCGGGTGTGGGTCCGAGGGAAACCTTTCGTGCGCAGGTAAAGTCTTGAAGGGGCCGATGATAAAATTTGTAATGTTTCATTTGCTTTTATAAAAGCAAAACATTTAAAAGCTAAAGATGTTGTCCGATAAAACATAAAGGGTGGGTCTCGAGAAAAATGAGAAAATGAAGGCATGGGTAAAGTTAGTTGCCTGAGATATTTTTAAATGTCTTTTGTATTAAAGGGAAAAATATTTCAAATGAAATATTTGAAATAAATTTTAAATGTCTCCACTGAGAGAGTGATTAACGAGACTTCAGTTGTGGTAAATAAAATAAAGACATGGAGATAAGGGTAAAGCTTTACCCAACAAATGTTTGAAAGCTTTTTTAGAGGGGCACATATTTTAAAAATGTAAAATGCACGTGAGATGTTTTGTGCTAGAAATAAGATGAGGCAAATATTTTACTTGGCATAGGGAGAAAGTGAATGTAATGTTCATTTTAAATTTTATTTGCTGAGGGAAGAATATTTTATTTGGCTGGAAAGTGAACATATAATGCGCAACATTATAAAAGAGTAGATAAGAAGCTTTCATAGGTAGACAAAGGTAATTTTACACAGCTGGGTAACTACAAAATGATTTTTTTTCACGGTGAAGTGAATTTTTGGTTGCAAAGCAAAGGAAAAAATTGGAGGCAAAGTTTGCTGAAAATGATGAGAAGAGAGAAGTTGCTCCAAATATTTTCAGCTTCTTGTTGTTGCTCAATGGAGGATGAAGCTGCCAGTTGTCAACTATGGATGCATTTTAGGGCTTCTTCTGTTTCTTCCATTCTTCTATATCTTCTCTTTTTCTCTCATTTTGTAAGGGTTCTGAAATTTTGTATGGGATGGGTAGATAAAGAAATGTTGGTTTTGAGTCATTAGCTGAGTCTGTAAACTATAATTGTTGATTTCATGAGCAAATATCAGACAGTTTGGGCAATAAAATCATGAATGTCTTCATATTGTCTCCATCTTTTGTACATGTTAAATCATTTGAATTCAATAATACAAATTATGTTTGAGTTTATCATCTTAGTTTCCTTGGGAATGTTTTATTTGTTCATGGGTCTATTTCAAAGAAATGGTCAAATTCCTTTGAGCAGATAATTGTGATTTTAGGTGTGCAGGCTGGATTACTAAGAAGAATTTGATTGACAACAAGAGTGGATTTGTTGGTGTAATGCATTAATAGTTTGAATCCACTGGTTGAAGTTCATTTGTTGATGAATTCATTTTATGTATTTTGACTCCATGACCTAGAGTTAGGCACTGATCTATTATTCAGCTTGATGCATTCTCAGAAAAATTTTAAATTCAAAATAATTTTAAATCCTTGTTCAGTTCAGGTTTAATGTTGTGTTATGCCTCTCAATTGCTGAGTGAGTATTGATTTACAGAGAATTTAGCCAGATTTGAGGTTGTCAATGCTTTCTTTAGTATATTTGAATTGGAAATTATCTTCTATAAAAAGAAATGTCAGTATATAGTTGCATTTAAGTTTTGGACATTGTATAGGTTCACCCACCTTGGTCTTGCAAAGCCAGAAGTGTAGGAGATGTCAGTCTTTGATTGAATCTTGTTTGTTAGTCACTAGCCTTTGTGGTTCTTGAATATGGAGGTTGGCTACCTCTTAGAGAGTTTCAAAGCCTAGTTGTAAAAATTAAACACCAACATGACACATGTCTGTTGGAGAGTTGTTGCTTCTACGTTGGGACCACTGTCATCATTGGTAGAGGATGCATCTAGCTCAAAGGTGACTACATTCTATGGATGGAATCTTTTCTATTGTAACGACCTAGGGAAATCATTGCGATGGAAATCATTGCTCTCTCCTTGGATTCTTTTTGTTACTAGCTAAGCGGTGTTGATCATTTTCTATAAATATTGTTCTTCTTTTGAAGAATGAGTTCAAAACATACAAAAAAATAGTGGAAAGACACCAGGCCTTTGTATTGTTTTTTAGATTATTGTATAAGACTCACAGACTATGCCATTGTTTGGCCTTTCTATTTCTTAGCTGTTTGATAGAACATTATACTGTTCCATTATTGTACTAGGTAGTTTATTTGTAGAACTTCTATGATTTCAATATACTTTTGTTGATTCAGACCATGTCTTGGACTCTTCTTTTCAGTAAATGTGTATGGGAGTTATTTTTATGTTAATTTGTAAACTATTCAAGTTTTCCATCTATGATTTATGTTATTTTAGGACATAGCAAATTGTTGAACGACATTTAAACCATGTCTAAGAGGAAGGTTTCCCATGCCTAAATACACCTATAGTTTGGCACATCATCTTAGTTAGATCTTTATTTTATATATCTGCTTCCTTTTCCCATTCCAAACCCCAAACTATAGAAGAATCCGACTTCTTTAAAAACTCGAAGGTTACTCAGTTTAACGCAATAGGTCCCCCCTTTAACTGAGTTTCCCATAAGGCTGCTATTTGTCAAATTTTGGCATCAATATTTTCTTTTTCTAGCACGTCCGGTGAGAATTTTTAAATGTACTCAAACCTAAAGTGTGTGTATGAGTCATCGGCCTGTTACTAGATGCCAAACAACAAATAACCCTGGCTTGCTAGTGCCTCCGCTAGTAACAATACGAATTAGAACTCGTCTAGTGATCATTCTGGTCCCTCCACCAGCCATGTTGCCTATTGAAAACATAAATTACGTGGCATTGGATGCCAAAAGCCTTCTTATAGAACCTGTAGCACCCACTATTTGGGAGCCTATCCTGAACTCTACTTTAAAAGCTATACCAAAATTCACCGGTGATGGCACAAAAACACCTTCTGAACATCTGCAAGATGTGGCAGACGTGTGTTTGGTGCATGGTGTTACCGATCAAAATATAGTGATAAGGTTGCTCGCAACCTCTTTCAAGGGAAAGGTGCTAGATTGGTACCATACTCTACAAGCTAACACTATTAGTACCTGGGATCAGCTTGGAGATCCTTTCTATGAAAGATTCTCGAATGACAAAGATCGATCTTTGCTATACAATCAACTAGCAACCAAAAAGTGGGCCCCATATGAAGCTATGACTGAATTCAATGCCCAGTTCCACATGACTTTGAAGAGGATCTAGGTTGTTATTCACCCACTGAAAGAGTTGGAATTCATGTTCTACTTAAAATCCATCAATGTTGATATCTCGATGATGATCTAGTCCCTTGGCGAAACCACTCTACCGAATGCATACAACATCGCGGTCAAAGGAAAGAACAACCTATCGACGTTGAAAGGCTACTGCCTCGACCTGTTATGCCTATATTTCCAGACATATCAATTCCCACCCAGGAAATAGCATCTACCAGTGTACCTACTCCTCCCCAATCTATGTATACATATCTGAGTGTGCTACAAAATGTTGCTTCTACATCTAATCCTTCAAGGGATGAGATGAACGACATCAAAGAGTTGCTATGAAGTATCTCAAATGAAGTATCTACCATCAAGTGCAACCAGTCTATGAAGCCTCTGAGGGTAACCTACCAAAACTATGAAGGCAGAAGACCCTCCTGCTAGCAAAACCAATACCAAGGAAGTACACGCGCAAATCCGTAGGCTAAAATGACTAATCAAATAGTACCATTGCCTCCGCTGCAGAATGCTCACCTGAGCTCAAGTAGAGAGTTGACCGCGAGGCAGAACAACCTTGTCGAAGACATCAATCCGTGGTGCTTCCCCTGCAGTGACACACATATGCCCTGAAATTATCTGTGTGGAAACTTACAACAGAAAGTGGCGGAACAACGTAGGGGTGATCCCACAAAGCTGGTTTACAATTTTTGAGAGGAACTGATTTTTGTTGAAATCACATATTTTTAGAAATTATAATGATTTGAGCCTTTAAAAGTTCCATTTTAAGGATTCCAATTGAAGAGGGTTTGATCAAACCACCTTAGATCAAACCCCCTTGGATAGAACCTCGCTAGTTTTAAACCATACCTATAAATGAGTCTCCTTTACACCTATCAAAATGCTGATAAAAAATCACTTTTGATTTACCTTTTGGGGGATCAAATGAATTCATTTAAAATTTATTTCAAATGATTATGTTAGTCCTCGAAATGAGCTATCCCACGAATATAATTTTAATATGTTTTGATTTTATTATGTATGTTTTTTTTTAGTTTTATTAAACATAGGTTTTTCACCGAAAATCAAGCTCTTTGTTTTGCACATGTAGAAAAATAGAAAATTATCAAAATAATTTTTTTTTAAATATGTTTGTGCTGGGCATTGATGTCCTTGATCCATTAAAAAAAATACAATTGAATTTTGATACATACAAAAAAAGTTATGTTGTATACAGTCTGCCTATGTTTGAATTGCAATTGGTTTGACTTCAAAACTCTATTAAGGAAAAAATATTCAATAAAAAACTATGAGACTAAGTGAAAGTGCTAGATATCATAGTTATAAATCTAAATTCTAAAAAATTAGAATTTAATCCTTCAAACAAAAAAAATTATGTTGTATACGGTGAGCATCACTTTTTAAAAATATTGTTTTATGAAAAAACCAGTTTTCGTGAGAGATGGAAAAAGAAGTGCAATCTTATTCCAAAAATTTTGAAAAAAATATTTTTAGAATCTACAGAAAAAATGTGATGAGACTCTAGTTTGAATCATCTTCAAATTCCCCACAGTTTAGCCGCTATAAGTGCTCAAATGTGAAGATTTAGTTAAGAATAATAATTTCAATGTCCAATTTGGCCAAAAATTGTAAACCACTATTGTGGGGTCACCCATAGCCAAGGTGTGGCATCAAGTTCAGAAGGTTATACATATGCCTCTCCACAAATGGAAAACATGGTGCTTACCGCTCAAATGCAATGAATGTCCTTGGAACAAAAAATGACATAGCTCTCGACCATGCACTCTTCTCATGGATGGAAGGAGAAGAGGTGGTATTCACATACGAGGCATCCACATCGAAGACCCCACAAGTGCAGTCTAACTACAATACCCGCTCAAAAAGGAGATTGATGGGCGAATCGATCACTCTGCAACATAGAAGCGTTCCTGACCAATTCCTCAGGGTAAAAGCATAAAGTTGTGTCACACTTTATATAGAAAACGACCAAGGTTGATCCAACTTTTAAACTTGAATCACTAAAAAGTGGCACATATGTTTTGAATTTTGAAATGATGTAAACTAGTAAAATATGTATTTTTTAGTATATTTTATGTTTGTATTTTTTTTTTTTAAATAAAAAATTATTTTAAACTAGTTTTTAATAAATGAACACTATAATTTAGTTGTTGATGAAATGTTGAAAAATGAAGTTGCATGGGACATCAAACTTTTTATAGTAAACTTTTTTTCTTTCAATTTTTTTGTGTATTTATAACTTGAAACTTTAGTGCATGGATTTTTTTTTTTTAATTTTGATAATTACATATTTTTAAATAAATATTAAAATGTGTGTGAATTAAAAAATAGATGTTTCCATTGAACGTCAACTTTCATATTAAATATTTATTTAAAATAGAAAAAAAATTATACCATATTGAAATAGATTCTTTTATCTTGTGCATCATATTTTTTTCAACTTTTTTAATAAGTTTTAGTATTTTTCCTTGGTATGGTAATCAACCTAATATTTTATGTTGATAACCTGCTTTTAGTAAAAATAAAAAATAAAATAAAATAATAATTAAATTATTAAAATAAATATATTTTTAAAAACTACACTTATGGATCTACAAAAGGGTATTTTTATATTTTAAAAAAAATGTTATTTACATTAGTAGGAGTTATTGAAACTTCAAGTTTTTCAAATAATTTTATTTTTTGGTAAATTGGACTTAAAGTGGTGCTCCATATATTTTTAGCCAACACTTTTAGTTGAAAAAGTTGTGGAAGTATCTAACTTAGCAAGAATGAATCTTACTAGATCATATGTTTGACCAAAATTGATTTTTAGTTCGAAATACTTAAATTCAGTTGTGCTGATAAGTTGGTTGAAAGTGTGACACAACTTTGTGATTTTACCCCTCAGTCCGTACATAATTGCTCTGCAACCGTAGTTGCACAAGGAGATTGTTATAACCAAGACTAAGGAATAGGAGCCTTCAAATCCACCACCATTCAATGTGGTGGAACAATTGAAAAAATATTCTGCTAACATATCTCTTTGGGATATCTTAGCTATTCTAGAGAAAAAGTAATTACTACAAAAGGCCCTCCGGGAAGATGCAGTTATTGAGCCAATAGAGCAATGACTCAAGGGAAAAGTTGTTGACCCATCACCTCCTGCCAAAGTTCTCGAAAAATAGTGTAAAGGAGACCTCTACTGAAGTTAAAGAGAAGTTGAAACCCAAGCCCTTTTTCTTAACTCTTATTGTGGGGAAGAAATTATTGCACAATTTTATGATAGACTTTGGTGTTAACACTACAGTCATGCCCAAGCAAATAGCTGAAGCCTTAGGACTCAACTATGAACCTTTAAAAAGGGGGGTTATGTAGCTTGATGGGAACAAGCTTGAAACTGTGGGTGTCATTAAGAACCTCCCATTGAATCTATTCTCCTGCCCTAGTATCACAGTTCCACAAGATACTTGTTGGTTGAAAATTTTGTATACCTTGAGGATATGCAAAATTTTGGTTTCAGCCATAGTGTGTATGACACTCTCCTAATTTAGGGAAGGCTCCCCCTTTTCTACTAACTAACTAAAACTAATATAGGTAGTACAACAACCTTTCCTCTTTTTTCAGGAAAGATTATATTATTTTCTCCTCATAGGAAAGTAACACCAACCTTTAAGAAAAAAATTACATCAATTTAAATCGAGATCAAGAGAGAGGAAATGAAGTTTCCTGAAAGCACAAATACTTCCGTCACCTCCTCTGGGATGAGAAATAGTCACCAAGCAAAACATTATTGAGTATCTAAAATCCTATCTACCCTTTTTAGAATGATAACTTAAGAACAATATGCAACATATAATAGCGCAGAATCTACAAGTATGGTGTACCTATGAATCACTTTAAATGGGAATAACCTCAAGCATAAAAACTTGCAACTCTTCTTATCTTCTAATCATAAACCAAACTAATTCAATCTTCAATATTTACAACACAAAGTCTGCAAATATTTGGAGTGAAGCTCTTCTCAACAATCTTCTACCACTTCAAATAATCACAAAGAAATGCCCCAAAATGACACAAGAACACAATGGGCACAAAGTAGGATCTCAAGACAATGTCTAAAATTCCAACTCCTTGATATTATTTGAAAGGGAATAATTTATAACTATAAAGCTCAAAGTCTTTATGAGTATAAAATTCTATAGAATTTACTTGCTTTCCAAAAAGATGATTTTTACAATGGACCCCCTCAAGTATATATAGGAGAGGGGTCTTGAGAAAAAGGTGGGAGGATCCCAACTAACTTGAGAAATTCTATCAACCACCATGACTTATTCCAAATATTGTCCTAATCTAACTCAACTTGTAGTTGCCTTACATGTAATTAAATTTTACAAAAATGCAAGTGAAAGAAACACTTGCAATTACAATTTTTTTTTTTACATGTAACTTGTTGAAAACAAAATACATAAAATAAAGAGAAAGTATCATGAGACACTTTTTATTCCATTTCATTTTTGGCTTTGAAGGACTAGAAATTGTTGATGGCTCTTTGCAACTCATCAAGATCACGACCCGATGTATTCCTAGCAACTGTAACAGTCTTAAGAATCACATCAAAATACCTCACTATTGCTTCTTTGTGTTCTTCAAGGATAGTTTGCATTTTATCAAAGATCATTTGATAACTCACAAACCTAATGATCAAATCCACAAAAAATTGCTCTGATTCTAGCTCCTAGTGAAGATTTGATGTCATTTTATTAATAACCACATCCGATGTAAGTACCTCTCCTTCATGACTTAGAATCTTGCAAGACATTTGATCAAAACTAGAAAGTATTTCCTACTCAACTTCACCACTCATTTAAAGTGTAGCCTAAACATCTTTGAAGAGGTCTTCAACAAATAATGACTTGTTTTTCATAAGTTCTTCAAATTCTATATATTTCTCTCTACCAGGTATTATCATATTGCTGCATAGAATTTCCAACTTGGTTTGATCCATCTCATGCAAGATCTTTAAATATTTTTCAATTGAACTCAAAATTTGCTTGAAAGCTTCCAAAGTCTGATTTAACTTAATTTTTTTTGCTTTAACATTGCTCAAAACATGCAATTCCTTCTCAATCACTTGATTACCATAATCAATTAGCTAATCTATCCAAGAATCAACTACCTTGGCCTTTTAGGCAACCTTCTCCAATTTCCTAACCAATTCTTCAGATGTAGAAGAAGTCAATGGATTAACTTGCTCTGAATAATTTTTTATTTTTTGAATCACCTTGATGAGCTATAAATTCTTCTCTTTGAGCTCACTCTTCTTTGCTAGTAACTTATCATACTTCTAAACTAATGAGGCTACTAAATCTGTGGCATCATGCATGACACCAGAATGTGTTTGTTTACCAAGTTCAATCCTGGTAATCCTCTAATATGATAGCTGCATCTCTTCAGGTGGATTCTCAACCAATGGCTCAACTACTTCTGCATATTTCATTTTGTTTTCATCTACCACCACCCGCGATACTTTCTTCACCTTCTTAGCAACTCTGGGCTTAGGTTTCACAAGTTGTTGGAAATCAAAAATATTAGGAGAGATCTCCTACTTCTTCCTTTTGGGTGTAATTGAACTCAACCATGGGGGTAGTTCTAATGAGTTCACATTGGAGACAACAACTATGGTTTTTGAAGAAATAGGATCTACCTGTATCATAGTTGTCACCTTAGGAGAATTTTTCATTTGAATGGCAACAAAATTTTGCTCAGGTGGTAACACATGACTTACTTCTACCATGAACTTATCAAAACCCAAAGCAGAAGTATCAACCTCAGGAAAAGAAATATTGGACATGACCACATAGGAGGGATTCACATAAAAAATGTTCTCTAGATTTCCATGAGAAGTCTTAGCAGGTAACTCCATATTAGCACAAATAGATGTACTAGGTTCAACAGGATCCACGAATACAGTGCTGAAAGAATCCACATCCATGTCAGTAGGAGACATAGGAACATCCATGGACATTTGAGGAATAGCCGTATGAGGAGAATATGAGTCTACTAAAGGGAGTGATTTTGTTGTGTTCTCCTCATGGGTATCATTCTCAGCATCAACAAGATGAATCTACATCTGTGATGTTTCCTTTCCTTTCAAAGGAACTTCCGGTGGAGGAATAACCAAAGCTCTGCTAACCCTCAACTTGATTATTGTACCAGAAGAAGAAGCACCTTATTTAGACTTGACTCTGATTTCAAACCTTTACCCAACTGGCCTAGCCAAATCATTTTATTCTTCACCTTTGATCTTTATGATCTTGACATGGTTATCCTTCAACCAAGCATTAGTATTAGCGAGGATGGGCTGAAATTTGTCGATGATAGAGTCACACTCCTTTTTGGACCATTGTGGAGAAGGGAGAGGAGCTTCTGCAACTCTTTGCTCTATGTAATTTGGATCAAGGATTTTTCCATCATCCACCATCCCTTCTAGGATTTTGGTTAAATTAAGATCCATAATTTTCTCCAAGGTAAGCCTACTATAGTCCATTCTTTTGATTTCCTCTTCGGTACGAAGATCAACCCAAATATCTTCGAGGCGATGAACATGAGTGAAGGCTCTATTGATTTTATCTTTCATCCCTCAGTAATCAAAATATTTCCTTGCGATGAAATTCTTCAACTTGATTTCTTGAAGTTCATCTTCCATTGCCTTGGCTCTCTAAGAAGTGTTCAAAGAATATCAACCAATATGCAATGGATTGTGTGAAGAAATATTGATACCCAACTTGTGATTGGTAGGTTGTACATCATGAACCACCATCAACGGGCTCACCAAATCCATCAAAATAATTCTATCAGTGGGATAACAGGGTAACATGTATGGTTATCCCTCAAAATATCCAACCTTCATGTAAGTGAAAGTAGGGATCTGTAAGGCAAGGTGGATATTGGTCGCCAATTTTGATGGAGGTCTCTAAGACCCGATTGCAAGCAACCAAAGGAATTTTTAAACGTTGTCTCTGACTTGCAATTGGGTCTTGAGATCCCGATTGCAAGTGTGCAAAGAGGGGAAAAACATCTTCTTACTAACTTGCAGTCGGGTCTCAAAGACCCGATTGCAAGTGTGCAAAAAGAAACTTGCAAACACTATTTTACTTACTTGTAATCGGGTTTCAAAAACCCGATTGCAAGTATGCAAACAAAAACAACTTGCTTTATGGAAATGACTTACAAATTAAACTTTGGAAATATAACATGGAAGGAAAATTTAAGCCAAGAGGGGAAGAACACAAAGATGAAGCCATGCAAAAGAAACAAGCATCTAAAAATGAAAACTAGAACCCCAACAAAAACAACAAAGAAAGAGAAAAGCAAGAACCATACTTGGAAGAAGAAAACTGCTTTACTTCAAAGAGAAATTAATAATATTTGCAAGGATAAGGTTGAATCTTATATGCAACATAGAAGAAGACTCCCCTTTGAGCACAAAGAGCTTGACAATAAATGTTCTCCTCTAAAGACACATATATAAGATGAAGAAATAGGGTTTGAAATGACACACCATCACTCGAAAACACATAAATAAACCCATGGTCGGGTCTTATAAACTCAATAGCAAGTGTTTTAAAGCGAATCGACTTTCACTAGCTTGAAATTGGGTCTTCAAAGAACCATTACAAGTTATATAATGTCTATCACTTGAAATCGGGTTTGTAAAGTATGATTACAAGTGACTTTTTAGAACATAAAGTTCCTTGCTAACTTGCAATTAGACTCCCAAGGACCGATTACAAGAAATTTGAAAAAAATAACTTCACTTGAAATCAGACCCTAAAGACCCGATTACAAGTAGCATTTACAACATAAAGTGTCAAAGTGATCTTATATGAAGTCGGGTCTCAAGGACTTGATTGCAAGTTTAAAAGATAACACTTGCAATTAGGCATTCAAGACCCCCAACTTGCAATGAGGCATTCAAAACCCGATTTGAAAGAGAAAAGGCAGAAAACATGACCAAAAAGACATCTAAACTAATTCAAAAAGGACCAAAATTGCTTAAGAGCTTATAGATTATACAAGGCACGGTTTTCCCTTGAAAAATGTGCATTAGAGAAACCATAATAGCAATTTTTAAAGAAAAATTCATATAGGTTGTCCAATTTTCACTTTACAAAAATTAGGACAACATTTGGCTTCGATTGGGGAATTTATTTCACTCATCTCTTTCAGAAAGAGGAGAGGAATAGAAGCCAGATATCTAAGTTCCTTCATCCAACCATTGGGCAACAAAGTGAAGCGACCAAAAAGAAAACAAAAACAAAAAAAATGACTAAAGACTCAAAAGTGGACTTATGTACATAAAACTTATCAAGAAGTTCACTCGAAGAAATGTTTCAGATGTTGTCCACTAGGGAAGTGAAAATGGAATACCATATGTATATGCTAGCCGATAACTTTTTTCACCAACAATTTGATGAATGGTAAAAGGTCCTCACCAAAGAGAATCAAAATTTCCATGCATACCCTTTGGTTCTCTCCTTTTATCCCATAGAAGAACACGATCACCAACTTGGAATTCTATTTGCTTAGCTTTCTTATCAAAAAGAACTTTGACTTGTTTCTGATGCTCAACAACTCGGTCTATCACTTGTGTTCTCTTTTCTTGCAACTAAGAGAGAAACATTATTCTTTTGTCTAAGGCACTTTCAAATGTTTCATCTTCAATTGCCTTAGCTAACTTTAGTGCAAAAAGCTCTAAAGTGATGGGTATTTTTGCATTCATCCCATAAATAAGTTGAAACCAATACACACTAATAGATCTTTTAGGTGTAATTTTTTCCACCCATAAAGCATCATAAAGAGCCTTATGCCAAGACCTTTGATTTTGTTCCACAAGCTTACACATGATAACAACCAAATTCTTATTACTAGATTCTGTGTGACCATTACCTTGAGGGTAATAATCAGAAGAATGAGCCAATGTGATACCATACTCCAAAAAAAACTAAGTTACCTCATGAGAAGAGAAGGAAGCTACATTATCAGTTACAATCTTATGCAGAACTCCAAATCTTGAAATTATGTTCTCCTTGAGAAATCTACATACCACTTATGAGGTAGCATGTTTGACTGGTATTGCCTCCACCCACTTGGTGAAGTAATCAATTGCAGTGAGAAAATATGTGTGACCAAAACTTGAAGAAGGATTGGTAACACCAATAAAATCAATTCCCCATTGTTGAAAGGGTTCTTCAATCACCACTGGCTTTAGAGTTAATGTTGCAAACTTTTGTTTGCCTACAAACTGTTGACAATATACACACTTGTGTACCCATTTAAAAGCATCTTGAAAAAGTGTTGGCCAATAATATTTGGCCCTCATAATCTTGTGAGCATAAAATGGAGTAGAAAAATTCCCAGCACATGCCAGATTATGGAAATATTCCAACAATATAACTTGTTGCACCTTATCAACATAGTAGAGGAAAGTACCATCAATAGAATGTTTGTATAAACCAATGTCCCAAAGAACAAAGTTCACTACCTCAAGCTTTATATTCCTCTTCTCCTTGAATGATAAATACGCTAGACATTCACCATATGTTAGAAAATAGGCTATATTTGAAACCATTCATCAGTTGTGCTAATAAATAATACCATGGGAAGATATTTTGAAGCATCTAATTCTTGTTCCTCTGAATTATTCTCAGGAATAAGCTGACAAAGCCCCCTTCCATAAACATGTTTGATAGCCTTGATTTATAGGTCATATTCTTGGATCTTAGCTATCTAATTACCTCTCTTTGTGCCAAAATCTTGTTGTGTCATAATAGACTTGACTGTTGTATCAGGAACTAGAACAGCAATGTGAGAATTTACAATATAAAATCTGAAATACTTAACCACTTTTATCACAACATAAGAATTCTTGTCAATCGAGGAATACTTGAGTTCATGAGACTTCAAAGGATAGCTCATAAAAACAATAGGAGACTCAATTCCTTCTGAATTTTTCTGCATTAAAATAGCAGACATAGTATGCTCAAAAGAATAACTATACATAATAAAATCTTTGGTATAGTCCGGACAAACCAGCACTGGTGCATGATAAGTTGCATCATTTATTTGACTGAAAGCGGCCTTACCTTCTGTATTCCAACAAAAAGAAATTTTTCCTTTCAGCATATCAATGATATGATGAGTCTTCTCAGCAAAATCTGGTATAAATCTTCGTAAGAAATTAACCTTCCCAAACAAGGAATGAACAACAGTTTTTACTGGCAGGTAAAGGAAGAGTCTAAATAGACTAACCCTTTCTAGATCAATTTTGATCCCTTCTTTGGATACATGTCCAAGAAATTTTCCCTCAATTACCCCAAAAATTGACTTCTTAGATTTAAGAGAGATACCATGCTTGTGACATCTTTCCAGCACATCTTGCAAATGAAAAAGATGATTCTCATGATCTTTGGAAAACATAGTTAGGTCATCTAAATATACAACAATATATCTTCCCAAGATACCATGGAAAGCTAGATCCATAGCTCTCTGAAATTTTTCTCCTGCATTAATTAATCCAAAGGGCTTCCTGCGATATGAAAATGTACCCCAAGGAGTAGTAAAAGTAGTCTTATGCTGATCTGGTTCACTTACCTCAATCTGATTATAACCTTAAAATCCATCCAACATGGACATCATTTTAGCTCCTGTCACCATTTGTGATACTTGATCCATTATTGGCAAAGAATAATTATCCTTTAGTGACAACTGATTAAGATTTCAAAAATACACATAGATATGTATCTCTCCATTCTTCTTATGCACCAAAACTATATTAGCTACCCATGTTGAATTATGGATAGGAAAAATAATCTGAGCGTCTCGTATTTTCTGGATTTTCGAATGAATAGTACCAAGAATTTTAGGATTATAGTGACGCTGCTTCTACTTGAAAGGTGTTGCACCAAGCTTTAGAGGAATATCGTGTTTCACTTCCTTAGGTTGAAAAGACTTGAGATCATTGATGGCCTCCTATAATGTTTTAACAACTAAGCCTTTACAACTGTGATTCAACGATTAGACATCTAACCTGAATAGCTATCTCAATCATCATGAAGGTGCATTTAAATTGTCAACCCAGGGACATAAACATGAAATGGGTCAACATTGTATGTGCACTAGGAATCCAAAGTAGCCATAGTCATCCTACAACTAAGAAATACATAATACTGAAAATAAATTGCTTGGAAGGAAATAACATAAATGATGAACATCAACCAATAACAAGGCTAAACTAAAATATGTAATGTGGATAAAATGAATGTTGCATAGCAAGATGGTTAAATCGAATCTAAACATGCATAAATCTAAATTAAACAAAAAATGATGAATCAAATGAATTAAAAAGTAAATAAAACAATAATTAGAACAGTCTCATCGAATATCAATCCATTTCCTTGAATTATCTTGATTGTCCTTCTCCATTTTGCCGTGTTGGTATTCTTGCCCTCAAATTTTCAGTATGTATGCAAGCATAGCCTTGATGTATGTCTAAGAAAAATATCAAAGATTAAGTTCTTCCAAAAAGTGTATGGATTTCACGAGGAGGAATAATGCAAAAATCAGCCAATTTATAGAAAGTTGGTTTTCGAACGATCGACTCAGATTCAAAAGAGAGATCTACGATCGAGATTATTGGATGTCATGTGATTGAAATTTGTGTTAGTTAGAATATGAGTTGGGAAATTCTGCTGGATAAAGATTTAATTAGAATAATAATTTAATTTGGTGTTAAGACTGTTCGAAAATATTTAAGAATAGGAGTTCAAGATTAAATAAATGATTTAACCTTCAGTTGAAAGTCTTCAAAAATAGAAGAATTAGACTTTGAATGAAAAGGATAAAGTTAGAACTTGGAGAATGATCTATTCGAATGCACATGAATTAACTAATTAATTAATTAAAGATATTTAATTAATAAAAATGTTCATGCATATGAGTTAGAACTAGTTAATTAACTGGTTGTGACAAAAAGTCATTTTCGTAGAGACGATCAGATATTGAATTCAGATATAACTGGCGGATTCAAATAGATCTTGAGTCAGATGGTGAGTGAATAATTAGATAACTAGACGATAGAAGAATGTGACAGAAACAATTAATTATGAATTAAATGTTAATTTAATTCAACATTCGAAATTAAGATGATTTAATTAAATAAATAAATAATAATTTATTTAATTGATTGTTGAAAAGGTTAATTGAATAATTAAATAATTTGAAAAAAATATTTAATTATAGTCGAAATATGATAAGGGGTAAATTAAATAATAAACTATTTAATTCAGAAAGAGAATTAATTAATTAGCGATGTAATTAAATAAATAAGATTCATTTAATTAATCAAAGTTGAATAAAGGTCATAATGAATTAATTAAATAATTAAAGTTATTTAATTAATAGAAGAAATATGTGTTTAGGAAATAATTAAATAATTAACATTATTTAATCATGACCATGGACAATAGAAAATTATGTCAAAAGTGGTATTCACAGGCCTATACCAATTTTCAATGTCTACAAAATACATGACAGAAATGAAAATCTGAGTGAACAAACAGGAAACTACTCTGTCTGCTTTGGTTGTAGGAACAGTCACATAATGGAATTCTAGTGGTTGCAGGAATAGTTAGTGCTTGCTTTTTAACTAATAACTGAACATAAAATAACAACTAAACTAAACTAAACTAAAGGATGGAATACTCACCAAGTGGGCCCCCTTGGATAAGTATTCCCTAAAACTAAGATAGACTCAGATGCATGAACTTATATCTTCATCTCATTTACACAAAAAAAAGAGTACAAATGAGTGACATGACTGTATTATTGAAAAGCACAAGAGAGTGATTACATCAAATTAAACAAACTCCTATTCTTTATCTGAGAGCTCAGAAGGAACATTAGAGCCATATTTATCCAACCACCTAGCAAGGTGGTCAACTCGAACAAAACACGAAGGACACCACATTAGGGAAAGCGCAGAAAAGAGCAAGGGTGGCTACACATGCACATAATCTGTCAAACATGCTTTCCTTAACACGAATCTGGCACAATAGTAACACCAACGCTCACTAAACAACATTTAAGACCATTATAAGTTGGTTACACTTCGATTTGCATGAGGAATCTCCAGTCGTCATGAGTCTTCCCTTTATTAAATGACCACCTTGTTAACCGATATGGCACACGACCAGCTGGCAAAATCTTCCTTAATTGCAGGCTTCAAATTATCTGCATGACAATGTTAGCACACACAACAATCGCATATCCATAACCACCTTAAAGAGACATTCATTAATCACATGAAAAGTTAACATAGTTAGTTCATATAGCATGTCAATATCATTTGAAATTATGAAAATAAGGTCATGTCCAAAGTCTATAGTTTCAAAGAAATATTATGAAAATATCAACTCCCAAGTATCAAAGTCTTAAGACAACTGCAGGAAATAGAAAACAACCCTATCAATAATTAGACCATAAACTAGACTCATCATTCCCCCAACCTAATGTCTTGTTGGTCCTCCAACAGAGGAAGAGTTGTGCTTTTGTTTGGTGAATGCTTTGAAATTGGAAATTGCAAGTTGTCCCACATCTGCTTCTATTGTATCTAAATTAGGATCCCAATAGAATCCTTGTTGTCTCTCCAGCCTGCTCCATCTCTATCTTTCATCAACAATGTCATACCTGTAAAACTTGTAGTTTGACACTGGCCACAATAGAATAGGAGGTTGAGAAATTAGTGGAAGCCTGAATTTTCCTTTCGTTCTCCCAAGTTGCATATATGTAGGGTTATTCCACAAAGCTGGTTTACAATTTATGAGAGGAATTGATTTTTGATGAAATCACATATTTTTAGAAAATATAATTATTTAAGCCTTTAAAAGTTCCATTTTAAGGATTCCAATTGAAGAGGGTTTGATCAAACCACCTTAGATCAAACCCCCTTGGATAGAACCTCGCTAGTTTTAAACCATACTTATAAATGAGTCTCCTTTACACCTATCAAAATACTAATAAAAAACCACTTTTGATTTACCTTTTGGGGGATCAAATGAATTCCTTTCAAATTTATTTGAAATTATTATGGTATTCCTCAAAATGAGCTATCCCATGAATATAATTTTAATATGTTTTGGTTTTATTATGCATGTTTTCTTTTAGTTTTATTAAACATAGGTTTTTCACCGAAAATAGAGCTCTTTGTTTTGCACATGTGGAAAAATAGAAAATTTTAAAAAATAAAAATTTAAAAATATGTTTGTGCTAGGTATTGATGTGATTGATCCACTAAAAAAAAAATTGAATTTCGATACATACAAAAAAAGTTATGTTGTATACAGTCCGCCTATGTCTGAATTGCAATTGGTTTGACTTTGAAACTCTATTAAGGAAAAAATATTCAATAAAAAACTACGAGACCAAATGAAAGTGCTAGATATCATAGTTAAAAATCTAAATTTGAAAAAATTATAATTTTATCCTTCATACAAAAAAAGTTATGTTGTATACGGTGAGCGTCACTTTTTAAAAATGTTGTTTTCTGAAAAAAACCAGTTTTTGTGGGAGATGGAAAAAGAAGTACAATCTTATTCCAAAAATTTTGAAAAAAATATTTTTAAAATCTACAGACAAAATATGATGAGACTCTAGTTTGTATCATCTTCAAATTCCTCACGGTTTAGCCGCTATAGGTACCCGAATGTGAAGATTTAGTTAAAAATAATAATTTCAGTGTCCAGTTTGGCCAAAAATTGTAAACCACTATTGTGGGATCACCCTGACATATCAATTATTTTGAGTGTTGCAACATAGTTGTGCATGGAATGAGGCTATTCTTGCTTTAAATCATTAGATGGGGTATTTCGTATCTGTGAGAGGTATCCCATTATAGAGTCTCCTATGGTTCTTGTCATCTCTTTATATTATTTGTAAATTGCCTCTCTCTCAGGTAGGATCCTGCAGTTATAGCTTGGCTGGTATAAGATTCAATGCCAATCCTTGAAAATATATCTTTGATGTCTAGACTCGACCCTAATGAGTAGGGGAATGTTGGATTCAACTTGCCTATAAGCCCTGTACTTCTTTCCCCAATTTACTTTGTTTTTTAACTAGGACATAAATGCCCGTAATTGGACATCCCCAATATATAGCAGTGGATTCCACTCATGGTCTTTGATTACAAAAAAATTATGTAAATAAAATTCACACAAAAAAAAATTCATCTCAGGAGAAGCAATGCGAAAAGCATTGAAAAATTCAGTAAGGGTCTCAATAGAGGGGTTTAAATCTGAAACAATCTTTTCAAATTTGAAAGAAAGATGCTTCTCCTTTAAATATAGGACATAGACCCTCAGAAGAGCTTTGTATTCTAGTATCTGTGGTACTAAAGTTTTCATGTCATCCACCTTCTTCTTCAAAAGAAAAATCTTTGCATTCTTATCCTCAATCTCCTCATCTTTATGTTCAATTTCCTTCTTTAGCCTACGTTTTTATGCTTTCCAATCTTCTTCTCTTCTTTGTATTTATTTCCATAAATTCAGGATTACTATGTTCATTGAAAAATCAAAAGGCCTATGTACTCCTACCATTATTTTACCTGGCACTTGTGCTTGCTCTTGGTAGAGTACCAACTATAGGGATTTTGTTTGCTCAGCCAATTCTGGCTACAAGGCTACAAGTTCTTGTTCTCTCATTTCAATCTGCAGGTATTCTTGTTCTTGTTCTTGTTCTTGCTCATGCTGCAGGAGCTCCTTATTTTCCTCACATGCTTGGTTTTCAACTTGCTCTACAATATTGGCAAGATCTTCTAGTGTTAAATTTGTTGCTTCCTTGATCACATCATTTTCCTTTACATTTACATGCTCCATTGGAGCTTCTGTATCCTCTTGTGGCGACTTCCCAGGTTTAGGGATTCCCTCGGGAGATAGCCCAATGGATGGCTTAGTTGAATTTGATTTTCTGGGAGGGTTTCTTCATTTTTCCTTTGCTCCAGGATGAACAATGTTAACTTTTCATTTCCTGGAGCTTGGAACTTCCTTTTCTACCATTTTATTTTTAGCTTTTTCTTCCTTTAGTTTTTCCTTCCTCTTCTATGCCCTAGTTTTCATTAATGTAATGAACTCTCTTTATCAGAATGCTTTGCCTCAGAAGAATTAATCTCAATAGTTTGTGTGGCTGTAGGAGGGTTTCCACTAGGGCTTACGTCAAAAGTTGAGGCACTAGGAGTGGCCCCAACATTTCTCCTTCTTCTCCCAACCCTACGAGGTTGAGGCAAAACACTAGGCCGCAAATGTTCTGGTCTAATTTGATCAATATTTAAAAATTCTTCCCAAGAAATATCAGACACATCATGCAGATATTTTTCAACTAATAGTTTAATCATTCAATGATGGGAAACGTAATTGTCCCTACCTTTTTGGGTCTCTTCTGCCATGATCAAAATAAGATGGAATAGAATGTTGGGCACATGCATTCTCCTTTCGTGCCTCATGTGGTTTAGGAGCTTAAAAATGCACAAAATGTAAATTTGATTGGTGACATTCACAAGTGATATACTTGATGACATAGAATGCAACCTACTTCTATAGCTTGGGTAGACAAGTATTTTTTCTCCTTGTTTGTCTATGCTCAACGGAGGGTCATTAGGTTCTATATATTCGGCCCTAGCCAACCTGGCGTCCCTGGCGGCAGGGTAATTTTCGTCATCGGTAAGTAACCCAGTAACTTCTATAATTCTTTCCTCCGTAGTTGTGACTTCAAGCCCTTTCACCATGGCCTTTCCTTCAGACAATGTCTAAGAGAATTCCAATGCAATATCTCCATCAAAACCCACAATTAAAAAGACAGTTGATAGACAACAGTGAAAGAAAAAGAGTCTGAGACATGCTTGCTTCTCTAAATCCTTCAAGGGACATCCTTGAGAAAGCTAGTAACCAGACTCATGCACAAATCAATAAAAAGATAAGACAAAATAAGATATAAAGTCATAAAGCCAAATAAAATTATTTTCCAAAAATTGATCTTGTGTAATTGTTTGATGTTTGACATAGGTTGATGTGAGGGATGACACATACCATATAAGACGTTGAGTCTAGTTTCAACTTGGTGACTATCTGTGTAAGGCATGACAAAGCCTAGTTTCAGAAAGACACGTGTCGTATAAGACGTTGAGCCTAATGTCATTGATGTGACATGCTACATGAGGCTACGATGATTGACGATGTTTGTTGACAGGAAAGACATATCTTGCTTAAGACATAAGTTGATCACTTTGACAATGTGTTTGATTTTGTCTTGATGACAGTTTTGACATGTTTGCCTTGTTGTTGCATGACTTGTTTTGATGCCTTGACTACTAGAAGTGTTTGTGTGTGTTGAATTATTGTAGACGTGAGATGATATACCCTAAAGGACTAACCTAATGCGGCCTCAGAGGCTCATCAATTGATAGCCTTGCCTATGTTGTACACACAAAGACCTCATAGTTCGACCGGACTTTAACTGACATAACTGAATGAAAATATGTACTTAAGTTGATGATATGCAATATGTGTGATAGTGAATGTGGTAAACCCTAATGGACTGACCTAGTGCAACCTCAGGGGCTCATTGATTGATAGCCTTGCCTACGTTATACACACAAAGACCTCATAGTTCGACACGGCCAATGAATCTGATATATACAAAGAATAAATGATTTTATCTGTGTGATACATGACAAACCTAGACAGACAAACCAAATGCCTGAAGGGCACATCGACAGATGGCCTTGCCTACGTCAAGTCATAGAGGCAACGTAGTTCGACTATGTCTACAACTGACTTGACACAACTGACTCCAACTCTGTTTTTGGGATTTTTTGCATGTTTTCTGATGTTTTTGGATTTTTTCAAGACATTTTCTAATGTTTTTATATTTTTTTTAGGACATTTTTTGTTGATCATGACAAATGCATGTAAATGGTGCCTACACAAAAGAATCCAAGGACAACCATGATCTTGCTCCTAGTCAAGCCAAAAACTAATTACCAAGTGATGATGATGACGTTGTTTGACATGGGAAGGACACATTCCGAAACAATGCGAGGACAACAATAATGTGATTTAAGGATCAAGGTTTGTAGCAAGGTGATAAACAAAGCCAATGAATGTTTTGGATGATGTGTTAAAATGCCTAGCAAGATATTATGGATTGGGCTTGTTGTATTTGGAATGACTTGGATAGGACTAGATGCGATGATGGAAGGATGTTGGATTAAAATCCTTAGATGGTTGACAAGGGAAAACCAAGGCATGGGATAGGTATAAAAGGATAATGGATTGATTTTTGGTAAAAGATAGGAGACATGAGGATTATTGGTTGGGAGAATTATCATTTGGTCTCCAAGGACAATGTCGTAGAGGGATAATGAAGCTATGAAGGTAATGACATGATGTTTCATGGATAGTGTATGACCAAAGGATAGTCATGTCAAGGGTTTTCCAAAAGCATGATTTAGTTTGTACCTTAGTTCTTATCAAGTTCAAGGTAGGTGGAAAAATTGATGGAAATGATATGGGTTAAAATGGATATATGGAAATGTCATTCGAAGGGTATGGGAGATGAGACAACCTGCCCCCAAGTGTTATGGTCCACATAGATAATTTATTTTATGCATGATGCCTATTTTCCAGGTTTTCATCATGGTACTTATCCAAAACGCCATAAAAATGGTTTTCACTATTGGATGAAAATTTTCTCTTTACTATTTCTCTCTTCTTTTTTTTCATTTTTTTTTTGGTGCCACCAAGACTCCTATTTGCCAGTTTTTCATCAAGGTAACAATTTTTTTGTTATTTTATTTTATTTTTGTTTGTATTTTTCTGATTTTTTTATATTTCCAGATGGCCTTGATGCTTTAGATGATCATTGGTTGTGTTGAATCCATTGATGGGGCTGATGTAGAGACTGGAGCCATGATATGCCAATAATGACCTTTATGAAGTAGTTGCCTTGTTAGGATCATAGCGCTTGCATACAACTAATTGATGTCATTGTGATCCTTGTTGATACTAGAGTTGGCCTTATCAGAATACACACATCGCGATAGAGTGCCATGAGAGTCCTTACAATAAAGAGTTGCTGCCAAGATACGATGAATTTGTGACATGGGATTTTTTGACTTTAGACGAGATGTTGGATTATGACGGATGATGGTAGATGTGGGGGGATTGTTCAAATGTTTAGATTAATCACTTTTTATTTTCCAAACTTGGGATGTTGGATGGTGGAGTTTGGAATTTTGATTGGGATAATGTTTGGAACCAACACTTTTATATGTCTTGTTTGATGACCATTTTGAAGGAGGTGGACATTTATTATATGTGGGAGACCTCTTTTCTTGTGGCTCCACATTTTGATTGACTTTTGGATTTGAAATATTTTCTTTGCTTGATCCATTTTTCTTTGGGATTCATTTTAACTTCATTTGTCTACTCAGATTTTTGAGTGATTTGATGGCCTTTGACATTTGATTTTTTAACTTTAGATTTGTTATAATTTTCTTTTTGTTGGTTCCAAATAGAAGGTTTATTCATGTTGGAATGATGGTTTATGGTGTGGATGGAAGGAGTGTTGGCATAAATCTTATGATAATAACTACTCATGGCCCCCATTTTGATGTTTATATCAGATAAAGTTGCCCCCAATATCAAGGAAGTACCACTAACATCATTAGATTCTTTGATTGATGAATAACCAAGACCCTGATGTCTAGGATTTTCTTGAAGTTGTATTGGTTCTTGAATTCCTTGCTCTTGTAGGCCTAGTCCTTTTCCTTGATACTACATGTTCTGACATATTCTATTTGTGATGGGGTATTTTTTGTTTTGAAAACAAGATGCTAACCCATCATTTTGTATGTAGACACTGTTACTTGGAATCTTCTCTTCTACAAGAAGTCCTGCTTTGACAAAGATAGATGATCCTAGTTGATAAGATGTCGTAGCTTTGTTGACATGTTGGATATATTTCTAATTAAAATCTTTGGTTTGATTGTGTGAAATATTAGGTTTTGACAGTTCTTCAAAAGATATAATTGCTTGCAAGTCGATGTCGAAACCGTCTTTATGGTCATTTTCATAGAGTCCAGTGAATTCAGCTATAGCTTGATCATTTGCAAATATGTCTAGAGTAGGAGACTCTTGTTCTAGAGTGTGATCATCTATGTGTCCAAAGGAGGCAAGTGTCTCATTTTTGGAAATGGCGGTGTTCAAAGTTTGGGTAGGATCAACCTCAAATGTTTGATCATGAATGGAATAAAGGTCAATGAGCGGATCATTTTGGATTTCTTGATCAATGGTAGTGTCTTGATCAAATATGGGTCTGTCTTGAATGATATGGTTGGGAAGGGAATCTTGATCAAGGATATGTGTACTTTGGATTCCTTGATTATCTAGAAGAAATTCTTGAATGGACTTAAGGATGGGGTCATGGGGTGGAATACTTCGATCTTGACATGAAGGTGAAGCTATGATGTAATGCTTTGGACATTCTTTTTGGCATGTATCCTCAAGTTTAGGAAATAGGATGTGATTTTGGAGACCATGACCAACTGCATTTTCATGACTAAATTAGGTTGGGATGGAGTGAAGAGGAATGGATTAGTGGATGATGGACTAGGATGGGATGTGGAGGCTTGGAATGGGTTGAGGAATGATGGACCAGGACTAGATGTGGAGGATTGGAATAGACTGGTGGGAGGTTGGTTTTCCTTGTCAAGGTTAAGATAAGGGTGATTAATGGATGTTTGTTGTGGATTAATGGCATGGATTGTGCTAAGGGACTCTTGATAATGAGGGTATATTGATAGAAGACTAGAGTTTATGGGTTGTTAATAAGAGGGATATGTGGGTAGTTGACCATGGGTTGAGGTTGATTGGCATTTGGATTGGATAAATTGTCTTTTGAAGTCTATGGCTTGTTGGTATTGACCCATTCAAAGTAATTGGTATTCAACTTGACTAGAAAGCATATCAAGGTGAATGGGAGACATGGTGGTGGATGGTAATGCAAATGATATGGAATTATGTCTATAAATGATATGATTTTAAGTCTATATTTTTGGGATTTTTTGGATATAATGAATGAATGCTAATGCAACTTTTTTTTTGGTATTTTCTCGATGAATAAAGGATGTCTAAAATGACGTATGCTAGGATGACACTATGCAAGATTTTAAGTAGACTATGACGGTAAATGATTCTAAGAGGATATAACCTACCACCTATGGAATAAATCCAAGCAATGATCTAACTTTACTAAGGAACCTGATTGTAGGAAAAAGAAAACTGACAAGGTGAATTTCCCAAACTAGACTGTTGAGCTGGAAAGATTCATTAATAAGATAATAGTGACTAGGTTCAATGATAATGATAAATCAGAGCATGAACGTATCCAATGACGTGGAAAGTTGCTCTATTCTACGATATGCAACTTCCTATGGGGTGTCTAAATGTTTGCAACTTAGGATGACTATGGCTAAGATGTAAATGACACCTAATAATGCAAGGATTTTGAGAATTTTTTTCTAGTTTCTACCCAAGGTTGATCGTAAGAAACAGAGGTGAAAAATACAGTTTTGTTTTTAGACTAAGTTTGCAGTTTTTTGAAATTGTATGTTGATAGTCAATTGCAGTTCAAGTTTCAGTTGCATTGATGAATTTGACAGATGCGTTTCAGTGATAGAAACAATTAATTATGAATTAAATGTTAATTTAATTCAACATTCAAAATTAAAATGATTTAATTAAATAAATAAATAATAATTTATTTAATTGACTATCGAAAAGGTTAATTGAATAATTAAATAATTCGTAAAGAATATTTAATTATAGTTGAAATATGATAAGAGGTAAATTAAATAATAAATTATTTAATTCAAAAAGAGAATTAATTAATTAGTGACGTAATTAAATAAATAAGATTCATTTAATTAATCAAAGTTGAATAAAGGTCATAATAAATTAATTAAATAATTAAAGTTATTTAATTAATAGAAGAAAGATGTGTTTAGGAAATAATTAAATAATTAACATTATTTAATCATGACCATGGACAATAGAAAATTATGTCGAAAGTGGTATTCGTAGGTCTATACCAATTTTCAGTGTCTACAAAATACATGACATAAATGAAAATCTAAGTGAGCAAACATGAAACTAATCTATCTGCTTTGGTTGTAGGAATGGTCACATAATGGAATTCTAGTGGCTATAGGAACAGTTAGTGTCAGATCTTAACTAATAACTGAACAAAAAATAACAACTAAACTAAACTAAAGGATGGAATACTCACCAAGTGGGCCCCCTTGGATAAGTATTCCCTAAAACTAAGATAGACTCAAATGCACAAACTTATATCTTCATCTCGTTTACTGGAAAACAAGAGTACAAATGAGTGACATGACTGTATTACTGAAAAGCACAAGAGAGTGATTACATCAAATTAAACAAACTTCTATTCTTTATCTGAGAGCTTAGAAGGAACATTAGAGCCTTATTTATCCAACCACCTAGCAAGGTGATCAAATCCAACAAAACATGGAGGAAACCACATTAGGGAAAGAGTGGAAAAGAGCAGGGGCAGCTATGCATGCACATAATCTGTTAGACATGCTTTCCTTAACATGACTCTGGTGATTACACTTCAATTTGCACGAGGAATCTATGTTGTCATGAGTCTTCCATTCATTAAATGACCACCTTGTTAACCGATATGGCACACGACCAACTGGCAGAATCTTCCTGAATTGCAGGCTTCAAATTATCTGCATGACAATGTTAGCACACACAACAACCGCATATCCATAATCACCTTAAAGAGACATTCATTAATCACATGCAAAGTTAACATAGTCAGTTCATATAGCATGTCAATATCATTTGAAATTATGAAAATAAGGTCATGTCCAAAATCTATAGTTTCAAGGAAATATTATGAAAAGATCAACTCCCAAGTATCAAAGTCTTAAGTCAAATACAGGAAATAAACAACCCTATCAATAATTATACCATAAAATAGACTCATCATTCTCCCAACCTAATGTCTTGTTGGTCCTCCAACAGATGAAGAGTTGTGCTTTTGTTTGGTGAATGCTCTGAAATTGGCAATTGCAAGCTGTCCCACATCTATTTCTGTTGTATCTGAATTAGGATTCCAATAGAATCCTTGTTGTCTCTCTAGCCTGCTCCATCTCTGTCTTTGATCAATAATGTCATACCTATAAAACTTGTTGTTTGGAACTGGCCACAATAGAATAGGAGGTTGAGAAATTAGTGGAAGCCAGAATTGCCCTTTTTTTCTCCCAAGTTGCATATACCTATCAATTCTTTTGAGTGTTGCAACATAGTTGTGTGTGGAATGAGGCTCTGCTTGCTTCAAATCATCAAATGGGGTATTCCATATCTGTGAGAGGTATCCCATTACAAAGTCTCTTGTGGTTCTTGCCATCTCTTCATATTCTTTGTAAATTGCCTCTCTCTCAAGTAGGATCCTACAGCTATAGCTTGTCCGCTATAAGATTCGGTGCCAATCCTTAAAAATATCTCTTGGATGTCTAGACTCAACCCTAATGAGTAGGGGAATGTTGGATTCAACTTGCCTATAAGCCCTATACTTCTTTCCCCAACTTACTTCATTTTGTATCCAGGACGTAAATGCCCATAATTGGACATCCCCAACATAAAGCAGTGGATTCCACTCATGGTCTTTGATTACAACAAAATTATGTAAATAAAATTCACACAACAAATTTTTCATCTCAGGAGAAGGAATCCGAAAAGCATTGAAAAATTCAGTAGGTGTCTCAATGGAGGGGTTCAAACCTGAAACGATCTTTTCAAATTTGAAAGAAAGATGCTTCTCCTTTAAATATAGGCATAGACCCTCAGAGGAGCTTTGCATTCTAGTATCTATGGTACTAAATTTGTCATGGCATCCACCTTCTTCTTCAAAACAACAATCTTTGCATTCTTATCCTCAATCTCATTTTTCTGTTCAATTTCCTTATTTAGCCTACATTTTTTTTTTCCATTCTTCTTCTCTTCTTGGTATTTATTTCCATAAATTCAAGATTACCATGTTCATTGAAAAATAAAAAGGCTTATGTACTCCTACCATTATTTTACCTGGAACTTGTGCTTGCTCTTGGTAGAGTACCAACTGTAGGGCTTCTGTTTGCTCAACCAATTCTGGCTGCAAGGCTTCAAGTTCTTGTTCTCTCATTTCAATCTGCAGGGCCTCTTGTTCTTGTTCTTGCTCATGCTACAGGAACTCTTGCTACGGGAGCTCTTGATTTTCCTCACACGCCTAGTTTTCAACTTGCTTTGCAATATGGGCAAGATCTATTAGTGTTAAATTTGTTTCTTCCTTGAACACATAATTTTCCTTTACAATTATATACTCCATTGGAGCTTCTGTATCCTCCTGTGGCGACTTCCTAGGTTTAGGGATTCCCTTGGGAGATAGCCCAATGGATGGCTTAGTTGAGTTTGATTTTCTGGGAGGGTTCCTTCAATTTTCCTTTGCTGCTAGAGGAATAGTGTCAAATTTTCATTTCCTAGAGCTTGGCACTTCTTTTTCTACCATTTTCTTTTTAGCTTTTCCTTCCTTTAGTTCTTCCTTCCTCTTCTATGCCCTAGTTTTCATTAAGGTTCCAAGAGGAACATTGTCATCAGAGTCAGGAGAGGAACTCTCTTGATCAAAATTATCTACCTCAGAAGAATTAATCTCAATAGTTTGTGTGGCTGCAGGAGGGTTTCCACTAGGGCTTATGTCAAAAGTTGAGGCACTAGGAGTGGCCCCAACATTTCTCCTTCTTCTCCCAGCCCTACGAGGCTGAGGCAAAACACTAGGCTACAAATTTTCTAGTCTAATTTGATCAATATTTAAAAATTATTCCCAAGAAATATCAGACACATCATGCAAAGATTTTTCAACTAATAGTTTAATCAGACAATGGTGAGAAACGTAATTGTCCCTACCTTTCTGGGTTTTGCTTCCATGATTGAAAGAATATGGAATAGCATGTTGGGCACATGCATTCTCCTTCTATGCCTCATGTGGTTTAAGAGCTTAAAAATGCACATAATGTAAATTTGATTGGTGACCTTCACAAGTGATATACTTGACGACATAGACTGCAACCTGCTTCCATAGCTCGAGAAGAGAAGTATTTTTTTCTCCCTTTTTGTCTATTCTCAATGGAGGGTCATTAGGTTCTATAAATTCAGCCCTAGCCAACCTGACATCCCTGGCAATAGGGTAATTTTCATCATCAGCAGGTAACCCAGTAAATTTTTCAATTCTTTCCTCCGTAGTTGTGACTTCAAGCCCTTTCACCATTACCTTTCCTTCAAACAATGTTTGAGCGAATTCCAATGCAATATCTCCATCAAAACTATTCATCTTTAAGAAATAGTCTAGCTATCCATAGTTCCTAAACTTGGCCAGTCAAGGCACATCCTGTAATAAAACATCATGAATTGAGGGTTTGTTTCAAATCAACCCACCTCCCATTGTCTAAAATCAAATAGTTACTCTGTAAAGTTTTCTTCTTGCAATTTTTGTCTGAATGCGAAACTTCTCCTTCCTACAACTCTACTAAATTTCCAATCCTAGTGTCGTTTAAATTTTTTCTTTTGGCTTAGATTGTGACAGGAGCAATAAAAGCAATAAAGAAGTAGTAAATGGAGGCTATGATAAAGGAAAATGGTGGTAGAGGATTGCATTCCACACATACGAGCCGTCACTTACTAAAAATTTAAATTGGCTCAATAAATTTTTTTAACGTGAACCGGCACAGATAGACATGCAAACATGGTATTGACATGTCCCCCCCAACCTAAATTTTCACACGTGTCCTCACATGTGAGGTGGAATGTTGATTTGACAATGGTAGGGAACAATTGCATGCTATCGCGAATGCTCTATATTAATTCACAATTAAATAAATGCACTAAAAGACAATTAAGATATAACAATTGATGTACACGCACCTGAATTTGTGGAAGATTTATTGCAAAGATCATGGAGAAACTATCAGTCACTTTTCAAGAAATGAGTTGAGCAATTAATGAGAGTGGAGTGGAATGAAATGAAGTGAAGTGAAATGATGGTGGCGAGGTGGAAGAGAGAGAAAGGTGGAATGAATGGGCGGATGGGTGAAGAAGTGGACCCCCAAAAAGTGGGAGTCTTTATTATGAGAAGTGACATACCTTAATTAGCCGAAAGAAGGGACACTAGGTTTGCTTCCTTCGGCTGCAGGAGGTTCAGGTGCTACATGCTAAGTGAATTTATGTAGGAACTCTTCCTTGGAAGTTGGCTTGTGATACAATCTCAGGTGATGACCATTCACTAACTGCTTAAACCTCTCAAGGTGAATGGTAGTAAGCTGAACAATGCCATTTGAAAATACTTCAGCCACCTCATATGGGCCAAGCCATCTTGTCTGTAATTTTCCTGCATTATTCTGATATCTTGAGTCATAGAGCAGTGCCCAATCTCTAGGCTAAAATTTCTTATCCTTGATGAATTTATCATGTCACTGTATTCGCTGAGTCTGTACTACCTCTGTGTGATGAAAAAATTCCTTCCTCATCTCATCCAAAGCATTCAGTTGCATGACTCTATCTCTTTGTGCTTCAAAAATACCCATTCCCAATTCTACTACAGTCCTAATAGTCTTATGCTCAAATTCAATGGACATCATGGTTGTCTTTCCATATAGTAGCTCGAATGGAGTGTATCTTGTAGTTGTTTTCTAGGTGGTTTTGTAGGCCCAAATAGCTTCTAGTAGCCTGGTTGCCCAATCCTTGTTATGGATAGCTACCGTTTTGGTCATAATGGCTTCAATTTCTTTGTTGGTCACCTCAACTTGGCCATTGGCCTAGGCGTGATAAGGAGTAGACTTCCTGTGCCTAATGTTGTACTCATTGACTAGTGTTGTAACAAGGGTTGAAATGAATTGATTTCCTTGATCAATCACTATCTCTCTTTGAACCCCATATCATGTGAAAATTTCTTCATACAAAATGTTTGCAACCTTGTTATCTCTTGCATGCTTCATGGCCTTTTTTGCCCATTTAGTTACATAATCAGTGCATACCAAAATATAGGATTTACCTTTTGATGGAGGATCAATGGGTCCTACAAAATCAGTCCCCACTTATCAAATGGAGTGATTACTACCTAGGGGTGAAGTGGCATCTCATCAATTTTTTTTGACCGACCCATCCTTTGGCATCCGTCACACTTCCTTGTATATCTCCCTGCATCCTTGTGGAGTGTTGGCCAATAATATCTTGTGTTAAAAATCTTAATTATTGTTCTCTTGGTCACAAAATGTCCTCCACAGGGTTCATTTTGGCATGCATGCAAAATATCATATGTCTCATCTTCCCTCACACATCTCCTCATGACCTGGTCAGGTCCAATGTAGAACAAACATCCATCAATCCATGAGAAAGGAAAAGGTTTTTCAATCAGCACTCTCCTCTCTTTTGGAGAAAAGTGAGGAGGGACTCCCCCTATGACAAAAAAATAAGCTATGTCAACATACTAGGGTGTCTACACATTGATGGAAAATAAGTGCTCATAAGGGAAAGAATCATCTATGACTTGATTGTCCTCTAATGTGGTCAGCCTTGAAAGAAAATCTGCAAAAAATTGGATTTCCCTGGTTTGTCCACAATTGTTATGTCAAATTCATGTATCAACAATAACCATTTTGCTAGCCTTCCTGAAATCATAGGTTTATTCATGAGGTATCTAATGGCTGCATGATCGGTGTGCACAAAGATTTGGTATCCAGTTATGTAATGTCTAAATTTGTTTATGGCATAGATCACTGCTAACATTTCTTTTTTTGTCACAGTATAGTTGAACTCAGCTCCTTGCAAATTTTTGCTAACAAAGTAAATGGAATTTTCAATAGCTCCTTCTTTTTTTCCTAGGAATGCTCCTATGGCATAGTCTTATGCATCTGTATGTATGTGAAAAGGAAACTCCCAATTAGATCCCTTGAGTACAGGAGCATGAGTTAAAGCTTCTTTCAAGTCAGAAAATTCCTTGTCACAACCTTATGTCCATTGGAATTCAACATATTTAGTTAGAAGATTATACAATGGTGTTGCCATTTTTCTAAAGTCTTTGATGAACCTCTTGTGACAATCTGCATGTCCTAAGAAAATACTAACATCTTTTTGTTTTGCAGGGATAGGAAGATTGGTAATTACCTCAATCTTTGCAGGATCTACCTAAATTCCTTTGTGAGAGATGTAGTGACCAACAACTACACCTTCCTGCATCATCATAAATAACTTCTCACTATTTAAAGATAGATTGTGGTCTTCACATCTTTGTATGACTCTCTTAATATTTTCCAATGCTTCATTGAAATCAGCACCATAAGTAGTGAAATCATCCATATAAGTTTCCATGCAATCATGAGAGATATCTGAAAAGATGCTAACGACTTCCCTCTGAAAATTTGTAGGTGCATTGCATAAGCCAAATGGAAGTACTGAGTAGGAATAGGTACCCCATGAAAAGGTAAAGGTGGTCTTCTCCTAGTCCTCTGGTGCAATTTGGATCTGGTTGTAGCCACTGAATCCATCAAGAAAAGAAAAGTACTTCTTTCTTACAAGTAAGTACAGAACTTGATCTATGAACGACAAGGGAAAATGGTATGTTTTGGTGGCAGAGTTATGTTCCCTGTAATCAATACAAACTCTCCACTTCCATCCTTTTTTGGGAACAATCACCAATGGAAACACCCACTAGTTATCTAAAATGGGGTAGATAAATCCTGCATCTAGCAATTTCTCTCAATACAGGGTTAATTATTCTCTGTGGCTGCCTCACTAGTGTACAATCATCTCTTATTTATATCCTATGAGTGAAAAGCTTAGGATCCAATCCCTTCATATCATGATAGTCCCATGCAAATTCATTTTGGTTGGCCTTTAGTAATTTTACCAATGACAACTACTGTTCTTCACTCAATTTAATTTTGATAATCAAATATTTCCCTTCTAACACTTGCACTTGGGTAGTTAAATTTACCATAGTTGCTTCACTAATTCTTGGTACTTTGAGTTCATGTAGCAGTAGTGCGTGAAACATACATGTTGTTGAAGGAAATTTAGTTGTAGAAAAGGCATCTGCAGGACGAGCAGTTGGAGGAAGAGCGACTGCAGGAAGAGCGGGAATGAGTGTTTGCACTGTATCAGTAGAATCAGATACATGAGAGGGTGATGATTCCTCTACCTCATAATGGTTCTAAATTATGCTAGACAATACTTCATCTTCATCTTGAAGCTACAAGAAAGGACTTATGTTGAACATCATAAGTTGTGCCACATAATTAACTTCCTTGGCCTCTTCACCAACATGTGGCCATACTAGATCATCTTTATCATGGGATGGCTGAGTGGGAGGGTAGAGAACAATCTTTTTGGTGCTCTTTCCATCAGAAATGGTCGTGTCTCCTATTTGACATCCGATATAAGCATTTGTTTTTGCTAACCATGGTCTTCCAAGAATAATGGGGTACCCGCCTAGTGTGGCCTTAGGAGAATGAATCATAAAATCTGTTGGGTACTCCCAAGAGTCTAGAGTTACTAATAGATCTTCCACTATACCATCAAGTGTAATAGTAGAACTGTCATAAAGTTGCGGGATAGTAGGAGTAGGTCTCATGCTTACAATATTTAGTTGTTGCAAGATGTCCTTAGTCATCACATTTATTGCCGCTCCCAAGTCAATTAGAGCATTCTTTATCTGCATCCCATTTATAACAACTCCTACCATGGGACTCCCTGGTTCTTTTTACTTGGGAACATTCACTTTCCTGAGCATAATGTTAGCAAGTTGTCCCACCACATGAACTGTAGTGGGGTCTTTCTTCTTCTTGTCTGGCTTCTTAAGGCATGCTTCTTTGATTGCCTTGCCATGTATGGGAACATCTTTTATGGATTGAAATAGAGGTATTTGGACACATATATGCTTCAAATAATCTAAGATGTCAAAAGTTGTGTCCTCTTTTTCTTCCTTTTGTTTCACAGTTTCCAACCTCTGAGGAAATGGTGGCTCTGGCTCAGTCTGCTTGACTGGAACTGGTTCAGGATTTTTAGGTGCACCTAGATGAATGGCAACATTCAGAGGCTCCTCCTCTTCCACAGGAAGCTTAGTGATAATAGGTGTGGAATGGGCTAGAAAAGTAGTTCCTAAAAGCAAACGGATGTCACTTACACTCACAACATATGCAGTGAATTGAGTTGGATAAGCAGAGTACACTAGTTGCTATTGTGGTTATTATTTGGGTTGGGTGTGGGTTGGGCTAGAAGCTGAGTAGGTTTAGGTGCATTTGAACTTGAATTAGAAGGGCCCGGGGGATTATATCAAGTTTTTGGGGTTTAGAAGGTGGTTGCATGTAATTGGTTGACTGGTTTGGCCATTCCTATCCTCCCCTCCATTGAGATGTTTGCTGCCAGTTTCCTAGAGGTGGTTGCCAATTTCCTTGAAACTGTTGTCAATTCCCTTGAGGTTTTTGCCACTAGGGTGGAGAGTTTTGGTGATTGGGCCAAGCATGTGGAGGGTTACTGCAAGGATGTGGTGGATATCCTCCATAATTGGATGGATATGGGGGTTGCCATTGATTACTAGATGAATAAGAATTGAAATATGTCCCAACAAAAGATAGTGGATCAGGTGGCATACCTTATCTTGGAGCCCAAGGTCTCCTTTGTGCAAAATATTAGACTTGGTCATCTTCACCCTAGATTGGCTTGAACTCGAGTGCCATCTACTTGCTATCAAAATTAGCTATCATCTTGCATCTACAATCCTTCTTTTTTTTGCAATGAGGGCAATATTATGCCAACATTGCCTCTACCTCCTCTTGTTTCTTCTTTGCCTGAAGTGAATTTAGCTGAGTAGCCAGATTGTTTATGATGTCCTGCTTGAAATCTATCAGCAAGTGAGTAATCTCCATCCTTGAAACCCCATTGGTGGATGACTTACCCATAGAAGATTGGTAAGATCTCCCCTTCTTTGAAGCTGCCCTAGAGTAGTTCTGACATATCTTCTTGATATCCTCCCAAGGAACTTGGGTGATATCTCCTCCTCCCATCAGGTCCAAGGCATCTATGAAATTGTCATTAATTCCTCTAAAGAAAAGAAGCTTATATGATTCTTCATTGAGTGTATGGTGTGGATATTTTTGTAGGAAAAACAAAAACCTTCAAATGTAATCCTCCAGCCTCTCATCCTCCTTTTGTTGCATTCTAAAGATGTCATCTACTCTCATGTCACTACCTCTACAATACTCTTTTTATTTATCAAGTAAATTTGTCTTCATGTCTTCCCAAGTTTCCATAGTATCTCTACCTAGGCTCATGAACCATTTTAATGCAACTTCTTTCAAAGTGGTAGGGAATAGCTTAAGCCTATGGGCATCAGTGGTATAGTCATAACTTTTGTAGAGTGTATCAAAATTAGACAAGAATGTATCAGGATCTTCTGTGACACGTCCATAGAACTTAGGAAGGACTAAAGTAGGGATATTATTGAGGTTGTCTACTTCATTTTGATGAGCAATAGGGCAAGGAAAAGTTGGTTGGTTAGGTCTATTAGGTCCATTTCCATTTGCATCCCCTATACCTATCTGATGAAGTTGTAAAGAAAAAGGGTCTTCAAATAGATTATGATATTCAAAGGAAACTTTAGAATTGGTCAGATTTAGAAATGTATCAGTAAAGAGGCATGGTTCTTCTTCTTCTTCATTTCTTGGCAAGTTTTGATACTTAACTATCTAGAATAGATCAAGATTGTTAGGAAGGAATCTCCCATGCGCATCTCTTCTTCTTTCTCTATGCATATAGTATCAATTCACTATCAACCAGCTCACACAAAGAATTGGAAAAAGAATAGGGGGTTATAACTCTTCTAAACAAGGGGTATACTAAGAACAAACTTCCATAAATATTACAACAAGGAAAAATATCAATGAATCCCAAGAAATTCCTAGTTTGACACCATCCCCAACAACGATGCCAAAAATATTGGCCTCCTATAATGTTTTAATAACTAAGCCTTTACAGTTGTGATTCGGAGATTATACATCTAACCTGAATAACTATCTCAATCATCATGAAGGTACATTTAAATTGTCAACCCAGGGACGTAAACTTGAAATGGGTCAGCACTGTATGTGCACTAGGAATCCAAAGTAGCCATATTCATCCTACAACTAAGAAAGACATAATATTGAAATTAAATTGCTTGGAAGGAAATAACATAAATGTTGAACATCAACCAATAACTAGGATAAATTAAAATATATTTATTGCAAAAAATTTAGTAATCAGAGAATAAATAGAAATTCATTTATCTATTTTAGCTGTAAGGAATAAGTTTTAGTGCCAAATTCTAATCTATATTAACTCCTAATAAAAATAATAAATTAAATTAGTGGATGGGTTCTTGATATATTCTTTTAAATTAAGAGGGATTAGATAAATTGCATTCTTCATTTCATTTATTGGAAAACAAGATTACAAATGAGCAACATGACTGTATTACTGAAAAAGTTGAAGAGACTGATTACTTCAAATTAAAAAAACATCTATTCTCTATTCGAGAGCTTAAAAGGAACATCAGAGCCTTATTTATCAAACCACCTAGTAAGACGGTCAACTCTAGCAAAACACAGAGGATACCACATTAGGGAAATCATAGAAAAGAGCAAGGGCGGATACACATGCACAAAATTTGTCAGACATGCTTTCCTTATCACGACTCTAGCACAATAATAGCACTAATGTTCACTCAACAACATTTAATACCATTATAAGGTGGTTACACTTCAATCTACATGAGGAATCTCCAACCGTCAGGAGTCTTCCCTTCATTAAATGAACACCTTGTTGACCAATATGACACATGACCAGCTGGCAAAATCTTCCTAAATTGCAGGCTTCAAATTATTTGCATGGCAATGTTATCACACACAACAACTGCATATCCATAATCACCTTAAAGAGACATTCATTAATCACATGCAAATTTAACATAGTCGGTTCATAGAGCATGTCAATATCATTTGAAAATTATGAAAATAAGCTCATGTCCAAAGTCTATAGTTTCAAGGAAATATTATGAAAAGATCAACTCCCAAGTATCAAAGTCTTAAGACAACTAGAGTAAATAGACAACAACCCTATCAATAATTAGACCATAAACTAGACTCATCAATCATCATAGGAGTAGGCCAGCACATCAGTGTATTGGCGCAAAAGTTGAATAAATTGATCTCTTTCCACTGGAGTGCAACTATTGCCAATATTGACAAAATTTGGATCATCTTCAAATCCGATATTGTACTTTTCATATCCCATATAAGAATCATAACTCACTTGTTGGTGCCTCTTGATATAGAGATCATGCTTATCAAAAAAAAATTCAAGTGAAACTAGCCCTTTAGGAATTTTATTCCCCTTCAGTTGAAGAATTTCTTCATCCGACTCAGATGAAGTATCTGACATTGAATCTGAAGAAGAAGAGGAAGAAGAATTACTTCCTTCAAAATACAGATTATTGAAACTATCTTCAATCTACAAAAAATTAATAATCCGCTTATCATCATTAAAAATCTGCCAATGATCCCAATTGTCAGGCACACTAGGTCTGCAGATCAATTCAATGATATATTTATCTTGACCAAAATCAAGGTGTGGAATTAAAAGAGTAGCTGAAACTGCAAGAGAATTAGCTCTATCATTAAATTCATGCGATACAACTGAGATGCTGAAAGCATCAATATTTTAAATATTTTCCCATACAAGGTTGCAGTAGTGTTTGAGTCTATCATTCGTTGTTTGATACACATTCCTTATTTGACAAACCACCAAATCCACATCACCTTGAGCATGGAGATTCTTGATTCCTCTTTTTAATGCAACACTCATTCCCAACAAGAGCGACTCATATTCAGTCGTCTTGTTGGTATTAGCAAATTGCAACTTAAAAGAGTAAGGGAAGATCTCTCCCTTTGGAGAAATGAGAACAACACCAACTCCAAATCCATTAGCGACACAACTACCATCAAACTCAAGAGTCCAGATATCATTAGAGCTATTAACAACATTAGAACTGTTGGAACTATCTTCTTCTGAAATAGGTGTATCTTGAAAGGAAAGGGTGCTTTCTTTCGCCATAGGAAGAGACAAAATTTATTCATCCATAGGGGAAGAATGAACTTCTATTTGGGGAAGTGATTGAGTATCCCCACCTATAATAGAGGATGAAGCATCCTCAACCATGTCATGGGAATCAAAAGAGCCTACCTCTGATGCTTGATCTTCATCACTATTAGTGAATCTTTCACTTGCTGAAAGAAATGAAGGATTCAAACCACTTGAAGGCCAATCTTCAGAAAAATTAGAGACTTCATCAATATGGAGATAATAATTCCCAAATCCAGTAGATTCAAAAATAATTTGGGCATAAGGATCATTAGATTTGACCACCGTGTACTAAGTCTCTCTTTCAGGTACCAATTTCTACACAATACCTTTGACAGGTATCCTTGCTTTGGTCATGTCCATATTGATTTCACCTCACACATACAAAATTTATAGCTAAGTAACATTCCATAGGAGGCGAGTACATCTACCATCAAAACAGTCATCTTTATCTTCTTCTCATGAAAGGCTACAAAGGTGAACTGGGAATCTTTGATTTGCCCAATTAAAGGCACTTGCTTATTCTCCATAGAGTAACAATGACCAAAATTTTTGGTAAAGGTCAGCCCTAAGGCATGAGCTACCTTAGCCAACATGACATTATCAGAGGTGCCAAAATCCAAGACACAATTACTTAGTTGTAAACCATTAATCAACAAAGAAATATAGAAGGGTTTTATTTTTCCTGGGATGGTAGATGGGATGGTTACCAAATTATTGGGAAAATTAGTGGGTTCAAAGACAAGATTTCTTTCTTCTATAGGGTGAGTATCCTTGCTTTTGACAAAACTAGCTAACCTATCAAACTGATTGGGATTAGCTTGTAGATATTCAACTTCAGATATTTGAATTTTAGTCTTCCTAGTATGGTCAATAATATCAAAATCTTGAAATGAACCAGCTAAGGATGGATGAACATTATCAACTTGGGGATTAAAGCTAGGAACATTGGACTCTAGATTACTTGAAGAAACAAAAGGAGGATTGTTACCACTTACTTGGATTTTCGATGCATCCTTAGGAAGGGTAGGCAACAATGTTCCTCTTTTAGCAATAGTGACAGGCAACTGAGAATCACCCGTTGCTTTCACTGCTTCTTCTTGTTTAGCTAACTTTTTCTGGGATCGTGTCATCACAACAAATTCTTGAATATGAAATCTTTCAGCTGTTGCTAAATCATCATAGTGCATATACCTTAAGGTAGAGTCTCCAGTTGTTTCTTCTTCCTCTTGGTAAGGAACAACAACATCATCAGACTGATAATCAAAGAATGAAGATTCATTTTGATCACTCTCAAAATAACCAATTGTTGCTTTATGTGATGGTGGTTCATGTGCAAGTCTCTCAGGAGGAGGAGGAAACTTGGACTGATTTTTCATAGCATAACTGGCAGTAGAATTAGGATATGTACACCTTGGAATATCCTTGTAAGGTGTAGCAAAAGAATTTTAAGATACTTGCTTCTTTAAAGCAAGAAATTCATTCGCTAATTTCTAAACCATAGGATTAGTAGTGCCTGATGAGGACACTTCTGTCAATAAATTCCCCTTTGACTAGTTAGGATATTTTCTGATTTTTCCAGCCAAGATCAAATCATCTTCAATTTTCATAGCCATTGTCTGAGCAATGACCAAATCTATTGGAGTTTCTCATTTCAACAGAAAAATAGCTTCTAGAAGTTGTGTGTTGATGAAAAAGCACTTAATATTTTTAGGAGTAGGTTGAGAAGGTGTGGGAATTATATTTTCCAATTTATTAAACTTGGCAATGAATTCTAGCATGCCTTCGTGCGTATCTTTCTTCATCTAGGTCAGTTGATCCAACAAAGCATGTTCATCTGCAGAAGGCTTGAAACTTTCCTCGAACTTATCTTTTAGCGTGGCCCAAGACATGATCAAACCAATAGAAAGATTATAAAACCAATCCGCAACAATACCTTGGAGAGTTTCCACAAAAAGGCGAACAACAACATCTTGATGCTCCACTCCAAGAACACCACATGCCATATAGAAAGACTTGACATGCTCATCTGGATGTTGTTTACCATCTCCATAGAATTTAGGAAGATTCTTTTGGGAACCTTGTGGAAGAGGATGGAGAGGTGGCATTAAAGCCAAAGGACCAAAAGTTGCTCCCCAAGGACCCGTAGGAGAAACCATAATAGGAATGGAAGGTATTAATAGTTTGAAAAAGAAAGGTGAAACTTCACTTGGAATAGGATTTTTCTTCTTGGATGGTGGGAAATTAGTAGTTCGCGAAAGAGAGGATGTACTAGTGAGAAAATCAAACCTAGCTTGTTCACCTGGAGTAATTTCTTGAGAACTTTTACCCTTCTTACGACAAATGTAGTAACGAGTTTCTTCCAATGTAGAGAACTAACAAAAACCCAAGAAAAGTAATTATGAAAATAGCAAGACACTAGAATTCAAAAGAAAGCTTGAGGCTTACGAATGTGTTCGGTATCCCCAGCGGAGTCGCCAAAATACTGTTGGTTGAAAATTTTGTATACCTTGAGGATATGCAAAATTGTGGTTTCAGCCATAGTGTGTGAGTATGATACTCTCCTAATTTAGGGAAGGCTCCCCCTTTTATAATGACTAACTAAAACTAATATGGGTAATACAACAACCTTTCCTCTTTTTTCAGGAGAGATTTTATTCTTTTATCCTCACAGGAAAGTAACAACAACCTTTAAGAAAAAAATTACAACAATTTAAATTGAGATCAAGAGAGAGGAAGTGAAGTTTCCTGAAAGAACAAAGACTTTCGTCACCTCCTCCGAGATGGGAAATAGTCACCAAGCACAAATTATTGAGCATCTGAAATCCTATCTACCCTTTTTAGAATGATAACCTAAGAACAATATGCAACATATAACAACACAAAATCTGCAAGTATGGTGCACCTACGAATCACTTTAAATGGGAATAACCTCAAGCACAAAGACTTTCAACTCTTCTTATCTTCCAATCATAAATCAAACTAATTCAATATTCAATATTTACAACACAAAGTCTACAAATATTTGGAGTGAATCTCTTCTCAACAATATTCTACCACTTCAAATAATCACAAATAAATGCCCCAAAAATGACACAAGAACACAATGGGCACAAAGTAGGATCTCAACACAAAGTATGAAATTCCAACTCCTTGATATTATTTGAAAGGGAACAATTTATAACTATAAAGCTCAAAGTCTTTAGGAGTACAAAAATCTATAGAATTTACTTTCTTTCCAAAAATATGATTTTTACAATGGACCCCCTCAAGTCATGAAGGAGAGATAATTGCATCAGATGCGGTTATTGCTAAAATGACATCAAATCTTAATGAGGAGCTAGAATCAGAGCATTTTTCTGTGGATACGATCCTTAGGTTTGTGAGTTATCAAATGATCTTTGATAAAATACAAACTATCCTTGAAGAACACAAAGAAGCAATAGTGAGGTATTTTGATGTGATTCTTAATATTGTTACAATTGCTAGGAATACATGGGGTCCTAATCTAATGAGTTGCAAAGAGCCATCAACAATTTCTAGTCCTTCAAAGCCAGAAATGAAATTGAATAAAAAGTGTCTCATGATACTTTCTCTTTATTTTATGTATTTTTTTTTCGACAAGTTACATGTATAAACAAATTTTGTAATTGCAAGTGTTTCTTTCACTTGCATTTTTGTAAAATGTAATTACATGTAAGGAAACTACAAGTTGAGTTAGATTAGGATTGTAGTTGGAATAATTCATGGTGGTTGATAGAATTTCTCAAGTTAGTTGGGATCCTCCCACCTTTTTCTCAAGACACCTCTCCTATATATACTTGAGGGGGTCCATTGTAAAAATCATTTTTTTGGCAAGCAAGTAAATTTTGCAGATTTTTGTACTCATAGAATTTGAGCTTTATAGTTTTAAATTGTTCCTTTTAAAATAATATCAAGGAGTTGGAGTTTCAGACTTTGTGTTGAGATCCTTTTTTGTGCCCATTGTGTTCTTGTATCATTTTGGGGCATTTCTTTGTGATTATTTGAAGTGGTAGAATATTGTTGAGAAGAGCTTCACTCCAAATATTTGTAGACTTTGTGATGTAAATATTGACGATTTAATTAGTTTGATTTATGATTAGAAGATAAGAAGAGCTGAAAGTCTTTGTGCTTGAGGTTATTCTCATTTAAGTTTATTCATACGTGCACCATACTTGTAGATTTTGTGTTGTTATATGTTGCATATTGTTCTTAGGTTATCATTCTAAAAATGGTAGATATAATTTTAAATACTCAAGACTTTGTTCTTGGTGATTGTTTCTTGTCCTAGAGGAGGTGATGGAAGTCTTTGTGCTTTTAGGAAACTTCATTTCCTCTCTCTCGATCTCAATTTAAATTGTTGTAATTGTTTTATTATAGGTTGTTGTTACTTTCTTGTGAGGAGAAAAGAATATAATCTTTCTTGAAAAAAAGAGGAAAGGTTGTTTTCCTACCCATATTAGTTTTAGTTAGTTAGTAGAAAAGGGGGAGCCTTCCCTAAATTAGGAGAGTATCATACTCACACACTATGGCTGAAACCACAATTTTGCATATCCTTAAGGTATACAAAATTTTCAACCAACAATATTGTGATCATAGATTTTTCCCCCATGTTCGATCTTTGTTTATCTTGAGAATTCACTTCAAAGATAGGTGGATGTCTTTCTTTGGATTGGTCACACTTGATCCTCTGGACCAAGCATGGAGCTAAAATGAAAATAATATCTTAACGTTTGCATTCAGAACATGTGGTCAATGAAGCCATGGTCAACTTTGAAGCTGCTCATACCTCTTTCACCAAAGAAGAAACATATGGTACCAAGATACTTGAGGATGAGAAGGTCACTGGAGACCGAACTGATCAAGAAGAGGTTCTCCTGAGTGAATATATAGACACTAATCCTTTCGGTAACTACCATGCCACCAGATTGGTGACTTATTTTATCTACGATGAAGATGAAGTGATCCCGAAGGTTGTGAAGGAATCTGAGAACTGCCCAGCCTTAGATATATGGACACTGTATTTTGATGGAGCAAGATGCAAAGTTGGCATAGGAGTCGGGATCTATTTGACATCCCCATTAATAATCTGCTTATCATCATTAAATTTTTTCCACCGATCCCAATTGTCATGCACACTGGGTCTGATCTCAATTTAAATTGTTGTAATTATTTTCTTAAAGTTTGTTGTTACTTTCCTATGAGGAGAAAATAATATAATCTTTCCTAAAAAAAGAGGAAAGGTTGTTGTCCTACCCATATTAGATTTAGTTAGTTAGTAGAAAAGGGGGAGCCTTCCCTAAATTAGGAGAGTATCATACTCACACACTGTGGCTGAAACCACAATTTTGCATATCCTCAAGGTATACAAAATTTTAAACCAACAATACTATGATCATAGATGTTCCCCCCCTATTCGATCTATGTTTATCTTGGGAATTCACTTCAAAGATAGGTGGATATCTTTCTTTGGATTGGTCACACTTGATCCTCAGGAACAAGCATGGAGCTAAAAGGAAAATAATATCTAAACCTTTGCATTCGAAAGATGTGGTCGACGAAGCCATGGTCAACTTTGAAGCTGCTCATACCTCTTTCACCAAAGAAGAAACATATGGTACTGAGCTACTTGAGGATAGAAAGTGAATAGAGACCAGACTGATCAAGAAGAGGTCCTTCTAAGTGAATATATAGACACTGATCCTTTCGGTAACTACCATGCCACTGGATTCAGGACTTATGTCATCTACGACGAAGATCAGGTGATCCCAAAGGTTGTGAAGGAATTCGAGAACTGCCCAGCCTGAGAGATATGGACATTGCATTTTGATGGAGCACGATGCAAAGTTGGCACAGGAGTCGGGATCTATTTGACCTCCCCATCCAATGAAAATACACTTCAGTCCTTCTGCTTCTAGTTTGCTTGTTTGAACAATGAAGCCGAATATGAAGGCCCAGTGCAAGGTCTAAGCCTTGCAGAGAGGATGGGCATTAAGCAAATAATGGTGTTCGGAGACTCCGAACTAGTGGTCAATCAAGTCCAATGGGTTTTTTCTGGCAAGAATGTCCACATGAGATCCTATAGACATAGAGTCTAGGACCTAATTGAAATATTTGAAGCCTTGAATATCCAGACACTGCCCAGAGAGAAAAACACATATGCGAACCGCATGGTAGAAATCAGATCTCAATTTGATCTTGCTTCTGACTTAATTCATAACATACACTCTTTATGACTCATTTTTGACTGAAAATCCCAGATAATGATCAAAGTTGGAAAGTGTTCAAAATTGGCGAACACATCACCTCATTCATCCAATAGTCAAAAGAGTTCACTGAACAACTCCAACCAAGAATTATCGAAGCATATGAAGGGGAAAATCATTCAGTTAAAGTCCAAAAAACTCCCAAAAGGATTGGTCACTCTCAAAAACCTATTTGATTGTGATGATGCAAGAAATGATAAGAGGAGGTTTGTAGTGGACAAAAGCGACTATGCAGATCTTCAGGTTGGAGACTAAAGGAGGCTCAAAGTTGGAAAAGATGTCCTATAGCATAATAAAGAAAGACTCATCCATTTATATGAGAAATATGATGGAGTAGTGGCCTGGTCATATGACGACCTCAAGGGATACGATCTCAAAATCATACAACATACCATAGAACTGTCAGAAGGAGAAAAACCTTTCTGATAGAAGCAGAGATCGATAAATCCGAAGATTGAAGCCTTGATGGCATAGGAGATGACAAAGCTAATTCAGTCTTGGATCATCTTCTCGATCAAGCACAGTACCTGGGTATCTAACCTAGTTTCCGTCTGAAAGAAGAATGGAAACATCCACCTATGCGTTGATTTTTCGGGACTTGAACAGAGCATCCCTAAAGGACCACTACCCCTTGCCTTCCATGGAGTCTATCTTGAAAATGGTGGCAAGGTCAGAGATGTTTTCTCTATTAGATGGCTTCTCCAGTTATAACTAGATCCTGGTAAAAGAAGAGGACCAACATAAAACAACGTTCACTACTAAGTGGGAAATGTTTGCATATGCAAAAATTCCCTTCGACCTCTCAAATGTGGGAGCCACCTTCCAACGGGCAATGGATATCGCTTTCAAAGATTTGATCAGTAAAATAATCCTAATCTACTTGGATGATCTTACAGTGTTCTCCAAACATAAGGATGATCATTTTCATCACCTTGAAATGGTTTTAAAAAAAATCCAGGAGTTTGGGATATCCATGAACTTGAAAAAATGTGTTTTCGAAGTGTCGCAAGGAAAACTATTGGGACATGTAGTGTCCAAAGATGGAATCACAATTGATCTAGAGCAGGTAAAGGCAATCAAAGAGCTTCCTATTACAGTCAATAAGAAGGTAGTTCAATCCTATCTGGGAAAGGTAAATTTTGTGAGAAAATTCATTTATGATTTTGTAGGGATAATTAGGCCTATCACCCTAATGCTCAAAAAGGATCAATTATTTAATGGACAAAGGAGGCTAGAGAAGCCTTTGAGAAGGTTAAGGATTCTATTTCTTCAGCTCCTATGCTGGTGAATCTAGACCTGTCAAAGGAATTTATAATGTATGTATTCAGTAGCAAGCCCAACATTACTATTGTTTTGACTCAGAAAGATGATGAAGGAAAGGGAGAACATCCAATAGAATTTCACTCCCAGACTTTAAAGAATTATGAGATGAATTACAACTTCGTCGAAAGGCAACCATTCACCATTGTTAAGGGGCTCAAGAAGTTCTGACACATCATATCTTGCAATAAGGTGATTGTATATGTCACACATTCCAATGTGTGTGAGTATATCATGGAGGGAGAAATCGCCAAAAAGAGGGCCAAATGGATCACCAAGATCCTCGAGTATGATATTGAGGTCAAGCCCACAAGACCATCTGAGAAAGAGGGTTGTGCAAGTATTTGGCACAAGATGAAGAAATGGTGTCTAAAGAAGAGCAACTTGAGCTTATTCTAACCAATGAACTCGATTTCGAAGGCTGGTGGCTAGCAGACTGGGTAAGATTTATGCATACCAAAAAATATCCGTTGGGCCTTCCTTCTTAGAAGAGAAGATTTTATAAATTGCAGAGCAATGGATATGCAATTATTGAAGGATTCCTCTTCAAAAAGAACTTCAATGGCATTCTACTATGGTGTGTTACCACAGAACAGGCGAGGAAAATTCTTAACAATTTCCACAACAATCCCATGTGTGGACATTTCTCTGCAAGGACCACTACTATCAAAATCATGTGTGTCATATATTTTTGGCCTACGCTATTCAATGACTCATACTCTTTGGCTAAAGCCTGCAAGGAATGCCAATTCTTCACACCAAGAAGGAAAAACTTAGTGATGCCTCTCAACCCAATAGTGGTTGATGAACCCTTTGCACAATGGGCCCTTGATTTTATCAGGATGATTAATCTGGCTTCCAGTGTGGGACACAAACGGATCCTCACAACTACAAAATACTTTACTAGGTGGACTGAGGGCATGCCCCTGAATAATGCAATAGAGCTAAAGATTGTGAACTTCCTCAAGGAATTGGTGACGAGGTTTGGCCCACCAAAGACCATCATCTCCGACAATTCCAAGGATTTCCTGGGTTCTAAGATATTCAAATTCGCACTCATGCATGGGATATTCTTAAAAACATCTTCAGACTACTACCCGCAGGGAAATGGCCTAGCCGAGTCAACAAATAAAAATTTGGTCTGACTCATTAAAAGAATCAAGTCAGAACATCAAACAGAGTGGCAAAAAATGTCTGAGCAACACTCTAGGCAAACCACATAATTCCTAAGAAAGTCCTCAAGACTTCTCCATATGATTTAGTGTACAGGAAAGAAGCACTATTGCCATCTCCATGCAAAGTCCTGTGCTACAGTTGCTCAAATATCTAGAGGTTGTGGAGAATGGAGCCATGGAGGTTCGGTTAACTGAGTTATTGGAATTATAGGAAAAAAGAGAAAAGGCCCTAATAGACATGACTAACTGCCAATAGGTGGTTAAGAGGTGGTTTGACAAGAAAGCCTCAGACCAAGGTCTCAAATGCGGAGACCTAGTGCTCAAATTTAACTGACCAACATGGAAAATTCAAAATTCTATGGGAAGGTCCATTTAGAATCATTTAGTGCAAGCAAGACAATGCTTTTGAATTGGAAAATATGGAGAAAGAGGCATTGGGGATTTCGATTAACGAAATCCACCTCAAATTGTTCAATTAAGCCTTATTAATTGTTCTACACGTGTAATATGTAATTACTGTAAATATTGTTTTGTTTGTGTTCTTTTGTTCAATTGGTCTTTCCAAGCAACCCATATGCATAAATCTGAAAAATGAACTCATACACAAAATTGAAAAAGTACTCGAAGAAGCAAGAAAAAGAGAACCCATGATACAAAATACCAGAAGCAAAAGAGACAGAAACTTAGTATAAGCTGTATTTTCATTCGAAAGTATTATATGCTTCAAAATTACATTTCAAAAATGGCACAGAGGCCATACTTTTAGAAAAGTATATATTTATATACTATGCAGTCTTATATATGGTAAGGGCCTTGTTTAGGCATATATACGAAAAATGTATAAAAGCGTTTGAGACTTAAGTAGCAGGAGGAGCAGGAGCATTGTCAACAACAACATCTGGAATATCTTCATCAACAAAACTATCATCATCAAGATTTTTATCGACAGGATTATTGGCAGGAGCAATAGGATTGTTATCAGTAGTAGCATCATTCACAATGGTGGGAGCATTCACAACAGCGATAGCCAGTGGTGGAGGGAACACTAGGTTCCTAAAGTCGGTATACCATTCCACGTTGTAGGACAACACCATGTTGTAGCAGCACAATAGGAAGTGACAAGCACAGGTGGCCCTTTGACGATGCTCACCTTGCGGAAGGATGCAAAACCCAGTCAGAAATGGCACCCATGACACCACAGTGTCTTCTTCAATGTGTTTATGAAGGTTGCTCATTTTCAGGATGCCTAGGTCATACACTACATTCACCACCATATCTCCAAGGCCACTGAGGTACTGCTTCAAGAATATCTCCAGAGTGAGTCACAGAATCATCGGTTTGTGGACTTGAATATCAAGCAGAGACGCCACAAAGTGGGAGAAAACATCAGTGTTAACCCTATACTTGTCCTCATATTATATGCAGTCCCTACCTAGTATCCACTTCATGACTATAATGGACAATGAATGGTGATTCTTTGTCATTCTTTTCAGGCGCCTATTGGAAATTTCACCTAAGAAAGTTTTCTGAGCCTTGTTGCTAATAAGCCTAATTGGAGTATTCATGATCCCTAAACTCTACCCAATTACCTAAGTGCTAATTTTTCCAATTGCTAAGTGTGATTCTGTTGTTTTTTCGGGGCCTATTTGTAGAAATATTTGAGGTAGTTGTGTGCCATAAGCGTGATTCTAATCGAGTACTAACTCAAAAATCCCACCAGGGGCCAACCTGAGTTTCCCACCCAGTTGCATTCACCATGTACGAATTGTTGTGTGCGAGATTAAGGAACGGTAATTAATTAGCACAAGTTGGTGGCAGTGCCAAGTGATCGCTCATATGGATGGGTGTTGAGGTGTCATGAGGTGGTTGGGATAAAGGGATTCGAACTATGAAAATCATGCAGGAAAAATTCTCCCAACTCACTTAGATGGGCTTGCCCTCCCCTTTTCTCTCTGATGATTCGGTGGCTACAACAAAGAAGATTGCAACAAAGATTGAGGAGAAGTAGTAGGACATTTCCACCTTTCATAACTTCAGTGAACCCCCAATTGTTGAGGATATTGAGGGTGTTACTCACCAGATTGTGCGGCTTCTATTTCAGTTTGAGTCTAGGACCGGAATATCCATGAGGTTGTTGTTTAAATAAGTGATCGATCTGCATGAGGCACACGAGAATCTACATCATTTGAAGCTGATTGGCTACCTCTATAGATTTCTTTCTCAAAGATTTGATTATCTCGCCCAATGGATAAAGACTCTGGTTTGAGAACCAAAAATTTTGGGTTCCCTGTTCCACAAGTGAAATGCCCCTGGTAGTTGCCAAAAGTTGTGGATATAAAATTCCTCAAGCTCCCTTCAGGTTATTGTTTTTTTTCTCGGCTTCTCATGCCCTATGTACCTTTGACCCCTTTTTGAGGAGCTTCGCCCACTGCCGCCACGTGTCTTTCGTGTGCTCCTCACAAAGTCTTTATCTCTCGCTTCTCTTCTGAATGCCACCATGCTTCCACATGTCAGAAGTTTGCACCTTTGAGGCTTGTTTCCCTTCACTTCTCTACTGAGTTGTGTTTGTGTGCCACGTAGCATCTTTTTATGTAAAACTTTTGGCAGACCCTGCAGTCAATGTAGGCAATGAAGACTTCTCCACGTTTCTTCTCTATAGGAATTTTAGTGAAGGGATGGATGGAATGAGCAACAAGTTGTGCCACATTGCCATGTGTCCTAATCGATTTCATAGGTTAGCGACACATGTCTGTTGGAGAGTTGTTGCTTCTATGTTGGGACCATTGTCATCATTGGAAGAGGATGCATCTGGCTTGAAAGTGACTATGTTCTATGGATAGAATTTTTTCTGTTGTAACAACCTAGGGAAATCATTGCAATGGACATCATTTCTCTCTCCTTGGAATCTTTTTTGTTACTGGCTAAGTGGTGGTTGATCATTTTCTATAAATATTGTTTCTTCTTTCGAAGAATGAGTTTGAAACATACAAAAAATAGTGGAAAGACACCAAGGCTTTGTATTGTTTTTTAGATTATTGTATAAGACTCACAGACTATGCCATCGTTCTTCCTTTTTGTTTCTTAGCTATTTTATAGAACATTATACTGTGCCATTATTGTCCTGGGTAGTTTATTTGCAGAACTTCTATGATCTCAATATAATTTTTATGATTCAGACCATGTCTTGGATTCTTCTTTTCAGTAAATGTGTGTGGGAGTTATTTCGTGTTAATTTGTAAACTATTCAGGTTTTCCATCTATGATTTCTGTTATTCTAGGACATAGCAGATTGTTGAATGACATTTAAACCATGTCCGAGAGGAAGGTTTTCCCATGCCTAAATACACCTACAATTTGGCACATTGTCTTAGTTAGATCTTTATTTTATATACCTGCTTCCTTTTCCCATTCCAAACCCCAAACTACAGAAGAATCTGCTTCTTTAAAAACCCAAAAGGTTACCCAGTTTAGTGCAATAGGTCCCCCCTTTAACTGAGTTTCCCTTAAGGCTATTGCTTGTCAATTTTTGGCATCAAAACATTTGAGTCAGTAATGTATCCAGGCCAAGATAGGATAATTAGATGAGGAGGCTACAACTTGGGAAATTGGAGATCTGAGCTCTATTTTTTAATTTTCTCCACAATAATAAGAAGATTATAGTTCATTAAATTCCTTTAAAACATCTTTTTAAAAGAGGTTCAATGAGATAGAACATTTTGGCATTCCATGAGACCACAATTCTTTGAGCCATTTTGTCAAGCCTTGTCTATGCTTCCACATTTTGGAGACATGTATACCAGAGTATTCCCAACTAGAATACCTGATTAAAATTCCCTTCCATTATGCTTTGATGGATTTCCATACCCTCTTTCAAACTCCCATTTTAGCACAAGTTGGGAGGATGAGTTTCTAAAGCCTTATGAGGTTAAAATAAATCCATTTTGTGCATATCCTATAATCACTGCATTCCATGAGATAACATCTCTTGAAGGCATTATGTCATACAGTTCACATGACTTGTCTATGATTCCATATTTTGCATACATGTCTACCAAAAAGTTGCAACTATAACATCTGACAAAACCCCTCTTCCATTATACAACTTCCATTTTAGCATAGGTAGGGAGGATGCTAGCTTTACACTTGACAATTGCATTTGCTTGATTTTTTTTTAAAACAAATATACTTTGTGCATATATTGCAATCCTACAGTCAGACCACATCACTTTGAGGCATTCTGTCAAAAAAATTACATGCCTCGTCTATGCTTCCATATTTTGCATATAGCTTTATTAGGGAAATTGTAACTACATCTGACAAAATATTGCTATCCTTTATGCTTTGGTGGACGTCTATACCCTATTCCAAAGATCTCATTTTGACACAAGCAGGGAGGATTTTGGCAAAGGTTGTGGAATTTATATTTACACTAGCCAATTGTATTTGCTTTAAAATTTCTAAAGCCTTTTCAACATATCCATTTTGTGCATATCTTGCAATCATTGCAGTCCATGAGACCACATTTCTTTGAGGCATTCTCTCAAACAGTTCATGTGCCTTGTCTATGCCTCCACATTTTGCATACATGTCTAATATGGAAGTTGCAACTACATCTGAAAAAATTCCTCTTTCCTTTATATTTTGATGGATGTCCATACCCTATTCCAAAGCTCCCATTTTGGCACACATAGGGAAGATGTTGCCAAAGGTTGTGGAATTTGGCTTTACACCTACCAATTGCATTTGCTTGAAATTTTGTAAAGCCTTTCCAACAAATTCATTTTGTGCATATCTAACAATAATTGTAGTCCAAGAGATGGCATCTCTTTGAGGCAATATTTGACAAAAATACCCCTTCCCGCTCACCCACATAGTCTTTGGTTGGTCTCTGCGGGAATGCAGAGAGAAAAGTAAGTCCATCGCTCTCCCACACCACATTTAGAGTTTTCTTGTAGGGATGTGGTGCTCACTTAGACTGCCTCCCACAAGCCTACAAATAAAATTGATATCATGAAAAAAAGTGTATCTCAAGTGGGTGAAGATATTAAAAAAAACCTCCTCTTGTTTTTTTTTGTTTTTCTTAAAACTAGAATGACTTCGAGAAAATTAAAAATTGATGCATGACTATGGACAAGAAAATGGAAAAACCCTGTACAAATCCATCAAGCAGTATTTCTAAAAATTTCTCAATTAGTTTGGGTCATTGCAATTATTTTGAATCTTTACATTCCTCCCAGTTCATCATAGAAACTTGAAAATCAATAAAAAGAAAAAGGCAGTTTGATCATTGTTGTAGAGAACAAGCTAAGCATTAGTAAACACAACATGCCTAGTGTTAAAGGGACAAAATAGTGCCTGATTTGAGTGTAGAAGACAATATCTCAAGGTATCATCAACAATTTAGATGGTGCTCGGGATTGGGTGAAGCAGTGTGAACACTTAAATCAACTACAACACAAGTTGAAAGAGTTGCAGGCCAAGTATCAAAATATGAAGGTTCCATTTTTTTAATTTTATTTCAAAATATTTCCATTTACATTTGTGATTTTAACTATTTCAATTGTTTCAATAGGCCAATTTTGAGCAATAAAATTAGGACAAATATTTACCATTTTTATTGTGAATGAGGTGTAAAATTGCTAGTGATTTTTTAATTATTGAAATGGATGATATTTAAATAAAATGTTTTCAAACAGATCATGTTATGAAATTGAATATGAATTGTGCTTTTATCTTGGATTTGTGTTAAAATATGACCATTTTGAATATTGGATATATTATTTGTTAGTTCTTACCTCTATAAAATTCCCACTTATATTTTCATCTAATCATTTTCGTATTAGTGTATTTTAAAATCTGTGTCAAAACCAATTAAAATCATGTGTTGTAGGGAAATTAAACCTTTAGTAATTCTTGATTTTCCTCTATAACATGTGATTCTAGTATTCTTTTTATTTGTTACAGTGGATATTTATGCATCTCTTTTTTCCTTTTGTAGCAAATTGTACTGATCTCTTGTTAGCCCATCAGGTGTTGAAGCAGTTGGAGATGGATGATGAATATGTTGGCAATGAGGAGGCAATGCATGAGTTATTTGATGCATTTTCTTGTCTTATGTGGAAGAGTTATCAATTAGGCAAAGGGTTTAAGGAAGTCTTAAGATTGTCTTCCTCTTGATAGTAATCTCCATGCTATAGTCCAAATTTTTGGACTCTTAAGAAGCTTATAACAGATGCATGCCAAATTATTTAGGGGATTTTTCCACATTGGTAACCACATCAAGGAGACATGATTAAGTCATGCTGATGGTAATGTGAATGCACCCAGAATTGAGGAGGACAAAAGAATGGATTCACTATGGTGGTAGATAAATGATTCTTTTTTCTTATATTCCATAGCATTAAAGGGCTCCAAGCACGCGTTTCCATCATTGCAAAAGTCTTTGGAGAAGTTTATTTCTTGCAATCATTTATGTGCAATATTGTAACTTAGATTTTCAGTCTTGTGACTGAAAATAAAAATTGTAATACTCTATTTCTAAGCTATAACTAGAACATCTTTCTTTTATTAATAAATTTCACCGATTTTTACTTCTCAATGGTTGTCTTATTGTGTGCAAATGATGATTCATGATGTTTGTTTCTTTGTTTTATGTTTAAATCCTCAACTATGACTGAAAATATATGACTAAATATACTACCAGTTGACATAAATCAATGAATAAATATGACTAGAAATATAAGACTAAATGTACTACTAGTTGACAGAAATTAGTGAATACAAAAATCAGTGAATAAATATGACTAAATATATGACCGAATTGATCAAATGACTAAATATACTACCAGCTAACAAAAATCAGTGAATAAATATGACTAAATATATGGCCAAATTGATAAAATGACTAAATAAATGATTGGAAATAAACTACTAATGGTCACGTGACCAAGCTCAGTGAATAATATGACTAAATCAATGACTGAATTAATTACTAAATGTACTACCAAATCGATCAATCAAAACAACCAATAAATGATTAAAAACGGTTTAGTCATCAATATGGTCACATTATATATGATTGGCAATAAACTACTAGTGGTCACGTGACCAACTGCAGTCATTTATAAGCAGTTTTTGGTAGTTTTTCAATATTTTATTGATGTTTTTGTACTACTATTCCCACCAAGTCTACAACCACCAACTCCACCTCTAAAGGAGAGGGATCCACCTCAAAAGGAGCAATCTTCACCTCCATAGAAGACCCCCACTATAAAAAAAAGAAGAAAGAAAGGAGTCTGATAGAAAGGGAAGTCACAACCTCATTTGGCAAGGTAAGATACTAGAGTCTGGGAGAATAGAAAAAACCTCTCAAAAGCTTCAAAAGAAAACTCATACAAATAAAAATATGCAATCTAAAACACTGCCAGTGAAGCCCCAACCCTATGTCAAAAAGGGAAAAAAAAAATTCAAGCCAATAGGCCACCAAAACACCAAACAACAAAAAACTCGATTGGGTATAAAAAACTAGCAAGAGGAGAAACCTAGACAATAAATCTTCAAAAGACCGGGAGGAGGCAACACACAGCTAAAAATAGAAGTGTAGGACAAAAGACCACCAGGAACAAAGACCCAACCCCAAAGTGAGCGAAAGAAAACATGCCCCAAGAGGAAATGGGGACCCCAAATAGGAAGGAAACATGAAGAAGGCCAAGAAAAAAACCACCCAACTACCCCAACACACCAGTCAGAGCCAAAAATAGGCCAAAAATCCACAAAACCAACCAGAGGGAGACATCACCACTCCACAAGAGAGAGACTAGAAGCAACCAAAACACTCCAAGAGAAAGAAACCCCAAAAGAGTGCCACCAAATAAACAACGAAAAGGAGTTAAGGAAGACCAAGAAGAAATAAGTCAAAAAACATGCCAGCATGAGGAGCACCCAAGCTTTCCTACTACACTGAATAGGAGCTGAAACAAGCCCATCCTTCAACCAATCCTCCTCAAAGAACCTAAAGCACACCCTCACCCACTGTAAGGAAAGCAACAAAAAAAGAATACGCAAAAAGGGCATACACAACCAAACCATGAAGATGAGAGAAAGACAAACTCCACCCATGCCAAGAACCGCAACACCAAACTGCCCCTTGAACAAAAGAAGGAGAGAAGGATACACACCAAAGGAAATCCCAACCCAAATCCCACACAACACTAGACGAGAGGAAAGGAAAACCACACCTCCTAGAAAACCAGAACCACAAAGGTGTTGAAAGGAAAAAGGAATCCGACCCCCAATCACCATATTTTTCATTCATTTTTTAATCTTCATCATTTGCAAAGGTGAAAATTAAACCCCCATCACTACTGCTATTCCCGCTCAATGCCATTCACATTGATAGTAGTTAGTAACTTTTTTACTCTCATTAGGGATAAAAATTAGATGAGGATTTGAAGAAATTGGTCCTTACAAAATAAAAAATACTTATAATACTCAATCTTAATGGATCTATTTATATTGGAGCAACCAAGATCAAAATGAAAATTCAATAATATCTTCCTCAAGTGAAAATGATCTTAAAAGAATGTCTATAAAATAAATTGTGATTGTTTTAAGTGTACAATGAGAGACTCACATATAAAGGAAACAAAGACAAGGTAAGAAGGTAGGAATAAACATCTAACTACCCTCTAAATGTGCAACACATGTTAGCTCACATGAGCCAAGTGTGAGGACATGTGTGAAATCCACATGAGGTGATACAAATGGATAGATAACCTCTAAGTAAAATTAAGGTAAATGTTAATGGGTCAAACTAGAAAGGGTGATAAGTTAATTAGTTTGATAATGACCCTATTTACACTAAAACCCCCTTAAGTGCAACTTAGAGAGGATAGATATAATGATGATGAGACTCAATTAGTAAGACACATTAGATACCCAAGTATTAAAAAGTTTATCATAAAAAAAAGTAAAGGAGAAAAATCCTATAGGATAAAAACCCCTCTCCGAAAGAGAAATGATACAATAAAAAATATACATAAAATGTACAAGTGAATAAGATAGAAGATCTAGAAAAAATGAATCACCATGACTCCCTAGGGACTAATTCTATGACATAAGTACAATAAATTTTCCCCCAAAGGAGAGATAAAGAGAGACTTTTGAGCCTCCCCACAAGATGATAGATCCTCCAATGTTGAGTGATGCTTAAATAAGAATACATAATGTGATCCTTGAATGTTGAACAATATTTATCCCCCATAGAAGAAACTGAATTGTAGATCAGTGCATGTAATATTCCCATGAGAGAAGAATACAAGTCTCTAATGGTGCATAAGATCTGAAGAAAATGACGAAATCTTAGGAAGTTGTCTTAGTGCTCCATGTGAAGGTGAATAAGAACATGATTAAAAGATGTATCCATGTGGTGACAACAAAGTTGATGTGGTTGTCATAAAAAGTTATTGTCAACTTTATAAAATTGGATTCACTAAACAAGTTTGATATTCCTGCCAAGTAATCATCTCAATCAACTATATAAAAAACATAAATATGGAGATACTATTATCTTTAACCATGAGAAATCAAAGAAGTAGGAACACTCAATTCTAAAGAAGTAGGAGATGAGGAAGATATGGTATTAGTACAAGGTGCGGAATTTGATGAGGAGGATAGAACTCCAAGGTTGAACTAACCAAACTGTATCTCTTTATGCATGCTAAGGGTATCAGTGTCATTTATACTCAAACCATCATCAAAATTGACAAAATTGAAGGAAGAAAAATAATACAATATAGAATCACGAACAACATGTCCTCTAATAGTGATGTCTCTACTTTGCAGATCTTATATGATCAATTAGAATTTTTCTCCCCAAATATACCCCACAATTAGAAAATTTTGTATTTTTCTAGACTTAATACATAATGAGTACACAAAGGATGACACAAGACACATACATGATTTTGAATAATGGAAAAACCACTTATACTATCTCAAATCAATTATAAAAGGTGGGTTAGCATAAATCTAATGTAACACAAGGGAAAAACTTATCTTAATAAAAAATACTTGATGCCTAAAAATATGGGCTCTAATATATTGGTTTTTTAATCATAAAATATGAGTTATGTCATTGAATTCAAACTATGCACTTTGTGGTTAAGAGACAACTTTGCTTGACTTATTGATATTTTTTTAGGTCTATTAAATTTCAAATTGATCTGTCTCTAGAGTCATATTGTATTAGCTTTATAAAATTCAATAGAATTTCATATCTAGTGAGCCTATTTTAGGATAAAAAATTGTGTGCCATCCATTCCAAGAGGGTCACTGTTATGTCTAAGGAAATTCATCTTTCTAGGAGATTTTATGGTGAAATAGTATAACATTTTATCAATCTTGAATAGATTTAGACATTAAAATGTTTTGATTCTATATATTAGCTTATTTTATATAGGAGGTGGAATAATCTATTATATTGTACACTAATTAGATATTATGTTCGAGAACTAAAGTAGAGTCTTGTACTTTGAAAAATACTTGTTAATTTTAATTAATATTTAATGAAATGTAATGCTGGAATTATCTATTCCTCTTTATTATGATGACATGGATATTTTTGATGGATTATGTAGAGTAATTTTTTCATTTTACTAAATCATTTTGAAAATTTTGGCCATATGATAATTCATCATCCCCATGTATAATAAGTTTTAAAAATAGATTATAAATATAAATATTTTGTGGATTATATATAAGAGAGTCGTGTTATCTATTAATAGATTTGGGAGATGAATATATTTAGAAAATAATAGTTAAGAATGATTGTAAAAAATTGCTTCTAAAAATTCAAGGAAATTCAACTTATAGTTTATCTTTGTTTAATTTATTGATATTTTTCTGGTGAAAATTTACTTGCAAACTAATTTTTGTTTCTAAATTCATGTTATATTGGCTTTACAAAAGTAGTAAAAGAATAGATGGTGAGACTATTTCAAGATAAAAACTTGTTCAATCCATGTCAAGTTGGCCACCTTTATGTCTAAGGGCCTTCAACTTTCTAGGAGAATCGATGGAAAAAATATAGAAGCTCTCTTCAATCTAACACATATTTGGACATTAAGATATTTTTATTTTATAGATTAGAATTTCTTATATAAATGCACTAGAATATTCTATTACATTCCACAATAATTAAATATGAGAGGGGAATATTATGATTTGATTGAATAAAATTATAGTGTCATTGTCATGTTCTTGCTCACTTCATCATGATAAATTAATAGATTCTTTTTAGATTAGACACAAAGTCTAAGTTTGATCTTATTTTTATATTACTAAGCTTAAGTTTTTATCATACTTATTATTCTAAAATTTTAGAAAATGTTTTTCCATTTTCTATTTGTAAATTTTAGTGCTAAAATAAATTTTGTAGTATTGGCATTTGTTTCTATAGAAAAATGGTATGATCCAATCTTTTAGGTACATGGTATTTGAAGATTTATTGATTTATTAGTTTGATATTGATTATTTTGGAGACTTAAAATTATTACTGTTTTTTGTTTAGTTATTTTATAAAGATGGAGTTGATCTTTAAAAATTATCGTTTCCCTATTCAATAAACCTATAATTTTTTAGTTCATGGAATATTGTAGTTTCTCCTTATTTTTCATTTGATCTCTTCCTCAACTATTTCTATATGAAACTATTTTTTATTTATAATTTCTTCCATTCACACCGAAAATTCATGATCCACATAGTGATCTATGCAACCTCAATAGCTTGCTATGTTTTCTAGGATTTCAACTTATTTCCTTACATATGGCCTTGAACACATCCTAGTGGTTATTTTTGGTAGGATAATTTATATATATTGTCATTGAGTGATTCTCAAACACATGGATTGGGTTCTAAGTAGAAACCATTTATGATGTTTGGATATTTTTTAATTCTCCTAGCCTCATCTATAGTTGATTCATTTTCTATTTGATATGACTACCTCAAACACTTTTTGTCATATTTCCTTCAATTTAGAATCACCAAAATAAACAATAGTTTTTTTTAGGTTTTCCCTAATATCATTAATAATGAAACTTATTAATATCAAGTGTTACATTAGGTTGACATATATACTTATGAAATTTTAGTGTATATAAAGGACCCGTGATGTTCAATTATCACATTGTAATTTTTTAATGAAATTTCAAATAATCCCAGTGACAACACATAAACATTTGTTACATGGCTTTCTCAGAAAGATTAACATCCAAGAAGATTTCACTAACATAGGTGGATAAAAATTATGTGAGCTAGTGTTTCTCTAATATATTTCTTCTATTTTTCCTATTTCTCTTGTGAAATCTTCTCTCCTCAATTTATGAGGTTTTAATGCTCTTCCTAGGGGACCCATAACTATAATAGATTTTAAAATTGGTTTAAGGATGGAATCTTGAAATATTGACATTTATATCTCATTTCTCTTATTATTTTATAAAACTATTTTTTATGTGAGATAACTCAAAA
>CM021105.1:419236595-419320460 GCA_007115665.2 Sequoiadendron giganteum
GATCTATTTGACCTCCCCATCCAATGAAAATACACTTCAGTCCTTCTGCTTCTAGTTTGCTTGTTTGAACAATGAAGCCGAATATGAAGGCCCAGTGCAAGGTCTAAGCCTTGCAGAGAGGATGGGCATTAAGCAAATAATGGTGTTCGGAGACTCCGAACTAGTGGTCAATCAAGTCCAATGGGTTTTTTCTGGCAAGAATGTCCACATGAGATCCTATAGACATAGAGTCTAGGACCTAATTGAAATATTTGAAGCCTTGAATATCCAGACACTGCCCAGAGAGAAAAACACATATGCGAACCGCATGGTAGAAATCAGATCTCAATTTGATCTTGCTTCTGACTTAATTCATAACATACACTCTTTATGACTCATTTTTGACTGAAAATCCCAGATAATGATCAAAGTTGGAAAGTGTTCAAAATTGGCGAACACATCACCTCATTCATCCAATAGTCAAAAGAGTTCACTGAACAACTCCAACCAAGAATTATCGAAGCATATGAAGGGGAAAATCATTCAGTTAAAGTCCAAAAAACTCCCAAAAGGATTGGTCACTCTCAAAAACCTATTTGATTGTGATGATGCAAGAAATGATAAGAGGAGGTTTGTAGTGGACAAAAGCGACTATGCAGATCTTCAGGTTGGAGACTAAAGGAGGCTCAAAGTTGGAAAAGATGTCCTATAGCATAATAAAGAAAGACTCATCCATTTATATGAGAAATATGATGGAGTAGTGGCCTGGTCATATGACGACCTCAAGGGATACGATCTCAAAATCATACAACATACCATAGAACTGTCAGAAGGAGAAAAACCTTTCTGATAGAAGCAGAGATCGATAAATCCGAAGATTGAAGCCTTGATGGCATAGGAGATGACAAAGCTAATTCAGTCTTGGATCATCTTCTCGATCAAGCACAGTACCTGGGTATCTAACCTAGTTTCCGTCTGAAAGAAGAATGGAAACATCCACCTATGCGTTGATTTTTCGGGACTTGAACAGAGCATCCCTAAAGGACCACTACCCCTTGCCTTCCATGGAGTCTATCTTGAAAATGGTGGCAAGGTCAGAGATGTTTTCTCTATTAGATGGCTTCTCCAGTTATAACTAGATCCTGGTAAAAGAAGAGGACCAACATAAAACAACGTTCACTACTAAGTGGGAAATGTTTGCATATGCAAAAATTCCCTTCGACCTCTCAAATGTGGGAGCCACCTTCCAACGGGCAATGGATATCGCTTTCAAAGATTTGATCAGTAAAATAATCCTAATCTACTTGGATGATCTTACAGTGTTCTCCAAACATAAGGATGATCATTTTCATCACCTTGAAATGGTTTTAAAAAAAATCCAGGAGTTTGGGATATCCATGAACTTGAAAAAATGTGTTTTCGAAGTGTCGCAAGGAAAACTATTGGGACATGTAGTGTCCAAAGATGGAATCACAATTGATCTAGAGCAGGTAAAGGCAATCAAAGAGCTTCCTATTACAGTCAATAAGAAGGTAGTTCAATCCTATCTGGGAAAGGTAAATTTTGTGAGAAAATTCATTTATGATTTTGTAGGGATAATTAGGCCTATCACCCTAATGCTCAAAAAGGATCAATTATTTAATGGACAAAGGAGGCTAGAGAAGCCTTTGAGAAGGTTAAGGATTCTATTTCTTCAGCTCCTATGCTGGTGAATCTAGACCTGTCAAAGGAATTTATAATGTATGTATTCAGTAGCAAGCCCAACATTACTATTGTTTTGACTCAGAAAGATGATGAAGGAAAGGGAGAACATCCAATAGAATTTCACTCCCAGACTTTAAAGAATTATGAGATGAATTACAACTTCGTCGAAAGGCAACCATTCACCATTGTTAAGGGGCTCAAGAAGTTCTGACACATCATATCTTGCAATAAGGTGATTGTATATGTCACACATTCCAATGTGTGTGAGTATATCATGGAGGGAGAAATCGCCAAAAAGAGGGCCAAATGGATCACCAAGATCCTCGAGTATGATATTGAGGTCAAGCCCACAAGACCATCTGAGAAAGAGGGTTGTGCAAGTATTTGGCACAAGATGAAGAAATGGTGTCTAAAGAAGAGCAACTTGAGCTTATTCTAACCAATGAACTCGATTTCGAAGGCTGGTGGCTAGCAGACTGGGTAAGATTTATGCATACCAAAAAATATCCGTTGGGCCTTCCTTCTTAGAAGAGAAGATTTTATAAATTGCAGAGCAATGGATATGCAATTATTGAAGGATTCCTCTTCAAAAAGAACTTCAATGGCATTCTACTATGGTGTGTTACCACAGAACAGGCGAGGAAAATTCTTAACAATTTCCACAACAATCCCATGTGTGGACATTTCTCTGCAAGGACCACTACTATCAAAATCATGTGTGTCATATATTTTTGGCCTACGCTATTCAATGACTCATACTCTTTGGCTAAAGCCTGCAAGGAATGCCAATTCTTCACACCAAGAAGGAAAAACTTAGTGATGCCTCTCAACCCAATAGTGGTTGATGAACCCTTTGCACAATGGGCCCTTGATTTTATCAGGATGATTAATCTGGCTTCCAGTGTGGGACACAAACGGATCCTCACAACTACAAAATACTTTACTAGGTGGACTGAGGGCATGCCCCTGAATAATGCAATAGAGCTAAAGATTGTGAACTTCCTCAAGGAATTGGTGACGAGGTTTGGCCCACCAAAGACCATCATCTCCGACAATTCCAAGGATTTCCTGGGTTCTAAGATATTCAAATTCGCACTCATGCATGGGATATTCTTAAAAACATCTTCAGACTACTACCCGCAGGGAAATGGCCTAGCCGAGTCAACAAATAAAAATTTGGTCTGACTCATTAAAAGAATCAAGTCAGAACATCAAACAGAGTGGCAAAAAATGTCTGAGCAACACTCTAGGCAAACCACATAATTCCTAAGAAAGTCCTCAAGACTTCTCCATATGATTTAGTGTACAGGAAAGAAGCACTATTGCCATCTCCATGCAAAGTCCTGTGCTACAGTTGCTCAAATATCTAGAGGTTGTGGAGAATGGAGCCATGGAGGTTCGGTTAACTGAGTTATTGGAATTATAGGAAAAAAGAGAAAAGGCCCTAATAGACATGACTAACTGCCAATAGGTGGTTAAGAGGTGGTTTGACAAGAAAGCCTCAGACCAAGGTCTCAAATGCGGAGACCTAGTGCTCAAATTTAACTGACCAACATGGAAAATTCAAAATTCTATGGGAAGGTCCATTTAGAATCATTTAGTGCAAGCAAGACAATGCTTTTGAATTGGAAAATATGGAGAAAGAGGCATTGGGGATTTCGATTAACGAAATCCACCTCAAATTGTTCAATTAAGCCTTATTAATTGTTCTACACGTGTAATATGTAATTACTGTAAATATTGTTTTGTTTGTGTTCTTTTGTTCAATTGGTCTTTCCAAGCAACCCATATGCATAAATCTGAAAAATGAACTCATACACAAAATTGAAAAAGTACTCGAAGAAGCAAGAAAAAGAGAACCCATGATACAAAATACCAGAAGCAAAAGAGACAGAAACTTAGTATAAGCTGTATTTTCATTCGAAAGTATTATATGCTTCAAAATTACATTTCAAAAATGGCACAGAGGCCATACTTTTAGAAAAGTATATATTTATATACTATGCAGTCTTATATATGGTAAGGGCCTTGTTTAGGCATATATACGAAAAATGTATAAAAGCGTTTGAGACTTAAGTAGCAGGAGGAGCAGGAGCATTGTCAACAACAACATCTGGAATATCTTCATCAACAAAACTATCATCATCAAGATTTTTATCGACAGGATTATTGGCAGGAGCAATAGGATTGTTATCAGTAGTAGCATCATTCACAATGGTGGGAGCATTCACAACAGCGATAGCCAGTGGTGGAGGGAACACTAGGTTCCTAAAGTCGGTATACCATTCCACGTTGTAGGACAACACCATGTTGTAGCAGCACAATAGGAAGTGACAAGCACAGGTGGCCCTTTGACGATGCTCACCTTGCGGAAGGATGCAAAACCCAGTCAGAAATGGCACCCATGACACCACAGTGTCTTCTTCAATGTGTTTATGAAGGTTGCTCATTTTCAGGATGCCTAGGTCATACACTACATTCACCACCATATCTCCAAGGCCACTGAGGTACTGCTTCAAGAATATCTCCAGAGTGAGTCACAGAATCATCGGTTTGTGGACTTGAATATCAAGCAGAGACGCCACAAAGTGGGAGAAAACATCAGTGTTAACCCTATACTTGTCCTCATATTATATGCAGTCCCTACCTAGTATCCACTTCATGACTATAATGGACAATGAATGGTGATTCTTTGTCATTCTTTTCAGGCGCCTATTGGAAATTTCACCTAAGAAAGTTTTCTGAGCCTTGTTGCTAATAAGCCTAATTGGAGTATTCATGATCCCTAAACTCTACCCAATTACCTAAGTGCTAATTTTTCCAATTGCTAAGTGTGATTCTGTTGTTTTTTCGGGGCCTATTTGTAGAAATATTTGAGGTAGTTGTGTGCCATAAGCGTGATTCTAATCGAGTACTAACTCAAAAATCCCACCAGGGGCCAACCTGAGTTTCCCACCCAGTTGCATTCACCATGTACGAATTGTTGTGTGCGAGATTAAGGAACGGTAATTAATTAGCACAAGTTGGTGGCAGTGCCAAGTGATCGCTCATATGGATGGGTGTTGAGGTGTCATGAGGTGGTTGGGATAAAGGGATTCGAACTATGAAAATCATGCAGGAAAAATTCTCCCAACTCACTTAGATGGGCTTGCCCTCCCCTTTTCTCTCTGATGATTCGGTGGCTACAACAAAGAAGATTGCAACAAAGATTGAGGAGAAGTAGTAGGACATTTCCACCTTTCATAACTTCAGTGAACCCCCAATTGTTGAGGATATTGAGGGTGTTACTCACCAGATTGTGCGGCTTCTATTTCAGTTTGAGTCTAGGACCGGAATATCCATGAGGTTGTTGTTTAAATAAGTGATCGATCTGCATGAGGCACACGAGAATCTACATCATTTGAAGCTGATTGGCTACCTCTATAGATTTCTTTCTCAAAGATTTGATTATCTCGCCCAATGGATAAAGACTCTGGTTTGAGAACCAAAAATTTTGGGTTCCCTGTTCCACAAGTGAAATGCCCCTGGTAGTTGCCAAAAGTTGTGGATATAAAATTCCTCAAGCTCCCTTCAGGTTATTGTTTTTTTTCTCGGCTTCTCATGCCCTATGTACCTTTGACCCCTTTTTGAGGAGCTTCGCCCACTGCCGCCACGTGTCTTTCGTGTGCTCCTCACAAAGTCTTTATCTCTCGCTTCTCTTCTGAATGCCACCATGCTTCCACATGTCAGAAGTTTGCACCTTTGAGGCTTGTTTCCCTTCACTTCTCTACTGAGTTGTGTTTGTGTGCCACGTAGCATCTTTTTATGTAAAACTTTTGGCAGACCCTGCAGTCAATGTAGGCAATGAAGACTTCTCCACGTTTCTTCTCTATAGGAATTTTAGTGAAGGGATGGATGGAATGAGCAACAAGTTGTGCCACATTGCCATGTGTCCTAATCGATTTCATAGGTTAGTGATCCGGTGGACATTTTTCAGTGAAAATTGAAGTGTTCCATTTCTCTCCAAAATCAGCACCATCAGAAAGAGGTCGACGTCCTGGTTCCAACGCAACTCGAACGGAGCGAAAAGGAGTCCGTTTGCACGAGTTATAGCCAGTCAAACCTTTGGTCAAACTGGAATCAGAGGGCGTCCAGGAAGCAAAAAAAATGGTGTCATCAAAATTTGTCGAAGTTGGCATCATCGCGAAGAGCTCATCGCAAGCTTTCCAACGCAACTCGTTTCGTCGAAATCCGACATCGGAGGCTCAAGATACAGCTAGTCAAAGTTCGGTTGACTTGAAGGTACTGATGATGACGTCATCATGCTGACGTGTCAGTCCGTACAGTACGGAAGCCAAGTGGACGAATTCGGATGAAACACGTGGCAGATGAGTCAGATTGTATGGACCAATGAGAGTGCGACACGTGGCATCCGTACGACACGTCATCGGACAGGTGGCAGTCCAGTCAGCACACGTCATCGGCTTTGTCAGCGTACGGGCTTGCCTTGTCATCAGAGTCGACGAATTGCAGGTCGACACGTGTCTCCATAGCAGCGGTCTGGTTGGTTGGACGGAATGCCAAAAATATCGTGGACGGGTTTGAACCCGCGATTTCGGCGAAAATAGCGGGCCGTTTCACCGTTGCACCAAACATAGCCGTCACTTATTAAGATGAAGCCGTTTGTCTTTATTGTTTAGTTATTCGGTTATTTGGTATAAAGCATGGCCGGTGGGGTTGGAACCGCCGACCACCCACTTAATAAAAGGATAAGCCACCGGTGGACCACGCGAATCTTATTGTATATGTATAGGCCACCGGTTCTTTTGTTATAGAACTATTGGCCGAATCTCTAACCAAATGGCTCTTTTAGCCATAAACCAACAAAACCCACCTAACTAAATAACCAAGAGGGTTGATAAAAATACAAATAATCCTTGTACGAGTTGGTAAGGGAGTTAGACATTTAATTTGGTGGTTAAGCCTTATTTGGCTTATTTTTATGTATAAAAAGGGGTGTGAGGTGAGAGTGGAATGGAAGTTTCTTTCAGGTGATGAAGTCTTGACGCTGAGGCAACATGGAAGAGAGGGGTCTTGTTGAAGAATTTTCAAGCCATTGTTGAATATCGGAGCCCTGTTATGCTGCCGAACTGATGGTCTTGGTGCATCATTTGTATTTGATTTTTGGAGTTAATCAGATCGGTCTCTCTATTGGAGTGGACCCGGAGACGTAGTCACTTTCATGACGAACTCCGTTATCAACTGTTTGCACTTCTCTTCTTCTCTCTCTTTTTGTCTCTCATTTCCTTCCTTTCTGTTAAATCACCTTGTTATTACTTTCATTCTGTTATTTCCTTAAGTTAATTTCGATTTAATTAACTTGAAATAATCATTGTAAAAGCATTGTAAAAGTTAAGCATTTAAATACTGCAATCTAGTCTAGATCCTACCAGATCATTAGCGATACATGTCTGTTGGAGAGTTGTTGCTTCTATGTTGGGACCATTGTCATCATTGGAAGAGGATGCATCTGGCTTGAAAGTGACTATGTTCTATGGATAGAATTTTTTCTGTTGTAACAACCTAGGGAAATCATTGCAATGGACATCATTTCTCTCTCCTTGGAATCTTTTTTGTTACTGGCTAAGTGGTGGTTGATCATTTTCTATAAATATTGTTTCTTCTTTCGAAGAATGAGTTTGAAACATACAAAAAATAGTGGAAAGACACCAAGGCTTTGTATTGTTTTTTAGATTATTGTATAAGACTCACAGACTATGCCATCGTTCTTCCTTTTTGTTTCTTAGCTATTTTATAGAACATTATACTGTGCCATTATTGTCCTGGGTAGTTTATTTGCAGAACTTCTATGATCTCAATATAATTTTTATGATTCAGACCATGTCTTGGATTCTTCTTTTCAGTAAATGTGTGTGGGAGTTATTTCGTGTTAATTTGTAAACTATTCAGGTTTTCCATCTATGATTTCTGTTATTCTAGGACATAGCAGATTGTTGAATGACATTTAAACCATGTCCGAGAGGAAGGTTTTCCCATGCCTAAATACACCTACAATTTGGCACATTGTCTTAGTTAGATCTTTATTTTATATACCTGCTTCCTTTTCCCATTCCAAACCCCAAACTACAGAAGAATCTGCTTCTTTAAAAACCCAAAAGGTTACCCAGTTTAGTGCAATAGGTCCCCCCTTTAACTGAGTTTCCCTTAAGGCTATTGCTTGTCAATTTTTGGCATCAAAACATTTGAGTCAGTAATGTATCCAGGCCAAGATAGGATAATTAGATGAGGAGGCTACAACTTGGGAAATTGGAGATCTGAGCTCTATTTTTTAATTTTCTCCACAATAATAAGAAGATTATAGTTCATTAAATTCCTTTAAAACATCTTTTTAAAAGAGGTTCAATGAGATAGAACATTTTGGCATTCCATGAGACCACAATTCTTTGAGCCATTTTGTCAAGCCTTGTCTATGCTTCCACATTTTGGAGACATGTATACCAGAGTATTCCCAACTAGAATACCTGATTAAAATTCCCTTCCATTATGCTTTGATGGATTTCCATACCCTCTTTCAAACTCCCATTTTAGCACAAGTTGGGAGGATGAGTTTCTAAAGCCTTATGAGGTTAAAATAAATCCATTTTGTGCATATCCTATAATCACTGCATTCCATGAGATAACATCTCTTGAAGGCATTATGTCATACAGTTCACATGACTTGTCTATGATTCCATATTTTGCATACATGTCTACCAAAAAGTTGCAACTATAACATCTGACAAAACCCCTCTTCCATTATACAACTTCCATTTTAGCATAGGTAGGGAGGATGCTAGCTTTACACTTGACAATTGCATTTGCTTGATTTTTTTTTAAAACAAATATACTTTGTGCATATATTGCAATCCTACAGTCAGACCACATCACTTTGAGGCATTCTGTCAAAAAAATTACATGCCTCGTCTATGCTTCCATATTTTGCATATAGCTTTATTAGGGAAATTGTAACTACATCTGACAAAATATTGCTATCCTTTATGCTTTGGTGGACGTCTATACCCTATTCCAAAGATCTCATTTTGACACAAGCAGGGAGGATTTTGGCAAAGGTTGTGGAATTTATATTTACACTAGCCAATTGTATTTGCTTTAAAATTTCTAAAGCCTTTTCAACATATCCATTTTGTGCATATCTTGCAATCATTGCAGTCCATGAGACCACATTTCTTTGAGGCATTCTCTCAAACAGTTCATGTGCCTTGTCTATGCCTCCACATTTTGCATACATGTCTAATATGGAAGTTGCAACTACATCTGAAAAAATTCCTCTTTCCTTTATATTTTGATGGATGTCCATACCCTATTCCAAAGCTCCCATTTTGGCACACATAGGGAAGATGTTGCCAAAGGTTGTGGAATTTGGCTTTACACCTACCAATTGCATTTGCTTGAAATTTTGTAAAGCCTTTCCAACAAATTCATTTTGTGCATATCTAACAATAATTGTAGTCCAAGAGATGGCATCTCTTTGAGGCAATATTTGACAAAAATACCCCTTCCCGCTCACCCACATAGTCTTTGGTTGGTCTCTGCGGGAATGCAGAGAGAAAAGTAAGTCCATCGCTCTCCCACACCACATTTAGAGTTTTCTTGTAGGGATGTGGTGCTCACTTAGACTGCCTCCCACAAGCCTACAAATAAAATTGATATCATGAAAAAAAGTGTATCTCAAGTGGGTGAAGATATTAAAAAAAACCTCCTCTTGTTTTTTTTTGTTTTTCTTAAAACTAGAATGACTTCGAGAAAATTAAAAATTGATGCATGACTATGGACAAGAAAATGGAAAAACCCTGTACAAATCCATCAAGCAGTATTTCTAAAAATTTCTCAATTAGTTTGGGTCATTGCAATTATTTTGAATCTTTACATTCCTCCCAGTTCATCATAGAAACTTGAAAATCAATAAAAAGAAAAAGGCAGTTTGATCATTGTTGTAGAGAACAAGCTAAGCATTAGTAAACACAACATGCCTAGTGTTAAAGGGACAAAATAGTGCCTGATTTGAGTGTAGAAGACAATATCTCAAGGTATCATCAACAATTTAGATGGTGCTCGGGATTGGGTGAAGCAGTGTGAACACTTAAATCAACTACAACACAAGTTGAAAGAGTTGCAGGCCAAGTATCAAAATATGAAGGTTCCATTTTTTTAATTTTATTTCAAAATATTTCCATTTACATTTGTGATTTTAACTATTTCAATTGTTTCAATAGGCCAATTTTGAGCAATAAAATTAGGACAAATATTTACCATTTTTATTGTGAATGAGGTGTAAAATTGCTAGTGATTTTTTAATTATTGAAATGGATGATATTTAAATAAAATGTTTTCAAACAGATCATGTTATGAAATTGAATATGAATTGTGCTTTTATCTTGGATTTGTGTTAAAATATGACCATTTTGAATATTGGATATATTATTTGTTAGTTCTTACCTCTATAAAATTCCCACTTATATTTTCATCTAATCATTTTCGTATTAGTGTATTTTAAAATCTGTGTCAAAACCAATTAAAATCATGTGTTGTAGGGAAATTAAACCTTTAGTAATTCTTGATTTTCCTCTATAACATGTGATTCTAGTATTCTTTTTATTTGTTACAGTGGATATTTATGCATCTCTTTTTTCCTTTTGTAGCAAATTGTACTGATCTCTTGTTAGCCCATCAGGTGTTGAAGCAGTTGGAGATGGATGATGAATATGTTGGCAATGAGGAGGCAATGCATGAGTTATTTGATGCATTTTCTTGTCTTATGTGGAAGAGTTATCAATTAGGCAAAGGGTTTAAGGAAGTCTTAAGATTGTCTTCCTCTTGATAGTAATCTCCATGCTATAGTCCAAATTTTTGGACTCTTAAGAAGCTTATAACAGATGCATGCCAAATTATTTAGGGGATTTTTCCACATTGGTAACCACATCAAGGAGACATGATTAAGTCATGCTGATGGTAATGTGAATGCACCCAGAATTGAGGAGGACAAAAGAATGGATTCACTATGGTGGTAGATAAATGATTCTTTTTTCTTATATTCCATAGCATTAAAGGGCTCCAAGCACGCGTTTCCATCATTGCAAAAGTCTTTGGAGAAGTTTATTTCTTGCAATCATTTATGTGCAATATTGTAACTTAGATTTTCAGTCTTGTGACTGAAAATAAAAATTGTAATACTCTATTTCTAAGCTATAACTAGAACATCTTTCTTTTATTAATAAATTTCACCGATTTTTACTTCTCAATGGTTGTCTTATTGTGTGCAAATGATGATTCATGATGTTTGTTTCTTTGTTTTATGTTTAAATCCTCAACTATGACTGAAAATATATGACTAAATATACTACCAGTTGACATAAATCAATGAATAAATATGACTAGAAATATAAGACTAAATGTACTACTAGTTGACAGAAATTAGTGAATACAAAAATCAGTGAATAAATATGACTAAATATATGACCGAATTGATCAAATGACTAAATATACTACCAGCTAACAAAAATCAGTGAATAAATATGACTAAATATATGGCCAAATTGATAAAATGACTAAATAAATGATTGGAAATAAACTACTAATGGTCACGTGACCAAGCTCAGTGAATAATATGACTAAATCAATGACTGAATTAATTACTAAATGTACTACCAAATCGATCAATCAAAACAACCAATAAATGATTAAAAACGGTTTAGTCATCAATATGGTCACATTATATATGATTGGCAATAAACTACTAGTGGTCACGTGACCAACTGCAGTCATTTATAAGCAGTTTTTGGTAGTTTTTCAATATTTTATTGATGTTTTTGTACTACTATTCCCACCAAGTCTACAACCACCAACTCCACCTCTAAAGGAGAGGGATCCACCTCAAAAGGAGCAATCTTCACCTCCATAGAAGACCCCCACTATAAAAAAAAGAAGAAAGAAAGGAGTCTGATAGAAAGGGAAGTCACAACCTCATTTGGCAAGGTAAGATACTAGAGTCTGGGAGAATAGAAAAAACCTCTCAAAAGCTTCAAAAGAAAACTCATACAAATAAAAATATGCAATCTAAAACACTGCCAGTGAAGCCCCAACCCTATGTCAAAAAGGGAAAAAAAAAATTCAAGCCAATAGGCCACCAAAACACCAAACAACAAAAAACTCGATTGGGTATAAAAAACTAGCAAGAGGAGAAACCTAGACAATAAATCTTCAAAAGACCGGGAGGAGGCAACACACAGCTAAAAATAGAAGTGTAGGACAAAAGACCACCAGGAACAAAGACCCAACCCCAAAGTGAGCGAAAGAAAACATGCCCCAAGAGGAAATGGGGACCCCAAATAGGAAGGAAACATGAAGAAGGCCAAGAAAAAAACCACCCAACTACCCCAACACACCAGTCAGAGCCAAAAATAGGCCAAAAATCCACAAAACCAACCAGAGGGAGACATCACCACTCCACAAGAGAGAGACTAGAAGCAACCAAAACACTCCAAGAGAAAGAAACCCCAAAAGAGTGCCACCAAATAAACAACGAAAAGGAGTTAAGGAAGACCAAGAAGAAATAAGTCAAAAAACATGCCAGCATGAGGAGCACCCAAGCTTTCCTACTACACTGAATAGGAGCTGAAACAAGCCCATCCTTCAACCAATCCTCCTCAAAGAACCTAAAGCACACCCTCACCCACTGTAAGGAAAGCAACAAAAAAAGAATACGCAAAAAGGGCATACACAACCAAACCATGAAGATGAGAGAAAGACAAACTCCACCCATGCCAAGAACCGCAACACCAAACTGCCCCTTGAACAAAAGAAGGAGAGAAGGATACACACCAAAGGAAATCCCAACCCAAATCCCACACAACACTAGACGAGAGGAAAGGAAAACCACACCTCCTAGAAAACCAGAACCACAAAGGTGTTGAAAGGAAAAAGGAATCCGACCCCCAATCACCATATTTTTCATTCATTTTTTAATCTTCATCATTTGCAAAGGTGAAAATTAAACCCCCATCACTACTGCTATTCCCGCTCAATGCCATTCACATTGATAGTAGTTAGTAACTTTTTTACTCTCATTAGGGATAAAAATTAGATGAGGATTTGAAGAAATTGGTCCTTACAAAATAAAAAATACTTATAATACTCAATCTTAATGGATCTATTTATATTGGAGCAACCAAGATCAAAATGAAAATTCAATAATATCTTCCTCAAGTGAAAATGATCTTAAAAGAATGTCTATAAAATAAATTGTGATTGTTTTAAGTGTACAATGAGAGACTCACATATAAAGGAAACAAAGACAAGGTAAGAAGGTAGGAATAAACATCTAACTACCCTCTAAATGTGCAACACATGTTAGCTCACATGAGCCAAGTGTGAGGACATGTGTGAAATCCACATGAGGTGATACAAATGGATAGATAACCTCTAAGTAAAATTAAGGTAAATGTTAATGGGTCAAACTAGAAAGGGTGATAAGTTAATTAGTTTGATAATGACCCTATTTACACTAAAACCCCCTTAAGTGCAACTTAGAGAGGATAGATATAATGATGATGAGACTCAATTAGTAAGACACATTAGATACCCAAGTATTAAAAAGTTTATCATAAAAAAAAGTAAAGGAGAAAAATCCTATAGGATAAAAACCCCTCTCCGAAAGAGAAATGATACAATAAAAAATATACATAAAATGTACAAGTGAATAAGATAGAAGATCTAGAAAAAATGAATCACCATGACTCCCTAGGGACTAATTCTATGACATAAGTACAATAAATTTTCCCCCAAAGGAGAGATAAAGAGAGACTTTTGAGCCTCCCCACAAGATGATAGATCCTCCAATGTTGAGTGATGCTTAAATAAGAATACATAATGTGATCCTTGAATGTTGAACAATATTTATCCCCCATAGAAGAAACTGAATTGTAGATCAGTGCATGTAATATTCCCATGAGAGAAGAATACAAGTCTCTAATGGTGCATAAGATCTGAAGAAAATGACGAAATCTTAGGAAGTTGTCTTAGTGCTCCATGTGAAGGTGAATAAGAACATGATTAAAAGATGTATCCATGTGGTGACAACAAAGTTGATGTGGTTGTCATAAAAAGTTATTGTCAACTTTATAAAATTGGATTCACTAAACAAGTTTGATATTCCTGCCAAGTAATCATCTCAATCAACTATATAAAAAACATAAATATGGAGATACTATTATCTTTAACCATGAGAAATCAAAGAAGTAGGAACACTCAATTCTAAAGAAGTAGGAGATGAGGAAGATATGGTATTAGTACAAGGTGCGGAATTTGATGAGGAGGATAGAACTCCAAGGTTGAACTAACCAAACTGTATCTCTTTATGCATGCTAAGGGTATCAGTGTCATTTATACTCAAACCATCATCAAAATTGACAAAATTGAAGGAAGAAAAATAATACAATATAGAATCACGAACAACATGTCCTCTAATAGTGATGTCTCTACTTTGCAGATCTTATATGATCAATTAGAATTTTTCTCCCCAAATATACCCCACAATTAGAAAATTTTGTATTTTTCTAGACTTAATACATAATGAGTACACAAAGGATGACACAAGACACATACATGATTTTGAATAATGGAAAAACCACTTATACTATCTCAAATCAATTATAAAAGGTGGGTTAGCATAAATCTAATGTAACACAAGGGAAAAACTTATCTTAATAAAAAATACTTGATGCCTAAAAATATGGGCTCTAATATATTGGTTTTTTAATCATAAAATATGAGTTATGTCATTGAATTCAAACTATGCACTTTGTGGTTAAGAGACAACTTTGCTTGACTTATTGATATTTTTTTAGGTCTATTAAATTTCAAATTGATCTGTCTCTAGAGTCATATTGTATTAGCTTTATAAAATTCAATAGAATTTCATATCTAGTGAGCCTATTTTAGGATAAAAAATTGTGTGCCATCCATTCCAAGAGGGTCACTGTTATGTCTAAGGAAATTCATCTTTCTAGGAGATTTTATGGTGAAATAGTATAACATTTTATCAATCTTGAATAGATTTAGACATTAAAATGTTTTGATTCTATATATTAGCTTATTTTATATAGGAGGTGGAATAATCTATTATATTGTACACTAATTAGATATTATGTTCGAGAACTAAAGTAGAGTCTTGTACTTTGAAAAATACTTGTTAATTTTAATTAATATTTAATGAAATGTAATGCTGGAATTATCTATTCCTCTTTATTATGATGACATGGATATTTTTGATGGATTATGTAGAGTAATTTTTTCATTTTACTAAATCATTTTGAAAATTTTGGCCATATGATAATTCATCATCCCCATGTATAATAAGTTTTAAAAATAGATTATAAATATAAATATTTTGTGGATTATATATAAGAGAGTCGTGTTATCTATTAATAGATTTGGGAGATGAATATATTTAGAAAATAATAGTTAAGAATGATTGTAAAAAATTGCTTCTAAAAATTCAAGGAAATTCAACTTATAGTTTATCTTTGTTTAATTTATTGATATTTTTCTGGTGAAAATTTACTTGCAAACTAATTTTTGTTTCTAAATTCATGTTATATTGGCTTTACAAAAGTAGTAAAAGAATAGATGGTGAGACTATTTCAAGATAAAAACTTGTTCAATCCATGTCAAGTTGGCCACCTTTATGTCTAAGGGCCTTCAACTTTCTAGGAGAATCGATGGAAAAAATATAGAAGCTCTCTTCAATCTAACACATATTTGGACATTAAGATATTTTTATTTTATAGATTAGAATTTCTTATATAAATGCACTAGAATATTCTATTACATTCCACAATAATTAAATATGAGAGGGGAATATTATGATTTGATTGAATAAAATTATAGTGTCATTGTCATGTTCTTGCTCACTTCATCATGATAAATTAATAGATTCTTTTTAGATTAGACACAAAGTCTAAGTTTGATCTTATTTTTATATTACTAAGCTTAAGTTTTTATCATACTTATTATTCTAAAATTTTAGAAAATGTTTTTCCATTTTCTATTTGTAAATTTTAGTGCTAAAATAAATTTTGTAGTATTGGCATTTGTTTCTATAGAAAAATGGTATGATCCAATCTTTTAGGTACATGGTATTTGAAGATTTATTGATTTATTAGTTTGATATTGATTATTTTGGAGACTTAAAATTATTACTGTTTTTTGTTTAGTTATTTTATAAAGATGGAGTTGATCTTTAAAAATTATCGTTTCCCTATTCAATAAACCTATAATTTTTTAGTTCATGGAATATTGTAGTTTCTCCTTATTTTTCATTTGATCTCTTCCTCAACTATTTCTATATGAAACTATTTTTTATTTATAATTTCTTCCATTCACACCGAAAATTCATGATCCACATAGTGATCTATGCAACCTCAATAGCTTGCTATGTTTTCTAGGATTTCAACTTATTTCCTTACATATGGCCTTGAACACATCCTAGTGGTTATTTTTGGTAGGATAATTTATATATATTGTCATTGAGTGATTCTCAAACACATGGATTGGGTTCTAAGTAGAAACCATTTATGATGTTTGGATATTTTTTAATTCTCCTAGCCTCATCTATAGTTGATTCATTTTCTATTTGATATGACTACCTCAAACACTTTTTGTCATATTTCCTTCAATTTAGAATCACCAAAATAAACAATAGTTTTTTTTAGGTTTTCCCTAATATCATTAATAATGAAACTTATTAATATCAAGTGTTACATTAGGTTGACATATATACTTATGAAATTTTAGTGTATATAAAGGACCCGTGATGTTCAATTATCACATTGTAATTTTTTAATGAAATTTCAAATAATCCCAGTGACAACACATAAACATTTGTTACATGGCTTTCTCAGAAAGATTAACATCCAAGAAGATTTCACTAACATAGGTGGATAAAAATTATGTGAGCTAGTGTTTCTCTAATATATTTCTTCTATTTTTCCTATTTCTCTTGTGAAATCTTCTCTCCTCAATTTATGAGGTTTTAATGCTCTTCCTAGGGGACCCATAACTATAATAGATTTTAAAATTGGTTTAAGGATGGAATCTTGAAATATTGACATTTATATCTCATTTCTCTTATTATTTTATAAAACTATTTTTTATGTGAGATAACTCAAAAATAACAATTCTATAGACTTCTCTCATTTTCAATTACAATCACCAATGTCTATATAAAAAAAACTATTTATTAAAATAACATGTCCATACAAACCAATCATCATTCTTAAGAAGGAATTTTAGTTGCCTCGTAACCCTTATTTTCATCTACCATAACGTAGTAACATAATAATCATAAAAATACATTAATAATATATTTGATGTTGAAGTTAAAAATAAAAATATATATTTTTTAACAATGAGGGATGTTGTAGGTTAATTTAGTTCAAAGGATGTAGTAATAGAATATTGTGAAATGATCTCTAACTAGTAAGAAATGATCTCTAACTAAGGAAAGGACATATAGCAAGATAATCAAGGTACAATAAGAGAAATTGATATTCTCTGTTTTGAGATTATCAAAATTTATGAATTAATATAAATATCTTCAATACATCTTATCTTAAAAAATGAATCTATTTTATTTACTTAAAGAATTTTTTTATTTTACTTTAGAATTTGTTTCCTTATTACATGGACACATAAAGTTTAATTTTCATTTAAGAATTATATTATTTTATCATATTGTGTACTTTATTTTTATTTGAAAAGCTATTTTACTTTTATATGTAAATTTTAATTTTAATTTTTAAAAATCTATCATTCATTATTTCTATATCTTTTTATTTTTATTTTTTATTTATTTTGAAAAGTATAGTAAATATTATATACTTATATGCTACTTTTTAAATTTAGGTTCATATGATTTGGGAGGATTGTGATGGCATGTTGTGAGAGATTATACAACTACTTGGTGTTGCATGTGTGCATTATTGTGATTATTCTTGGTACTTCATGTTTTGATCATTTATCACACCTTGATCTAGTGTTGATTGGTAGACTTGATATGCCTTGATCATTTTCAGATTTGACATTACCCATGTAGTGGGAGTTCTTGGATATTTATGTTCTTCATTGATAGGTTTTATACAAGGAGCTTGTTATTGTGGTTTATGGGTTGCATATGTTGGCATGAGTTTACTGATGTTGTTGATACCTAGTAGCTACAGATAGTTGGATGTAGTAGCATGTGTTGTGGATTCTATTTCCAATCATGTGGTTTTTTACCTTTGGCAAAATCTTTGAGCTTTTTTTATTACTTGTTTTTAATGCTTGTGTTTTTGGGATTGGCACATCTTCACCTTGGCATGTTACTTTTCTTTAATAGGTGGCAAACTGGAGGATGAGAGGAGTTCTTGCTTGAAATGTTGGTCACTTTTGTTTTATTGCAGGTATCTTGATGGAGCATGATAGCATGTTGTAGATTCATGTAGTTTCATGTATGACTATGATGATGTATTTCATTAATTGACCCTTATGCAATGTATACAACAAGTGGGAGAATGTTAGGTTATGGTGTTGTTCACCATTGTATAAAATGTTGTATTATAATATTGTAATTAAATAATTGTTTAATTGTGGTGCATCTAGGAGGTTTGGTTAGCCATATTAGATAATTATTTGGGACCACTTGTAAGTTATATTGTAACATTGGTTGATTATTTAATGTGTGGGAGATATAGGATAATAATTTAATATTAGGAAAATATTTCATAAAGTAGAAACTTAGTACCTAATATTAAATGAGGGGTCAATATTTTTGTATCCACATGGTTTTGTGGCACATGGTTTTATCTTACCACTTGGTTGTATTTGTGTGAGCTTGTATCTATAAAAGAAAAGACATGTTTAGTGGTTAAGTTTGGCTAGGTGAGTGGGATGTCATTATTGAGTCTTTCTGAGGAGTGCATATGTGAATCATAGCATGGGATGTGTGGATTCATTCTTGGACACATGGAGGATGCATTGGAGAGGCTTGATGCTTCAAAAGTATTCATGGTAACTCTATAAGTGCATGTATTGTTTTATTATTGAATAATAGATGCAGTATGGATGCTTTTTAGAGGCTAGTTTTTTTCCTCTTGAGGGTTTTTCCAAGCTACATCATGTGTTATATTGTGGCTTGTCTATTTATCTATATTTTGTAAGATTGTATGCATGATTTTATCTCATGGGGTTATGTAGGAAATGGATAAAATGAATTGGGAATTAATGCATTATTTCCTAACACTCCTAACAAAGAGTATATATATTTAGAGTGAGGAATGGGTTCAAAATTAGACATGATGTAATCTTTAGTAGATTAAAATTTGTGCCACCTAAAAGAAATTATGCATAATATGTACTCTATAATAACACGATAAATGACTAGTATCAAGTCTAAAATGAAAGGAAAAAGACTAGCATCAATGAAATATTATTACAACTCCAAGATGCTATCAAGATGAAATCTCTCTCAGAATCACATTCATAACACCATATATTGATTTATCAAAGGTGATCATTCAAACAATTCAATCCTTATCCAAATGCAATAATTCATTCTCGATCTTAGAACTTGCTACCAAAGGTAGATATGCATAAGTTTGATGGAAAGTATATAATAACTTAGATTTAAGCTAAATATAATTTTTTTTTATATGTGAACACTAAGGTGTAGATAAAAATGATAGAGAAAATTAAAAGCTTATAAATTCAATGCAAGGGGAATTACAAAGTAAAATATATGACCAATTATTTTAATTCTCCCATACCTTTTAAGGTATATATGGCCTTTAAATTTTCATGTGAGAAGATACTCCATCGTAAATAATCAAAATATTTTATATACCAATTAGCTTTCATGTTACATTCTCCTCCCTTGCACCATTTTACCATGTGTACCATAATATTGGAAAATGGACTTCAATGATTGAACTCCAATGTATATACAATGGACTGAATAATGAAAAGAAAATTAAGAAAATAAAAAAAAATAGTAGTTCATGATTGAATATATATGAGACAAGGAACTTCAAGTATTTCATCTTGGATGAACCTACTAAAGACCTATTTGATCTATCTTTGACAACACTAATAAAGTACAAAAAAGGGAAGTTAAGAAGGATAAGGTGATATTAAAGTATCTAAAATGACAAGGATGATTCAAGCTACATATCATTTTGAATTTTCACAATTTAAATTCAAATTTGACTTTTCAAATTTAGGCATTGATGTCTTGAAACTTGTGATAAATTTTAATTGTATCTTCTAAATGAGGAATTGCTAAAATCCAACTTGTCTTGAAACTTGTATTTATTTCTATTGTAAGATCTTGAGGTTGTTATGGATCAAAGAATAAAATTATCGCCTAAAAAATTTAATAATTATAAAATCTATACCATTGATTGTAAAATGATCTAGTCCAACCAATTTTGTATTAGATTTTAACACCTTCCTCTATAAAAGGTAGTTTGTTCTCATTGTAGAAGGATTAGAAATTGTTGATACTTGTTAAAATTATTTAAATAGGTTTTATGCAGAGATTACTTCATGGTTTCCAATAATTCAAATGAATATTATATTATGTATGCATGGATGAATGAGAATTTAATTGATCTTGTGTTAATACCACTAGTGATTTGTTGATTGTAAGTTACTTTGCATGGTTAACTTCTAAGCATGTTTTCTTATTCACTTTGTGGAAAAAAATAAATTGATCTACACCAAAAATTAGTTGATTAATGGAGATTAATTTCATAATTTGAATACCCTCCTTTGAAAATTGCACTACTCTTATGATACTATGAGGTATATGGTTAAATAGGAGTTAGAAAATTTAAGACCTATGTACTCATAACACATGTTATTTGCAATAAAAGTTCAAAATTAGTATTCCTAAAACCCCATATCTTTCTTATGCTATCTTTTACATTTTTTAATTATGGTGGTTGGTATGGATTAAGATCAAGAAAATCATCAAAAGACATTGAATATCATATATTGAGATGTTATTTCCAATTATAATTATTTTTAGATTCTAGATCAAGAAACAATAATTTAGGGTTATAAGTTGTATAAATTTCAATATCTTTTAGATATAACCCATACTACATAATCTAATAAGAACATATTATTAGGGCCTTTATTGAAATAAAAAAATATAATAAGTAATAGACTTATCTAGCAATTTAGGGCCTCTATATTAAGGCCTTGGGGTGGTCATTTTCATTTTGGGATTTGATTCCTTTGAGGAGAGGTGGAATACTCAACATTTCATCCAATTTTTGATGTGTCAAAATATCCATCAATATATTGGCACTAGAAGGAGGGCCCAAACTAAAATCCAAAAAAATTATCACTTGATCTTCATTTATTACAAGATATCCAGAACTACTACATCTTGATCAACATTAGAAGATAAGAAAGAATAAATGGAAACCTAAGGTTAGTCAAACTAGTTATATAGGAGAAGTACCCCATAATAATACTCATTTTTCTTATCTTGGAAACCCTCCAGTTGCATACATCATGTGGTTTGGCTAGAATGACTTACCCATGAAATTTCCTATTTACCATGATATACTCAAAAAAATAGATAACATATGTTTGAAATACAATGTTAATGACTTTAATAAGACTACTAAAAATCATATCAAATTATATCCAGTATAAAGATGTGCTTTGTAGGTTAATCCAATATACCTTAGGTGATGATACACACATTTGATACATTAGCCTTCCCCCAAACTTCATCTCCACTTGGAAGCAATTGGAAGAGGATTTCCTTTCTATATTTAAGGTTCTAATTGATGCTTCTACCTTTTTATAATCAATTTATATATATTAGAAGGGAAGAAAATGAGTTGATAAATAATTTTAATTATAGGTAACAAAAGACCTTTTTCTTGCTCGAAATATCCTTACCACATAATAAAAAATCATATTTATATCATAGAGTATTTATTTAGGGGGAAATACTTGAATCATGCTATCATATTCCAAACTTAACCCTTGATTTTAGACTCCAAGCATGTAATTCACCATGTGTATAAATAGTTTCACAATAGGCAATTAAGTTAAATTGTGAGTCAAAACTTGATATTTGAAGCTTTGGGATAGTTAAATTCTATTTCATAGTTTAATTCTCTTTAAAGAGAGATAATTTTGTTAGTGAAGTTTATCTAAATTGATAGTGACAAGCTCACACATCAATAATTCCCTTTCATCAATATATGTCACAAATTCTAATGTTGTAGGTTGATCAACTAATGTTGGAATATACACACTACCAAAATGCAACATTATGTTTATGCATTTTTGATGAACTTCCTTTAGGACTTCCAAGAAACTAGCCACTTTTCAACATCTTCATGAATTAGAAACCACAATAAAATCATTTTTGTTTCACATCACCCTCAAAGACTCAACTCTAATAGTTTCAATATCATTTGTAATAATGAATCTAAAATAAATAAATTGAATAAACATGAACCATAGATGCTTATGGCCTATCACTACTCAATATCATCTATAAAAATGAAATATAATAGATAAATAAATAGGAGGAACCATATATAATCATAAATAAATTATCATTTGTCTCTCGCTAAATCACTAGTGCATGGTTGTCTATGACTCACTACAAACATAATTCTAGGTAGGAATTAGGCACCACACACAGAAGAAACCAAATAAATAGTCCACAATATAATTCTGTAAAATAATAATTTTGATTTTTAATTGTATTTATATAAATTCAAATTTGGTGAAACCCACCAAATTGTAAAGTGATGAAGAAAAATTATGGTAGATCCCACATGATTTTGAAATGGTTGATGTAAATTTTGGATGACTTGGATCATAATCCAAAACATGAGTGGTGATTTCAAGGTGATTATGCTCCCAATGGTAATGTGGATTTATAATGCTATTGGTGAAATTGGTCCTCATGCAAGGTGGAATTTTAATGGTAGTGGTGAATATGTTAATGAATTGAAATATGCCTCCAAAATTGTAGGCTATTCCCCATTAAAAATGTGTAGTCCATTGTGCCAACTTGAAATTTTGATATACATGCTTCATAAATACTTTAATAGTAATTTAACACCCATTTGACTAATAAATCATAAATTCTTGGAAATTTGAGCCCCTAACCATTTAATTATATATTTTCCACAATCAAATTGGCCAACACAAACTATTCACCAATTGGTGAAATTTGTCACTAAAAAATTCATTGTTAGCATGGTTTCTAGAAAACTTGTCACAATTATGTCATATCAACTTCTCTTTGGTTTTGTTGAAAATGACTATATCATCTAGATATATGATCACAAACTTTCCCATAAAAAAAATTAGCAACTCATTCATGAGTTGCATTAATGTCTTTGCATGTTTGTCGATCCAAACATCATTACCAACAATTAATTCTATTTTTCTTAAGTATCGAAGATTATTTTCCACTCATCACTTTCTCTAATTCAAATCTGATGGTATCCACTCTTCAAATTTACATTGGTGAATTATTTAACTCCATTTAGGAAATCCATTAAATCATCCATCCTTGGCAACAAGAATCTATACTTGATAGTGATCGTGTTAATGGCTCATGAGTCAATATACATTCACTATTCTTTATCCTCCTTTGGTACAATTATTTTGTGTATGACGTATGGCCTCATAATTTATCTAATAAATCCCTATTATAATATATCATGGACCTTTTAAGGAATCTCATCATTCTTATTAGAAATAAACCTATGCATGACCTTATTGATGAAATAAATCATATAATCAAGTCTATGTCACATTATTGACACTCCTTTGTTCTAGAAAGCCATTTAACATGCCAAATTAGATACCATATCAGCATACTTAACCAACACATCCTTAAAGTTTCCTTCAAAATGTCATGGGTTGGTAACACAACTTTCTTATCAAGATTTTCTACAAACATAAAACCTAGCTCTTGTGTCTTCAAAGCATTTAGAAACTCTTTTTTCTTGACTAACATTAATTAGGAATCATTTTCACTTTCTTCAATCAAATCCTTAAACATATTAAATACTTATTTTCATCCCTAGGAAGGATGTATATATTTTCTTTCAACCATCACATACTACCAAGTTCTATCAAAATTTCACGGTTTACCCAACAAAACATGAGATACATTCATTGGCATGATATCATACCATACTTCATCCTTATATGACACACTATTAAAACTAAGTAGATAGCTTTCCTTCACTATAACCTTATGGCCTTTCCATAACCATATCACCTTATAAGGATTTTGATATGATACTCTGTTCAATCCTAAGTCAACAATCTCTACATATACTATATTGTATGTGATACCACTATCAAAAATAACTTTGCAACATTCACCTCTAGATTTAAAAATAGTTTGAAAGAGACTTCTTCATTGTACTAGTTTATTAAGTTCCAATTTGAAAAATTCAAAAGGATTATCTTTATCATGAGAGTTTTCATACACTTCAAATTGTCCTAAAGTGATGCAACTAACTCTTCATCAACTTGCATAATATGGACCTACTTTATTATTTTGTATCGTTTCCTTCATTTTTTTCTTGTTGACATTCATATGCATATTGTTCTATCTATCAACACTTGAAACAAGTTCAATAGAACTATCTCCCCTTCTACTATATCCAACTCATCTTCTAGATGGATATATCCTTACATGACCATAACATTGAGTTTAGGAAATTCTAGTCTCTCCTCAACTTTTTTGGATTGTTCCAACAATAGCTCAACTATGTCTTCTTCCTCTTGTTTTATTTTATGTCTTCTTGAAAAAAGTGTCATCTACCTCAGAGCATATTGGTATACTTCTATTGTTCTAAGGTTGAGCATAATCATCTCATCTTAGTTACTAAGTCTTATTCCATTAATGTATGTCACCACCTTTTCTTGGTCAACATAATGGTGACCTAATCAAATTCTTAACTTATAAAACTCATCACTATTATCATTCACTCTAATCTCCCTCTACATCATATTCTAGATCCTCTTAAATATATCTAATAGGTAATCACTTGGTAAATGCTTTCTTCCATTTTGTTAACATTTTGTATGAATGGGATATAAATTCCTTGCCATATTCACTTCTTTGCAACAATGATTCCTTCCACCACAATGCAACCTAACCCTTCAACTTGGTATGTGCTACCTTCACTTTTGGGGATCTCATTTATGTATTTATACTAAAAATACTTCCATTTTCATGAGATAGTCAATCAACTCCTCCAATTTTAAGGTTTCTAATAAGTGGCCCAAATTATTTTATTACTCTTTCACACTTTAGAAGTGGCTGACTTGGTGGCTAATGATGAGCATCAAAACAATCTTAGACCTTGTGCCAACCTAGAATTTAGAAGCAAGCATTTCTAAGCCTTGTGTGACAATTTGTAACTTCTAGTGAAGAACTATGCTTGTAATGGTACCATAAAGGTTTATAGTGTCGTGCAATTGTAAAAGTCTACTCTTGTCCAATTGTGTTTTAAATGTAACAGTAGTATCATAATTAACTTCACAGTAATGTAGAAGACTATTATGACTCCAAAACATACACAAATAAAGCTTCACACTCTAACTCATATTAACACAAACTTAAAAACACTAGAACAAATAAGAAAATAAAAAACTTATTTTCGTGATGTAAAATTGTCTGACTAAATAGATACTACCTTGAGACTTGAAAAAAATATAAAATAAAGATTGAACAACATTTACAAATTTATTAAAATTGACACGAATACTTAAAATATTCCATTAAAATCCATTTTATTTGTTCAACTTAAAATGACTTAAACCATATAAATGCATGTCAAGTTCACTATGATAAGTGATTCCAAGTATGCCTCATGACCTCAAACCAGGGTCTCAACTTTTGAACCCCCACTTTTTTGAGAAAACTTATACAAAGCCTTGTCTACCAAAAAGTTAATCTGCCAAGAATGGAAATTTTTATGAATTCTATGAGTCAGTTATCTTCACTAATTCAATACCAATATAGTCAAAGTTGTAGTGGTGGTGGTGGTCCAAACAGCTCCCTTGTTCAATTATTTCTAGTGGTGCAATGACTTGTTGTGGAAAGGAATCTAAAAAAACATGTGTATTGATTTGGGTGATCATTATTGCTTTCCCATTTTCCTTTTCTATATGTTTTCCTAATATGCAAAGGACAATGTGCTACACTTTCAGAAAGGCATTTTATTTGGGGCTGTGAGTACACTGTTCACATGCCAATAAAGAAATCTTAGAACGACCCATAATCTATTTTACACCATACGAAAGATTTCAATAACCCCCACATATAAAAATAAATTAAAAAATCAACAATATCTTTTGCCATAAAGCTTTATAAAGCCAATGTAGAGGTTGTTTGGGATTGATTACCAATTGTTATCAGAAAAATTAGAACACCTGACACTCATTTAATACTTAATCCCCTCTGGTAAATCCTTTTTGCCCACTTACTTTTGGGCACAGAAAAGTTCTCATAGCTGTGGACCCTCTTGCTCATGTTTGTGATTGGAGAATGTCATCTATCTTGAGTACATATTAAAGATAGCAATTCTATGAAAAAAATTATTGCAGGTATTAATATTGTCTATTGTAGAATAGTGAACATTAAAATGTAATTCGGGTGAACTGTTTTTTTTACTATACAGTATAATCAGTAAAAGTATTGTATAGTTAAAAAAGTCTCAGGTTCAAGTTCAAACAAGAATAGAGGTTATAAATTTAAATTGTAACACTTTTGAACAGTTTTTCCTTTGACCAGTTGTGAGGATTAGAATCCATAAATGTTTGAGCTCTGAACCTCACCTTCTCATTTAAAAAATGAGTTCTTTCTTTTCAAATAGAACACAAGTTTGAAATATTCAATTTCGTTCACTTCAAATAGTATTAGATAGTTTGTCCTCTACTTTTTAGAATGGGAAATTGTAGAGAAATTATTATTTTAATGATTTTTTAGTCAACTTTTTATATTTAATAATTTGGATGGGGTTAATTATTTGTAATGGAAAAAAAGATTGGGTGTTATTTTAGATCTTTCTATTTAAATCTATGTTTTAAAGCACTAGTGTTTATCTTTTGCATTACTCATGCAATGTATAAAATCACATTTAATGTGTCTACAAATATATTTGCAATTCTTAAGAGTGAAATAAGAGATTCATTTTGTTTTAGAGATGGTTGAATTTTAGTAATAATGAAGAATTTTACTATGCTGAATTTCTTGTTCAAAAAAAAAAATTCTAAATGAAAATATCACATAATTTTATGTTTTACTTTTTATTTAATATATTATTGTTTCAATGATATATATAATTAATCTAACTCCTATTCAACCCATGAACATTTCATTTGTCTTGATTTCAACTATAACTTATTGATCAAATATTTGTATGTAATAACTAATTTGTGCTTCACATAGAAAGAATAGTAAAGATCTAAAAACAAATCCATGACCTTTAATAACAATCTTGTTATCCATTTGGAATTAGCTTGATATGTTGAAATATATAGACTATCCAAAAGTTAGAACTTTCATGGGTTGGAGCACTCTTCTGGATCTTCCAACATAATATGTTTCTTGGAAACAAATTTTTAACTGGAATTGACCATTAGTAATAGGTCTTAGCTCCTTGACTCCAACATACATTCTATTTACAACTCTTAAGATGATCTTTTGTAATAGCCTTTTCTTCTTCCATAATGCTTGGGTCATGATGACTAACACACAACAATAAACATTTGGTATGTTAAGGAGAGATCCAAACTTCAGTAAACAACTAGTCTATTGACTAGAATGTATGAGTTGTTTACAACTTTCCATGACTAGCACCCTCTTTATCTCAACATCTTACTATTTTTAAACGATAATCTCCTATTGTATGGCTAATTAGTTAAAGGTAGACTAATACAAGTAGGTGTGTATGATAAAAAATCACAATTTTCTATCCTTTGATTGGTAAGTGTTGCCTGCATTCCATATATTTACCCTTGTTTTACAGGGATGCATTCCTGCCCCTCTCACTTCTAGGATGGAGATGTTTTGGAGATTCTGGGGAAATGCCTCCCCACTGCTCCTCCACCACTACCACATATTCTAGAACTTTTTTCAAAGATGGGATGTTTCTAAGATGTCCCTCTAGATTGGAAATTATGTCAAGACTATGAGATATCTTCAAGTTACGTAGGGGACTCTTAGGCATCTCTGATCGCCCCCAAGACTCTCTAGCATACCTCACAATAGATCAATGAAAAACTCATTTTTAAAAATCAAAAGATTTTTTAATCTTTAGACCACAAACCCTAACCCTAATGGTCTATGGGTCCCACCCACACCCTAAGTAGTCACAAAAAAATATGAATGTGCATCTAAACCTTATTTGAAATCACTCCCAAGATTCAAAAATAGTAAGGACCTTGTGTTGTAAAAAACAAAGAGATAAAATTATGAAAATGACATGTCCTTGGACCTTACAAGGGATGTTCCCCCTTAACCTTGTTGGGGGCTTCATCCCAAAAACTTTACCCACCGCCATCCTACCACTATCCCCCCACCATTCCCAAATATAGGCCTTTGATCCCTCCAACCTCGAGACCCAACCCTCATGTCCCCCAATCTCAAGACTCTGTGGAACATAAATATTTAGTCTATTTGTGACTATATTAGAATAAAACTAAAAGTGAGTTTATTTACACTTGAGTTGGATAAATCAACATATAATAAGAAAAATGATTTCATGTATTTATTGATATAAACAAAATATCACATATAAAGCAATATTATATATATACTGGGGATAGGCTAAAAACAATTGGAATTGAAGGCCCATAGTGGTGCATCATGTGTAAAAATAGTTATTTAAATCTTGCTTACTTTTTATATTATTTTTTAACTTTAATTTCTAAATCCTTAGCATTTTAAAAATATATTTGTGTATGGATCAGGTTTGTGCTATTAAGGCCCCTAGTTTTGGTGAAAATAGGAAAAATAACTTGCAGAATCTTGCTGCACTTACTGGTGGACAAGTTAGGTTTATGTTTCTATGTATTTACTCTCTTTTTTGGCTTTGGAGTTTCTTGTTTGCTATGCAAGTTTGGCTTCTTCATGTGACACATATTGAACTAAATTTATTTCTCAATTGACTTAGTTTGCATGTATTTTGCCATTTTTTTTCTCCACTTCTCAAGGAAAAGTATTTATGACTGGTAGTTATCTTCAGGTCATATCAGAGGATCTTGGTATGAAGCTTGACAAAGTAGAATTTGGCATTCTTTGAACAACTAAGAAGGTAGGTAAACATAGTAGTATCCTTGTATATAGGTGTATAATGTTGTTGTCATCCATGGACAACGAAGGTAGCAGTAGAGAAGGGAATTTTACTAGGTAAACAAATTTGTAAATTTCATTAAAGCATTAAAGATGGTAATATTTTTTTTAGGAAGGTTATAGCTCTATTCTTACCATATGTAATTAAATGCTCTAATATAGATAAATTAAATCATATTTAGATCATAGAGCATTTATTTAGGGTGAAATACATGAATCATGTTATCATATTCCAAATTTAACCCTTGTTTTTAGACTCCAAGCATGTTTAATTCACCATGTATAGATAGTTTCACAACAAGAAATTAAGTTAAATTGTGAGTCAAGACTTGATATTTGAAGCTTTGGGATAGTTAAAATATATTTCATAGTTTAATTATCTTCTAAGAGAGATAATTTTGTTAGTGAAGTTTATCTAAATTGATAGTGACAAGCTCACACATCAATAATTCCCTTTCATCAATATATGGCACAAATTCTAATGTTGTAGGTTGATCAACTAATGTTGGAATATACACACTACCAAAATGCAACGTTATGTTTATGCATTTTTTATGAACTTCCTTTAGCACTTCCAAGAAACTAGCCACTTTTCAACATCTTCATGAATTAGAAACCACAATAAAGTCATTTTTGTTTCAGATCACCCTTAAAGACTCAACTGTAATAGTTTCAATATCATTTGTAATAATGAATCTAAAATAAATAAATTGAATAAACATGAACCATAGATGCTTATGGCCTATCACTACTCAATATCATCTATAAAAATGAAATATAATAGATAAATAAATAGGAGGAATCATATATAATCATAAATAAATTATCATTTGTGTCTCACTAAATCACTAGTGCATGGTTGTCTATGACTCACTACAAACATAATTCTAGGTAGGAATTAGGCACCACACACAGAAGAAACCAAAGAAAGAGTCCAAAATATAATGTCAAAGGATGTAAAGATTCAAGAATTAAGTCAATTTGAACCAAGAGGAAAACAAAATCTGTAAACTAATAATTTTGATATTTAATTGTATTTATATAAATTCAAATTTGGTGAAATCCACCAAATTGTAAAACAATGAAGAAAAATAATGGTGAATCCCACATGATTTTGAAATGGTTGATGTAAATGTTGAATGATTTGGACCATAATTCAAAACACAAGTGGTGATTTCAAGGTGATTATGGTTCCAATGGCAATGTGGATTTATAATGTTATTGGTGAATTTTGTCCTCATCAAGGTAGAATTTTACTGCTATTGGTAAATATGTCAATGAATTGAAACATGCCTTGAAAACTGTAGGTTATTCCCCATTAAAAATGTGCAGTCTATTGTGGCAAATAAATTACGATATCTATGCTTCATCAATAATTTAATAGTAATTTAACACCCATTTGACTAATAAGTCATAAATTCTTGGAAATTTGAACCCTAACCATTTCATTATATATTTTCAACAAGAAAATTCGCCAACACAAACTATTTACCAATTTATGAAATTTGCCACTAAAAGATTCATTTTTAGAATGGTTTCTATAAAACTTGTCACAATTAAGTCATATCAACTTCTCTTTGATTTTGTTGAAAGTGACTATATCATCTAGATATATGATCACATACTTTCCCATGAAAAAAAAATTAGCAACTAATTCATGAGTTGCATTAATGTCTTTGCATGTTTGTCAATCCAAAAGTCATTACAAACCATTAATTCTATTTGTCTCAATTCTCGAAGATTACTTTCCATTCATCACTTTCTCTTATTCAAATCTAATGGTATCCACTCTTCAAATTATCATTGGTGAATTATTTAACTCTATTTAGGAAATTTAGTAAATCATGTATCCTTGGAAATGAGAATTTATACTTGATAGTGATGATTTGCTATTATTCATCCTCCTTTGGTACAATTATTTATAAGTACCATGTATGGCCTGATAATTTATCTAATCAATCCCTATTGTTATAGATTATGGACCTTTTAAGGAATCTCCTCATTCTCATTAGGTATTAACTTCTACATGACCTTATTGATGGAATAAATCCTATAATCAAATCAATGTCACATTATTGATACCCCTTTGTTCTAGCAAACCATATAACATGCCAAATTAGATACTATATCAACATACATAACCAACACATCCTTAAAGTTTCTTTCAAAATGTCACGGCTTGGTAACACAACTTCCTTAGCAAGATTTTCTACAAACATAAAACCTACCTCTGATGTCGTCAAAGCATTTAGAAACTCTTTTTCCTTGACTAACATTACTTAGGAATCACTTTCAATTTCTTCAATCAGATCCATAAATGGATTAAATATATAATTCATGTCATCACTAGGAAGGATAAGTATTTTCTTTCAACCATCACATACTACCTTTATATCAAACTTTCATGGTCTACCCAACAAAACATGAGATACATCTATTGGCATGATATTATGCCATACTTCATCTTTACATGACACATTAAAACTAAGTAGACAACTTTCCTTCACTATTAACTTATGGCCTTTCCATAACCATATCCCCTTATGAGGATTTTGATATGCTACTCTCTTCAATCCTAAGTCAACAATCTCTACATATACTAAACTATATGTGCTACCACTATCAAAAATAGATTTGCAGCATTTGCCTCTAGATTTAAAAATAGTTTGAAAGAAACTTATTCATGTACTAATTTATTACTCCACTTTGAAAGCTTCAAAAAGACCCTCTTCATCATGAGAGTTTAAATACATTTCAAATTTTCCTATAGTGATGCAACAAAATCTTCATCAATTTGCATAATATGGACCTACTTTATTATTTCATATTGAATCCTCCATTTTTTCCTGTTGACATTCATATGCATGATGTTCTATCTATCAACTCTTGAAACAAGTTCAATAGAATTATCTCCCCTTCTACTATATATCTACCTCATCTTCTAGATGGTCTTTCCATGACCATAACATTGAGTTTAGGAAATTCTAGCCTCTCCTCCTTGACCTTTTTGGATTGTTCCAACAATAACTCAACTATGTCCTCTTCCTCTTGTTTTTTTTATGCCTTATTGAAAAAGTGTCATCTACCTTCAAAGCATATTGGTATACTTCTATTGCTCTAAGGTTGAGCATAATCATCACATCTTAGTTAGTAAGCCTTATCCCATTGATGTATGTCACCACCTTTTCTTGGTCAGCCTCATGGTCACTTAATCGAATTGTTAACTTATAAAATTCATCACTATAATCATTCACTTTGATCTTCCTCTACATCATATTCTAGATCCTCTTAAATATATCTAATAGGTGATCACTTAGAGAATATTTTCTTCCTTTTTGTTAACATTTTGTATGAATGGGTTCTAAATTCCTTCCCATATTCAGTTCTTTCCAAAAACAATTCCTTCCACCACAATGCAACCTAACCCTTTAACTTGGTATGTTCTACCTTCGCTCTTTGGGGATCTCATTAATGTATTTGTACTCAAAATACTCTTTCATTTTCATGAGATAGTCAATCAACTCCTCCAATTTTAAGGTTTCTAATAAGTGGCCAAATTCTTTGATCACTCTTTCACACTTAAGAAGTGGCTAACTTGATGGCTAATGATGAGCATCAATACAATCTCAAACCTCATGTCGACCTAGAATCTAGAAATAAGTATTCCTAAGCCTTGTGTGACAATTTGTGATTTCTTAGAGAAGATCTATGCTTATAATGGCACCATAAGGATTTATAGTGTCTTGCAAAAGTAAAAGTCTACTCTTGTCCATTTGTGCTTTAAATATAGCAATAATGTCACACTTATTCAACTTCACAGTAATGTAGAAGACTACTATGAGTCTAAAGCATACACAAATAAAACTACACACTCTTACTCATAATATCACACTTAATTAACTTTACAGTAATGTAGAAGACTATTATGACTCTAAAACATACACAAATAAAACTGCACACTCTAATTCAAATTAACACAAACTTACAAACACTATAACAAATAAGAAAATAAAAAACTTATTTTGATGATGTAAAATTGTCCAACTACCTCAAAACATGAATAAGGAATATAAAATAAAGATTAAATAACATTTGTAAATTTGTTAAAATTGACGTAGATACTAAAAATTTATTAAACTTAAAAAGACCTTAACCCATATAAATACATGTGAATTAATGGTGGTGGTGGTGGTCCAAACAGCTCCCTTGTTCAATTATTTTTAGTGGTGCAATGACTTGCTATGGAAAGGAATCTAAAAAAACATGTGTATTGATTTGGGTGATCATTATTGCTTTCCCATTTTCCTTTTCTATTTGGGGCTGTGAGTACACTGTTTACATACCAATAAAGAAATCTGAAAAAAACCAGTAAATCAGGTGAACTGTATTTTTGACTTTAATTTAAAAGATATCTGAAAAAAATCAGTTTTATTTATATATATAGTATAATCAGTAAAAGTGATGTATAGTTAAAAAAGTCTCAGGTTCAAGTTCAAACAAGAATAGAGGTTATAAATTTGAATTGTAACACCTTTGAACTGTTTTGTCTTTGATTAGTTGTGAGGATTAGAATTCATAAATGTTTGAGCTCTGAAACTTACCTCCTCATTTAAAAAATGAGTTCTTTTTCTTCAAATAGGACACAAGTTTGAAATATTCAATTTTGTCTACTTCAAATAGTGATAGATATTTTATCTTCTACTTTTTAGAATGAGAAATTTTAAATAAATTATTAATTAAATCATTTTCTAGTCAACTTTCTATATTTAATAGTTTGAATGGGGTTGATTGTTTGCAATTGGAAAAAAGATTGGATGTTATTTTCGATTTTTTTTATTTTCACTCGTGTTTTAAAGCATTCATGTTTATCTTTTGCATGATTCGTGCAATGTATAAAATCTCTTTCAATGTGCCTACAAATATATCCATATTCTTAAAGATGAAATGAGAGATTTGTTATTGTATAGGAGTATAATTGAGTTTTTGCAATAAATTTTTTTATTATACTGAATGTCTTACTAAAAAAATTCAAATAAAAATATGACATCTTATCTTTACTTTTTATTTAATCTATTATTATTTCAATAACATATACACTATTTCTATTATTAAAATTTATTGAACTTCTTTTTCTTAAAAAACATCATTATTCAACTCCTATTCAACCCATAAACTTTTCATTTGTTTTGATTTCATTTGGAACGCATTGATCAAATGTTTTTTTAATGTAATAGTTAATCTTTGTTTCACATAGAAAGAACAGTAAAGATCTAGATCTGTAAAAACAAATTCATGACCTTTAATAACAATCTTGTTATTTATTTGGAATTAGATTGATATGCTGAAATATATAAACTATCTAGAAGTTAGAACTTTCATGGGCTGGAGCACTCTTCTAGATCTTCCAACATAATATATTTCTTGGAAACAAATCTTTAATTGGGATTTACAATTAGTAATAGGTCTTAGATCCTTCACTCCAACATACATTCTATTTACAACTCTTAAGATGATATTTTGTAATAGCCTTTTCTTCTTCCATAATGCTTGGGTCATGATTACTAACACGCAACAGTAAACATCTAGTATGTTAAGACCAATTGTTTACATGAGAGATCCAAACTTCAGTAAACATCTAGTCTATTGACTACAATGTACGAGTTGTTTACGACTTTCTATGACTAGCACCTTCTTTATCTCAACATCTCACCGCTTTTTAACTATAGTCTCCTACTGTATGGCTGAGTAGTTAAAGGTAGACTGATACAAGTAGGTGTCTATGATAAAAATTCATAATTTTACATCCTTCTATTATCTTCAAAATAGATATTTACATACAATCTTTCCTTTCTCCTCTCCTATTTTCAATCCTTCAACATCTATAAATAGAGATTTTCACTCTTGTCAATTACACACCCATACTACCACATTAAGGCTTACTTAAATAGTATTTTCACCCTCTAAATGGGGAATCCAAGTTGTTTATCAAATCCCAATTCCTCCCTTGGATCAATCTAATGTAAGTTGCATCGATAACTACAAAGTTCTAATGGGATTCAGTACATCAATGTTGGTATGATCACACTACATTATCTTACATTATTTTATGTGTTGAATTATTTTATTTACCCAAGGGGAGCATTGGGATTTGATAACCAATTTGGTGTCCCACTTAGAGGGTGAAAATGCTATGTAAGCGGGACTTAAGGTGGTAGTAAGGGCGTGTAATTGGTAAGAGTGAAAAAACTTTGTTTGTAGGTGTTGAAAGATTTAAGATAGAGAAGGGGAAAGGGAGGATTGTATGTAATCTCTATTTTGAAGATAATACAAATTTGGACCTCTCTTCTTGGTAGATATTTTTCCCTAAAATTGTTTCTCCATGTAAACACTGTGTTAGGTGTTTAATTCTTATGTTTCATATGTCTTTGAGTTGTCGATTTATTTTCTTGCAATCTCTATTTGGTTGTGCATTGGATAAAATATAATTTATAGTTGAAATTAGATTTTGATTTTATAGTTGTTCACCTTCATTTCTAACATTTGGTATCAAAGCCTAGGAAGCTTTTTTCTTGGGTGGAAGTGTGAAGGTTTTGCGAGTTGTACTGGGAGTTATACTTGAATTTGTTTTACAAATTTATATAGAATTCATGGCTACATCCTCATCTTAGTTGGATATTGAAAATCTAAATGGAACCAACTACAAGCTATGGAAGTTGAAAATGGAAAATCTCCTTGAAGAGATGGGTTAATGGTTGGTAACAACATAAAAGAAACCAAACAAGATTCTAATCAAGATGAGTGAGATAAGATGCATAATAAAGCACGGGGAACCATCTATCTTTGTCTTGCAAATGTTTTCCTACTAAATTTTTTTTAAGATAAAATGAAAAATGAACTATGAAAATAATTGGGTGAGATCTACCAAGATAAGAGTCTGGTAAATAAGCTATATTTAAAAAGAAAATTATTTTCTCTTAATATGAAGGAGGGTTATTTGATAGAAGAACATTTAAACTTATTTAATTTTATTTTGAGTTAGTTAGCTTCTATTGATGTTAAGACAAATGAAAAAGATAAGTGTATCATGTTAATTTGTTCTTTATATGGGTCATGGGAGAAATGTATCCTTGCTATTAGTGTTAATGTCAACAATCCAAAGATGGATGCTCTTGCTGCAACATTGTTGTCACAAGAAATGAGAAAGAAGGTTATGAATAGCTCATCATATGCTCTTCATGTTAGGGGAAGGTCCAAGGAAAGAGATCGATTTAAAGGAGATTGTAAGGGGCCTAAGGACAAGTCCAAGAGCAGATCTAAGACTCTAGGTAAAAATAATGTTAGGAAACTTGCAACCATCTAATGACAATTTCCACATAACCCAAAAGAGATAACAATGCAAATAAGTACTCAAAATCCACATGCAAGAGAATAGACAACATACCCATCAAAGATGAAACAAGATATACCTTGGGAAAACCCTCAAGAGGGAAAAACCCAGCCTCCAAAAGCATCCACACTCCATGTATTATTCAGCAATGAAAACCCATTACAATACATCTTTAGAGACTCCATGAACACTTCTAAAGCAACAAGCTATCCATGCATTCCATGTGACCAAGCATGAATCCACACATCCCATGCCATGCTTCAAACCCTCACACATGCACAAGCTCAACCTAATAACCTGCAACAAACTCTCCAACCCTAAACAACTACCCTTGCGGTTGCTTTTATAGAAGCAAGCTCCCACAAAACCACCAGGTGGTATTACATAAACCATGTGCCCAAAACCATGAACTTCCAAAATCATGTGACCCCACATTTAATATTGGGTACTTTATTATATTTTATTTTTTTTCCCAATATTAAATTAATTACATTTTACAATTAAGTCCCAATGTTACATACATCATAAAGTGGCCCCAACATTATAAGTCCTAGTGATGCACGTTCATCTAGGAACCCCTAGGTGCACCACACACATAATAATAAATTAAACATTATAAGCATTATGCAAGGTGTACAACACCTAATTCCAACAAATAATAGATTGAATTGTTGGAATTGTAGAAAAAAGGGGAAATGTAAAGAAGGAATGCATAAACAAAAACAAATAGTGGGATTCTACCACAAAGAAGTCATATGATTGAAGTGATGAATATTTTCTTTCTTCATGCAATATTATATCTAATGAACATTGGTTGATTGATTCAAGATTCTATTATCATATGACTCCTCCTAAGGAGTGTTCTTCCACATATGAAGTATATGATGGAGGAGAAGTATACCTTGGGGATATTTGTTCATATCCCATTGTTGGATGAGGAAATGTGCATCTGTGTTTAAGTGATGGGAGATTAAAAACTCTCCCTAGTATTTTACATATTCCTAGATTAGTTAGAAATTTAATTTTAGTTTCTAAGTTAATTGATTTACAAGAATGCATGTAAAATTTGATAAGCATGGATACATATTGATGAGGGAGAGTTTGGTGATAGCAAGAGAGACAATTATGTGAACTTAATTTAGGCTAAATGTCACCACTATTTTTAAATCTATCAATGATACATGTATGTTGTGGAACCATAGATTGGGCCACATAAGTGAGATTGGTTTAAATATTGTTTTAAGTAAGATGTTATTATTGAAGGGAACACAACATACTTAGAGGGGGGCCAATCAGTAGATCAAATCTATTAAAAAATCTTTAACTTCAACCCATATATCTGAGCATGAAACTTGGATCTTCACTATTGCTAATTAAGTAATGATCATGAACACACATCCACACAAAAGAACATTAGATATAGATGGAAATCCAAGATGGGAAAAACCATGGTAAGAATAGTTGCTTATATCTACTATCCAAATTTAACCTCACAAAGTAGGAATATAACAAGAGAATTTTACAAAATGAAGTAGGAACCAACCTATAGGAGACACTAATCCCCAATTTTACTTGTAGGCACCAACCTACAGGAGACACCAATCCCCAATACAATGAACTGAGCACTAGCTCTACAAGTAGAACACTAGTTCTACAAAATTTTAACAATAAAGCTTGTGGACCTTCAATGCTAGAATTTCATAGCTTATAAATAGACTAAACTTGATTCAGACACTCTGCTACACTCATTAAGATCTTTTTATAATAGCACATAGTAATTGAGATGCTCACACAATCATCTTCTTGTATATTCACTCACCTCCTCCTCTTCAATTATACTTCACCTTGTGCATCCACACGACTGAAGAATATATGACATTACATTAACTCTCTTACATGTTAGCCACGGGTCCACAATAACCAAGATGACATAGGGTGGACCTAAACTCAAAGTACATGAAACATGTAATAGGTCAGTCCTAAGCAAAATTAGTTTCTGCAAAAAGAACATGATGTTGTGTGCTTCCACAAAAACCTTAACCATGTCCTATCTTAACACTACACGCTACCTTTGAATGTTGCACATTAGTAGTTGTTACCCTATTGTTCTCGAACACCAACTAGTTGACACACAAGAACAAAGAGCCTTATATCATTTCAAACTTCTTGCATGTTGAACATATCCTCCATAAGCTCTAGAATATGATTGAACTTGTATAGGCATAGTCTCCATCCAAACTGCAAAGCCAAACTCACCTTTAGAAAGAAATATAAACATAATTGTTTTTCCAGAGAAGTCTCTCTGCCCTGAGAACTAAACTGATTTTTTTTGGATTAGACTTCTAGATCACTTCTATCATAGAGAATAGATGCATGCATGATATTGTAGGCATACTATAGTCAGTATGATTCACACTCATTTTCTGATACGTTTAACCTCACTAATCAACAAAAACACTTTCAAAACACAGACACTCCTCAACTTCTTTTATCAATATGGCTAGCAATATAAAATTCTACAACTCAAAATGATATGACAATACAATTATCAACATAGATAGGTATGTTAGTACAAATTTATTTAATTCATGGTGATCTCCTAAAAATATAGTGCCACCTCTAGCCATATCTCCTTTAAAATTAATAATAACCTTTGTTCAACAATCTCCCCTTTGTCATTGATAGAAAACAATAAAATGTTGGCCACACATGAAGACAAAATTGATATTGAGTTCCATTAATCCCCCTTAGAAGATATAGCATTTTGAGTTCCAATTCTCCCCCTTTGACATCAATGGAAAAGGTCAATATCCCTTTGCATTTATGGCACTCTACACAATCCAAAAAATTATTTCCTATATAGACTCCCCTTGAGTCCATACCATATTGCATCTAAAAACATCCAACAAGACCATTGAGCCTTCTTGTGGTAGGGAGACCAAGCTCCCCCTCAACCTATACTTCATCTTGATTCAAGAGGAGGGAGCAATAACTCCCAAATTCTTTTGGAGAAACTCAAAAGTCTCCTTAGGAAGTGGTTTTGTGAAAATATTTGCTACGTGTTCCTTAGTTTCAACATACTCTAACTTCACCTCATTTTTTGCAACCTTCTCCCTCAGAAAATGATACTTGATTGCAATATGATTTGTCCTTGAATGAATTACCAGATTCTTTGAGATGTCTATAACATTAGTATTATCACAAAGAATAAAAATAGGTTCATCAAGCTCAATCTTCATCTCCTTTAGATCCTACTTCATCTATAGTATTTGAGTGCAAAATGAAGTTGTCACAATGTATTATGCTTCTGTTGTAGATAAGTAAAATAAATCTTGTTTCTTGCTCAACCATAATACAAGATTGTCACCAAGAAAAAATGCTCCACCACTTGTGCTCTTTTGGCCATCTATGCTTCCTACCCAATCTGCATTTGTATATGCAATCAAAGTTATTTTTTCACTCTTAAGATACCACAAACCAAAATTCATTGTAGCCTTTAGATGCTTGAATATTATTTTCACAATGTTGACATGAGTTTCCTTAGGTGTTGCCTGAAATCTGGCTACCATTCCAATTGCCTGCATTATATCTAGTCTAAATACATTCACATACAACAAACTACCAATCATAAGTGTACATTATATCCTTACTCAGCTTAAACATCTGGTAGCCATAAGTGTACCTACAAGTTTGCATTCTTCCATCTTGAACTTACTCAACATTTCATTTATATGCCTCTATCTGATTGGGAAATATGTAAACTAAGGAAGAAAGAAAATTCTCCAAGCATTGACATTTCAAACTCACTTTGCATTGTATTCCAGAACTCCTTACAAATTTCATCACTACTTCCACCAAAGATAATGTCATCAACATAGACAACAACAATCAACAACTTGTCCCCTTCTATTTTTATTTACAAATTGATGTTTGCACTACCTCTCTAGAACCCCTGCTGCTGCAAATACTTGTCCAACCTAGAATACCAAGCTCTAGGAGCTTGTTTAAGTCCATAAAGAGCTTACTTTAATCTATTCACAAAATCTAGATCATCTGATCATTGAAAACCTTTCGGTTGCTCAATATAAACTTCCTCTTCTAGCTACCCATTTAGGAGTGCAGACTTTACATCCATTTGATACACCTTGAAATTATTGTATGCAAAAGGGGAAAAAATGTTATGGTTGCTTCCAGGCTTGCTACTAGAGAAAATTTCTTCAAAATTAATTCCTTGATTTAAGCATACCCTTTACAAACAAGTCTAGCTTTGTTCTAGATTACTTCTCCTTCTTTATTCAACTTGTTTCTAAAAACCCACTTAGTACCAATGACATTCTTTCCTTTAGGTCTTGGGTCCAATTCCCAAGTTCCATTTTTCTTGATCCGAGTGAACTCTTTTTCCATGGCTTCTATCCAACATTTTTATTTGCTTGCACTTCTATATAAGATTTCAGTTCAATTTTTTACAGCAAAGCAAAGTGTACTTGTTCATTTTATCTTCCAATTATTCTCTGAGTCTATACTCCACTATTCTTGTCTCCTCTAATCTGATCTTTAGAATGATTTTTTTGTACATTCCTTGCGAGAGTCTGTAATAGTGTTCTTATGGATTGGATCTTCATCATCTTCCACTTTTGGAATGTTGGTAGACTAAATTGTCTCATCGATTCCCACATTTCACTTTCCACAATCCTCTTCAGCCTCTTATTGTAGCACCTATATGCTTTTTTTGTCATAGAATACCCAAGGAAAATACCTTCATTCAGACTTGGAATCAAACTAACCCAAATTTTCTTCATCCCTTTTGATGTAGCATTTTCTTCTAAATATTCTGAGATGTTTGACTAAAGTCGGCCTTCCTCTCCATAGCTCATATGGTGTTTTATTAGACTTAGGTCTAATTTGAGCTCAATTTAGAATATACACTATAGGTTGAATTGCTTCTCTCTAGTACATATCCAATAGATTTCTTGACTTAACATTGTTCTTGCCATCTCTTGTATAGTTTTATTCTTCCTTTTTATAACTCTATTTTGTTGTGGAGTCTTAGGAGTATAAAATTGCATCTGGATCCCATGTTTTTCACAAAATACACCATTTGGCTTAGAATTGAATTCTCCACCTTTGTCTAACCTCAAAACCTTAATTTTTCTTCTAGTTTCACTCTCCACTATCGATGTTTTGAAAGCTTTGAACTTCTCAAATGCTTATAATTTTTCTCTTAGAAAGGTAATCCAAGTCATCCTAGTGTAATCATCAATGAGCGTCATGAAATAACTGCCACCTTGTAGACTCTTTTTCCTCATTGATCCAAACAGATATGTGTTGATCAAATCAAATGCCTTTGATGTGGAATACTCCTTTGTGGGGAATCTGGAATTTTTATATTTTCCCTCATGGCATGGTTTGCAGCTTGTAGATTGAGGTTTCTTGATCTTTGGCATATCTTGGACCATTCCTTTTGAGCTAATCTTCACAATTTCATCAAAATTGATGTGTCCCAATCTTCTATGCCAAATCCAACTTTCTTTTCTCTATATAGTAAGATAGTTTTGTTAATTTTGTTCACTGAGATGGTATATATCATCAATTGTCGTGCTTCCTTCCATAATCAATTCTTCAGTACTAGATTTCTAAATCTCATACCCTTTAGCACTAAATGAAAGCTAATAACCTTTGTCACACATTTGACTAACACTCAAAATATTATGCTTTAGTCCTTCAACATATAGAACATCATGCATTTTTATCCTACCACCATTAAGACTTAATGTACCCTTACCAATGATTTTGGTAATAGAATTATTTCTAAGAGTCAAAAAACCTCCATCAAATTTCTTAAAATTCATGAACTTACATTTTTCTCTAGTCATGTGGCTTGAACATCTGATGTCTATGATCCACAGATTCTTCTCTTTTTGAGCATGTAGAGTAGTCTAAGCTATCATGGATTTCTCTGATCTTTTCTCTTTCAAAATATTTTTCTAGACTTTATCTAATTCATGACTCTGACTTTCTAACCTTTTTCTTCTTGTTTTCGGTAGAGGACTCATAAAATTGCTTTTGCAATTCCTAGAAATGTGTCCAAAGTTATTGCATTTGTAGAAAACAATATTGAAATTGTATAGAGGTGCAAATGTATTACTGCTGAAAATTTTATTTCTTCTTACCAAAGCCTTTCTACAATCCATGGTCTTATGACCAAAATTATTACAGTTAAAACAATAACTAGAAAAAGAATAATTGAACTTGGTATTATATCCATGTCTTCTAGAACTTTTGTTTTTCTACACTTGGATAAAACCATCATTTTGTATCTTTCTTTCATCACTTGCAATAACCCTTTCATATTTTTAAATTCTAGAACTGGTCTCTCCTGGATTCCCTTTAGCAGGCTTCACTAGTTGTTCTATCACCTTATTATTTTGATCATCAAAACCAATATTGGTTTTGACATGCAGAGATCTCTGGAATCCCAATATTTGATCCAAAGTCTCAATACTTCTACCAAACTTCAATTGCACCTGATGATTCACCTTTTCAAGCTCTTTTCTTATTGCCACAAATTTTTCTTCAAGCTTCTCACAATCCTTTTTTTTATAGTAGTTTTTCAATGATAACTTCTTCAATCCTCTTTGCTTCTTCTACCTAAATCTTCAAATCAATTATCATATTTTTAACACTCTCAAGCTTTTGATATATGTCATCTTTAGCCTTCATTTCTTCAACAATTCTTTTCTTTAGTCTCTCGATCTCCTTTCTAGCACAAAGTAACTCCACAAGATCTACTTCTTCATCATCATTTATAGAATTCATTTATGTAGTACCTTAATTAGTTTCCATGGCCATAAATACAACTTTATCTTTTTCATCTCTTGAGATGTCATCATCCTCTTCATCAGTAGAGTAGCCTTCTTAATTAATGAATAAACTCTTTTGCTTCCTCTAAGCTTTATTACCTTAGTGAAATGACTTGTTTTCATACTTTTGTTCAACATTGTTAGATTCCTTACAAGGAAACATAGCCATAAAATGTCCTACTTCACTGCAATAAAAAAAAAATTAAAGGTAACTTAATTTTATACTTATTCAAACCTTTTTGTAGCTTTCTGACAAATTTTTCCTCCAGATTTGATCCAACATCAAAATCTAGATCATTTTTCTTCTTGGATGCACTAAATGCATCTTCTTTCCTTATTGAGTCTTCACTATCAAACCTCATTTCATAGGTAGTCAAGATTCTATGTAATTAAACCATTTTTAAAGCATTCAAATCCTTGGCTTCTTCAATAACAAAAGACTTAGAATCAAACCTTCTAGGAAGAGATCTGAGTACCTTTTTCACAACCATTCTTTCTTTCAATTCCTTAACAAGACCTTTGATAGAGTTGACAACCTCATCAATCTAGAGCAGGAATGTGGCAATGCTTTTTTCCTCCTCCATTTTCAAGATTTCAAGCTAATCTCTATGAGTTTGGAGCTTTGATTCTTTCACCTTGTCATCTCCTTCATAGATGGTGTGTAATTTCTCCCATACTTCCTTCATAGTCCTACATTGCATAACTTTCACAACCTTAGAATTATACAAACCAAATAAAATAGCATTCCTATTCTTGGCATTATTTTCACAAGCCTTCTTTTCGACCCGATTCCTTGGAGGATTTTTCAGGAGTCTCATATCCCTCTATAAATAACATCCATATTACAAGACCTAGGGACACCAAGTATGCTTCCATCTGAACTTTCCAAAATTCATAATTTGACCCATCAAAGAGTGGTGCCTTATTTTTAGACAATCCTTCTTGTGCCACAGAGTGTGTTATCTCGAATCTACCTCAAGTTGATTAAGCTTCTTCAAAGGAAATTGTCTCTAATACCAATTGAAGTCACATAATCCATTGAGGGGGGATGAATCATTAGATCAAATCTATTTAAAAATCTTTAACTTCAACCCATATATTTGAATAGGAAACTTGAATCTTTACTATTACTAATCAAGCAATGATCATGAACACACATCCATGATGAGTCCAATTAATGGATCAATTTTGATAGGGTTTATTATATAGCTGTTGATGATACTATAGACTTTGGCACCTGGTTTTTGGCATCCTTTATGTTATTTCCCTAGACTTGAGAACCTTGGGCATAAGCTTATCCTTGTGATTCTTGATAATATCAACGTGCTATGTGGATTAATCTAGATGTTGATTTTACATGTGGATGAATGGATGTTGTTTTAAGATAATTATGGATATGAAATTGTTTGTGTGTGCTAATGTTATGTATGAAGCCTACAAAGTAGAAGAAGTTCCTGCCAGCTAGTCGGTTTCCAAAGAAGTCAAAAGGATGATTATTAAAAGGTCAATGGAGGGAAATTCCTAGTCAAATGAAAGATTGTAACTGTCTTTTTAATGATCATAGTTTTTACTTGAGTGAATATAGGAGGTGTTGTTATGCTAAATCTGTGTTCAGGCAAGACTGGCTTGACCAAATCTTGCGCATGCATAACCTCCTTTCCTCTTTCTAGGCTTCCAATAAGTGGCGTTCTCCTAATTTGTTGGAGTGGACTGCCTAGTTTGTTAGTTAGTTAGTAGTTTTTTTCCTATAAATAATAATCAGATGCTCCTTCTCAAAAGGTTGAATGTTCTGATGTTGTACTTGCATTCCTGGTTTTTTAATAAATATAGATATGTTGTTGTTCCATCGTAATCACACTTTCAATGAATAAAATGATATTATAATTTTGTTGCATCTGAGTTATGTTCAAGGAAAACTCACCCAAGGGGGCCCAGTTGGGTGAGGATTCCATCCTTTAGCTCAATCTTTACTTTTTTGTTCAGTAATAGTTACAATTCTAGAAATTGTCTACTCCTATAGCCACTAGAATTCCATTGTGTGATTGTTCTTGCAGCCAAAGCAAACAAAGTAGTTTCTTGTCCATTTGCTGAGATTTCTATTTCTGTCATGCATTTTAGTTCAGTAAAGTTGTTGGTTTATGCTTAGTGTTTATGTTACTCCCTTTCAATCAATTTACTTTCAACATTATGAATTTTCTAGTTATAGGATGAATATGGCTACAAAAGGAACCTAGTGCACATATAGTGTTGAACCATTTCAAGTTCACATCCCTAGGTTGACAATTAAATGAACCTCCATGATGAGAAAGATAGCTATTCAGTACAAATGTCATGCTTCTGAGTTACAACTTTAAGGGCTTAGTTATTGAATCATTAGAAGAGGCCAACATTTTTGACATCATTGTCGGGGATGGTGTCAAACTAGGAAATATTTCAAAGTCGTTTTCAGTTTCTTTCCTATTTTTGAAGTTATTTTTCAACATACCCTTCACTAGAATAAGTAATGACCCTCTATTCTTTCACCAAACTCTTTGTGTGAGTTGAGTTGATACTGAGTAATACTGTATGCATAGGGGTAGGAGAAGAGATGATTTAGGGAGATTCCTTCCTAATGACCCTAACCCTAATAACCAGCTAGTTGAGTTTCAAAAATTTCTAGAAGAAGAAGAAGAAGTAAACCATTTTGCTGATGCATTTCCATGTTTGGCTAGTTCTAAAAATTCTTCTAAAGAACAAGCTGACCAAAACCTAATTGAGAACCCATTTGTTTTGATAGTCCATCAAGAAAATATGGTTTCCCCAGCTCAGCCTAACTATCCAACCTTCCATTTCCCTATCCCTCCACAAAATGATGTCAATAACCTCAAGAACATTCCTACTTCAGTTCTTCCTAAATTCTATGGGCTTGTAATAGAGGACCGAAACACTTTCCTATTTGAATTTGATATCCTCTATCGAATCTATGATTACACTACTAATGCTCATAGGCTTAAGTTTTTTCCTACTACTTTGAAAGAAGCTAAATTAAGGTGGTTTATGAGATTAGGAAGGAATAATATAAATAGTTGGGATGAGATGAAGGAAAAGTTTCTTGAAAAGTATAAAGAATATTATAGAGGTAGTGATATGAGAGGAGGTGATATCTTCAGGATGCAGTAGAAGGAGGACTAAAGTTTGGAGGACTATATGTCAAGGTACTATTTTAGTCTGAAGAAGTCTCCACACCATGCACTCAATGAAGAATCTCAAAATTTTCTCCTCCTTAGGGAAATTAGTGAAGGTTGTGTTGATGCTCTGTATTTGATTGGAGAAGGAGATATCACCCAAGTGTCCTTAGATGCTATTAAGAAGATATGTCATAATTACTCCATAGTGGCTATAAAGAAAGGGAGAGCTTACCAGTCTTCTATGGGTAAATATTTTGTTAATGGAGTTTCAAGGATGGAAATCACTCACTTATTGTCAGACTTCAAGTAGGACATTATAAATAATATGGTAACTCATCTAGATACGCTTCAAGAAAAGAAGAAACATGAGGGGGTAGAGGCAATGTTGGCAGAATATTGTCCTCATTGTAGGCATAGAAAGAAGGATTGCAAATGAAAAATGGTGGCCAATATTGATAGCAAGCATATTCTACCTGAATTCAAGACAATTGAAGGTGATGAAGATCAAGTTTTCTATGTTCAACAAAGAAGGCCATGGGCTCCAAGAAAAGGTATGCCACTAGACCCATTATCTTCAAATGGACCCTACATGAATTCTTATGCATTTGGTAATCAATGGCAACCCAAATATCCATCAAAATTTGGAGGTTATTCATCGTAGCCTTGGAATAATCCTCCAAATACTTGGCCTAATTATCAAAATAATCCACCCCAGTGGTAGCAAAACCTGGGAAATTGGCAACAACCTGAAAGAAACTAGCAGTAGACATCCCAATGGAGGGGAGGGAAGCAATGGCCAAACCAGTCAACTAGTTACATGCAACCAACAACCTCAATAGCCTACAAAAATGCCCCTCTTAACTCAAATAATATCACACATAGACCTACTCAGTTACTAGTTCAACCCACACCCAACCCAAATAACAAACCACAATAGCAGCTAGTCTATTCTGCGGATCCAAACTAATATCCTGCCTATGTTGTGAGTTTGAGTAATATTCATCTACGTTCAGGAACCACTATTCCATCACATTCCACTCCTATTATCACAGAGCTTCCTGTGGAAGAGGAGGAGCATCAAAACTTATCTCATGCACCTGCTCAGTCAAGTGTGCCTACCAATCTTGAACCTGTTCAGCGGTCTAATCCTGAACCACCATTTCCTCAAAGGTTAGAAGTTGCTAAGAAAAAGGAGGAAGCAACCTTTTATATTTTGGATCAGTTGAAGAACATATGTGTCAAGATACCTCTATTCTAGGCCATAAAATATGTTCCCATATATGGTAAGGCAATAAAGAAAGCATGCCTTAAAAATCTTGGGAGGAAAAGAAAGACCCCACCACTATCCATGTAGTAGGGCAGTTGGTAGATATCATGTTTGGGAAAGTCACTGTTCCTAAATACAATGACCCAGGAGGTCCTATAGTTGAAGTCATCATAAATGGGATCCAAGTAAAGAATGCTCTAATAGACTTGGGAGCAACTATTAATGTGATGACTAGGGATATCTTGTAGCAACTGAATGCTACAAATTTGATACCTACTCCTACGGTCCTATAGCTTGCTGATAGTTCCACTATCAAACCTGATGGTGTAGTAGAAGACCTTGTTGTTATCCTAGACTCTCAGGAGTATCCAACGAAATTCATAATCCTTTCCCCTAAAGGAACATTAGGATGGTATCCCATTATTTTGGGAAGGCCATGGTTGGATACAACAGATGCCTACATTGGATGTTAGACAGGGGACATGACTATTTCTTATAGCAGAAGTACTAAAAATCTTACCCTTTATCCTCCTGCTCAGCCATCCCATGATATGGATAATCTTGTTTAGCTGCATGTTGGTGAAGAAGATGAGGAGATCAATTCAGTAGTACAACTTAGGATGATTGGGAGAAGTCATTTCATGTAGCTGCAAGAAGAGGATGAAATATTGTCCCATATAATTCAAAACAGTTATGAAATGCATGAATAATCACCTGCTCCTGAGACTGGTTCTACTGGTCCACTACAGACACTTATGCCCACTCTTCCTGCACCTAAACTTCCTACAACAACTGATATGTCTCATACATTTCTGCCACATGAACTAAAAGTACCAAGCATCAGTGAAACAACTATGATAGAGTTGATAACACAAGTGCAAGTCTTAGAAGGTAAACATTTGAACATTAATAACAAGCTTACTCAGGAGTAGAAGTTGTCCCTAAAAAACTTGTTACAAAATAATCAACCTACATTTGCATAGAATTACCATGATATGAAAGGATTAGATCCTAAACTCTATACTCATAGGATCTAAATCACAGATGGTTGCACACCAGTAAGGAAGCCACAAAGGAGAATCAATCCTGCATTAAGGGAGATTGTCAAAGGAGAACTACAAAATTTATTGGATGCCATATTCATCTACCCTATCTTAGACAGCCAATGGGTGTCTCCTTTGGTGATTGTTCCTAAAAAGGGAGGTAAATGGGGAGTTTGTATTGACTATAGAGAATTAAAATTTTCCACCAAAAAGGATCACTTTCCTCTTCCTTTCATAGATCAAGTATTGGATTCACTTATAGGCAAGAAGTATTTTCCTTCTTAGATGGGTTCAGTGGCTATAATCAAATACAGATTGCACCTGAGGACCAAGAGAAGACAACTTTTACCTATCCTTGGGGCACTTATTCCTATTCAGTGCTTCCATTTTGTCTCTGCAATGCACCTGCAACTTTCCAGAGAGTAGTCATTAGTATCTTCTCAGATATTTTACATGAGTGCATGGAAACCTATATGGATGATTTCACAACTTATGGTGCTGATTTTGATGAAGCAATGGAAAACCTAAAGAAGGTTCTGCAAAGATGTGAAGACCATAATCTGTCCTTAAATAGTGAAAAATGCTTCATGGTGATGCAAGAAGGAGTAGTCCTTGGCCATTATATCTCTCATAAGGGAATTCAGGTGGATCCAACCAAGATTGAGGTAATTAACCATCTCTCTATTTCTGAAAAGAAAAAAGATGTTAGGATTTTCGTGGGTCATGCAAGCTACTATAGGAATTTCATAAAGGATTTCAGTAAAATGGTAGCACCACTCTATAGTCTTTTGACTAAAGATGTTGAGTTCCAGTGGACAAAAGATTGTGAAAAAGTGTTCTCTGCTTTGAAAGAAGCCTTAACCCATGCTCCTATGATCAAGGGTCCTAATTGGAAACTCCCTTTTCATATTCATATAGATGCATCTGATTGTGCCATAGGAACTATCTTGGGACAAAAAGAGGGAACCATTGAGAATTCAATCTACTTTGTCAACAAAAACCTACAAGGAGCAGATTTTAACTACACTGTGACAGAAAAGAAAATATTGGTAGTCATTTATGCCCTCAATAAGTTCAGATATTATATCATTGGATATTAGGTCTTTTTCCATACAGACCATGTAGCCATAAAATATCTAATGAATAAGCCCTTAATTATAGGAAGATTGGCAAGATGGTTGCTACTCATGTAGGAGTTTGATATCACAATCATAGGCAATCCAGGGAAAGCAAATGTTGTAGCAGACTTTCTCTCAAGATTGACTACATCGAAGGACACTCAAGTCATTGATGACTCCTTCCTTGATGAACATTTATTTTCAATCAATATCCACACACCTTGGTATGCAGATATAGCCAATTATCTGGTTACAGGGAGAGTTCCTCGTTTCTCTCCAAAGGAGAGAAGGGTTCTTATTGAGAAAACTTTTCCACCTCATGGATTACAAGATGTTTATTCTATACTAGACCGGATCATGTAATGAGGAGATGTGTAAGAGAGGATGAGACATATGACATACTGAATGCATCCCACAATGAACCCTGTGGACGAAATTTTGCAGCTAAGAGGACATCAATGAAGATTCTTAATACAAGATATTATTTGGCCCACACTTCATAAAGATGCAAGTAAATATACTAGGAAGTGTGATAGATGTTAGAGGATGGGACAACCAACTAAATATGATGAGATGACTTTGTATCCCTAGGTTGTCATCACACCATTTGATAAATGGGGACTTGATTTTGTGGGTCCAATTGATCCACCATCAAATGGAAAATCCTACATCTTGGTTTGTACTGACTATGTGACCAAGTGGGTTGATGTTAAAACTATGAAACATGCCAGAGATAATAAGGTTGCAAAATTCCTATATGAGGAAATCTTCACATGTTATGGGGTTCCTAGAGAAATAGTGACATATCAGGGGGCTCAATTTACATAAACTCTTGTAACAACATTGGTCAATGAATATAATATAAGGCATAGGAAATCTACCCCTATTATCCTCAAGCCAATGGGTAGGTTGAAGTGACCAATAGGGAAATAAAGGTTATTTTGACCAAAATGGTAGCTATTCATAGAAAAGATTGGGAAAATAGGCTACCAGAAGTTGTCTGGGCCTATAGAACCAGCTGGAAGACAACCACTGGTTTCACTCCTTTTGAATTACTATATGGAAAAATAAGTATGATGCCCATTGAGTTTGAGCATAAAACTCTTAGAACTGCACTTGATCTTGGGATAGACATATCTACAACACAGAAGAATAGAATCATGCAAATAAATGCTTTGGATGAAATGAGAAATTCAACCCTTCATCATACTGAGATAGTGCAAAAACAACAAATCAAATGACATGACAAATTCATAAAGGACAAGAAGTTCCAGCTAGGTGACTAGGCACTCCTTTATGATTCCAGGTTTCAAGATAATCTAGGAAAGCTACAGACTAGGTGGCTGGGACCAAAAGAAGTTGTTGAAGTCTTCTCCAATGGAGTTGTTCAACTCACAACCATTGACCTTGTTAGATTCAAGCTACTTGTCAATTATCATCACCTCAGGTTATATCATAAGCCATCTTCCAAGAAATAATTCCGACATCAATTTGTTCAACACCAAGCCACCGAACTTCCTGCAGCCGAAGGAAGTGGGCCTAGTGTCCCTCCTTCTGCCTAATCGAGGTATGTGTCACATAATAATAAAGATTTCCACTTTTGTGGGAGTCAACTTCTCCAACTTCTCCATCAATTCATCTACCCATTCATCTCCACCTTTCTCTCTTCCATAAATCCGCCATCGCTTCATTCCATTACCACTTCAATTAATTGTTCAATAGTACTTTCCACATAAATTGTATTTCTATCCACATTTTTTGCAATTGGTGCTCCAAGTTTTTAGGTGTGTGCATTGCAATTTGTTATCCTTTAATTATTTTAAATGCATTCATATTAATTACTGTATATTAATGTTGATTTTTCTTACATAGCACATATCTATACTTTGCCTTGTCAAATCATAATTATATACTAGCCTGTGAGGACGCATGCTCTAATTTAGGTTGGGGGGGGGGGGGGAATGCAAACCTTTTTGTTTGTGTGTCATACATGTCAGCAAATTTGAATTTGAAATGACAGCTTGCATGTGTGATAGGACATTGAACTGCCAACATTTTTCTTAATGATACCTTTCATTTATGTTTTCTTCTTTCTTTAGCTATAATTTTAATAACGCCACAGAGGTAAATTGAAAGTCACATGATATTGGTGTTAATATTGGAGAAGAGTTGTAGGAAGCTATGAAATTGGGTTTTTAGAGAGGGGTTGCAGGAAAAGGAAATTTTGCAAAGGTGTTTCTTGATAGTGGACAAAAAAAATGGGAGGCCAACTAATAAAAAATGGACCTACAGTTCATGATGTGCTATTGCAGGATGCACTTTCTCTAGCCGAGTTTAGGAATTGTGGGTGGTTAGACTATTTTCTAAAATTGGATATTTTCAATGAGGGTATTGCTCTGGAATTTTCCCAAATGCTTTGATATGGCAAAGCAATGGTTAAAGGGCTAGAAGTTATAGCCATGGAGGAGAGAATTGTCGAGGTAAAAAGATTTCCTACCGATGGAGAACTATACCTTACCTCTAGGGATACAAGGTCAGCTAGGGTGGAGTTCACTGAACCTAGTGATCCCCCGTTGGTTATTGATAAGAAAGGAATGAGGAGGACCTCTCTACATGAGCCGTGGAAACAAGATGTCCACATTGTTAAGTACATCACCTTCGAATGCCGCCAATCATGCCTTCATTTTATGCACTTCCAAATTATGAATCATATGAGGCATGCGAGAAGGATGAACGTGCCTAATGTGCTGAGAAATCTCCTTGCAATTATGGCATCTAAAACACAAAAAGGTAGGGATAATTCTATTTCTCACCATTGTTTGATAAATTTGTTAGTTTGAAAAATATTTGCAAGCAGTATCTGGAATGAAATGGAAAGAATTTGTGAGCATAGACTGATTTAGACTGAAAAATGTAAACCCTAGAGGTTGACCCTTAGCTCATAGGGTTAGTGAAGGTGAGAGGCTTATTGAAACCACTCCAGGAGCCTCAACTTCTAGAGCAACATCTAGTGCAAACCCTCCTACAGTCGAAGCCATTTCTTCCGACTCCAAACACATAGATGAAGAGAGTTCATGTTCAGGCCCTGACATTAATATTCCTCCTAAAAATACACCATGCACTAGAGCTACTGCTAGGAAGGAGAACAAAAAAATGAGTGAAGCAGAGGGTAGAAAAGAAAAGGCTAAGAAGAAAGAGCCTATGAAAATAAACCTAGCCCTAGGAAGTGAAAAAATTTGGAAGCTGAAATTCCTACAATCATAGAAGCTGAAGTTCCTACAGCCGCATGGAAACAAATGTCCACCCAAGAAATCAAGATTAACCAAGTCTTCTACTGATGAGACTCCAAGAAGGAGCCAAAGACTCAGTAAAGTATCTGAGAAAAAGGCAGAGAATCCTAGAGTGCAAGAAAGTATAGATTTGACAGAGATACCTAGGGAGTAGCTAAATATTGGGATGGAAAAATTTGTTGTTGTTGCAGAACAAGTTGAACATCAAGAATCATTGGCATGGCTAGGTAATTTTGAACATCAGGTTGCAGGGTAGGCTGAATATTTGGCTGATGAGCAATAGGAACCATTGCTCCCTACTGATACAAAGCTACCTGAATATGAGGAACCAACATAGAGAAAAATCATAGTTGGAATACACAAGCCTACTTCTTCATAGGCATCTGTGACTCTAAATTTGTGGAAGGAGATGCAAGAAAAATAAAGAGAATGGAGAAGAGAAAAACACAAGTTACTGGAAGAAGTTAAAAAGAAGGATGCAAAAATTAAGGAGAAAAATGTAAAAATTACTACATTGAAAGATAAAGTGGATAATGTGGTGGCTTTAGTGCCACAAATGATGGCATGAAGGACTCCTCCAAGAGTGTATACACTACACTTAGAGGAGTTTCATCTTTCTTTCAAACTGTCTAGGATTGTTTCAAGTTTGAGTCCTTCACTTGAAACTCCACATGAGTTTTTCTCAGCTTATCAATCTTCTCCCATTGAAGTTAAAATTTATCTATGTGAACTATATTTGCATAACTAGAACCCGCTAATGTATATTGGAGATATTCATTTAAGGGCATTTATGTCCTAGATACAAAATGAAATTAGCTAGGGGCAGCAATTTAGAACATATAGGGAAAGAGAACTCCGTAGCCCTTTACCTCTCAGAGCCGAATCCAATGATCCTTTTGATATTTACTTTACATGGCATAGAATCCTTTATCATCCAGATTACAAGAGTAGAATCATACCTATTAGGGATGAAGTATACCAGGAATATGAACAAATAAATGGCTGATACTATAGGGAAGGTAGTACCAGGGTATCTATCTTAAAGATGGAATAGTTTGACAGAACAATTGCAGCAAGTTGAACCCCATTCTTTATAGAATTATGTTGCAACATGTAAAAGGATTCCTAGGTATATTCAGATTGGAATAATGCAATAGCACTATTGGCTTCCATTGACATACCATCCACCTATGCTATTGTGGCCAGTGTCGGATTACAAATACTATAAGTATGATATTGATGTAGAAAGAGAAAGGAGGGATAGGTTGGAAAAGAAGCATGGATTCTACTAAGATCCTGACTCAGATACTTTAGAGTCTAATATGGGACAACTGGCAGTTGCTAATTTCAGAACTTTAACAAGACAAAGGAACAGAGCTTCATCTGCTAGAGGACCAAAAAAACATTAAGTTGGGGGGCAATGATGAGTCCAATTAATGGCTCAATTTTGATAGGGTTTATTATATAGTTTTTGATGATACTATAGACTTTGGCACCTAGTTGTTGGAATCCTTTATGTTATTTCCCTAGACTTGAGAACCTTGGGCATAAGCTTATCCTTGTGATTTTTGATAATATCAACATGCTATGTGGATTAATCTATGTTGATTTTACATGTGGATGAATGTATGTTGTTTTAAGATAATTATGGATATGAAATTGTTTGTGTGTGCTAATGTTATTATGCAGGTTCACATTAATATGTTGTTATGAATGAAGCCTACAAAATAGAAAAAGTTCTTGCTAGCTGGTCAGTTGCCAAAGAATTCAAAAGCATGATTATTAAAAGGTCAATGGAGGGAAATTCCTAGTCAAATGAAATATTGTAACTGCCTTTTTAATGATCACAATTGTTAGTTGAGAAAATATAGGAGGTGTTGTTATGCTAAATTTGTGTTCAGGCAAGACTAGCTTGACCAAATCATGCGCATGCATAACCTCCTTTCCTCTTTCTATGCTTCCAATAAGTGGTGTCCTCCTAATTTATTGGAGTTGACTGCCTAGTTTGTTAGTTAGTTAGTAGTTTTCTTCCTATAAATAATAATTAGATGCTCCTTCTCTGAAGGTTGGATGTTCTGATGTTGTACTTGCATTCTTAGTTTTTTTAAGAAATACAAATATGTTGTTGTTCCATTGTAATTGCACTTTCAATGAATAAAATGATATTATAAGTTTGTTGCATTTGAGTTATTTTCAATGGAAACTCACCGAAGGGGGGCCACTTGGTGAGGATTGCATCCTTTAGGTCAGTCTTTACTTTTGTGTTCAGTAATAGTTACGATTCTGGCAACTATATGTTCCTACAACTACTAGAATTTCATTCTGTGACTGTTCTTGCAGCCAAAGCAGACAAAGTAGTTTCATGTCCGTTTAGTGGGATTTCTATTTCTTTCATGCATTTCAATTCAGTAAAGTTGTTGGTTTATGTTTAATTTTTATGTTACTTCCTTTCAATCAATTTACTTTCAGCATTATGATTTTTCTAGTTATAGAATGAATATGGCTACAAAAGGCACCTAGTGCACATATAGTGTTGACCCAATTCAAGTTCACGTTCCTGGGTTGACAATTAAATGAACCTCCATGATGAGAAAGATAGCTATTCAGTACAAATGTCCAGTCTCTGAGTTACAACTTTAAGGGCTTAGTTGTTGAATCATTACAGGGGGCCAAAAGAACACTAGATATACATGGAAACTCGAGATGGGAAAAACCATAGTGAGAATAGCTTCGTGTATCTACTATCCAAATCAAGCCTCACAAAGCAAGAATATAGCAAGGGATATTTAAAATATGAAGTAGACACCAGCCTACCAGAGACACCAATCCCCAATTATACTTGTAGGCACCAACCTACTTGATACACCAATCCCAAATTGTACTTGTAGGCACCAACCTATAGAAGACACCAATCCCCAATACAATGAACTAAGAACCACCTAAAAAAATAGAACTCCAGTCCTACAAAATTATAATGATAAAGCTTGCAGACCTTCAATACTGATTACACATCTTACAAATAGCCTGAACTTGATTCAGATACTCGGCTACACTCATTAATATCTTCTGATAATGGCACACAGTAATTGAGATGCTTACACAGTCATCTTCTTGTATATTCACTCAACTCCTTCTCTTTAATTATACTTCACCTTGTGCATCTGTGCGATTGAAGAATATATACATGACATTACATTAAATCTCTTCCATGTTGGCCAGGGGTCCACAATAACTAGGATGACATAGGGTGGACCTAAATTCAAATTACATGAAATGTGTAATACTTTGGGTCCTAAATCAAATTTATTTCTACCAAAATAACATGTTGTTGTGCACTTCCACAAGAACCTTAACCAGGTCCTATCTTAACACCACATGCTACCTTTGAATGTTGTATGTTACTAGTCATTACTACACATTTTTCCAACACCAACAAGTTGACACATAAGCACAAAGATCCTTCTTTCATTTAATACTTCTTGCATGCTAAACATATCCTCTAGAAACTCTAGAATATGATAGAACATGTATAGGCATACTCTCCATTAAAATCGCAAAGCCAAACTCACATTCAAAAAGAAATATTGAACATAATTATGTTGCCAAAGAAATCTCTCTACCCTAAGAACTGAACATAAATATTTTGGATCAGACTTTCAGATCACTTCTATCATAATGAATAGATGCATGCATGATATTGCAAACATACTAAAATTAGTAGGATTCACACTTATCTTCTAATACATTTAAACCTCACTGATCAATAAACACACTTCCAAAACACAAACACTCAACTTATTTTATCAATTTATAGATAGAAATATATACTTTTTCAACTCAAAATGTTATGACAGTACAATTATTAACACAGATAGGTATGTTAGTACAAATTTATTTGGTTCACATTGATCTTCTGAAAAGATAGTGTCACCTCTGACCATATCTCCTTTGACATCAAAGATAACCTTTGTGTTGAGAAAATCGGGTCATCTTAGAACGAAACATCTAAGAACAGCAGTGCCTTCGATGATTTTAATTCCTTCAAATTGCCTCAAAGAAACATACTACTATGCCATAAAGTGGAAATTGGCACAGTTGATTTCCCACATTAACCCTTCTGAGAAAAGAACAAGCAACTTAACTAGATTAAACACTTATGCACAAATTCAAATTTCTGAATCAAAAAACATGGAAGACAAACAAATGGACACACAGATTTACGTGGGGAAAACCCTTTTGGGTAAAAAACCCCACCCTCCAAAACACCCAACTCAATTATATTTCTCAACAACAAGAACAGTTACAAATACAACTCAGAGCTAAGCTCTTCAGGAGTTTACATCTTGTCCATCTAGAGAATACAAGCAACAATATTGTTCAAAATCCTTGCATTGTTATAATTTCCTCACACAACATATAGTGCAAATTCATTTCATCTCACCAGCCCACTCACTCAGCCAACCTTTCGGCCAACATAACCTCTTAGGTTCACATTCTTCTTTGTTCTGTGTGTCTCAATGTTCACAATTACAATGATTTTTGCATACCGCTCAAACACTCTGATCCACCAATCAACAACCATTAGGGTATATTTAATTACTTCACATACTAGCTTGCTTCATCTCAGGTTATGCACACCGCCCTGCAGCACACATCGGGTCGCCCAACATTAATTTTTGGTTACAAAGAATATTACTATAGTTGCACTTTGTCAACCCTCAAGTTAGAATATGCATTTCATGCAAACATATCGCTAACAAAAAATAAAGCTTTTAGCCAATGATTGTTGATTTACAACAGCAATCTAAAATCAACCAATGAAATCGTGCCACATGTTGACACATCACTCATCCATCTCTTTTGACTATCGCACCAAACTATCGGCAGTACCTTGTGGTCATTCCACCATGCCACCGCTAGTCATCCAGAAGACCCCTGAGGTATGATGGTATACTGCACTATCGCTCGACATCTAGAAGACCCCTGAGGTATGGCAGTATACCACGCTACCACTTGACAGGTGTGAAGCCTTCACAATATGGTAGTATATAACGCACTACCACGTCCCAGCTTGAAGACACCCACGGTATGGCGGTACCACCACACAACTACCTATCAATCAAAGGACCCTTGAGGAAATATGGTGCCCCATACTACTAACATGCAGTGAAGAGACTCCCATGGTATGGTGGTACCCCGCACTACCACTCCTCAGTGAGAAGGCACCCACAGTATCATGATACCACCACACTACCACACCTCTTCCACAAAAGCCTAGCGGTATGGAGGTAAAGGCATGAACACAAAAGTAAGATCCACCAAGTCCTTTAATAGAGGTTCAAGCCAGCAAGTTGAGGCACATTTTCCAACAATCTCCCACTTGACGAAGACTTACTGGCTTCCTCCAAACTTGAACTTAATGAAGATCATAGGCTCCACCAGTTCAGACCCAGTTTAACAACATTCAGGACACCCAACCAACACATTTCTATAGATAATAGTCTATCAAACAATTTGCAACATAATCAAGTATCTAGCTGCAACAAACCACAGTCTTCCATGAAACCACATAGATCTCAATCATTCTCTCATGCTCCATCAAGACCTCTGCAACAACATCTAAGATGTCCACCGTTCAAGAAACAATCCCTGTCATCCTCCAACATGCCACCTATGGAAGAAAGGTACAAGCCAAGGTGTATATGCACCAGTCCAATGAACACAAGAAAAATATCCCAGTGATATCAACAACAAAAACTACCATCACTCGAGAAAACAAGATAAAAACATTAGCCAGGACAACAATCAGTTTGATTGCTCCTATCCAGCTGATAAACCCACGTGACTAAAAAGAGCACCCACAACAAGTGCTAGTTCATCCAATCACACATACCTTCAAGGTATCCACATTATTAAACTCGTGCCAGTAGCATAGCCAACCCATCAACCACAGATACAAGCACCATGTACAAACCAGTCGAAGAAGACCAAACACATCCAATTACTCCCACTGCATGGGTAATGCCAAATCTAAAAGATCAATGACATAACAAGTCTACTAATTCCATAACATAGAAAGTATAACCATGTAGTACCAAGGAAATATCCACAATGAAGTGCATAACCTGCAACTAACTTCTACAAGAATCATTTCTCTCAACAGTCTTCCATAGTTCTTCCAAGTTCTTCAACACCCAACATAGGAAAAAGATAAAGAACCTCCAAGTTACCACTCAAAACTTGAGTGAGAACAAAATCTTCGACCAAATCTCAACCAATATAAAATGAAAAAAAAACTTCCAAGAAGAAAACCAAGACCAAAGAGAGAAACTTTGCACAACATATACCTGTAGAACATCCTCCTACATATACTTCTAAAAGTGAGTTGTGACAAGTATGATCGCCTTCACATCCCAAAGGAAAAGCCATAACAACACCCAACCATTCAAACTTAACATATGTAACATGTAACCAATCATGGATGTAAGCCTCTCAAAGAAGATCAAACTACTTAATTTCCTATTTCAGAAAAACAACCTATATAACTATCTCCTACCAATTCTCATCAAAAAATGATATAACACAAAAGCTCAAGGCGATAAAATATTTTGTCCACCTTCCACTATGAATCCTCCAGAACCTTAAAACAATAATTCAAGATCCATATAATGAAAGAAAACATCAAACACATCTGAAAGATACACTGGGAAAATACCTCTCAAATAAACTTCACTGCTGAGAAGATCAAAAGTGGCAAAAGAAAATGCTCCTCCAAGATATACAAGCCACCATGACTCATCCAAGAGCAATCTCCTCATTGGTCTTTATTGAACTCACATTCAACCAATGTGTAGGCTACTTGGACTTTCAATTGTAATCAACACCTTTCTCATCTCAAGAGAATCACAACCTCACCTCATTCTCCATGTATCCATGAGCACCAACAACTAATCATCTCATGATAAAATCCAATCTGTATTACTGCACTTAACATGAAGTTCTCAAGCATATGACCAATGTACTCAAAACATAGAGAAAATACAAACCATTTTCAAAGCTCCAAACATCTAAAACAAGAACTTATCATGATCTACACATCTCCCTTAGGAGATACCACCCTCCAAGTGACTTTACCATGGTCTCAAGAGGAAAACCCCATGCCAAAACTCTAATGCACAAGCAAGAGTATACATGACATCAAGCAAACAAACTCCAAACCACCATCACCTACCAAGCACCACCAATGCCTTAGCCAAAGACTCCAAACGTCCTCCATGGATCCAAGATGTTGTACATCCTCAAATAGTGTCCATGCAAATGCGAAAGAACCCTTCTACAGTAATAGGATCTAAGGATCCCTCCTAGTAACATATGCAACACTAAAGAAGATCATTCACCACCAAGTGATGAATTCACAGTCACTGCTAAAGCTCCCACTGAAACGTGACATCCAAGCTTTCCAAGCATCATGACCAAACATCTACCGATCTAAAAAACCTCCAGGTACAATTGACAACATGTCAATTTGACAATAATACCAAACAACACCAAGATCTCCAAACCACGCAAACCACACTATCACTATCAAAGTATTACACTATAATGTGTATCAAGCTCTCCATGACATCGTGATACACATGCTACAGGTCCCCATAATTGACTATTCAGGTACTCAACGCCATCCTTCCTATCATCCAGAAGCAACCATGCCAATGCACAAGTGACAACAGACAAGGTCAGCTAACAGATCTATACCAACACTGAAACAACCTCATGGATATTGACAGTACACTTCCGAGTTGTCCTACAACAAACATGTAGGTAAAGACAAACCACAACATGCTCAACCCGTAGATTCAATCAATGAAGCCTACAAATCTATCATTGCACTGGAAACTGCAAAACTGAGATCTCAAATAGAACAACAACATAGAAAAACTTGACTCAAACACCAGAACAAAACCAAATCCGATTTTCCAATCACATCCACAACTCAAGCACCATAGTCTAGGAAACCAAAAAGAAAACACTTACATGTAGAACTGCAACTATCTCATCTAGTAAAGCCCCAAATAGTCAGGGTCTAGAAAATAGTTTTTACTAGTAGCTCCACAAAACCACAAGTTTTTCTTGACCGTGCAAAACCTACAAAACCACCCATGCACATCCATATCCACTACACATCTGGACAACCCAAGATTCTGCACACAACCATCATGGTTTACCATAACAATGAAATAACATGAATATGCATCATAGAATTTTTAGGAAAATCTATAAAAAAACCTTCAGAACCAAAGAACATGAATCTAAACCATTCAAGTATAAGGTATCCATAAAAGAAACAAGTAGTATAAGAACTCTAGGCCCATTTCAGGCCAATTCCAAAACCACAAGCATGCACATGCATTCGAGAGAGCCAGGCTATTCAGAAGTTTTCAGACCACCCAAAGATCAACTTCATAGCCTTCATGCAATCAGGGTATCAGAGAACAAAGCCTTCAATGCCAAGTCAAAGCACCCAACACAAGCACAATACTCCATGGCTGAAAAAAAACCCAAGAATTTCCATACCATTAGGGAGCCTCTCACACAAACACCCAATATGAACCATGCTTTGTTGCAACACAAACGTAAGCATAAACTCACACCCCTTGCATCAAGATCATTCATTGCCAACTAGGAGCCTCAGACCACATCATCACAATATGATAAACTCCAAAATATCTATCTTCAATGTCTTTCACGTTGTGTGTTGTCTCAAAAGGGCAAGAAATTTTACTCATCAAAAAGGATCAATCATCAGTTGATTCCTCTAGATTTCCTCAAGCCTAACAGACTAAGAAATCTTCACAGGAGAAATACCTAGAACCAGCATCCGGAAGGTGGCTCTGATACCACTTGTTGATATCAAAAAATCCCTTGACCTCCCTTTTCCAGCTCTAATACCACTTGTTGAGGAAATTGGGTCATCTTAGAATGAAACATCTAAGAATAGCAGCGTCTTCAGTGATTTTAATTCCTTCAAATTTCCTCAAAGACACATACTACTATGCCATAAAGTGAAAACTGGCACAGTTGATTTCCCACATTAACCCTTCTGAGAAAAGCACAAGAAACTTAATCAGATTAAACACTTATGCACAGATTCAAATTTTTGAATCAAACAATATGGAAGACAAATAATGAACACACATATTTACGTGGGAAAAACCCTTTCGGGTAAAAAACCCCACCCTCCAAAACACCCAACTCAATTGTATTTCTCAGAAACAAGAACAGTTACAAATACAACTCAAAGTTATGCTCTTCAAGAGTTTACATCTTATCCATCTGGAGAATATAAGCAACAATATTGTTCAGAATCCTCACACAACATACAGTGCAGATTCATTTCATCTCACCAACCCACTCACTCAACTAGCCTTTTGGCTAGCACAGCCTCATGGCCTCTCAAGTTCACATTCTTCTTCATTCTGTGTGTCTCAGTGTTCACAGTTACAATGATTTCTACATACCGCTCGAACACTCTAATCCACCAACCAACAACCATTAGGGTATATTTAATTACTTCACCAACAAGCTTCCTTCATCTCAAGTTATGCACATTGCCCTACAACACACATCGGGCCACCCAACATTAAATTTTGGTTACAAATAATATTACTATATTTGTACTCTATCAACCCCCGAGTTAGAATATGCATTTAATGCAAACATATCGCTAACATAAAATAAAGCTTTCGCCTAATGATTTTGATTTACAACAGCGATGTAAAATCAACCAATGAAATTGTGCCACGTGTTGATACATCACTCGTCCATCGCTTTTGACTATCTCACCAAACTGTCAGCAGTACCTTGTGGTCCTTCCACCACGCCACCACTAGTCATCCAAAAGACCCCCGAGGTATGGCGGTATACCGCACTACCGCTCGACATCCAGAAGGCCCCCAAGATATGGTGGTATAATGCGCTACCTCTCGACATGTGTGAAGCCTTCATGATGGTGGTATACACCGCACTACCGTATCTCACCTTGAAGACACTCGCGGTATGGCAGTACCACCACACAAATGCTAGACAACAAAAGGACCCTCGAGGAAAGATGGTTCCCCATGCTACCACCAGGCAGTCAAGAGACCCCTGTGGTATGGTGGTACCCCACACTACCACTCCTTAGTGAGAAGGCACCCGCGGTATTGTGGTACCATTTCACTACTGCACCTCTTCCAAAAACACCTAACAGTATGGAGGTAAAGGCATGAACAAAAAGGGAAGATATGCCAAGTCCTTTAACGTAGGTTCAAGCCAACAAGTTGAGGCACATTTTCCAACACTTTGTTCAACAATAATCTATATTTTTTCTTATTCTGATGAGAATTTTGTTTTTTGTGTGCATTATGTGTTTTGTAAACAAAAAATTATCATATTAGATAATAATAAATCTAAGATTATATTATAGATTATTCATTTGGATCTTTGTTCCTATGGATATTGAATCAATTGGAAATTCTAGATATTTTTTTCCATTGATGATGTTTCAATATTTACCTAGATTTATTTTATGTCATAAATCTAAATTTTTCACTAAGTTTAAATAATTTAAGGCCTTAGTTGAAAATTAATCAAATTATAAGATAAAGGTTTTGAGATCTGACAATTGAGGGGAATATTGTTCTAAGGAATTTGATGAGCTTTTTAAGTATGCAATAATTTCTAGAAAAAATCCTACTTCGTATACTTCTCAATAAAATGGGGTGGTAGAAAGGATGAGCCAAAAAATATGGAAAGAGCTAGAAATATGTTAAGTGGTTGAAAATTGGATACATGCTTTTGGATAGAAGTTGTGAATACTACTTGTTACTTGTTAAATAGACCTCCTTATAAGGATCTTGATTTGACACCTTATGAACTATGGATAGGTAAGAAACTTTATGTTTCACATTTAAGAGTTTTTGGTTGTGAGGCTTATGGTCATGTGCCTAAATAAAAGTGATCTAAGTTGGATCCAAAAATTGAAAGGTGTATTTTAATTGGATATGGTGAGAATATTGGGGTTATAAACTTTGAAATCCATTATCCAAGAAAATTATCTATTCTAGAGATGTGAAATTCAAGGAATTTATAGCTATTTTTGACCTAAATAGCCAAAAGATAAAGAAAAGGAAAAATGAGTACACTTTGAGACTAAATAGGATGATTCACATAGAGAAGAACAAAGAGATGGATTTGGGAATGAGGGGGATGAAGAATAATAAGGTTCAAATTAAGATTCTAAGAAAATAGAAGAGGTTAGGGAAATAACGAAGAAGACTTGATGAGAAAACTCAAGAACAAGAAGCCCACACTCCTATTCTCAAAGGATCCATAAGACAAGGGAACAAAATTGATAGGTATAGCCCACCATATTTTCATTGTATATTTTATTTATTATTGATGATGAACCTAGACCCTATAGGGAATATATTGTTGTGAATGATAGTGAGTCTTGGATACAAGACATGCAACAGGAGATGATGGATATAAACTGTTCTAATACCTAGGAGCTTGCACATTTTCCCAAAGGAAGGAACACTATTGGTTGTAAATGGATCTTTAAAAAGAAGTTTGGAGCATATGGTTTATTAGAGAGGTACAAAGCTATATTGGTAACCAAGAGCTACTCCCATAGAGAGGGATTTGATTTTGGTGAAATATTCTCTCATTTTGCTAAATTATCCTTGATTAGATTTTATTTATCCATAGATGTTGATAATGATTTTAAAATTGAGAAAATGGATGTTAAAACTATAGTCTTGTGTGGAGACTTGGAAGAGGAAATTTACATGCAACATTCTAAATGTTTTGAGGTAAAATGGAAAGAACACTTGGTTTGCAAGTTAAAATGGTATCTTTATGGTTTAAAAATTTTCCTTAGATGTGGTATAAAAAAATATTTATTTGTTTTGAAGGTATTTGTAAGAAGTGAAGAAGATCAATGTGTTTACATTATATGTATTGGTGATCATATTCTAATTGTTGCTTTGTATGTGGATGATATGTTTTTTAGTAACACCAAGGGTATGAATAATGAATTAAAAGTTAAAATTTTAAATGAATTTGAGATGAAGGATCTAGGGGCAACGAGCTACATGTTGGGAATAAAAATTAGAAGAGATAGGGTAAATAGAAAACTTTGGTAATCTCAAAGTAAGTTTGTCGATTATATTTTGAATAGATTTAGTATGTTGAATTGTAAACCAATTAAAATTCCTTTACTAGTTGGCACTAATATTTCATTGGAAATGTGTCCAAAGATTGAAGATTATTTTGAGGATATTCCTAATATGCCCTATACTAGTGTTTTAGGAAGTTTAATGTATGCAATGATTTGCACTAGGCCAAATATTACTTAAGAACTATGAGTTTTTAACAATTTTTTGACTAACCCTTGTAGATAACATTAGACTTATGTGAAAATATTGTTGAGATAATTGCACGTATTAATTTTTATTATTCTTTGGTTTATATTGGCACCAATAGTGTAGTTGAAAAGTTAGAAATACAAGGTTTTGTTGATGCAAATTGAGTAGGTGACTTGCATAGTCAAAGGTCCACTAGTGGGTATGTGTTTTCTTTATTTGGAGAAGTGTGTTGGATGAGTAAGAGGTAGCCTACAGTTGTTTTATCGACCTTTGAAGTAGAGTATATGGCTACTATTCATGCCTCTAATAAATTGGTTTGGTTACAAAGAGTGTGTATAGGTATTATTTTTGATTGCAAGACTATTTAGATTGGTTGTGATAGTTAGAGTTTGATTTGTTCGTCCAAGAATATCATGGTATCTTGTATGTAATAAACATGTGGATGCACAATATCATTTTGTTCAAGAAATTATTATTAATGTATAGATAGAGATGAAGAAGCTTGAAACTCAAGAGAATGTTGTGGATTCATTTACTCAATCTATGAGAATAAAAAAAATTACATAGTGCAAGGAGGTCATGGGCCATATTCCTAGTACTCAGTTTATTTGTGTATTCCTGTGGATGTATTTATAATGTATAAAGTCAACTAGTGGGGAATGTTAAGATTAAGGTGTGATCAACCTTGTAAATCATGTGTATTTAATTACTCCTGAATTGAAAATAAAATAGGTGGGGGATGGAAGGCCCTTTCCTATTCTATCTCGTTCATTCAAATATGCCCTAAGAACCCTAATAGGATTGACTATCAACCTCTCAAGGTGAGTCAATACACAACTAGGAGGAATTAGGAGGGGGTGTTTTATCAGATTAAGGGGTTCACCAACAGGCAAATGCTTGGAAAAGATAATGTTTGAAAACACACTATGATATGTAAAACACTTAAAATGAGCAAATTGAAGCTTACTAATACTGAAAATGAACAACTCCAAGTCAGGGTATGTGTACCTGGGAAGCTTGGAGATGCCAAAAGGATTCTGGAAATGCAAATGGACTACTGAAAAATGCCTTGGAGGACTAAGACCCCTTTACTCCCATTTTAGTCTCACTGCTATTTTTTCATGGCAAACATAGAATCTTCAGATAACATAATAGAATCCCAAAAAATCGCTGAAATATTCCACTTGGAGGACTAAGAATCCTTTACTCCCATCTTAGTCCTGGTCTGAATTTCTTAAAAGTGTGAATGTGGTCCTGAGCTCCCAAATTTGCAATTGCTTCTCTTCGGATCTCAGGTTCTAAAACAGTTGGATCAAACCTGTAGGTGAGTTTTTATGAAGATGACAACTTTGTCAATGCAACTTTGCAACTTTGAAAACTTTGCACTCCAGCTGATCTTCAAGTCTACAACCTAGACCTGCAAACACAAATGGACAAGATGCAAAAACTTGATGACTATTAGTGAATGGGGGTTTGCCTTGGTCAAACCTCTTGTTGGTAATTAAACCTTGAAATGAAATAGAAATGGTGAATGAACAAAATGAAATGCTACAACTCACCAAACCCATGCAAATCCTACAAAATTATATGTTATGGCTACAATGGATATGGCTCTTGAAATGCTTGATATATATGGACTTGAAATGCTTGCTTAGATCAAAACCCTACATCAAAAATGTTAGCACAACAACACACATGATGCAAGAACAATCCTTGACATGATGCTTGAAATTTGATGATGGCTCCAATTTCTTGATGAATTGCTCTTGAATTCTCTTGTGAACTTAATTTAACTATAGTGAATTCTCTCACAAAAGACATGGATTGCTTAGGATGAAAATGAATGAATGAACCTTGTATTTAAACTTATCTATGCTTAATATCCTAAAATCATATCACACCAATCCGACATATGAATTCAAAGAATAAAGGGAGTTAAATCTCGCGAAGATTTGAAATTAAATACTGAAAATGACTCAAGGAGGACTAAGACACCATAGGTGGCATCGTAGTCCCAAGTGATGAAACTTGGGGCACATACACCAAAAAGGGACCCAAAATAGATGCCTCAAAATTAGGGTCCCAAGACCTCAAGGGGAAAAAGATGCCCTTAGTGGCATCTTAGTTCTGACCAAAAATCAGGGATATGCCAATTAGAGTCACTAGGGGATCAAATATGCATTGGAGAATGTCAGGATTTACCAAAAAAATATGTCATTCATAAGGATTGTGGACATAAAATAGGGCCAATTAAGCCATAAAGAAGGATAAATAAAGCAAGGTGGGCCCAAAAAAGTGTGAAAATGCAAGGGTATGCATTTTACTACACTACATTTAGCCCCCACTTTAGTGAGAGGATGAGATTGCCTCAAACTAACACTAAAGCAACCAACCATGCAATAAGGAGGGGTTCAAATGTACTAATGTTAGTAAGATAGGATGACAATAATCAAGAGGGTGGCCAAGCCACCAAGATCAAGATACTATGGGAAACCAACATCGGAACAAAGGAACACACTTGTAGATGATATATGAAGCCAAAATCAAATCGCAAACATACACCATCAAAGACAAGAAAAAGGAAAAAAGGAAAAAGGAACAACAATGGATCAAGCTTCGACTGGTCGTCCAATAAGGTGGACCAAGTCTAGGCTTGAAGAGGGTTTACAAGTGGAACGTGTTTTCTACTATGCAAACAGAAGTGCATGATCACAATGGCTAGCGGGAACTAGTTGTCCACTAGGTGAGCCCCAAGAGGTCCATATCAACGTCATACTCCCATGACTATCATAAGGACAAAAGGAAAAAGCAATGCAACCAGAAAGAGAGAGGATGCTCGAAGGGATTTTTCTTAGTTCATGTGAGGTCTTACTCTTAGTGGACATCATTCTTAATGTCTCCAAGAGAGGACTAGTCAAAGGATAAAAGATACACCACTTTGGGAATGTAGTGTGTCACATTACTACTAAGGGGAATATAATATGTTGAGATAGGTCACACTTTTGAAGGACATTACTCCCAATGTCATGAAAAAGAGGAAAACACATCATATGAAGAAATAAAATCACATCAAGGAACATGGAAAAGCAAATAAAAATGAAATCAAGCTGAAATAATGCCAATGTATGCCCCCACTTTAAATAAATTGCTAAAACCAAACTATGAGAATGTTGGAGTGAAAATACACTAAGAGGGGGGGTGAATCAGTGTTTATAACTTCTTTAACAAATTTAACTGAAACTGAAAAGAACCATACATATGTTCTCATTTATCAATGATAGAATCATTCATGTATTCGAATGCAATCATATAAACTGAAATGAGTAGTGTAACATTGCATTTTAAAGTAGTAAAGCACTGAAGCAAATGAATCACATAGACACAAATAGAAACAAGATATGCCGAGTGGAAAACCCTCCTAGGGTAGAAAAACCACTCCTGAACCTGCTGCCTTTTTTAGGCTTTCATTTCAATAATTATTTTGACAATGCCTTAATGGTTGATTTTTGAGCACCGACTCAAGGAGCACCAACCCCTCTATTTAGAGACACCAATCTCAAGGAGCAACAACCCCTTTTCTTTTTTTCAATAGAACGTACAATAATATAGAGGATCTCTCTGTTTCACTTATTTTTGTCAAGTGCCTCTTGACAGACAATGCATAGAATTTTCAAGAGTCAAGAATGACTCTTCAGAATTCCATACATTATCAAATCTTGATACAGCTTGAGGAAAATAATTTAGTTACAGTGTCAATACAACTTCTCATCAAAATTGCATTACATTGATATGACCTTTCTTTCTTTTCTCACAGTTGGATTTTCAGCCTTTTTTTTATACAAAAACTGCAAAAACTGACTACACACCGTGTTTTCCAATTTCTCAGCATCAACTTAAGAATACACTCTCACATCTCTTAATAGTAATGCACTTGTTTCATTTTTTATTTTTTTGTCATGATAGAGCCCTAATCTCTCTGTTTTTGTCTTTTTATAGAAATCATCATTACATTTAGGAAGTATTACAACTGTTGCTCATTTTTCACTTTCAAGGAATTATGCAAGGTTAATTTTCAGGTTACAATACTACTGTCAAGCAACAATTCCAGATGTTACCGTGATCATGAGGGATAGACCTTTCTTTCTAACAAGAATATAAATGCAAATTTCAAAATGGAGGTGTAACTGATCTTCTTTTCTTCACAGGCAGCTTGCACAGGCAGTGCTTACTCAAAACAGTAAAAACACATCTTATAAATTCATGAATACTATCCATTTTACCATGAATGTAACAAAAATGTAACTAAAAATAAGTAATCATGCATTTAATGGCAGTTACCAACGACTCCCAAAAGGAACTGAGAAGATTCTTTAGGTTTCACAAATACCCACTACCCGAAAATCCGAAACACAAAACTGATATGATGACCTTCAGAAAATGCAGCCAAGAAACGTTATAAATGAGTTCCCAAGTGATAAACTGATCTGGTTCGAGAATATAATGATTTCCCATAACTAGAAATTATAAACCCTTTGAAACTGTCATGATCATGTTTTAAAATTGTAGTCACATTTTAAAGTAATCATTTCAGACATTTCACTTTAAAGAAATAGATGTTTTTCCATTTTCCTTTTTGCATAAGAGAGATGGCTTAGCTCGAAATAACCTTGACTGTAAAGCAATGGATCTGAACAGAAAACTGAAAGAATAATACCTGAGAATAGCAATGGAGTTGTTGTCATGAAAATGAGATTACCAAATTTGTAGACAACTGTAATGGCCAAGACAACTTCTAGATACAGGCCTTCACCCAGCAGCAGAAAGAAGACACATCGAATGACCATTGTAAAGGTCCTCTCATCTCCCTCACACACTGTCAAAGTGCAGTAGCCCTGCAATTTCTCAATGAAACAACTGAGCCACAAACTCAAGGATGGCGGCCAGAGAGGTGTCCAAACCCTTCAAGCGAAAGAAACAATGTTTTGACCTAAACTCCCAAATGAACAATCATCGAATTCCTCTACTCAAAAAGATAATCATTTGGAGTCCGAAAGGACAATGATAAATTAATCAAAAATAATTATACCATTTGAAATCCACGGCCAGAACAAAGACTTGCATGCCGACAGGCATTATTGCATTTGTCAATTATTGACAATGTGAAATCATCAACCCAAAATGTGCTTAGAAGAATTGATATGACCACATTACCCAAAACATGTCGATTTCCAAAATGATCAAGGCTAGGTCACATCCAATGTGACATCAAAATATTAACCAATGCCTTTACCTGTTGTCGGCCTTAGGGCCTGATTTAAATGTCAAACCTTTAGACCCAATTAAAATGCAAATAGGAGACCAAATAGAATACCTTTACCCAAGGTCGAATTCCACCTTGATATATTTGATGCTATATAATGTGCCATTGCCATGATATCCAAAGACTTATGAGGTATATTGAAGACTGAATTTGCATGATGAATTCACAATGCCATTCCACTTACCATAAACCCTTATTATACTGAGAAACAAGTTGCATCATATAAACCATTAACAATTTCAAGATGCAAGAACCTGATCAAACCACACTGTAACAACCTGTAGAAAAATGATTCATGCCAAGGACATATAATTAAGTGCATCACTGAAACACAATTGTTAAACCAAAAACATATCACTTGATCAATGAAACAAAGAGCCATTAACCAGAATGCCTTAACTGAGATCTGCACATGGAGTCAAGTTATCAGTACCACTATATATAATATAACCAATGAAGTAAATGTGCCAATCAGAAAAGTAGATCAACTGAGAAAGTAACCGCCGGGATTCCAGAGTATCACAAATTGACATCAAGGACAAAATAGCACAAGAGGGATTCAAAAAACTCCCCCTTTGTCCTTGATCGAAAAACTGAGCCACCAAGCCAAATAATGAGCTGTAACCGAATGCACATAATTCTCCCCCTTTTTGACACAAGGATAAAGGGAAGAGAAACCAGATAAACTAGAATCGTTAACAAACTGTAGAAGTAACCTTTGAGCAGAAAAGTATGAGCTGTAGGAAGAGCTAACCAGCTCCCCCTATCACTGAGATAGACTGATTAAGATAACAAAGATTGAGAGACAACTCCCAATCTAGACCAATTCTTTCAAAAGTATCTTTAGCCAACGGTTTTGTAAAAATATCAGCAACTTGTGCTTGTGTAGGAACATATTGCACAGATACCTCGTTAGCCAATACCTTTTCATGGAGAAAATGAAAATTTATAGCTATATGTTTAGTTCGAGAGTGCATAACTAAATTTTTTGAGATATTGATTGCACTAGTATTATCACATAGAATAGTAATAGGTTTTGGAATTTCAATACCCATATCTGATAATGTCTATGACATCCAAATTACCTGAGTGCAGCAAGAAGTGGTAGCTATATATTCTGCTTCAGCAGTAGAGAGTGAAACAGATTCTTGCTTTTTGTTGTGCCAAGCCACTAAACAATCACCAAGAAAGAAAGAAGCACCACTGGTGATTTTCCTGTCATCTAGACAACTTGCTCAGTTAGAATCAGTATATGCTACTAAAGAGAAATCATTGCTTCTAGGATACCAGAACCCATAATCAATTGTGCCTTGTACATAATTAAGAATCCTTCTCACAGCATTGATGTGAGATTCCTTAGGAGATGCCTGAAATTGAGCAACCATGCAAACAACTTGAATTATATCAGGTCTTGAGGCTGTTAGATATAATAGGCTACCTATCATTAACCTATAGTCAGTTGGGTTGACAGTAGGAGAGTCATCAACCTTGCTAAGTTTACAACCAGTAGCCATTGGAGTGCTTACAGGATGACTTTCATCCATTTGAAACCTTTTTAACATTTATTTTGCATATCTTGCTTGAGATAAAAAGATGCCAGATTCAAGTTGTGAAATTTGAAGACCTAAGAAGAATGATAGTTCTCCCAACATAGACATTTCAAATTCAAATTCCATGATTTTTGAGAATATTTTACTCAAGGCAATATTGTTGCAGCCGAAAATGGTGTCATCAACATATATTTCAACAACAAGAATATCAGATCCTTCAATTTTAACATACAGATTGTTGTCTACTCCTCCTCTAATGAAGCCTTTTGACAGTAAGTGACTATCCAATTTGGAGTACCAAGCTCTAGGAGCTTGTTTTAGGCCATATAGAGCCTTTTTCAGCCTGTAGACATGATTTGGTTTGTTTTTACAAGTAAACCCTTCAGGATGTTCTATTTAAACTTCTTCTTCTAAGTATCCATTCAGAAAGGAAGTTTTTACATCCATTTGATATATAGTGAAATTTTTGAAAACAAAATATGCCAAGAAAATTCTAATTGATTCAAGCCTAGCAACTGGAGCAAAGGTCTCACTGAAATCAATACCTTCTTGCTGAGCATATCCTTTGCAGACATATCTAGCCTTGTTGCAAACAACATGACCATTCTCATCATGTTTGTTTATAAAGATCCACTTGCCTCCTATGACATTTTTGTCATCTGGTCTTGGGACTAGATCCCAAGTCTATTTTTTTTCAATTTGATCAATTTCTTCCTGCATTGCATTAAGCCAACATTCATCAGTTAGAGATTCATCAATTTTTTTTGGCTCAAACTGAGTGATTAAACAGAAAGTAGTAAGCTTAGCTATGTGAGATTTTTCATCATAGTTAACTATTCTTTTCCTTGTTTGAACTCCTGCTGATTTATCTCCTACAATTAGATCTTTAGGATGGTTTTTAGCAAGAGTTTTTGAAGGAGTTTTAGTTTCACATTTTTCTGAGCTGATTTCAACATCTTCATATTTTGCTTTAGCAAGTTTAGGACTTGTTGGTTTTGTTTTAGGCTTTATAGTTTCAAAGCCTTCTAAAATTATATCAAGTTCAAATTCATCCTCTTCATCATCCTGCATAGGTTCAGCATCTAAAAGCAGATTTTCATCAAATTTGACATTTACTGATTCAACAATTTTGTTCAGCCTATTGCTAAAGCATTTAAAGGATTTTCTGTGAGTAGACTATCCTAAGAAAATACCTTCATCTGTTTTAGATTAAAAACTTCCTAAGTTTTCATCATCTCTCTTGATAAAACACTTGCAGCCAAATAGTTTGAAATATTTAATTGAGGTAGATTTACCATACCACAGTTCATATGGAGTGAAATTTGATTTCACTCTGATCTAGACTCTATTCAAAATGTAGACAGTTGTATGAAAAACTTCTTTCCAGTACATGTTTGGCAGATTTGCTTCATTCATCATAGTTCTTGCCATCTCTTTTATAGTCCTATTATTTCTCTCAACTACCCCGTTCTGTTGGGGTGTTCTGACAGCAACATACTGTCTTTTATGCCATGTTTGTCACACTATTCTATGAATTCTTGTGAGGTGAATTCACCACTTTTGTTAGATCTTAAACATTTCAATTTTAAATCTGACTCTCTTTCTACTAGTTTTCTAAAAAACTTTAAAACGTTCAAAAGCTTCTAATTTATTCTTGAGAAAGGTAACCCATACCATACGAGAGTAGTCATCAACAAACAACATGAAATATTTCTCACCATTGATGGACCTAGTCCTCATAGAACCACATAAGTCAATATGAACAATTTGCAAAGGTTTAGTAGAGAAGTGTTCCTTGGATTTAAAGCTTACCTTAGTTTTCTTTCCTTTGAGACACTTTACAAACAACATTGTCAGGTTTTCTAAGAATGGGCAAACCTCTTACATTCTGATTTTTGCTAATTCTGACCATATTGTCAAAATTAATGTGGTCTAGTCTCTTGTGCCACATCCAACTTTCTTCAACATGACTCATTAAACATATACCTTGATTTTTTTCATGTTTAGAGGTGTCAAGTAAGTTGTAGACATTTCCCTTGGTCCTTTTTCCAGCAGCAACAACTTTACCAAAATAGTTTTTAATTTCACATCCTTGTGAAGTGAACATAACTTGATAGCCACTGTCACAGATTTGACTAACACTCAGAAGGTTATGTTTTAATCCTTCTACATAGTATACATTGTAAATAGGAGTGTCTTCATTCGGAAAAAGGGAACCTCTACCTTTGATTTGAATTCCAAAGTTGTCTCCAAACTTTACATATCCACCAACATAGTCTTCTAGATTAGTAATTTTTTCTTTGTCACCAGTCATGTGGTTCGAACAGCCACTATCCAGGACCCGTAAGTCCTTTTTCTTGGAGTGGAAAGCAGTTTGAACAAGCATAGTCTGTTCAATGTTGTTAACAACTTTGGGTTTCTAGACTTTGATAGTTTTCAGCTATTTATTCTGTTGATCAACATTGCATTGCTTAGCAGAATGACCCAAAGACTTGCATGAGAAACATCTAATCTGTCTTGCAAAACCATGATTCTACCTAAAGCCAAATCTAGGAGTTCTAGAATTCATAAATCTGCAAGAGTTCACTTTGTGACCAAATTTATTGCAAAAATAACAAAACCCATAAAAGAGAGGGTAGGAGTTGTAAACCATTATGTTGCTCCTAAAAGGATGAATATGATCCTTGTCAAAATCAGGATGTTTGAGTTCAGGACTTTTGTTTCCAGCCACAACATTGTCATTTGCATTTTTATTTGAACATTCACCTTTCATAAAACCAATTCTTGTTTTATCATTGTTCAGTTTATGTTTACTGAGCATGTCATTTAGTTTAAGAGTGCTTTCATATTTCTCAATAGTCTTCCTGAGATCTGCAATCTCATGTTCAAGTTTTTGAATTTCTTGGTCTTTAAAACTTATGCCAATATGAAGACAATCTTCAACTCTCTTGGATTCTTCAAGTTGAGTTTTTAATGAAATTATCTCAAGATTTATGAGTTGCTCTTGTGAACTATCTTGAATAGTATTCTATTCTTGAGCACACATCTATTTTTTAAGTTTTCTCAGCTCTTTTAGAGCACATTTCAGTTCTCCTTCATAATCCACTTTGCCTTCTTCAACATCATTGTTGTTAGTTTCATCTTGTTGAATGATTTCAACCATGAATAGATTTTCATCCTCTTCATCTAAAGAATCTTCATATTTAGAGTCTGTTTCATTTTTGCTGAACAAGCTTTTCTTCTTTTTGAAATTGAATTTTTGTTTGGGTCTATAAGCCTTTTTCTTGGCAAATTTCTCAGATTTTTCACTATCACTGTTTGTGTCACCATAGGGGCACTTTGCAACAAAGTGGCCTATTTTGCCACAGTTAAAGCATTTGAAGGGAAGTTTTCCCTTATACTTTCTAGAACCCTTTTTGAGTTTCCTTACAAAGTGGTCCATTCTTTAGAATCAGAAAATTCTGATTCAGTGAGCTCATCCCTTTCTTTCCTTTTGGCATTAAATGTTGCTTTTTTTGTAGTGGCATTGTTTTTACTATTCCTCATTTCATAGGCAATCAAGGTGCCTTAAAGGTTGTCAAGGGTAAGTTGGGTAAAGTGTTTCTTCTCTTCTAGAGTAGCTATCTTAGCTTCAAATTTTGTTGGTAAGGTTCTGATGACCTTAGTTACAACATCAAATTCCTTGACTTCTTCTCCCAGACCCTTCATTGCATTTACTATTTCATCAACTCTCAAAAAATAGTCAACTACTTTTTCATCGTCCCTCATTTTTAGTTCTTCAAATTGATTTTTTAGAGTGAGGACTTTAGACTGTTTTACCTTTTCATTTCCTTGATAGATAGTTTCAAGTTTAGTCCATATTTCACTAGCAGAACTGCAGTGCATGACTTTGATGAAGACTTCTTTAGTCAGAGCACACAGAAGAGCATGCTTTGCTCTTGCATTGGTTTCATATATTTTCTTTTCATCAGAATTAGTTGGAAAAGTAGCTGGTACAATGTACCCAGATAATACTATGCTCCAAAAATCAAGGTCAATAGAAGTTAAATAAGTCTCCATTTTGATTTTCCAGAATACATAATCAGTTCCATCAAATAATGGAGCTCTAGTCATGGAAGTGCCTTCATGAGCTTGAGACATTTTGAATAGACTCCAAGTCCAAAATCAATCCTAGGTTGGAAAGACCTATCAGAGGACCCTAGGCTCTTATACCAATTGTTGGAGTGAAAATACACTAAGAGAGGGGGGGGGGGGTGAATCAATGTTTATAACTTCTTTAACAAATTTAACTAAAACTAAAAAGAACCATACATATGTTCCCATTTATCAATGATAGAATCATTCATGTATTTGAATGCAATCATATAAATTGAAATGAAGTGTAACATTGCATTCTAAAGCAGTAAAGCATTGAAGCAAATGAATCATAGAGACACAAATAGACACAAGATATGCCGAGTGGAAAACTCTCCTAGGGTAGAAAAACCACTCCTAAACTTGCTACCTTTTTCAGGCTTTCATTTCAATAATTATTTTGACAATGCCTCAATGGCTGATTTCTGAGCACTGACTCAAGGAGCACCAACCCCTCTATTTAGAGACACCAATATCAAGGAGCACCAACCCCTTTTCTATTTTTCAATAGAACATACAATAATACAGAGGATCTCTCTGTTTCACTTATTTTTGTCAAGTGCCTCTTGACAGACAATGCATAGAATTTTTAAGAGTCAAGAATGACTCTTCAAAATTCCATATATTATCAAATCTTGATACAGCTTGAGGAAATCAATTTAGTTACAGTGTCAATACAAATTCTCATCAAAATTGCATTACATTGATATGACCTTTCTTTCTTTTCTCACAGTTAGATTTTCAGCCTTTTTTTTCATACAAAAATTGCAAAAACTGACTACACACCATGTTTTCCAATTTCTCAGCATTAGCTTAAGAATACACTTTCACATCTCTTAATAGTAATGCACTTGTTTCATTTTTGGTTTTTTTGTCATGATAGAGCCCTAATCTCTTTGTTTTTGTCTTTTTATAGAAATCATCATTACATTTAGGAAGTATTACAACTGTTGCTCATTTTCCACTTTCAAGGAATTATACAAGGTTAATTTTTAGGTTACAATACTATTGTCAAGCAACAGTTCCAGATGTTACCGTGATCATGAGGGACAAACTTTTCTTTCTGACAAGAATATAAATGCAGATTTCAAAAAGGAGGTGTAACTGATCTTCTTTTCTTCACAGGCGGCCTGCACAGGCAGTGCTTACTCAAAACAATAAAAACACATCTTATAAATTCATGAATACTATCCATTTTACCATGAATGTAACAGAAATATAACTGAAAATAAGTAATCATGCATTTAATGGCAGTTATTAATGACTCCCGAAAGGAACTGAGAAGATTCTTTAGGTTTCACAAATACCCACTACCCAAAAATCCGAAACACAAAACTAATATGATGACCTTCAGAAAATGCAGCCAAGAAATGTTATAAATGAACCCAAGTGATAAACTGATCTGGTTCGAGAATATAATGATTTTCCCATAACTAGAAATTATAAACCCTTTGAAACTGTCATGATGATCTTTTAAAATTGTAGTCACATTTTAAAGTAATCATTTCAGACATTTCACTTTAAAGAAATAGATGTTTTTCCATTTTCCTTTTTGCATAAGAGAGATGGCTTAGCTCGAAATAACCTTTACCGTAAAGCAATGGATCTAAATAGAAAAATGAAAGAATAATACTTGAGAATAGCAATGTAGTTACTGTCATGAAAACAAGATTACCAGATTTGTAGACAACCGTAATGACCAAGACAACTTCCAGATACGGGCCTTCACCCAACAGCAGAAAGAAGACACATGGAACGACCATTGTAAAGGTCCTCTCATCTCCCTCACACGCTGTCAAAGTGCAGTAGCCCTACAATTTCTTAGTGAAACAGCTGAGAAACAAACTCAAGGATGGCGGCCAGAGAGGTATCCAAACCCTTCGAGCAAAAGAAACAATGTTTTGACCTAAACTCCCAAATGAAAAATCATCGAATTCCTTTACTTAAAAAGATAATCATTTGGAGTCTGAAAGGACAATGATAAATTAATCAAAAATCATTATACCATTTGAAATCCGCGGCCAGAACAAAGAATTGCATGCCGACATGCATTATTGCATTTGTCAATTATTGATAATGTGAAATCATCGACCCAAAATGTGCTTAGAAGAATTGATATGACCACGTTACCCAAAACATGTCGATTTCCAAAATGATCAAGGCTAGGTCACATCCAATGTGACATTTAAATATTAACCAATGCCTTTACTTGTTGTCGGCCTTAAGGCCTGATTTAAATGTCAAACCTTTAGACTCGATTAAAATGCAAATAGGTGACCAAATAGAATACCTTTACCCAAGGTCGAATGCCACCTTGATATATTCAATGCTATATAATGTGCCATTGCCAAATGATGTCCAAAGACTTATGAGGTATAGTGAAGACTGAATTTGCATGATGAATTCACAATGCCATTCCACTTACCATAAACCCTTATTATACTGAGAAACAAGCTGCATCATATAAACCATTAACAATTTCAAGATGCAAGAGCCTGATCAAACCACACTGTAACAACCTGTAGAACACTAATTCATGCCAAGGACATATAATTAAGTGCATCACTAAAACACAATTGTTAAACCAGAAACATATCACCTGATCAATGAAACAAAGAGCCAGTAACTAGAATGCCTTAACTGAGATCTGCACATGGAGTCAAGTTATCAATACCACTATATATAATATAATCAATGAAGTAAATGTGCCAATAAGAAAAATAGATCAAATGATAAAGTAACCACCAGGATTCCAGAGTATCTCAAATTGACATCAAGGACAAAATAGTAGAAGAGGGATTCAACAAAGAAATTACTTTAAAGTAGAAAAACATGGAAAATAAAATATAAAAGAGGGTTGCCCCCCAAAAACACATAAGGGGTCTATGGATTCAGGATCAGTATCTATCTTTGCTACAAAGGATATTAGAGAGATCGGATCTGACATAATTCCCCAAATACACATAGAACTAGAAGAATTACACAAAGAGAGCGAAGACAAAGAAAAACCTTTTGGATCAACATGGAAGAGACATAGGGTGTCTCGACACCTTGCGTCATCCCCAAAAGGAAGACAACAAAAATAAAAAATAAAAGAAAAAGCTTTTGGGTCAACATGGAAGAGACATAGGGTGTCTTGATGCCTTGCGTCATCCCCAAAAGGAAGACAACAAAAGCGAAAAGAAAAGAAAAATATTTTGGGTCAACATGGAAGAGACATAGGGTGTCTCGATGCCTTGCATCATCCCCAAAAGGAAGACACAAAAAAAATGGTGAAAAGATAAATGAAAAGTGAAAAGCTTACGACATAGAGAAGAATGAAGGTACAAATAGAGGAATGCACAAAGAGAGAGAGAAACATCAAATAAAACATCATGGGGGATCACAATACACACATGGAAATAAAATTGAAAAGAAAAATAAAAAGACTAGTAAGGTACATGTAGATCAACCATCTAGCAGGTCATCTGCATCTCAATCTTGTTCAGTGTATGTGAATGCAAATCACTAGCAAGAGGGATCACATCAAGTGTAATACTAGGAGAAGTACCAGGTTCAACACACGGTGAAGCACTCAGTTTAGGAGGATCATCATGGTTGTTATCGTTTAAGCTCATGGATGAGGAAAATAACAAGTTCAACTCATTATGCACTTCCTCATTGATTTTAACTATTTCCTCATCGTCATCCAAGTTAACCACAACAAGGAGGATGAATAATGATATTTAGGCAATATAATGTCTTAATATTGAAGGGGCTTTATTTGGATTTTTTGAAATTTATATTATGTTATTTTCTATATATTTTAGATCTTTGGGTGAATCATAAAATCCACTCTTGGTCTTCCATAGTTGGCTTTAATGTGGAAGTGGTTTCTAAATAAGTGGATTTCTAAGTTGTGACTCTTGGTCTTCCATAGGTGATTTCTAGTGTGGTTTCTTGAAAGGAGCTAATATAAATCTCATGGTTGTGCTCACAAGAGATTGTGTTGATCTCATGTTGATGCTCATATGAGCAAAGATGATTGTAAACGATAATCAATATAAAATATATAAAATCCATTTACTTAAAAACTCATCACTGGTTGGCTATGGAGGAGTCAACCTTTGGTAACCAAATTAGTTTTGTATAATTTTTCTTTATAAATATAAAAATAGGCGCCTTGTCTCATCTTGCTAACAAAAAAAAAGCCCTCATAAATCCTTAAAATACAAGTATTAAAGAGGTGGTTGTTTTGTAGTTTTTTTATTAAGTAAATTTGAAGATTTTAATCTTACGCAAAAAATTTTGATCCCAAAGCTAAGAAGAATATTTTAAAATTGAACTCGTCATATAATTTTTCTTGAATTTGATTGACAGTGTAGTATTCAAACTTGACATCTCTTGATGCATCCTTTAATAAGTTTACAATGTCCAAACAAAGACATTATGATCATGTATAGAAAAACATGGATTTGAAAGTAAAATGCAAAACTTTGAACAAATGACCTACACTCAAATCACCTCATCTTATCACTCAACTTTGACAATTAAAATAGATTTTTCTAAGTAATATTCACCTCAATTAAATAATAAAAAGACAAAATCTTAATCTCATAGATTCCAAGATTTGACTCTAACTTCTTATAAGGCAATGACAGTGATAAAAAGATATTTTTTAATGTTTGTATTACACCAACTCATAGCTCATTGTAATTGTAAAATAACAATTATGATAATAAACAAACACTAAATTTTAAATTCATTCAAAAAACTAGAACACATCTAGTAATGTGTATATAGAACAAAAAATAGAAGACTGATTTTTTTTTAATTTGTAAGATTTTTTTAACATAATATCTCCTCAAATAATTATAATATAACTCAAAGCAACAATAAATTTGTCTTTTTATTTTTAATACTTTAAATATCATTCTTAAAAATGATCATCAATGCTAATAAATTATAATAATTTCAAAATTCTTTCTTTCTTATAGAATCATTAAAAATCTTTTAAATGATCACATTCATAATATTTATAAAAATCTAAAAATAATATTTAATTATACTATCAAATGATAGATATACACAAATATTTTATCCATCAATTAAATATATATATATATATATAACTAACAAATTAGCAGCTTTGGATACTGTTACTAAGAAATTAAAAAAAAACAAAAACATGAATTTAACGTAATATGTCTCAAAACGAGGTCAAACTTTTAGTGGCATTGCGAAGACCGCTAAAATAGGGCAGGCTAAGAACATATTCATTGAGTATATTCCCTTTCACTAACGCCACCAAAATTTAAATACTAAATCGTTAGCCTAATAATGACGACTCCCCACTAACGCAATTAAAAACGCCATCGATAATAACTACGTTGCCACGTCATTTTAATATGCACGATTTCTCAACCAACGGCTACCCAACGGAGATTAATAATTTATTAAAAATTAATCGACCATAACAAATACGTTATTCATTTTCGTTCGCTCCCACTCCCTAGCCACCTGGACAGAGGATCTACGTTAATCGTAAGACCCATATAAATTTTCTTCCTTTCGCTTCAATTCTCAACTCAAATTTCTTTGATTACAAGGAAAAATGCCCGACACTACTTTTTCTATTTGCTTTCTGATAATTGCAATCTGATTTGTCTGTCAACATTAAGTAATATAATCCAGGCTTTTAGATTCCTGGGCGTGGTCTCTTCTGATTATTTTAGCTCTTTTTTGAGTACCCATCATATGTAATATATTCGTTCTGTCCTCATCTTCTCTGATTTACATACTTCTGTTTGTCTTTCCCCCTTCTACATCAGGCATGTTATCTCCAGTTTAAATTCCAGTTTTAGGGATTTGAAAGGCCTGCAATAGGGGGGAAATATATAAAGTTGCAGTCCTGTCTTTAAAGTGCTTTGAACCGGGTTTTTAGCAGGGGAACAACGGTTTAACTTAGGGTAACGGTCAGATTCCTGACGGGAGATATGCAGCTTGCTTTTTAATATTGGCAAGCTTTGTATCTGTAAATCTGAAAAGGGTATTGATTGGCTTTCGGCTTCTTTATTTCAGAATGTATTCCAAGTTGAAGGAAGCTCATTTGGTGGGGAAGTTTACTTCTGCATTTTCCAGGCCTGTGTTGGATCTGGGGCACTGCAGGGGTGAGAGCAGTGTGAAACCGCAGGAGGACAGTGAGGAAGAAGAATTTAGTATGGGATTAGCTGCAGAAGACAGGACCCCTGCACAAGAGGAGGCCTTGAAAAAACTTACAATGGTGTTGAGGGAGTCTGGGCTTTTAAGAAGCAGAGACAATCAACAGGATCTGCTGAGGTTTCTGAGGGCTCGTTCTTTTGATGTTGGCAAGGCCAAGACCATGTACGAGGCAATGCTGGATTGGCGTAAAGAGATTGGTGCTGATGCCATCAAAGAGGTAAACTCATTCCCAGATTGTTTTTGTTTTTCTTGAAATAGCGCCCTTTTGTGGAAATTAATGGATTTGAAGAAATATAGGCTTTGAAAATTAATGAATTTGGAAAAATATAGATCAAGTTATATTCCGTGACATAAACCTTCTTTCCAGATCTTTGGCCCCATTTTAAATGGTACACATTTTGTGAAAATTAATAAATTTGCAGGAATACAGTTCTGCCTATTTGTGAAAGTTTATGGTATTTGACAAAATACAGATTTACCCATTAGTTTCTGTGTCCTAAATAATGGGAAAGATGCCCAGAGATGCATACGGTCCAAATCTGCCAGTGACCACGTTTTCTGCAAACCATTAATTAATTGAGCGTTGTCTTGGCCTGCCTCCGTGCTTGTATTTGCACTTACTCATGTCCATATATTTGTGTATAGAGCCGAAGTTACAGTATATGTGCATGTGCATATACCATATGTTCAATTGAATAAAATGAAGATCTACCCGTTTGTTTCTGTATATAGTTCCATATATATGGCAATGCTTAATATCATATCTAGTTTCGATCACAGTTCTCAGTTGGTGATTGGGTTTATCTTCGTCTTCAGCCCTACAAACAGTTCACCCTCAAATTCAGAAAGAATTAAAATTTGGCTTAGAAATTTTATGATCTTGGAACATATGAAATCCTCAACATATTTGTGTACAGGAGTTACCTTTTCATATCGAATTGAACTAAGTGAACAATATATATTTTCCCATTTGTTTGTCTA